>OX387379.1:9116745-9732138 GCA_947563715.1 Lycia hirtaria | reverse complement strand
TTAAATTGATTCCGAATACCCTTACTGACACTGACACTTACTAACTTACTGACAACCCCGACTCACATCACTGAACACACTTCAACTTTGCTCTGGCTAGTCGCGCTTGATAAGGGATCTTTTCCTAACACTTGGCAAAGATTCACTATCAGGTGTGACGGGCCTTGGCTCTGTGGAGGTGTGTTCGGTGGTGATTAGGTTATGAACAAGGTCCCACTTCCCATTTCCTTCCCACCACAACACTTATGACTAAAACTATACAACCCTGTAAATTATTACTTCACCCCACTTCCAATTATTTTCAACCCACTTAACCCTCACCTTAAAATCCAAACAAATTAGTGATAGGATGAGAAGCACACACAAAACACTCATCACTAATCACTACAACCCACTTATCACTGGCAGCAGAGGGAATGTGTATACCAATAGCGCTGAACCCCTGCTGCCAGGATCAAACCTCTCATAAACACCCTCAAACCACTTTTATAAAAAAAATAAAAAAAAGTCACTTTTATGTCATACAATTGACACATTTGATGAAACGTAACACGTCTTTCCCTCGTTACTAAATCAAAAAAAGATAGCAGCCGACAGGAAATGCTTCGAACACTACGGATCGGTTTTGAATAACTGAATTGCCCTAAGTTTCAATGAATTTAACGTTATCTTCAATCCATAACTTAACATCTATAACTACAGCAATTATATGTATGTCGCTATACCAATGAAGTTCGTACCGATAGTGATGAAGATTTAGGTACGATTTACATACAAAAGTATTTTTTCATCCCCCCATCTCGGAAAGAGTATTTTTGCTCTTCGATATCTGAGTGCAAAAGCCGTTTTTATCCTTTAGAGGATAAAGTAAATTCAAATTTAGAACATCGTGTGCACTGAGTTTGTGAATTCAAAACATCATTAAACATATTTACTTCTACCTCCATGGTGCCGAATTTATCATACAACCTTTTTTTAATTTGTTAAAAACTCAAACTCGGAACCTTCTTGGTGTACTTTTTTTTTTAATTTGCTTTGCGCGCGCCATTTTCTTTTCACGTCATGTTTTTTAAATCTTAGGTTAAAAACAAGAAATTGGAAAACAAGTGAAAAACCTAAAATGAGTGATTCTAGCCACGAATTTATTTGACGCCAACAGAATTGACTGAAACTGTTAATAATGCGCAAATGAGCTTTCTCCCTCAACAATCACGCGAGAAGTATTTGAAACAGTACGATATGTTTAACACGTGGCGACTAGCTAAAGGAGCCAAAACTTTCTCCGAAAACGTTTTGCTGGCATATTTTATTGAATTATCCGAGACCAAGAAATCAAGAACTCTATAGAGTACGTATTCAATGCTAAAACCAACGATAAAGATGAAAAAGACCTACATATCGATATTAATCCTAAATTAGTGGCAATTTTAAAAAGAGCCTCATCTGTTCATCAACCATTATTCCTAAGTGTTATTCGTTATAATTTAAAGATTATTCTGTAATATGTACTTACCTATCATAATGTAGTAGTTAATACCTAAACTGAAATAATCTTGTGATTGTAAATGTTTTTTTTTTGCATTTAGTTATTTCCTCGCTGAGGTGGGATGAAAAGTTACGTGTTGCACTCGAGTGCAAAGATTTTTCACCTCGTGCTCTTTTGATTCCCTCGCTGACGCTCAGGATTAAAAATTTTTAATCCTTCGCTTGCTCGGTCATCAAAATTGAGCACACGGTAAAGCAACTTTGCACTCTTGTATTTTTTCTTGTCTTATTATTCTTCTATTTGTTCAACAAATATGATTTTCCGCCAATAAAGGCCGATATTAAAGCTAACCACAATCACAAATAAATGGTTTAAAAAAATATTCTATAAAATATTAATTTAAATGGAATACATCCATTGAAGCATTCTGCATAATTCCTCGCAAAACGTATACTCAACGGCATATCATGCGTAACGTAGGTGTAAGTTTTACAAAGAAAGTCTTATGCAGTCGGGTATTTTTCTTCTAACACTAATGCTACTTAGTCTCGAGCACCGCCGTAAAGTAGCATGTCTGTCTATTTTCTACAGGATTCGTTTCGGGGAATGTGCGCAAGAGCTTCACGACCCAATTCCACCCTCCCCATTTCACTACAGAACTAGCAGAAAGTCGGCGAATTACCACCCATTTCTCGTTGAAATGCCAAAAATCCGTACTCAGCGATATCGATCCACATTCCTGTTGCATACTGCACCAGAATGGAATTCATTGCCGCCATCTCTGTTTCCTGAGACTTACAATCTTGGAATTTTCAAGGCTAGAGTGAATAGGTATCTTCTAGATCGACGATCTCCATCCTCGGCCACACCGTCGCTTAACATCAGGCGAGTTGGTGGTCAATCGTAGATCTATAATGTATAAACAAAAAATAGACACTTGTTTAATATAAAATGTGGAAGATAACGTGAAATTATATTTCTTTCGTAGGAGCGCCTCCCCTCCCTGCCTCAGCGGTGACCTCCAAGAAGAATTCTTCCCGACGAAACGCGTGGGGAAACCTTTCGTACGCAGATCTCATCACGCAGGCCATCACCTCGGCTCAAGACAACCGACTCACGCTGTCGCAGATATACGAGTGGATGGTCCAGAACGTGCCATATTTTAAAGATAAGGGTGATAGCAACTCATCAGCTGGATGGAAGGTAAGATTCAACTTATTTTTGAATAATAGGACTTAATCTAAGAATTTTATTAATTCACTATTTCCAGGCCATGAAAATTATATCAACACTTTCACTTGCTTTCACAAATACTATTGTGTCGATGTTATGTATTTGTTGAAACAATTTGATCTTCATCAATAATTGAAAGAATTAAAATAACAGCAAGTAACACGCATAAAATTCTCTATGTTGGGAAAAACGTGGGCGCCCTCAGTCCCCACGTTAATATAACCTGTAGCCTATAAGGCTCCAGCCTACGTACTCCCGACCAAAGAAATTAAGCTATCTGAGGTTTTATAATTTTTTTGTGTACATAGATTGAGCAAATAGAGCATTTGCCAGTGTCAACTATTAATATTTCTTCAAGTTTCTTGAATAAAACAAGTCATAAATGTTAGTGAGAATCTAACTCACGAATCTAACCATACAGTTATTTGTATGTATTATGTATGTTTCTATATGACAGCCTACAGCCTAAACGGCTTGGCCGATTTTGATGTGCGAGGCGTCATTAGATTCGTCTTCGCTTACAGAGTGTTATAGGTTATATTTTTCTGTAATAATAATAATACATCTCTTGTAAAATAAAATAAAATGCGTTTCTTCATAACCTCTAACGAACTATTTCGTAATCAACAAATTATTTTACTAGAATTATTGTAAAGAATGCGTATTTTTATTCTATTACAGCTATTTTACGCATACTTTCTCACAAAAAACGTACACTCAACAGCGTATCAAGCATAACGAAAACTGATTTTCTGCAGTCGGGTATTTCGTTTTTCTTTTAATATACATACTTGTTTCGGTAAGACCCTAGCTAGTCTTAGTAGTCTGCGATTGCTAAAGTTTTTTTTTTTTTTGAAATACAAAATCATTTATTATCTGTGTAGGAATGAAGGATCTAAGAATATAATACATGTCTCAACAGTTTCGCCCTTACAATATTTTCTATCATAACCCACATAACGTTAGTAAAATCTTTTTGAGATTAATTCCATAATATGTTTACATCATATTATAACACCATCGTAATTATCGGGAAGAAATTGACACGAAAATTGAAAAATTCGCATGTGGAATTTGGCAGACCCAACATCGGATGTTGAATTGTTTTTGAGAGTTAGTAACAATTGTGGTGGCTTTGTATTTCCTATATTTTCTAATTTAAAAAGAACGCCAAACGGATTAGTCAAATCACAAGATGACTATTAGATAAGGATGAAAATATTTTCCGTATAACATTGTTTTTATACATTTCTCTATCATTGCTTGACTAAAAGCAATGTTTACAAAATTCTAGACGATTTTCCGCGAAAAATCCGCACTCGTGGGACGGTTTAAGGAAGATCTTCTGATTCATTTGGCCCGTGTCCATTAAATTGACTGATAAATTTAAGCGTGTGGCATATTGCCATTATGTCGGTAGATAATTATTTTTATGATTTCTTGGAATTTGAATGCTATAAAAATACCTTCATGGGGGAAGCCTATGTCCAGCATTGGACTTCTTATGGCTGAAATGATGATGATGATGATGATGGAAAATATCTTTTTTTTTTGCTAAGTACGTATAATCTGAATAAATGTGTCGCGAGACGAAACTACCTACTTTTCTGACAGTTCGTTTTGATTATTAAAATTCTGTTAAGCCAGTAACTTAACAGAGTTTGAATAATCAAAACTAACTGTAAAACAAGTAAAACCTGAAAAATACCCCAATTTCTTATTGTTAATCAAAATTAAAACGAACTTCTTAGAAACGGACGGAACGCGTTTTAGCCGAACTGCGCAGTGGCACACGTTATCTCAATCGCCAGTGACATGAACGATATAAATGATAATAAAAACACTATTAAACGCTCAATTCACGATTTTATAATGACAGTATCGCTTACAATCCGAACCATTGCCGTTATGCAACGCTAAAGCGACAACCGAGCATAAACTGAAGAATCAGTGGACATCGAAAAATGTTTCATTTCATTTAGTAGTGGTATTTACGTACGCTCTCGGCCACATGACGTCGGCACTCCTATAAGACACGGAGCTGAATAAAAAATATTATAACGCGAACATCATCGCTCTATATCGCTTTTGAGGCGGGTATTTTTATTTTCGTCCAAGTATTCGAAATCGATTGAATAACAGAAGATTTGCGTTGAATACCACAAAACGGTGACCTTCACGTATCCACGGCATTGATTAATGCTTACGCATACAATACCCATTCAACTGGTATGCGTGTAAAAGTAATTATAAATACTAATGCTCAGAACATAGAGTTTAAATTAGATTTGTCTGCGGAGGTGTTAATGCTAGCAGTGTTAATTAGCAGATTGTTAAAGAAGTGCGTCACACTCTTACGTGATAACACTTGAGTCTATTGAAAGAGATGGATGATATTACACGTCCTAAGGTGAATGAATTGTAAACGGTATCATATGCGTACTAATTTTTAAATACCTACATTTCCACTTCCGTGTGGAATTTGAACTAAACTTACCTAATTGTAAGATAACAAAAACCACAAATACGCCTAAAGTATCTATCTATATTAAAATGAAAACAAAATAGTCGGCTGCATAAAAATATTTTTTGCTGTTTACGTTACGTTTGATACGCTGTTGAGTGTACGGTTTTGCGAGAAAGTATGTGCAATGCCATTACAAAACGTATTTAAATGAGCTTTCTTTAAAATTATCATAGTAAAATCACGTACTTGTTACGAAAAAGTTCGTTAAAATTTTATTATTATTATTACAAAAATATGTAGCGACACTCTGGGACTAAAGACGAATCTAACGACGTCTCGCACATCAAAACGTGTGAAGCTATTAAATATAACCTAACAGTGGCACCGATTTTGATGGAGAATAATAAAAACATATACACTCGAAAAACTATCCACCTGCTTGCGCAGTCGGGTAAAAATAAGATCTTTCATAAATGTGTCTTCTAATGAGAGAAAAGTAAAATCTCTTTTATTGAAAGTAGTTTAAGAGTTGCGCATTCCATTGTATATACAGTTTTACACTCGACAAAAATAACCTTTCAGTTTGGAAACAGATCGTTGCCTTCGAAATAGAGGTACGCACGACTGATGTTAAAATTTAATGAGTGCAGTTGTTAATTTGTCAAAAAAACTTGTTAGAAAATAGACCTGTTAAAAGTGACAGTAACAAATTAAACCTTGGTAAAATTAGCACCGTTAATGCGTGTAGTGAATGTCTGCAATTTATACAGTTATAAATATAGAAAGATATCTCAAAAATACGCAACGATGTTCAGAGCAATCAAATTTGATAATTTATCACTACTATCATCCGCCTTGCTTCTGTGCCAATCGATATAGTGAATAAAAATTTAAATTCAGATTTTATAACTTCAATGTCTATGAAATCTGTAGAAAGAGGCGTCATTTTACGCATTTCTATTTCTAAAATGTTAATTCTAAAATGTTAACTGATTTAATTGTTTAATTAATTTCCGCTTCAATAACGTTAAATATTGATATTGGTTAAAATATTGGTCGTGACTACTATTTAATTTGCGATATTAAAGTTAAGGCTTATTTTAGAATAATTGCGTTTGCCGTCGGGACAGCGGCGGGACCTTGGGGCTCAGAAGCCAAGAAATTAGTCCAGGATCTAGGGTGGATGCGAGAAAGATGTCGCGATCCCAGAGGTGGTACCTAGTGCAAATTTCCTTGGTCATTCAGTGCGGTATTGGAAACGCTGCAAGCGTGATGTGGAACAGATCAGGGTGTGCATGCGAAAAACTTGCAGCTATAAAATAACATAGGTTAGACACGGACATGACTTTATATTTAAATTTACATAATAAGTGTAACAGTCTACAACGTGTCATTTTTTTTGTAAAATAAATGCGAAGCTTCATTTAAAAAAACACGAATAATAATTTGTTAAAAAATAAAAAACCTCACAACGTTCTTTATTTCATTAATAGATATCTCACACAAAGGCAAAAAATGTCCCCATTGTGTTTTTCTCGTTTTGTATTATTGTTGGAAAATTCTTCTAATAACCAATACTTGTAGATAAGAGTTCCTTATAGTACCTCGATAATTGTTGATTTAAATTAACTTTTGTTTAGACGAAATAGACCTCTATTTCGTCTAAAGTAAAGTTTGACCATATACCAACTTACTTGTGCCAGTTTGGGCACAATGGCCCAAACTAGTCCGGCAACCAGCCCCACTTGAGTGAGTAATAAAATATCATTGCACAATTTGACAAAAAGATCAAAAGTAGAATTATTATAAGTAATTTTCCAATAAGCTTCCCGTTACTTTTTAGCCACGTGTTGCGATTTTTCCGTTTTTCGCTCGCCTCTTTGTAAATTCATCGGTCGTAAATGCATTATAAATGCGGGTCAGGTATCGTCACGAGAACGCACTACCAATTTTGATCTAAGGTTCTATAGTAGTTGAGATATGTATACACTATATATCTACGACTACCTGTGCCCTGCTGTTTCACTCGCGTATTCTTCTTTCAACTGCTACACTTAAATATTGTTTTAGTTTATTTTTAATTGTTCATAAAATGATTAGGTTTCATGCAAATGTTTATAAATCTAGTCACCAACGTTTTGTTCCTGAAAATATTTGAGTGTATATAAAATATTTTTAACACCATATTTGGTCAAACGTGTAGCTATCAATTTAAAAGATTAATTCAATTATCAATGTTCATGAAGCCGCTATAATTGTAAATCAATCAAAGAGATTATGAATTAAACTGGGCTTTCATGATAATATTAAATGATTCATCGATAAAAAAATTGGCTCTATAGTTGGAAAATCGTCCGTCTCGCTCGCGCATTTTTGAAGATATAAAATGATCACATCTTAGACCTAGAAAGCAATATCATACAGGTTCGACCAAATTTCAAATTGATCCAAACAATTTTTATACGTAAAAATTAAATCAAAATCAAAATTTTATCAAAATCTGTTATGTACTTTTTAAAACAAAATAACTGGGAAAATATGTCGTCCAAGTAAACGAAATTGCGTATTTTGAAATCTGTTGTTTCAGTTTTTTTAATAGTAGGTAAATGTATTTTAAAATATTGGTATGTGCAAGCGAGACGAACGATTTGCGACCTATAGAGTTTTAATTCGTAATCTCCATTCAAGAATCCTAGAAGCAGGATAATCGTACTCGAGGGCAACGCCCTGGCGTTATCAATGTACATATAGTATAAACACCGATTGGAGTTTGATTGTAATCGGTTGACAGAAACTAAGGCTCACATATCCCGCTTTCATATGCATTTACAAGTACGAGTAATATCATCAAAATAAAACTAATATACCGGTCAGCGAATGGTGACTGATCCGTCGGGTAAATAATATCTGTGATGATTATTTTATCTTATTATTTTATTATATAGTTTAAATAACTGAAACAATCGACTTAAAAATGGGCAATTTCTATTACTCGCGATGATATTTTTCCAGTTATTTGGTTTTAAAAACCAGACGACTAAACCGATTTTGATGAAATTTATATATGACCAATCTGAAAGTAGGTGTATTCTTTCAAATAAAGTAAGTAAAACATGATTGTGTAATAAATATGATAGTAGGCGGAAGGATCTGGAGATGGCGACCTAGAAAGTATGGATGATCTCTCTGAAAGATGGCTGAAAGGTGTAAATGTAGATTTTTCTTAAAAAATTAATAGGCATACATTTGTCCACAACTCATGTGATGGATAGCGACGAAGTGATCGAAGATGAAGCATGCTTGCTCATGAGATAGCGGCTGTTAGAGTGAAGTGGCAAAAGGAAACAAGCTGTGCCGATCTCATCTAGTGCGTTAAGGTGAAGGAGATGATGATGATGGTGAGTAATACGATATACGTTAATTCAAACAATGTTCTTTATTATAAATATAATGCTACAGATAAAGAGCATTAGGATCTCATATCCGTAGAGGAAGTTCATCTTATGGTAAACATAATAGTGGTGTCAGATTTACCAAACAAACGGTATTAAGTAATTATGCTTGTCACAGCGGGACAAAAATTCATCATAATATAAATAAACTGTATGTATAATACCTACATCATTGAAATAAACTTTTCGACAGTTTTCAAGATAATGTTAACTTTCTTTTCAACCGACTTCAAAAAAGGAGGAGGTTATCAACTCGACTGTATCTTTTTTTGTTTTTTTTTTTATGTTTGTTACCTCAGAACTTTCGACTGGGTGAACCGATTTTGATGAGTCTTTTTTTTATTTTAAAGCTGGTGCTTCCCGTGTGGTCCCATTTCAATTTGGTCCAGTTCTGACACCATAGCACCCATGAGAAGTCGGTTGCTTCAGTTTCATAAACTATAATTATTACCAATTTAAGTACAATTCTATATTACCTACACTTAAATTTTATTCTAATTAAAATTACCCGACTGCATGAGAGCGTTTTGATGGTTTAATTGTTACTCTTGATGTGATATTGAATGTCACTCACCTAGCAAAAAAAATGGAAAATGCCGTTTAGACTTATAAAAGGTAAGTAAGTTCGTATAGACTGAGTGGCCAGCCCTATTGTCAAGTTATTAAGCCGCCGAAAGGTAGGCCTACCTACTATAAAAGATAATATAGAAACGTACATGCATGCACCGGAAATACATTTCTCTCATTCTTAAGCAATCGCAAACAAAATATTCATATCATGGTAAAATAAAATTGAAATTTTCCCATTAAAAAAAATCCTTGTCAAAATAGAAACATACACACATAAAATTCAAACTCATAAACTATTTGTGAAGGCGATTACGTATTGAAATTCACCATAAAAATCTAATAACATTATTAACAATAAACTGGTTTAAATCCAACCATATAAAAAACCGATAGCCGATAGGGCCGAAAAGTTCTCGAGTGAAAACCAAGCAGCGGCGTGGGAAGACCAGCCCCCGATATGGACGGATGACCTTATACACGTGGCGGGAAGACGCTGGATGCAGGCCGCTTGCAAACGGTCTTTTTGGAGATCCATGGAAGAGGCCTATGTACAGCGGGGAACTTGATGATGATAATAATAAATAATAATAATATAATAAAAACTTTATTTGTTCATACAAAAGATGCAGCTGGTACATAAACTTCTTACATAAAGATGTTTAATTTAAGTAGTAATGTAAGTACCTAATGATACATCTGAGCCCTGCACTAGGTCTCGTAGGAGCCTGTATTGCAAGAATCAGATTAACATCTGGCCCTCTGGCCACACATGATGATGATGATACATCATCATCATCATCATCATCATCTCAGCCACATGAGCCGCAAAGCTACGTCGCCTTTGTGATACCTCAAATATGTCGGAATGTAGGCATACAAGTGACTACTACAAATAGGCACAGGTATATTATTAGAACGTGGCTATAATACGTGTTTTTCGGAGCAAATTTTCGTATTCACCGTATCGGTGTCGTAGCGGCGTCCTTGTGAATAGCGAACGGGCGTTACCGTTACAGAGGCCCGTTACAGAACCTTTGCAAAATCCGTGTATCCTTCTTCGGGGAGATTTTGTATCCGACTGTTTAAGAAGGAGGGTTATGTTTTTTGAGTGTATGTATATATGTATTTATTTATTTATATTAAATATTAACTATATACTTACAGAATTAATTTATGAATGACAATATGATTACAATATATATAAAATATTAATTTTGTAAGTAAGTATATAGTTAATATTCGAAATACATATTTATATTAAATTAACTAAAAAGGCAAAAGCGCTTAGGCTGTAGGCGATCATGTAGTAACATAGGTACATACATACATAACACATACTCTCGAAAAACATTACCCCTCCCTCTTACACAGTCGGGTAAAAAAGGTTTTCTTTGATATTTTTAAATAAAAGGCTGAAAAGTAGGAAAATATATGTTTTTCCACTACTCCGTCGCAAGTATAAGTGATTAGACTTTTCTATATTAGACTCTTTCATATAGGGATATACATTATATATAATAATAATATAATGTATATCCCTATATGTACCCTATCTTAAATTTGCATATTATTAACAATCAAATTCTTCAAAAGTTAACCCATCAACACATTGAAAAAAAAAAATGCATCGTCAACCAAACTTTCATAACTTGTACCACACACCATAACAAAACACTGAAGCTACCTTACTTTAAAAAATAAAATGAAATATTCAAACAGATTTTTTCAATATTCTTAAGATTATTAAAATAACAAGTATTATTTTAGGGGCTTTCCAAGCTATATTTGTGTATATTGGTAGTAAAAATATTGTTTCATTGTAGTTTCCCTTGTAGGTGCAAAATACGTTGTAATTGTATAATGTTATGGTATGTGACACAGTTGGAGGTTGGAACAGTAGCAGCTGTAACACAGGTATTACCTAGCACGGCTGCTCACGGAACACCCCACTGGCCAGATATACTATATTAATAGGATTAATTGTGCTTTGTTATTATAATAATTAAAATGAGGGTAGTTACAAATGTTTTATAAGTGTTTGGAAATAAATGTATTTGTATTTGTATTTGTATTTGTATTTTCTGAAATATTTCTCCTATTTAAATAAACAAATTCATTTCTCACCTTTCTAATATCCCTAACCAATGATTTTATGTTTAAAAGGTCATGATGCGCGAGAGAGATAGCTGCCCGCGATCTCCTTAAGATTTCGATTTTAAAGCATAAATTTCAATATTAAATTTTTATACGTTGGTGTCAATGGTCATAGAAAATTACTCAGCTATCTCGGCTATTAATGTAAACAGCGTACGAGTATATCCGTCGTGTCGTCTTGAGATGCCGATACTGTGGAAAATTCCTACTGAGATCTTTCTTTAATAAGTAATTGAGGTTACATTGATTTACATGGTCGCCATCTTGTTAATGTTGATAACACTACGTATTTGCACAGCGGTATGTCGGCACTGATAACAAAACCATACGAGTCTCATTCATATTACTATCTATCTCTAAGTCTTTATCGCATTCCGCAGTTTTACCCGCGCTATAATCTTTTCTTAATGGATATCACTTGACAAGGAAGACACCCTCCAAATTTGATGTCTTTAAGACTAGCAAGTTTAAGCTTATATCACTTAGGAAAACCCCTTTAGATGAGTATTCCTAAGGGTTTTCCATTCAGTATGTGTGTTCTTTCCTACTTTATGAATGCAACTCACAGTAATATTTGACCTGTATTACGTAACACTATCAATATGCATGGGTTTTGCTTAAGTAGAGGTTTTGCCAGCTGTCCTTATATTCTATATATTTTCCGGGATACATTATTATATTGGTTTAATATTTTACTTTGAATAATAAGCTTCCTCTGGACTAAGTAACAATTTTTTATCATTAAAGCTTAAATAACAAATAATACTAACACCTATCAAAATCATTATCAGTCCCAAATGTAGCTTTTTTGATTATTAAAATTGCATATGTTAATTAAATAGTCAATGTCGGACATCGGGCCAAATCTTTACCAATTGACAATCTGATATGTAAAGTGTCATTTAAGACATATAAAATTTGCAATCCGGCTTATACTTTTTCAATAATGGAGATCAATTATACAGAACCAAGCTCTGGCGGGACAAACTAACATTATGAATATATACCATTATTAAAAAGCAATTACAACTAAGATAAAGTTGTACTAAATAATTGATCATAAGGTAGCAATATTTCTAATAACCACGATATTTACTTTGAAATGAGGATTACAGTAAATCCCCTTAAAAACAATGGATTTTCCAGAATTGGAATAATTATTGACAATAATATGTGAATATTTTTAATTCAGCGACTTTAGTTATACTAATTGGTTTACTATACCACAATAATAAATAATACCGTAGCATAATATTGATAGCTATAATAGGGCTATAATAGGGCATTTGATTTTGGTATAGTAATAATTGTTTATGAGTATGATATTAAATGTATTTGTTGATTGTAACTTTTTAACCGACTTCCAAACAGAAGGAGGCTATCAATTCGATATATCAATTTGTATGTTTGTTCACCGATAAGTCAGCCAATTGTACATTGATTCTTAATTCATTTATTCCTTGCAAAAAACAGGTTGAACAATAAATTGTGAACTTAAATCCTAGTACATAAAGTATCTCTGTATAGTATGCTAAAATAGCAATGCAAGTAGGTATTTAATCGTTAGTGCATTAGAAGAATTTACACATGCATATTACTTATTTAGCTTCATGACAAAATTGATTTTGACAATTCATTGATTTTGATGATTCTTATTGTATTTGGTAGGTCATAGTTTAGAGGTGGTCCCATATAAATTTTATCGAAATCGATGCATTAATTTGGTTTTTGTAACATAATATCTGGTAAAATATCATCCTTGTACCTGTAGAAAAGTGATTAACAATTCGTGGCCCTATTTACTTGTCGCGTACATTATGTATTGTATTGCGGTATTTTGTAATCGGAGTTTTCAATTTTGTAAACTATAATTATTAAACTGAAAATATTTACAGAACAAACAAAAACATGCAGGATAAATAATTCCTCGTACTTCCTCCCAATTGGAATCTTGTTGTGTTTTAATTACAAACTCATATCGACCAATTGATGTGACGATTTTTTTTTCAATGCGGAACTCAGTATACCTAAAAAAGTAATGCAAAGTATTGCTGGGCTATTAAATGAAAACGGTGTGTTAGGTACTCTGTAAAATATTCTCACTACAACATGCAAAATATATGCAAAGTAGTGTCAGATAAAAATATAAATAATCATCTATATTGGCTTAATTAAATAAAAGGGTCATTCGATATCGTAAATGGAATATAACTTGCTAAGTACCTACATATTTTTTAAAAGACAGTATATATTAAACAGTGACACTTCGTTCATCAACCAATAAACGTTATTTTTTTTAAGTACGGTGACTAAAATGACCATAAACTCAATTATCTTATAGTTTCCCCCAGGATGTTCCAGTGACAGTATCCCGACTCCATCTTTAGACAAGAGCCCAACTTGACTAAGTACTTTCCGTCAGGACATTCCAGTCCTTACATCCTTCTTCTTTTGTTACATACATGCTTGCGTTTTACATGCATGCAAAATTTCAGCTCAATCAGAAACCGGAAAGTGTGTCAAATCAAATTTAATAAACGACTCACAGTCACCGGGATGAAAATAAATAAAGCTTGTGAAAAAGTAGCAAGTGGATATAATTAGTAAATATTGGTTTTAATTCGGTACTTTGTTACTCGTTTCCAGTCGCGGGTAACAGCTAGTAATTATGTAATTTCTAGAGTTCCGTACCTCAAAAGGAAAAAACAGAACCCTTATAGGATCACTTTGTTGTCCGTCTGTCCGTCCGTCCGGGTGTCAAGACCTTTATCTCGGGAACGCGTGAAGGTATCGAGTAAAAATTAAAACGATATACTTACGCAGATCCATATAATAGTCTCTTGCTGCAGAAAGAAAAATAAAATTTCTCAGTTTTCGTAAAAAAAAGTTACAGCCGATTCGGCTGTAACTTTTTTTTTCGTGAGTGTCGAAATGTTCGTTATTTACGACATATTCGGAATATGTCGTAAAAAACGCACATTTCGACACTCACAAGGGAATCAAAACCTATGGGGTACTTCCCGTTGACCTAGAACTATGAAATTTGGCAAGAAGGCATTGTGTTACAGTATAGGAAAAAATCCGAAAACTGGTCATTTTTTATTTAATCACAAAAAATAGGGTCTTTATGCAAAAAATGAGGGTCCAAATTTTTAAGTGAATTAACCGTATCATGTAAGGTATTATATGAAAGAGCTTCATTAGCATAAGCTAAAACAGGGGTTTAAATATTTTTATGATTTATATTTTTCGGATTATGAAGGAAAATATAAATAAAATATGATTTCCTCCTTTTATCTACTAGTTTGTACGGAACCCTCGGTGGGCGAGTTTGACTCGCACTTGTCCGGTTTTATTTTGTCATCGTTGTTATAACATATATTTTCCATGATTATGTTTATGTACTGCAAAAAAAACCTGAAAACAAACATGTGCCTAGCGTAGAAGATAAGATTTAAAATATTTAGTTGATCCCCAAATCGCGAAAGATTTGCCTTGTCACACGCCAACTGATTATGTTACTGAAATAGAGTACTTATACTGATAAATATGTTCTTTTATCATAACATTTTACTGCTTCTCTATTTTGATAAGCTTCTACAGGTGATGCGAACCGGCTATCGAATTTATTCGTACAAGGTTCACTACGTCTATGTATGGTATTTTTGAACACATAGGTACAGAAAACTAACCAACTTGGCTCATAATGACAATAATTTGTTCATAGAGAAAAGGTCAACGAGAGGAAGTTTTGACCGAGTCGGTCGAGTCAAGGGGAAAAGTTACGTTCAATAATAATTATAGTTAAAAAACTGAGGAAACCGACTTCAAAATACGAAATTCGTTTACTTGGATGATATTTTTTCAGCTATTTTGTTATAAAAACTAAAGCACTGAATAGATTTTGATAAAATGTATATGGGACTACCTCTGAAGTATGAAAAACTGAAACATCCGATTTCATTGTACAAAATACGCAATTTTGTTTTTGAATGATAATTTTTTTCCTGTTATTTATTTAAAAAACCAAGGTACTGAACCGATTTTAATAAATTTATATGGAACCACTGCTGAAGTATGACCTACTAAACAAAAATTAATCACTAAATCAATAATTGGAGAAATAATAGCGTAACAAACATACAAAAAAACACAGTTGAATTGAAGTCTGTTAAAAATAAAGAATTTTCTGCAAGGTGACAGGTGACACTGACTGACACTTGATTGCAATCAATTATGTTCAGATTTAATTAGCGGTTGAGAATCGCGTCACCTGTACTTAGTAAATTATCAATATGATGATTCAGTTTGTTCATGATGTGAATATTGGCTATAGCTATTGATCGGGACCTCTTTAGAAAGGATAAAATACTAGCTGCACCCGCGGCGTCACCCGCGTAGTGATGAAAAATTATATTGAATGACAGTTACTTTTCCTTCAATTAGTATTTTGATACATACCAGCTTAATCCTATATTATATGATCAGAATTTCTCAAAAGTTTTTTTACGAGAGTGAAATTGCCTGAAAATCTGGCTGAAAATAATT
The DNA here is from genome assembly GCA_947563715.1 of Lycia hirtaria. NCBI lineage: Eukaryota > Metazoa > Arthropoda > Insecta > Lepidoptera > Geometridae > Lycia > Lycia hirtaria. Next base: position 9,716,228 of record OX387379.1, on the reverse strand, counting down.
ATTAGTAAGTAAGAATATACTAAATGTATTTTTAATTTTTCATATGAGAAATCAATGATTGGTATACAAATGGTGATGCGATGAATAACCCAGGAGCTGCGTAGGTATAGACAACACTAGGTACCTAAAGCTGGTGTTTTGTGGGTTGCGGCCCGTGCGACAGAAAATGGAATATTGTCGACCACGTAAAGCCGACAATATTCAATAAATAAGGTAAGTTAATAAGACAATACTAAGGTCGAGTCGGATATAAATATGTAATTATGAATTTACATGACAAATTCTTATCGATAATTAAACACTTCTGGAATTATAGAAAATCGCGTCTCAATTTACAATTTTGATTTTACCACACATGAAGGTTGAAAATATAGATTTATAATTTTACTACGTAAAACTAATGAAGCGCGGGAAATAAGTATATCCAAAATATCCATATGGAAACTCTGACAAAGAAACTGGTAGCAAATAAGATATGTAAGTGTTTTCATTGCCTGCAATGTTTATATTACTATGAAACAAGAACCCGGAAGAATCTAGTAACAAATAAATTATAAAATAATGATAATTATTATATTATTATGGAATTAATAATTACTGTCTTGTGATATTTATATTTCTTGTTATAATCTTGTACTATCTTATGGAAACTAATCAATAATAGCACAGTAATGCAGATATTATTTCTGTTTTGAAACTGAAAATACATTTACATTTAAACTTTTTAAATTAGAAAATGCATATACTTATATAAAAACAATAATAAAATTATGGGACCAACTTGGCTGTTTTCTTTATACGCCAATTCACGAAACACAAAGATTGGTTCACGAACGACCGATTCGTGTACAACTGTACATAGATAAAAAAATACGCTACGATTTGTTAACCTCCTACTTTTTTGAAGTCGGTTAAAAACTAACTGCTAGGTAACTGTTTAACGCGTCAGCCGCGCGCATTTGTTACATAGACCGAGCGAAGTCCTCGAAACACTACCTTAATAACAACGTTACGAGTTAATAGGTATCTCACTAATATTAATAGTAATTAACTTCTAGTTTCTATAGAACAATAATTGTTGGTCTTAGGGTTATCGAATGAGTTTTATTAACCTAGTCACAGATCTGTGCCAATAGTGAAGGACTCTCCTTGCTCTATATTGGAATTTAATATTAAAATTATCTTCGTATTAAATGTATTTATAGCATTATCAGTTTATAATAATATAACAAAACTGCTTCTGAATGTATAATATATCAGATACTTGATAATAATAATAATAATACTTGAGGTGACAAGTGACCAGAATGCTGGCTCCTACTTTGCTCAAAAAGTAAGCATTGCCATCCAACGTGGCAATGCTGCCAGTATTCTTGCCACTTTTCCCACTACCAGTGGACTATTTGAGTAAGTTTTTATTTTATTTGTTTTATATATCAGATTATTACTATTTACATCTGTTTAAAGTAGGTAAATATAAAATTCAGTCATAACTAACTGTCATGTCAATGCTTAGGTCGCGTCGTAGAGACATGGAATCTGGAGGATGAATTCCTTTTTAAGGCTCTACAGGTCGTAAGTTTCCGGCAGCCTAGTCGGGAGACCGTCTGACTTGCGATCCGCAAGTCCTGGGTTCGAATCCCGCGGCTTGCACCTCTGTCTTTTCGGAGTTATGCGCGTATTGTTGATTGCCGCCAAATTCAAAACGGTGAAGGAAAAACATCGTGAGGAAACCTACATGTCTGAGAGTTCTCAATAATCTTGAAGTTGTGTGAAGTCTGCCAACCCGCACTTGGCCAGCGTGATAGACTATGGCCTCACCCTTCTCATATTGAGAAGATGGCCCGCGCCCAGCAGTGGGACAGTTTGTACAAACAGGGCTGATAAAAAAAAGATCGTAAATCATCCATCCCGCTCACGCGGGAGATGATGGGTTTCATCGTCCCCAATACAATTCTTGTAAATTCTGCAGTATTTGTTTCTGATGTCTCAAATCCGAATTGTCCATAGTCAAAGTCGATAAATCATAGCAAGAAGTTGTAAATAAAATGTCGCTTCTGAAAACTCATAACGAGTTTAGTTGTAACCTTGTCCATAAATCCACCGATACAAATTAGTTCTACTTTTGATACGGCCAGGCGAGCCTCGAACAGAGCGGTTGCAATAGAGGCTGCACGCCACCTTTCCCTGATTGATTTATACGTCTTGTTTGTCACAGAGCCGATTTATTTGAATTCCTGCCAGAGCCCCGGGCAGCCAACGGATTAATATCGAAGAGACCCCTACTATATATCCCCGAGTTTGGGCAATAATTCAATATTTCATCCTTCGGGCGGGGACCTACGCTGCGAATTAACATACAAACGTCAATCGTTTCATGAATAAAAAATGTATTGGATTTAGTGGAATGAACCGCGCGAGCAGTAAGCGGCGGCAGCGCTTGCCAGTTATGCCTATTGGGGCAATATAAAATGTTTCGGATTACTTGGTTTAGTTTGATCGCACTATTCGCTATTTGGTGGAGGCACGCAAATCTCTCTGGAACATGAATGGAGGCTCGCACTCGACGTTTGTGCGTACGAAGGACTCGAAATTTGACTTGCAAAGCGTACCAAATCTTTATTTTATCTTTTCGAGCTGAACGATTTTTTTTTGGCAGGAAGTAATTCAACATGTCTGCATGAACAAAAATAGTTTGAATGAAAAGTTTTGATAAATTACAATTTATTGCATAGTTGCTCCGATAACTTTTTTATGTAGGGTTACGTTTGACGTCATCTCGTATATAATATATCATACCTATTATGTTGAACACTTTTAGTAAAGTTAAACGTGGATTCAATCTGAACTGAAACAAACCTGATTTGAAAGCAACCAGGGCCTCAAGGCTGCTAAGTGAACATCACTTGCTCGCCGCTTGCTTATACGATTCAAAGATAATTTTGACAAATTGTTAGTCTATTTATATAGTAATAGACTAGCAATTCGTCAAAATTGTCTTTGAATCGTATCAACGAGCGGCGAACGAGTGATGTTCACTTAGTAGCCTTGAGGCCCAGATTCTATTTCCCGGAAATGATAGAATCGGATAATTTTAGTTATTTAATTTCACTTTTAGGCTTCCGTACTAAGGGTGCGGGAGCCTATTGGTGAGCCTACTGTGTCTGTCAGTTTGTATGTCCTACGCTTAAACGGCTGTATCTTTCGAACGGTAAGGCCGCTAGCACACGGCATATTTTAAACGCGCACGCATGTCGTCTGCGCGTTTCAGCGCCGTAGATGCCGATTTTTTCGTTTTTATAGATTCGAATGCGCGTAAAACGCGATACAACCGCGCGTGTGAAGCGCATTAGAAACTCGTTTGATGCGCGTACAAAGTGGCGGAGGAGGGGTAGAAGAGAAGCGCGCGCTCACGTCACGGCACGCCCCGCGCCGCAGTTACAGCTCGTCTGTATCGCTGTATCTGCGCGTATACGCGCAGTAGACGTACGTTTCACAACCACCCCGTGTGCTTAGGTTTATAAGGTTGCGTTCAAATCTCGTTTGAAGCGCGTAGCAGCGCGTCGCCTGCGCGTTTCTGCGCGTTTAAAAAACGCCGTGTGCTTGCGGCATAATGGATACAAGTCTTAAAATTGACAAGATTATATGCCTACCTTTTCAGAATATTTCTACTGTTTTTCTACGTAAGATAGATCTACGATTGACCACCAACTCACCTGATGTTAAGCGATGGTGTGGCCGAGGATGGAGCTACTGTATGGGAAATATGTGAAATTACAAATATTCATAGATTTATTTTGCTAATTAGTCATGTTTTCTGTGTTCATGTTGCATGAGAGCGTAGTATTATTTATATGTTCTGTGACGGGAGTACGGAAGCCTCGGTGTGCAAGTGAAACTCGTACTTTGTCGGGTGTAGGTTCGTGCTATACTACCAACACGTTGTGTTCCAAAAAGGAGCGCGCGCGCTTACTTAAAGTTGATAAAAGAAAAAAATAAAAACCGGCCAAGTGCGAGTCGGACTCGCGCACGAAGGGTAACGTACCATTTATCTATAAAAACGGCAAAAAATCACGTTTGTTGTATGGGAGCCCCCCTTAAATATTAATTTTATTTTAATTTAATTATTTATTTTTAAATTGTATAATATAACTCAATATTCAGTGAATATTTCAAGCGTCTACCTGTTGCCGTTATCAATATCGAGCAAAAACGAGCAAAAAAATCACGTTAGTTGTATGGGAGCCCCCTTAAATATTTATTTTATTCTGTTTTTTAGTATTTTTTGTTATAGTGGCAACAGAAATACATCATCTGTGAAAATTTCAACTGTCTAACTATCACGGTTCATGAGATACAGCCTGGTGACAGACGGACGGACGGACGGGCGGACAGACAGCGGAGTCTCAGTAATAGGGTCCCGTTTTTACCATTTGGGTATGGAACCCTAAATACGATAGTTTACGTACTTGTATTCGAGTTTATATAAAGATACACATAATAAAGTTTTATAATATTCTCACTGATAGATTTATAGCATCTTTAATTATACTAAATTAATCAACACGTTTGATGTATAAATCATTAGTATGTGCATAATATTTTGTATACAACGTAATCTAATCATAAAGTCTTACAATAGTAAGCGAATGTTGATACGGAAATCGCCATTTAAATAATATTTATTTACTAACACAACTTTGCAATAAAGTAAGTAGAATTCAGAGAAAATAGAAAATTACCTAACTTCCTAAAATCCTAATATTATAAAAGCAAATGTAACTCTGTTTCTTGGTCTTTCGTCTGATTGATACCTTTCACGATTAAACGTCTAAACCAAGTGTTATGAAATTAGATACAGAGTAAATTTAGAACTAGGAGATATAGGAGATAGAGTACGTGGGTAGTGCTCAAATTGTTTTAAAATGTCCCAAAAATTCCATCACACATTCATAATTTAATTAGAACACTAAAATTATTCATTGACATTCATATTAAGTATTTTAAATATGTATGGCCCTTCGAGCCGTATAATCGAGTGCACAATGTCAAGAAACTGCGAAATGAAAAAATTCCACTAGCATCTATCGTTTCTAGAAAAACCGGTTTCGAAAATTTTACGCGCCACGGGACACTGACAAACTAAGTAGACGCAAGGCGTTTATACAACTTGATAGACATTCTACGAATGTACCAATTTATAATCACTAGAAGTGGCGTATGTACCTTTATAAAGATGTTTAATGTAAGCGTAAAACTATTTCTTAATAAAGAGATCTGACGTCACACTTGTATGGTCGATGTTGAACGAAGTTGAGGTGGGCAGGATACACGTGGTACGACGAAAAGACAACGGGGTATGTAAAGTTTTTTCAGTATTTTTTTAATTTTATTTGGTAGATTAGGTCATTTAATAGAACTAATTTCATTATTTTTGAATTCTGATCAGTAGTTATTTATTAATATTTTTTAAAGAAAAAGTCGTGATGACGTCACAAATCCATCTGAATATAATATTATGATAACCAACCAAAAAATCTTACTCAACATTGACAGTGACATTTTTGTTGGTTTTGTGCTCTGCGAAAATATGAAATATTTATAATGTAATTTTTTTAAATTATTTTTGGTCTATATGTGTACTCTAACAATGCTTCTTGCCAAATTTTATAGTTCTAGGTCAACGGGAAGTACCCCATAGGTTTTGATTCCCTTGTGAGTGTCGAAATGTACGTTCTTTTACGAAAACTGACAAATTTTATTTTTCTTTATGCAGCAAGACACTATGGAGCTGCGTATATGGTTTTAATTTCAACTCGATACCTTCACGCGTTCCCGAGATAAAGGTATTGACACCCGGGCAGACGGACAGACGGACAACAAAGGGTTCCGTTTTTTCCTTCTGAGGTACGGAACCCTAAAAAGGAGTATTTCCTGATGTCTGGGGCTGTCGGATCGGTTTCTGACTGATATCATGGCACATGATATTTAAAGTCACCATAAACCAGCGATTATACTGCGATGGATTTGTTCCCTGACTGCTACTCGTTGAACTGTCAATCAGCAATACCAGTCCTTATTACCATAGATATAGGGGTATAATCTCGCGTTCGTAATTGTAGAGCCACGACCTCAATTAAGCTGATGCAGTCTTTAATAATCGTACTAATCATGATATTAGTAATTTAAAGATTACCAGCATCCGTGTACCAAGAGTGAGGATGTATACTAGCTTTACTGAGCTCTTTTTATGGTTCCGTAGTAACTACGAGTAACCCCTATTATTTCGCCTGGTACATCATACGGCCATGTTCTTGATACGTATTGCTCAGTAATGAAACTCTCTGTCGCCTATTCTGTTTTCTAGGAACTACAATCTTGGAATTTATCAAGGCTAGTGTGAATATATATTTTCTAGATAGACGAGCTCCATCCTCGGTCATATCATCACTTACCATCAGGCACTGTTGGTCAATCGTAGAGCTATTTCATTCACGAAATGTCTATTTGATAATCTAATTATACATTTGTAATTACTTAATACTCTTACCACATTTTGTTGCAAGTGTAATCTGAATCTAAGTACTTGTTTTACATAACTTACAAGTTAAGTTTACTTAGCTGTATTTTTTTTTCATGACGGTCACGGCCATGGCAGGCAATCCCTGCGAATACCTACTACTTTTTGCTTCATTCTACAGGTGACTTACAAAAACTAAATACACGTGTAAGCAGCGATCTTTAAGTACTATGTACTTGTAAGCGCCTACTTATTTTGTTAACTAACGCCTTATTTTGTTAACTAAGATTCAAATGATTTAGAAAAAATAAAACCGGACAAGTGCGAGTCAGACTCGCCCACCGAGGGTTCCGTACAAACTAAATAAAAGGGGGAAATCATATATTTTTTTATATTTTCCTTCATTAACCGAAAAATATAGATCGTAAAAATATTTAACACATTCCTTCCTCACCACTCGGATCCGAGTGGGTTGGGGCTATAATAGCGGCGCCTCCCACTCGGATCCGAGCGAGCGTCCCGTTCATTTTGTAGTAGTCAGTAAACCACCGGCGTTTGAGGCAGTCAACGTTGCTTTACGCGGCCACTGTACTTAATTTAAATTCGGCTAAAAAGTTTTGGTTCCCAGCTGAAGTGAAGGGTCTGCAGGGGGCGAAGAATGTGTTAAAAACCTGTTTTAGCATATGCTAATGAGGCTCTTTCATATGATACCCCCCACATGATGATGTGTGATGTCACATGATGAGTGTTTTTGTATTGTATTGTATTGTTTGATACGGTTAATTCACTTTAAAATTTGGACCCTCATTCTTTGCATAGAGACACTATTTTTTTGGGATTAAATTAAAAATGTCCAGTTTTCGGATTTTTTCCTATATAATATTCTATAATACATATATAATATCTTTTATAATATATAATACTCTAACACAATGCTTCTTGCCAAATTTCAGAGTTCTAGGTCAACGGGAAGTACCCCATAGGTTTTGATTCCTCTGTGAGTGTCGAAATGTGCGTTTTTTACGACATATTCGGCTGTAACTTTTTTTTAGGAAAACAGAAATTTTATTTGTCTTTCCGCAGCAAGATACTATGGATCTGCGTATATGGTTTTAATTTCAACTCAATACCTTCACGCGTTCACGAGATAAAGGTCTTGACACTCGGACGGACGGACAGACGGACAACAAATTGTTCCTATAAGGGTTCCGTTTTTTCCTATTGAGGTACGGAACCCTAAAACAAGCAATTTGATTTTATTAATCCCTATTGCAGGTTTTTAGTAACAGTCGTTTGAATAGTTAAGTATGTATTATGTTTATGTTTTATTATGTTGATTAAGTTTTTTTTTTTATTATTATTATTTATATTATATACGCCCTGAGATTTCACACCCTATCCCACAGGAACCGTGTCTTTTTACCCGACTGCGTAAGAAGGAGGGTTATGTTTTTCGAGTGTATGTATGTTTGTTTGTATATATGTATGTAGGTGGGTATACGTATGTGTCTTTCTATATATGATCGCCTACAGCCTAAACCGCTTGAACGATTTTGATGTGTGAGGTATCATTAGATTCGTCTTTACTTCCCGAGTATCATTATGTCTATATTTTTTGTAATAATAATAATGTATCTCTCGCAAAAATAAAAAATATGCGTTTTTTTCGTAACCTCCAACGAACTTTTTCGTAATAAACAAGTGGTTTTACTAGAATTATTCTAAAGAATGCGCATTTATAATAATTTACAGCGATTTTACGCATACTTTCTCACAAATAACGTACACTAAACAGCATATCAAGCGTAACGAAATCGTAAGTTAGACTACAAAAACTGCTATTCTGCAGTCGGGTATTTTGTTTTTCTTCTAACATTGCTATACTTGTTTCGGGATAAAAACTAGCTTCCAAATTCTACCCAATTCCGTCGCGCCTTTTTAGTGTGAAAGAATAACAATACGTTTGTTACTATATCTTAGAGATAAGACCTTAGTTCTGGATTTAATATTTGCAAAGTCTAACAAAGTCTAAGACAAACTAACATAAGACAATTATGAGGCCTTTAATTTGTATCCGAAACGATTTGGTCCTTGTCAAACATAAATCTTTTCGAAATTTACAAAAAACATAAAACTTACAATATTTTGAAACTAAAACATATTATATACATATGCAATATTACTGAATGTGCCTAATTGTATAACCAAATATTCAAAAATATAATAAAGAACAAGTAACGTTTTGTAATACAAGTTTTACAAATATGTTTACTATTAACATACATGACAATTAATAGTAGGTATACCATTGTTACATTTTAATATTCCATTTTTTCGCAGCTGTTAAAATCTAAAGTGGCGTCTAATATTTTCCTCCATCGTACGCCACAATGCGATTGGTTCCCGATTATCATAACCGGTCGTGCCGAGCAGCGATTATGCTAATTCGGGCTCACAGAGAAGTATATTGTGAGTAAAATATCTAATTTATAAAACACTGGCGGTTGCTCCACCTCCTTGCTGGCTGGCAATGCCATGAGGAAGGCCATGATTTGAAGGATGTGGCGTTATGGCTCCGAAAGACCCTGGCAACACTATTTAAATTTTTTCTTTTTGAAACGTCAATTCTGAGTTTTGGCGGGAACGTCTTAGTAACATGTTGTTGCTTTGTTTTATTTTCCTAAACTTGTGTTATTTTGAACATTAATGCTATAAAAATGATGGTGTTTTATTCATTAAGTGTTCGATCAAGTGCGTGAGTGTGGGCAAGTGAAATAAAACAGTGAAACGTGTGATTTTACGTTGTCGGCAAAACTCCATAGAATCTTCTAGTAAAGTCGCCATCACTTTACTGAGGCAAAACTTAAATTTGAAAATGACTGTTTACGCGACTTAGACTATGACTAGAACACTATATAACTTGTATTATTCAAGAAACTTGAAAATATTTCAATACTTGACACTAGCAAATCGCTAATCGCGGGGTCCAATACAAAAAAGAAGAACGTTAATTCTGAGAGCTAAATGAATTCTAGTTTTTAAAACGTCATTCTATTAATAGTAATGGCTCGTTTTCTAAGACATAGGACAAGAATTTATGATTCTACATTAAGACTAATCTGGAAACTGCGGAGATGCCTTCTTTGTCTGGTTATTAACAGATTAGCATTTTTAAAATGTATACCAAGCTGATTCTTAAATCAAAGGTAACTTTAACGCTGTCAATGGCTTTGGCTTTACAAAGAAGTTAAAAGATACTAGGACTTCAAATTAAAACTGATTTACTTTAATTTAACACGGGTGATAGTTATAGATGTAGAGCATAATGGTGTTAAAAAGTTAAAAACCTACAATAATTATTCCAAAAAAGTTTTTGGAATAATTATTGTAGAAACGAAAAGGTTCGTTGGAGATTATGAAAAAGAGCCAAATTTAATTTCTGTGAGAGTTATTATTATTAGAAAAAATAAAGTAGCCTATGACAATCGGGAAGTAAAGACGAATCTAACGACACCTCGTTAATAATTCGTCAAACCGTTTAGGCTGTTGGAGGAAATAAGAATACACACACCCGAAAAATAATACCCTCTGTAATGCACGGTGGCATAAAAACGAAAAATAAAATGCTTGCGAAGTGTCTCAGGAGTTTTTACCTCCTGAGACACTTATATATAGGTATACATGACTTTATAGTTCTAACTGTACAGATAACAAAAAATAATAATATACTCTATTACCTTTTGTAATTTATATACGGTTATTAATGTAGTATATATATATATATAGGTATATCCCTAAAACATGAACTTCCTTCTAGGGTAGTCGGAAAAGGAAACCAATCCATAAGCTAAGTATTATCTATTTATAGTATGAATGGAGGAAAACGTTTGATGGCACTGTATTAATATAACACACACGTATCTAACAAAAAATTAATGTAAGTAAATTTGTTACAGGATATATTTAAATTGTCGCTAGAAAATACGCAAATACCTTATCATTTTGGAATTGAAAATCGACTACACATAACTATAACATGATTTATTGCTACAATTATTGGTATTATTAATAATTCCTCAAAAAGCTATCTGTACAAACTATTAAAATACCGAAATAATATTTCAAATGATTTACATGTAAAGGATTTCAATTCGATTAGCAGTTTCGAGGTCAGCTCATGCCGGTAGCGATTCGCCTTATTTTCATCGAGTGAAAGTTGATCGATTGAGTATGTGAATTTCTTGTGAAGGTACCTTGAACTCTAGTACTCGTTTAATTTTCGATCTACAAACTCGATGACCACTCACGATGATTTAATCATCCGCTTCTATCACCAGCTGGCGGCAATCGAGTGAATGCGCGTCCACCGGTGCTCCCAATACTTTGAAGAATAACTGTGTAATTTAAGATAAAAATACCGCAAAAAACGGGCTTGACTTGTACACTGAGGTTTTCATAGACATTTTTTAAATTTCTACCTATGAAATTTATTATTTTTAATAGTTATTATGGAATTTGCCAAAGTCGAAAAAAAAAATATGACCATTGTAGTAAAAATACACAACGGCACTTGCCAAAAACTGTAGATTTGGAGGTAAAACAGAAAACTTTCTGAAAACTAAAAACTCAGTCGTCTCTCAAGAATCTGTAGATCTACAGTTAATAGTGTAGGGCTGGCTATGTGCGAGAATTTCACGTTTGTGGTTTTTTCCATGACGGATAATTCCGTCGCCTCGATACGATGATACGTTATATTAATCGTAAGGTATCGGTTTTCTACGTCTCCGCAAAATGCGAAAGCGCAAGAATTCCGTGGGCGGACGCAATGACAGGTTCGGAATGAGAATAATTATTAGCGTGAAACTATCTTGAGGATTTTACGATATTACTGTATTTATGTTGACGCTAAATATAAACCAGTGGAGTGGACTGCGGCCTCATGGGAATTCGCCGAACTCCACTCTAGAAGATAGGTGTTACTTACGCAAACGGCGCGGCGGCCGCGGCCGTGTGACTTACTTATTAACGCCTGCATTCTACAATTACTTATAAATTGCAAATTCTGACCATTATATTAAATTTAGGTGCAATTTTGTACACATTAAACTAAGCTCATTTTAACAAAACTCGAAACTAATACTATAATTGATATGAATATAAATCAACAAGGATATAAATTAAGTATTTTATGTCGTTTTTACTGGAATTGTCCCTTCAGAGTCATCCCGCTGTATTCATCCATATATTAGTCAGCCTGTTCACTAAGAGCAATTTATGGACCAAGGAAGGAAGGATAACGAAACTAACGGCGTAATTAAATAGGTATACAACATATTCCATGATTTGATTGGTCCAAAAACTGTACAAGGAAAGCATAATTACACGCGGTAATTGTAATTGGTATTATTTTGTGCATGAGCGTGAGTGAAAAAGGAAAAACTCAAATCACCCAAACCCGATATTAATTAATAAATTTACCAAATATAGTGTTAATAATATAAGTAATTAGTAACCACTATTATGTATGTATGTATATGTAAGTATTTTTTATTGCCACTACGTTTTGTAGCCACGAGTAAATTAAATGCTGTACGTATTTATATAGGTAAGTAGGTAAGTAAAACTACGTATATTTTGCCTTATGAAACCTAATATAATATAATATCTTCATGCTTCTTGGTTAATAATTTTTTAAATTATGGAAATAGGATGTAATCATAACAGGTTATTTCTAGTTGTTTATATCCGTATCAAAATTATAAGTTTTAAATATTTTATAAATTTTTCAGTAGATAATATTAGATATACAATAATGTTTTTTTTTTTATAGAATAGGTAATTTTATATATATTGAAACCTGTATCATTATATTACGTGCCTACATGCTTGATGGTGCAAATTTTTTGAAGTTATGAAAATAGCAGATAATCATTATAGACACTGAATCAATTTCAACGAATACTGTGCAAAATGTTCGTCAGATAACCAAAATTTTAAGAATAACAGCTTAAGAATGCAATTAAAAATATATCTCAATTCATTGTTGTCAGAATCATTAGTGGTAGGTAAAGTACTTACCTACCACTTATCTATTTTATTAGCTTTCTAATCGCAGCGGCTGGTCGGCCTCCGTCGACGTCGATTCGCGATACAGCCATCAATTCCGCGAATTGCTCGCCATTGACATTTCTAAGCAGCAACGTGGTCTTGTTTACGTTTTGCGGCGAGCTGCGGCTTGTGTTTACAAACAGTATAAATTGTTTACTCGACTGACATAACACGGTGCAGCGTCACGAGTCGTCACTCCGCGTCACGGTCGCGCCCTGCCTTCCCATCGCCCAATCCCGCTCTATTGCGTCTCGTTGCAAATCATTGTGTGTTATTGTTACATTTTTCACTTTATATTCAGACATCTCGTACCTACATACAAACCCCTTTTTACATACAAACACTATAACAGTATCGGTATCGTTTATACAAATTTATTACGCATTGACTTACTACCACATACAAAAAGTTGAGACTTTATATGTATACCTAACAACCGAATATAGTCTACTGCTCGTATTGTGCACAGTTAGGTCACACAATCGAGCTTATCAGCGAGTACTGACGTCACACATCAGGCGGCACATATCGGTCATGCGAAATCATTTTAAAAACATTGCACAACCCTATCTCTTACACGTGGCGGATTAAACTATTTCATGACTTGGTAGAATGATCATACTTTATACTTACAATCGATTGATAAGCAAAATAAAATGCGTGCTTAGAGCTGGGTGCGGTTTTAATGGTTGCATTTAGTATAAATAGGTGTTTCTGTTTGTAAATGTAAACAGTGGTGTTACAATATATTGTTTACTATTGCAAAAATGCCAACTCATGTAATACACATAACTAACATACACACTTTATAACGCAAAAATTATGCGTTACAATAGTAGTGAAGTGTGTTTGAAAATTAAACGAACTTACCCAGTGAAGTTTTGTGAATACTCATTAGATTGGCATTTCTATAGCAGAATTACTCTTTATTTTTACCCGATTGCTGAAGGAAGTTTGTCCAGCGTATGATTGTACATCTAATTATTAGGCAACGGTGCAACATGTGAGATGTCATTTAATTTAAATAAGTTGCGGTAGTGACGTTGCGTATTATTTATGCGTCTGCATATAGTGGCCATTCGAAGTGGGGTATTTATTTTTCTTTTAGTTTTTTTTTTTTTTTTTACTATTTTCAATTACTCCTATCATTGGTGGTTTCGTTTAAAAGAAACCGGCCAAGTATGACTCGGACTAGCGCACGAAGGGTTTCGTACCATTATCTATAAAATCGGCAAAAAAATCACGTTTGTTGTATGGGAGCTCCCTTAAATATTTATTTTATTCTTTTTTTAGTATTTGTTGTTATAGCGGCAACAGAAATACATCACCTGTGAAAATTACAACTGTCTAACTATCACGGTTCATGAGATACAGCCTGGTGACAGACGGACGGACAGACGTTTTCCCCTTTTTACTCTTTGGGTACGGAACCCTAAAAATAACTTATTATTCATATGTATATTAAATAGAATGTTTTTCTATATTACTTTTATGCAACAATATTAATGAAACATTTCTTGACAAACTTAGCGCCAATTTCGTGCTAAGGTATTTGTGTCACGAAACTAGCACGGAACAATACATCAATGTATAAACTCTATCCCGTCTAAATAAGATTTAATTTTGAACGGTTGCCATGCACTTGATCTATCCAATTACTATTATATCACATTAAAGGCCGTCACAGACACAGCTATAATATATATTAATATACCGTACTATAATATATATTATAGCAAGCTACCACACACGGAGATGATGCTATAATATATATTTTGCCTTCATTTCATTGATGGTCGGCCTAGTGTTTGCACGTGTTTTGTAATATAGGGTGATTTTAAAACACAGTAATTATGAATTCAACAAGTGCATTGTTATTGGAATTGACAGTTCTTCAGACGACGATTCTGATGTTGCTTTAGAGATGTTAGTGGCCCTGTCAGGCACAAAAATTAGTCACAATCTATGTCACGTATACAGTCAATTTATAAGTCGAATCCTGCTTCAGTAAAGTGGTGGCGACTTTACTAGAAGCTTCTATGAAGTTTTGTCGACAACGTAAAAATCGTAAAATGACCACGTTTCACTACTACATTTCACTTGCCCACACTCATGTACATGATCGAACACTTAACGAATTAAACTGAGGGTAGTTACAAATGTTTTTTAAGTTTATGGAAATAAATGTATCTGTATTTGAATAAAACACCACCATTTTTATCGCATTAATATTCAAAATAACACAAGTTTAGGAAAATAAAATAAAGCAACAACATGTTTCGACGACGTTCCCGCCAAAACTCTCTTGAAACATGCTGTATATTCAAAATATGTCTTGCTATACCATAATATATATTAATATGCGATAATATAAAAATATGCGATAATATAAATTACGGTATAGTTTGGTTACGTCATAGAAATATATATTATAGCTGCGTGTGCGGTCACTCGAAAATTTGTATAGAAAATATATGGTAATATGTTTAGCTATAAAATATATTAATATAAATTATAGCTGTGTCTGTGACGGCCTTAATTTACAGAGACGGATGTAGTGGCGCCAAAGTAGATCTGAATGATGTGGCGAATATTGCTCTATCAACCGTTTAATCGATATCTCAAACATTTACGGTAATGACGTCGAGAATAACAATATTAATATTGGTGTAGTATTTTCTTGTAAAGAGTGATTATGTAATTATTGTAAATAAATCGTGGTTTAAATGACTGTATTTATGTATTTATATAGGTAACAATCATATCAGTTATCTTATTAAGATTATCAAGGAAAAATTATCAAGGCATATTTAAAGGAGTTCCCCATAATATAAGACATTTTTAGGGTTCCGTACCTCAATAGGAAAAAACGGAACCCTTATAGGATCACTTTGTTGTCCGTCTGTCCGTCCGTCCGGGTGTCAATAACTTTATCTTGGGACCGCGTGAAGGTATCGAGTTGAAATTAAAACCATATACGCAGATCCATAGTATCTTGCTGCAGAAAGGAAAATAAAATTACTCAGTTTTCGTAAAAAAAAAAGTTACAGCCGAATATGTCGTAAAAAACGCACATTTCGACACTCACAGAGGGATCAAAACCTATGGGGTACTTCCCGTTAACCTAGAACTTTGTAATTTAGCATTGTGTTACAATACACATATAGGGAAAAATCCGAAAACTGGACATTTTTAATTTAATCACAAAAAAATTGTGTCTCTATGCAAGGAATGAGGGCCCAAATTTTAAAGTGAATTAACCGTATTATGTGGGGTATCATATGAAAGCCTCATTAGCATAAGCTAAAACAGGTTTTTAACACATTCTTCACCCCCTGCAGACCCTTCACTTCAGCTGGGAACCAAAACTTTTTAGGCGAATTTTGATTAAGTACGGAGTGGCCGCGCAAACGTTGACTGCCTCAAACGCCGGCGGTTTACTGACTACTACAAAATGAACGGGACGCTCGCTCGGATCCGACTGGGAGGCGCCGCTACTATAGCCCCGCTCCACTCAGATCCGAGTAGTGAGCAAGGAATGTGTTACAATTTTTTACGATGTATATTTTTCGGTTTATGAAGGAAAATATAAAAAAAATATATGTTTTCCCCCTTTTATTTAGTTTGTACGGAACCCTCGGTGGGCGAGTCTGACTCGCACTTGTTCGGTTTTTTCTATAAATTCAGACTTCAAGCTTGGTATGATTATTTATATGTGTTACACATAAACATAAAATAACTAAATGTTACTCCTAGTAAAAATAATCAAAATAGGCTAGTTTAAAACATAAAAAAATATTAGTTATAGGGTAGTTTAGGTTTGACATTAAATATCTTTGTACTAAAAAAATATTAGCAATAAGTGGTATTATATTTCTGATTGAAAAATAGATAAATGATCAAAAGAATTGTTGTTTTTTTAATTAATACCTAACCTACCCTAAATATTGTAATAAATAATCATTTTTGCAAGCCTTTATGTCAGAGATTTGCGTCTTGTAAGGATTTGGAACCCTCTAGACCAAAGGGCAATAAGAAAGTCGGCACACTACTATTTATCATTGTAATGCCAAAAATCTGTAGGTACTCAATAATTTAGGTCCACGTTCTGGATGCGTACTGCACTTCGAATTTTTAAGAAGTGAATAGTTATCTATTTTGGATCAACGAGATCCATCCTCAGCCACACCGGCGGTTAAAATCAGGCGAGTTGGTGGTGAATCGTAGATCTATCTAATGTAAAAAAAAACCGGACAAGTGCGCGTCAGACTCGCCCACCGAGGGTTCCGTGCAAACTAAATAAAAGGGGGAAAACATATATTTTTTTTATATTTTCCTTCATAAACCGAAAAATATACATCTTAAAAATATTTTACACATTCTTTGCTCATTGCTCTTTGCTATAGTAGCGGCGACTCCCACTCGGATCCGAGCCAGCGTCCCGTTCATTTTGTAGTAGTCAGTAAACCAGCGTTTGAAGCAGTCAACGTTGCTAAAAAGTTTTGGTTCCCAGCTGAAATGAAGGGTCTGCAGGGGGCGAAGAATGTGTTAAAAACCTGTTTTAGCTTATGATAATGAGGCTCTTTCATATGATACCCCACTTGATACGGTTAATTCACTTTAAAATTTGGGCCCTCATTCCTTGCATAGAGAGAGACACTATTTTTTTGTGATTAAATTTAAAATGTCCAGTTTTCGGATTTTTTCCTATATGTGTACTCTAACACAATGCTTCTTGCCAAATTTCAGAGTTCTAGGTCAACGGGAAGTACCCCATAGGTTTTGATTCCTCTGTGAGTGTCGAAATGTGCGTTTTTTACGACATATTCGGATGTAACTTTTTTTTACGAAAACTGAGTTTTTTTTCTTTCTGCAGGAAGATACTAGGATCTGGGTATATGGTTTTAATTTCATATCGATACCTTCACGCGTTCCGGAGATAAAGGTCTTGACACCCGGACGGACGGACAGACGGACAGACAGACAACAAAGTGATCCTATAAGGGTTCCGTTTTTCCCTATTGAGGTACGGAACCCTAAAAATTGACACTCAGAGGCTGTTTTCTTTGTAAAATGCAAGTATCCACTAAGAAATAAATTCTTTAGCGCAAATAAATCAGCAGGATACTACACTGCATTATAACTGTCATTATTCTGATAGCTTGTTAACATTAACTTCTGTTAACTGAACAACGACGAAGGGCAAATTCCGTCAAACATAAACTCAATGTAATAATTTAAAAGGGCTGTGTCATATCGTAAAAATAAATTCACGTGAAGGTCACGCACGATACACTACGCCGGAATGACCACACACAACCAACGTTTCACTGTATACAGTACTGTGGCCGGTCGGATACAGGGTTACCACTTACCATGTGCTACCGTTTGTGTCGTTTTTACTTGACTGCCGAAGTAGTGTAATGATTTTCGAGCGTTTGTATGTAAGCATGTACGAGTATATCTAATTCTTTGTTACAGTCTAAACTATTTGACAAATTTCAATATAATTATAACAATACAAACCCCCTAATAACTTTCTGTCTTATTGACACGGAAAGGAAAACGTAGGCTGAACCATTATTTTCTACGTTTTATTAATTTAATATTATTATACCTACTACTAGATAAAATTAAAAGGTACATTTTTTGAATTTTATCCAGTTGTTTTATTTAAACGTTAACTAAAAGACAAATTAATAACAAATAAATTACTTGCTAGTGAAAAAACCGACGGCCTATTAGTTATTCTTAAAACTGTCAAATTTTAATGTAGCATTATTATTTAGCTGTATCTTTCCCGTTGAAGTAAATACGAGAAATACAACAATGAATACAAAAAATCATGATAATTAAAAATAGAGATAAATATTATTATTTAAATTTTCGGTTCAGACTACTGTGATCTTTTCGAGCTGTTGGCGCCTCCGTTTACAGAAGCATGCTAACTACAGTCTACGTATAAAATCGCCGGATAACTCTGTAAACGTACGTGTGCTTATTTGCACAGATGAGTCAAGAGCCGATATAGATTCGGTGTTGACCCGATGAAATTTAAATGGTCGTCAAATATATCCATCGGCAAATATGGTTGGCAAATAAGGGCTGCCTTGATGGGTTATGATCTAGCGATTATTAGCGGCAACACGTATAATATTTTTGTTAAAGATTGCATTACAATTCTCGAATCGGTAGAGGTTTGAGCATTTGTATTATCTTTAGATCTCTATCGGTTCGTGAAATCTGATTGATTTTTAACACGCTTTTATTAGGTCGACCTGTATGTAACTATGTAATGAAATCTAAGGTAACTAATTTAACCATCTTCCAAGGATCGTAGCGTCATGAAAATTGGCAGCTGTATGTAGTTCTGATGATAATACACTAATATGGTACTGTCGAACTGATCTGATGATGGAGCCGGAAGATATGAACTAGAACTTCATGATGGAACATCGTATCATAGCTGTGTATGGATTTGTTAGAAAAGTCTTGTAATGAACTTTGACCACAATAATTTGTAGCGTGTTTTTTAGTTTTTTAAACTGTAATTTATTTCTGTAGTGCTTTAAGACATTTATTGTTCGTGATCTAAGTATACTTAAAATACTCTTCTCAAATTCACAACACAATGTAAGAGTGAATAGGCTTATAAAGTGCGCCCAAATCAACACTTACAGTAAGTACGTACATATGTATGAGTGATAGAAGACTGAAAAAAAATGTATTTGTAAGATTAAAAATTCCTTTTGTTAATTATACAGTACTCGCACAGAATTAGAATAGAATATAACTTTATTGTGAATAGAATAGAACTTTATTGTATATCCATACAGTTAAAACTTAAAATAAACAATAAACTTAAACGACAGTACAAAGGCGGCCTTTTCGCATAGAGCGATTTTTTCGAGATTCAAATGAAATGAAAATTCAAGAAAATTCAAGTTTCACTTGCACACTGAAGCTTCCGTACATACTTATGAACACACAAAAAAAGGACTATTTTGCAAAATGTGCGATAAATCTACCTATGAATATTTGTAATTTCACATGTTTTCTATACAGTAGAAATATTCTCAAATGGTAGGCATGTCTAAAGGAAATATTGATAAAAGCGCCATCTAGCGTGACTTTGATAAAAAAGATAACTGTGCGACGTGCGCCATTACATAACTACCTAAAGTAAAAATATTATATCTACTTTATCGCCATCTAGTATCTCTTTATATGTTACGACAACGTGAATTAATTTGTTTCATTTTTAAATGACAAAAAAACTTATAATAATAATTTGTAATTTAATTATTATTTGTTTATTTACATCAAAGTGAACCCTATAGTCTTGCCAATTTTTAGACTTGTATTTATTGCCGTTCGAAAGATACAGCCGTTTAAGTGTAGGACAGACAAACAGACAGACATCGTAGTTTCACGAATAGACTCCAGCACCCGGAAACGGAAGCCTAATGAAGAATTCAATACCTCCGTTTTTTAGCAAGGCCGAACGTCTCAAACGGCAGGACGTCTGCTGGGCTCAGCTTGTGGGGAATATATGTATGGCTTTATAGTTCAGTTAGCAAATTTTGTGTTGTATTTTACATTAATTTATACACCCTCATAAAATTCACTTAAATTTATCGATGCGTCTTCAGCATTTTAACATTTTGACCGTCCTTAATGATCCCATAGGTTCATAGACCTCACACAATCTCACATTTAAAATTAGGCTTTGATTAATTTGACTTGTAATATGAACTTTAATTTCAATTATTAACGTTTGAATAAACTTGAATTCAGGTGGACAGCATCAATAATATTATATGTACTTAAGCACCTTAGGTATATATAAAGTTGAATCTAAAAATATATTGAACATTTACAGACCTTTTTGAATTCCTATACCTAATATCTTCAGTTTCTAGGCGACATAAGTATTTATTTTATGATAACATCCATTGACTTCTGTCGCGCGTTTTAAATTTTAATTTGACATTGATAAACTGTATTTTCAATTCTATTTCCATATTTATAGATCTTCAAGTAGCCACTAACGTAAAAACTTGGAGATAAAACTATTCATTCGAAGGTCAATACATTATGCAATAAAAACTAAAATTACATAGTACGTCTCTGTTTTACCTGTTATTAATAAATCTCCACCAACCACCAAAAGACCAGAAGTGGTGGTCCAGGGTGGTGGAAGACCAGCCACGAGATGGACAGATGACCTCATACAAGTGGTGGGAAGACGCTGGATGCAAGCCGCTTCCAATCGGTCTTTTTGGAAATCCATGGGGGAGGCCTATGTCCAGCAGTGGACTTCTTATGGCTGAGATGATGATGATGATGATGAAAAAATCTCCTATTTAACTTTCATTTTATACAAGTAAGACACCGTTTTAATGAGGTATTTTTGTGACATTTTTCTTCCAGAATTGATAATTTTGATGCAAAGGTAAAATAACAAGCCAAAAAAAAAACTTATTTCATTGAGATTTATATTGAAATTATAATAATAACTGTATAAAGATTCACACTCTCATATTTTTATAGTAAAATACTTTAAAGCGTGCTAAAGCATTGAAACGGTCAGACAGACGGATAAACAGAAATAAATTTCCTCATAAGGTTCTTTACAGTACCACGAACCTCAAAAATATCCAATGAGATGACGTACAGTATAGGTAGCACCCTCCAGAGACGATCACATGAACGATCATTGGTACCCACCTCAAAGAGATATTAATAGCAATTTCTAAATTATCTCCACACGTAATTAACTTACCCGGGAGATCCAATTTACGCATTATTATTATTAAATTTAATTGTTACAATCTATTTGATTAACACCAATTTGCACCCTGTTGTTCTCGTCTATAGCACTTAACTATCAATTATAGGTTCTTATGATCTTTTAATCATAATCGTTTTCTGGCTCTTTTCTCATTTATACCTATTAGAAAATACGTTAATAAGTAAATTTAAAGTTTCCGGCAGCCTAGTCGGGAGACCGTCTGACTTGCGATCCGCAGGACCTGGGTTCGAATCCCGCGGCACGCACCTCTGTCTTTTCGGAGTTATGTGCGTATTGTTGATTGCCGCCAACTTCAAAACGGTGAAGGAAAACATTGTGAGGAAATCTACATATCTGAGAGTTCTCAATGATCTTGAAGATGTGTGAATTCTGCCAACCTGCACTTGGCCAGCGTGATAGACTATGGCCTTACCCTTCTCATAATGATGGCCCGCGCCCAGCAGTGGGACAGTTTGTACAAACAGGGCTGATAAGAAAAAAGGTTGACCACTGACTCGCGTGATGATAAGCGATGGCACGGTATGGCCGAGGATGGAGCACGTCATTATCTCACCATTCTACTTTAACACTTTCGGTGATATGTGTATATGTAATAATTTATGCTATATCATATTTTTCGATATATCCTTGTAATAATTATGTTCTAAACAGTATTCATCACAAGTATTCGTTTAGAAAACTCAAAAATATCCGACAAAAAAACGGCTGAACCGATTTTGATGAAAAATTGCTAAGAATCTATGAAATCTTCTTTCAAATAAATAAAAACTAGATCTAAATCGGTCCAGCCGTTTGAATGCTACGATGTCACAGACAGATACTCATGTTAAACTTATAACACCCCTCTTTTGGGTTGGGGGTTAAAAATGGATCAAGATGCTTATTCAAAACCGACTTCGAAATACGCAATTCGTTTACTTGGATGACATTTTTTCAGTTATATTTTTATAAAAACTAAACAAAGTTCTGAACCGATTTTGATAAAATTTATATGGGAGCACCTCTAAAATATTAGCTACCACACAAAAATATAATGATCAAAATCAATTAATTAATTGGTGGAGTAATCGCTAAACAAACATACAGTCGAATTGAGAACCTCCTTCTTTTTGCAAGTCGGTTAAAAAACAGTTATCCTTATTATGCATTCATAAAATTAGGCACATTCGCAATCAATCCTTTAAAAGTTGCTAAATGTTAATGAAAATTTGCCTCCTCGGACAACCAGATAACAAGAAAATTAGCGAATAATTTCACTGGCACTAGGTTACACAATACATTATCTTGTTCCCAGTATGATTACTCAAACTCTTTTGCCTTTCCAATACAAAGCTCAAACATAAATTGGTAAGCGTTTCAACCTTGGTGACAAATATGTAGCCAGTTGGATCATTGTTCCAGATTTGAGTTAATCTTACGTAAATGACCATGGCAGGGACGCCAGTGAAGGCACCTAGTCACTGTAAGTACAGGAGTATAGTGAACATTTCATAAAAAGCATAACATTTACATATTTTACATATTTTATATTTTACTTTGCCTTTACATATTTTATTTAACTACTAACACAGTAAACGAATTGGACTACCAAATAATTTACACAACGAGCTATGGAGAGGGCTATGCTCGGAGTCTCTCTACGAGATCGAATCAGAAATGAAGAGATACGTAGAAGTACAAAAGTCACCGATATAGCACAGCGGATTAGCAAGTTGAAGTGGCAGTGGGCAAGGCACATAGCACGTAGAACTGATGGCCGATGGGGCCGAAAGGTTCTCGAGTGGAGACCACGTACCGGCAAGCGCAGCGTAGGAAGACCAGCCACGAGATGGACAGATGACCTCATACAAGTGGCGGGAAGACGCTGGATGCAAGCCGCTTCCAATCGGTCTTTTTGGAAATCCATGGGGGAGGCCTATGTCCAGCAGTGGACTTCTTATGGCTGAGATGATGATGATGATAATTTACACGCTCAAACCCAGTATCAGTTGGAATTGGACCTAACATTCTAGCATTCCCATGGGCCTAATATGCACCAGGATCTTTATCACTGCGATGAGTCGACCAGGCGCTTGAACTTTCTGAAAATAAAATGAAGCCAAGCTAAAAGCATTTCGAATCCAAACTTTGACTGCGAGGCCAGTCAAAGCTCAGTTTTTAGTATGTTTGCCTGATAAGCCGTAGGTCGTGGGTTAGACAAACATTTGTATGATGAGCATGGGTGTTTGTTCTGTGTCTGAGTGTTTTTATGTATTAAGTATGACATACTTACAAATAAAAAAACAAATACATTATATTTGCAACAAAAAAACGTTTCAATATGTATTATATCAGCCATCTGGTTCCTATAGTACAAACTTTGTTTAGTTTGGGACTAGATGGTGTTGTGTGAAATGTCCACCAATATTTATTTATTTATTTAAACTTGAGCCATTTGGAGCCCAAACTTTGGGTCAGTAAGGGCCGAGAGACCATCTTATTTACAGAATCGTATCACAATGAACAATAAATAAAAGGTGTCCAATGTCGGGAAATATGTTTTTTTTTCTTTCATGCGTGCCTTTTATAAACTAATATATGTTTTTTAACTACTTAATTATTTTTTTATTATGCAAGAGGAAGGCAAAATTACACTTTTCTAAATTATACTTAACTAACATGCATACGTGTATACATTATCATCATCATCATCATCATCACGTGTATACGCCGAGCAGTCTAGCCCGCAAGCAGCACCCGTGCTCGAGTTGACGCATGTGCCAGCCATCGCTCTCCTCAACTATATTTGAAGGAAGAGGGCGACCCGCCACACGACGCCGCGCGCGCTGCCGCATGAAGCTTTTATGAGTACGAGTGCTCTCGATTTTTTTTTAATTACAAAAGGTTCTCTATGTAGGGAAACAAACACAGTTTTTTTATATATATGCAGTGTAATGAAAAAAAAATTTTTAGTTACTTTTTATTTTGTAAAAGTTTATTGCGCTTGCGCTAATTGCACATATTTTTTTATATACTTTTATTTTATCTAATAGAATGATTTCTTTAGAAATTATTATTTTTGAAATGGAAATGTTATCAACATTTCCAACATTCAAATGAGGCAACATTCTAAACTAACACATGTTAAGCACTTTCGTTCTTACCCGTGACTTTTCGTTTATTATTCCTAAATTCTCAAACCAATGCATAATGTAATCAAAATATTCATATGAGTATTGCGCGAGTTCTCACAAACTAATTCGAAGCTATATTCAGAAAGTAATTCTTAAAATAGTTGGGATGGAAAATAATTCTATGATTTCTACTACGTAGATGTTAATAAGTATAGGTACAATATAGCTATCGACTCGTATGCATGCTAATGATATCTATGCCACAGAAGGGAACCGTCGTACAAATCATTATTATCTCAAAGTAATCACATAGTGCCATGCTTCCGCGCGAAGCGAAGCTTTCAAAATGAGAACCTCTTGCAGCTTAAGTCATTTATTATTTAGTCATTATCTTATTAGGGGTCCGATCTTCGGAAGCACTTCAGACCATTGGATCCTTTTTTACTTGCCGCAACCTTTACTCACACATCTACATCCGGTTTTCCGAAGAAATATTGCTTCAGAATATTACCAGGTACGAAGTGCCTATGCTCCTCAGTTCAGGATAGGCTGATCTTCACAGGTGTCAGATCACCATCCCTAATGTAAATGCATGTCCTGGAATCATTAGTAGCACAGTGTGAATAAATTTGACCGTTTAAACTACCAAAGCCCTTTATTTGGCCTTTGGATAAGGTTCTTGTATACGAGCAATATCATACTTTTCTAATCGTAACTCTCGTGATAGTATATCTACAGCTGCCTTACAGTGCTGTAAATTTATTTATAGGCACCTTAAACCCGTCATTGCCTCTATTGACAATGGTTGAGAGAACCGCTCCCAACATCAGAGGGCGTTTCCAGGTCTATGCCATCACTAAGCTCTCGCGGTGAGGACACTCCCTACAGCAGTTCGAGGTCAAGGGGAATGTCTCCTGACGCCTGACGTTATAGGCTACAAGCCCAGCTGCTCGGCTGCATCCACCAACGGTGATAGAGGCGAGATTTCGCTGGCTGTCATTTATAGCTACTCTAAATCTAAAGACACGTTACATAACTTTAACATAACCTACTCAAAACAATCGGCAAATGTCTTATGATAAAGAAGCAAATTATTCTAGAATTTTGTTTTTCTTTAATAATTTGTAGTTTTTTCAATAGCAGTAAATTTCGCGCTACCTAGAGAGGATTATTATAATAAACTATTTCACCGTCATCCGAACTCCATGCACTATTTAGTACCTGACACACTAAGCTTGGACGTCGACCAACCCACTCCAAACCCAATATACACAAATATCTAATTCATTCTCTTGTTAGTGTCAAACGTCTTACACCTAAACATGCGCACGCGTCACTCACACGTTCGAAAAGGTTCAGACTGCGTCTTCACAACGATCACATCTCAAGTCCAAGAACTCAGCTCTAGAGCATTCAGCTATAAATTATGACATTTTACTGGCATTGCGCATCTTTTCCTTTATTAGACAGTTGGCTGCACTAGCCTTGTACTGGCGCAAATGCCATACACGTCATTCCGGTAATAAATTGCCAGGTATTTAAAATAACTAGCTAACCACAGACTAGCATGCACAGATATTTTTTTTTTCTACTCATGTTTTCAATTGATATGTCTACCAGTATTCATTGTATTTATTTATTTATCTTTTGCGAAAAAACATTTTTAAAAATATTTAAGACAAAATCGTTGCGCAGACAAAATTTTCAAATATCAATTTCATTTTTAGTTTTATCGCTCTCTTTTGCACTCGCATGATCCGCCTTCGAACCGGACTTTTCACTCTCACATTTAGGGGTATGTGTGAACGTAGAACGTTATTTAAGAATATGATCTAATCTGAAAGTTGATTGAGAAATTGTGGATATCCGAAGAAGTCGTGAAGACAGACGGCTGACCTTCGATTAACCTAATGTCAGGTTACCCTTGCATTGTGCAGTCGACCGGTTTACGACCTTTATGAGTTGGTTCGTTCACCGTAGTTTCATTGTGAGTAGTACAGATGCGGTTATCGGTTTATTTTCTCGCTTTGCTCTTTATAAAGACCTAGCTGACGCACTGGCATGGAGAGGTCGTTGATCCGCGCAGTTAGTGATCGGTGCGCGGGCGCAGGCTTGTCACAATTGCAACCTTGAGCTCTGATGGCGAACGCCATTTTAGGGATCTACTTTTATAACCTCGAATCCCTACTGAACTTAGTATATTTAGTAAACAGACTTAAATATATTTAAGTGTCAAAAGTCACCTTGAAATCATACTCTCACGTCGGGGTCAGTCGTTCAAGTAGTTCGTTTAAAAATAAAACAGCGTTTACGCCATTTTTAAATCTGTGGCAGTGATAGAAACATATTTATTTTATTTAGCCACCAGGTTACCAAGAAACACCTCACTCAAATATTTGTAGACATAGTCATAATAATATACAATAAAGTAAGTCTGAAATTTAACAAATAGTTTTTGTTCGACATACTACGGCTGTGATCTGATGAAAAATGGAAAACACACCTAGTCTCTCAAGTGGTGCTACCAGAAAACACAATTTTTAACCCCTGGCCCAAAAAGAGGGGTGTTATAAGTTTGACTTGTGTATCTGTATCTCTGTCTGTCTGTCTGTGGCATCGTAGCTGTCAAACGATTGGACCGATTTATTTGATCTATTTTTTTTTGTTCGAAAGAGGATTTCGTCTAGAGTGTTTGAGTTGTTTCATCAAAATCGGTTCAGGCGGTTTTTTTTTGTCGGGGGTATTTGAGTTTTCTAAACTTTTACTTGTAATTATAAGTACAAGTAACAATTCATAATTGGCTAAGTAATAATAAATAATAAAAAACATACAGTGGAATTGACAACTCCACCATCGATGCACTCTTAGCTCAATAAAGACAGCTGGAGTCAACTATTTTTCTCTTACAAGTTTTTGCGGCCCGAGTTCTCGACCGAGTTTGATTCGGTTGTCATTACTTTTTCTAGCAATCAAAGTCTTTTCCGGTCTTTACTTAAAAGTCCGTAGTCCGGCCATCGTCGTCTTGCTCGTATACCCACATTTTTAAAGGTATAAAATGACTGCATGAATTTATAAAAAATCGTCGTTTGTGAAACTAGAAAACAATATCACAAATATACGACAAAAAAAAAATTGATACAAGTCAATTTTCATACATAAAAATTATTTTTGCGCAAAAATAATTTTTATGTATGAAAATTAACTTGGATCAAATTGTTTTTTTTTTCGAATTTTTTGTGATGATGTTTTCTAGTTTCACAAACGACAATCCTTTAGTTGAGATAGTTATTTCACTAGTCATTGCTATCACACGACGAGTTATTATGGGTATATGAATCGCTCATACCCACAAATTATTTCTGAGTGATATTATGCTAACTTTTCAATTTGTTTTAACAAGGTTTTTAGCCTTACTAAGACAAAATGTTGAAAGTTTTCTATTTTTTTTTTTTTGTAAAACATACATTTATATATTTTATATATAATATTTATATATAAGTATCATATTTATAAATTATCAGGTTCCTACCTCAAAGGAAAAAAAAATAAAAAAATATTTTTTTTAGAAAAATATATTCTGACGGTTTTTTATGGTTTTCTTTAATTGATTTTTAAAATAATTACAAAAAATAACGACTTCAAACACAACATGCTTATGATGCTACTACACAGAATAAAATTACTTAATATTATACATTACAGCCCATGGTTATAAATTGGGTTTGTGTCAGATATAATGTAACACTTAGTGGCAATAAAAATATGAATATAATTAGCGCATATAATAATATATGTAAAGACTGTACTTCCAACGATTTAGCTGCAAGACCATTTTCACCGCTATTTAGGGACAAATTAAAATTATAGAAACAGATAATAGTATACATTGTTAAAGCGGAGTGCAGCTGATAAAACAATAGTTTTGCTGACGGCGTTAATGACGTATTTTTTTTTTCTCAGCCATTACTGTCCCACTGCAGGGCAAAGGCCTCTCTTCCCTCTTTCCATTTTTCTCGGTTTAGAGCTTGTTATAATGACGTATTAACTATTAAATATTCTGCGACCTTTCGCGCATCTTTAATGATTGGTTCCGCTGAGGTTGGCACGTGTAACTGAACTTGGCATATACCTACCTACGTTTCAACAGAAGGGTACCGCAACCTTGACTCTACCGATCACATACTATAGTTTTTTTTCTGATTTCAAACAAGGAGGTTCGCCATTTGACTGGTTTTTGTTGTTCAGCGAAATTATAGTTCATTTTTTTAATATTTGTAAATAGCGTACTCAGAGTTTAAAGGCCCATAAAATTTTAACAACTTCGAGTCAAGTGGTTTTCAACCAACTCCAAATGTTATGAAATATTTTATTCAAGCACCTGACCCTGGCTATATCTTCACAGTTTGAATGAAATTGGAATTTTGTGTGAAATACAATGAAATGGTATTGTCGAAATTCATTATAGATCTGTTGTATATACATTAGACAATTTTTATAATCTACTTTTAAACACATAAAAATTATATAGCGACACTAATAGGCATTAAAAGTCAATGATTTATTTACTTTTTTAGTCATTTTTATTTCGTATGGCTAAATCCACTGACAACCAGCTCGCATGTTGGTAAGCGATGTTATGGATGTAGCACGCAGGTCTTGATGATAGCAATTCTCTTTGCCCTTGAAGATGCTTGGATCATATCTCTCAAGAATCAAGAAGCATTTTTATGTAAATGTTTCAAGTAAGTAGTTTTTTTTTTTAACACGCTTTTATTAGGTCGACCGTCATGAAAATTGGCAGCTGTATGTAGTTCTGATGACAATACAATAATATGGTACTTTCGAACTGATCTGATGATGGAGCCGGAAGATATGAACTAGAACTTCATGATGGAACATCGTATCATAGCTGTGTTTGGATTTGTTAGAAAAGTCTTGTAATGAACTTTGACCACGATAATTTGTAGCGTGTTTTTTAGTTTTTAAAACTGTAATTTATTTTTATTTATTAAGAGATTGAAGCAAGCAAAATATGTTTAAACTCGTAACAAGGCGTTAAATGTAATAGTTCCAAAAGATCCAAATCTGATATGAATTGTGACAAGAGGAGTTATGTAAAAGCTTACTAACAGAGCTAGAAGCGATCCATTAATTATACACTTGTTTCACTTATTTTTTCGATAATACTATGCTTGCGCGTTTTCACTAATTCACCTGACTTCTTTTATTTAATCATAAAAGTGTCCAAAGACAAAATATCCAAGCAGTCAAAGTGAAAGTTCTTAGAAAAGATCGTCAGTAAAATGCCATCAAAGATGAATTGTAAATAGAAAAATGTTCGAGTCCTTCAAGTCAAGTGTTAGCTGCGCCTGTTTTCCCACAGGGAGGAGGGGAGAGGGGGTCTCCTACCACCCTACCACGTGGACCCTGGACGCAACAAGTGAAGTCTAACACGCATGCGCATCTGTCGCCCTTCACCTTAACGCGACTACTGCGAATCCACACTGGAGCTGTAATTTTCCACTACCAATTGATACAGCGTTTTTTTTACATATACATAGATGATAGAAGACGAATAAGCTCCTTCTGAAGATAAAATTAATTTGCGTTCTTGATAGTTACATAATTGATGTTGATAGGTAGATCGGTTCAGGCAATCTTTGCTACCAAATCAACTTTGAATTGAAATTTTTATTTTATGTAGATGTCTATCATTTTACCTTTCCTACTGTATAGAAAATATGTGAAGTTATAAACATTTTTAGATATAAAGCGCATTGTGCTGAATTTAAATGTGCCTTGGTGTCAGTGTTGCATGAGAGTACGGAAGGTTTGGTGTGCGTAAACACATACTTTACCGGATTTATTTTTGCTATCAAGTTAATAAGGTTTTAATTTATGCTGTTGAAAACAAAACATATAACTATAGCAAAACTAAAACAGCTGTTGTACTACCCACTCGAATCGTACTTAAAATATAACACAACAAATATAATAAATGTATGAATGAAATGTATGTGTGTATACAAGAACGTTATAACAATACTTAAGAATGTGCCAGGGATACACTAGGGGACAAATGTCCCGCGACACGTGTCGGCGACATGTCAAACGAAGTCATATTTATGACATATCTGTAGCGTGTAGCGTACTCCGTAGCGACTTCGCGAAACTTCGCCTGACATAACTGGCGACATCGCGCGACTTAGCGTAGCGTGGCCGTAGCGACTTCAGGCGAAGTCGTGCGACTTCGCGAAGCTTCGCCTGACATATCTGATGACATCGCGACATCGTGTTTCTTTCACAAGGCAGTCGATATCATAACACCCTCCGAGGTAGTGTTGTTGGCTGCGGCGTACATAATAATTATAATAGGGAATATGCATGTTTTTTTTATTTGATCATAAAAAAGCTAACCACAAATAGATCCATTCCACAAAATCGAAATTAAAATATTGTCGTAATTTGGGTATTTCCCATAGAAAAAAAACTTTAATGGGTAGATTCAAGTCTTTAAAACATCTGTACCTTTCTCTTAAACAAGGTTTCAAACTTCAAGAACAACAATGCTTATTCAATTCCAGAAAAAAACCATTTAGTCTCAAAGCTACATTTGAAATACACCGTTTCATGAGTATTTTTCCTAGACATTGTTTTTATTATTCCAACTACTGAAATCGCCTTTTTTGTCTAATTAAGCGCGTCTTAATGTAAAACCTTTCGGAATATCGGATTTCGCAATTTAATTCGGATTAAAGTTATTCAGCTAACAGTCTTACTCGTTTTATTTGTTGTTATTATGAATTTGTTAGAGGTATATTGTACTTTTTAATATCATATATTATATTAATATTATAATTTAAAACTTTTCTACTTTGATATAATTATTAGATATAACTTTATTGTTAACACCTCAGTCAAAACACTATTTTATAAGTAAATACGTGCATTTTAGTGAAACAGACGGCCTTATCGCT
Source organism: Lycia hirtaria (assembly GCA_947563715.1). Lineage (NCBI taxonomy): Eukaryota > Metazoa > Arthropoda > Insecta > Lepidoptera > Geometridae > Lycia > Lycia hirtaria. The sequence goes on along the minus strand of OX387379.1, from coordinate 9,684,695 downwards.
AAAATCAATCTATTCCAGGCAACCTTACCAAAGAACCCCACATAACATAATCATTGGTGTTTGCCAGAAAAAAAATAGATTTTCATAAAAACACACCGAACCTTCAGAATTGGTTTTCCACTTCTTCGGACACAGCTGGGTTCGAAACAACATAGGTTTTTTTATTATGTCTTGGTTACAGGACCTTTAAGCCAACACAACATAGGTCACTCATTGTGGTCTTACCAGTTTCTGAGGTTATTTTCGATATAAGGACTTTCATTGTTTCATATACCTTTAAAAACTTCTTTTTACAAAAACCACAAAATACTAATGATATATATAGGAAAATATTAATGCTATATAATCTGTTTAACCTAGGCATCAAGAACAAAGTATAATAAGTAAAAGTGCCCTACTAGCTTAAAATTGGCTTTTCTTCATCAAACGGTAGAATTTATTGAGATCTAAAATTAAACCATTGTTATGTTACCATTTACGAGTTACCTTAAAAAGATAATACTGTTTTCTATTTAAATTTAGAATTGGAAAGTGAAGGTAGCAAGGTTTCCATGACCACGGATTCTCGCTATTAAGGCAGAGAGATTTATAGCTTATTTGAAAGTAAATATGGTACATATTTATTTTATAAGAAAGGAAGTACCTACATCTTTATTTCACGTAATAACTTGATGAAAATATAGATGGCTACTTATCATATTTTTGTCACAATTGATTGATGATTTGTGTATTTCCTGTTAAGCGTAGTCAAGTAAGATAAGAACTCAAATTACGATATACTAGTTTTAATTTCAGTTTTATTCAATTTTATTTCAGTGAAATTATTTAGTATTTCCCAGTGCGAACGAGACAGATGCAGCGCTCATCTCTTAAGGCCTTTAGAAGAACGTTTAACATGTTCATACAAAAGTAGAAAATTGATTTCTACTACTAACATTACACGATTTTGATGAGATTTTTCTGACTGGCTACTCTGGCTAGCCATCTATGTGAAGTTTTCGAAATTAAAAAATATTAAAATCAGATAATAGAGGTTGAAAACTATTTCTCCTGTTCTATGAAAAAATGTGTGTACTGGTAAAAATTGCGATCTCGATAATTCTCTCAAGGCTGGACAGGACGATCCTTATTATGATTATAAAACTGAAAATAACTGTGTCTGTCTTTCTGTCTTCACTCCAGGATAGTGTCATGGGCTATAATTTTTGTAATAAGAATAAACATATACCTACTTATCGCAAAAATAAAAAAATGCGTTTTTCCGTAACCACCAACGAGCTATTTCGTAATAAACATGTGATCTTACTAGAGTTGTTCTAAATAAATGTGCATTTGTAAATTTTTACGGCGATTTTACGCATACTTTCTCACAAAAACGTACACAGGGTTGCAAGCGTAACGAAATCGTAAGTTAGACTGCAAAAAATGCTTTTCTGCAGTCGGGTAATTTGTTTTTCTTTTAATATAGACTCTTGTTATTCGATAATAAGGTTGCTTGACCGCTAACTCGCATGTTATTAAACAACCGCTGGAGCCTACGACGGAGTTCGCTTACCTAAAAGAAACCTATTCACTCTCCTATGAATAGGTAGGTACAGTGGAAATATTTTCACCTTCCTTCTAAAGGTAAGTTTTTGTTCATGACAGGGTGCGTTTGTTTATACCTATTCCTTTAATCCCGAGCACGTGGTGTTTGTATCCTGGTGTATCAATTCATAACGCTTCATAATTTCCCAGAAATATCCAATGCCCTAATAATTTCGGGAAACGCCCACGAAATTTCTACGCAGTTCTTTCAAAGAAAACCTGTAACGTACACAATGTTCTGGAACATTCTCGTACCAATTTATCTATTAGGTATATTCCTTCTCTTTGTAACTTATATAAGTATGATTTTGTATTTCATATTTTATCTTTATGTACGTCTTATTTATCTTTTTTAGTGCTAATAAATATGTTAAATAAAGATGATGGTAGCTCTAATCACTTACTGACCCAGCTGCGGGAGGAGAGCTCTGGAGTCGAGTTCACTGTTACTAGGCCAGAGGCAGGCGCATGGCTACATGCAGTGCCATCTCCTCACATGGGTACGCTCCTTGACAATGAGTCCCTAAGGGTGGCAACGGGACTTCGGCTGGGATGCGTCGTTTGCGAGCCTCATATATGTATTTGCGGGGCCCAGGTTGATGCGACCGGTCACCATGGTCTGAGTTGTTTTCGATGTGCAGGACGGAGGCCTCGCCATCACGCAATCAATGACGCATAAGTAAGCGTCACGAGAGTAGACTGCGAGAGCCGTACCGCAGGACAGCCTTGTACAGTAACAGCACGTTTATGATGAGTCGGACTATTTATAATAAATTACCGCAATATTTAAAAGACATTGATAATCTAGATATATTTAAATTTAGGTTTAAGAAATTATTACTTGATATGACATATTCTATCCAGGAATTCCTAAATGACAAATTGTTAAATAATTATTACATTGCGAAATGAAATTAGTAATTAAAATATTGTAATGTTCTTATATTTTGCATGCCATAGTGCTAGAGCATGGTGGTCATTATTATGTACATATCTTTACATCTGCATTTTTACCCGTGTCTATGCAAATAAATGATTTTGAATTTGAATTTCAATGAGGTCATCCGACGAGCACGGACGTACCGTGCATTTTGGAGCCCTCTGGTCTGTCTCGCTTGGACGGCAAACGGCCTGATGGACTCACGTTGATTCCGTGGAAGAGAGGACGTTGCCTTATTTGGGACGCAACGTGCGTTAGCACGTTTGCGTCCTGCCACCTCCCTGCTACCCAGCGGTCTGCTGGTGCTGGTGCTGAGGCGGTAGCTAGAGGCAAACGATTAAAATATGCCTACCTGGAATCAACGTATGATTTCGTCCCGTTTGCCGTCGAGACAGCGGGACCTTGGGGCTCAGAAGCCAGGGAATTTGTTCAGGATCTAGGGCGGCAAATGCGAGAAAGAGGTCGCGACCCGAACCTAGTTCAACAAATTTCCTTGGCCATTCAGCGCGGTAACGCTGCGAGCGTGATGGGGACTCTCAGATTAAGGTCTGCATGCGAGGGACTTGCAGCCTTACATTAACATTGGTTAAGAATTAGACTTTTTATTTTATTATATTATGTTAATATATTTAGTATGTGTAGGTATTTTATACATTGTTTTTGTACTCTTTTATATGTCTATATATGATAATATGTATATCTCTTAATTACTGAAATAAACATTTATCATTGTTAAATAATAATAATCCGATCCAACCAACCCAAATGGTCTGCCAACCCGCACTTGGCCAGCGTGGCAGACTATGGCCTAACCCTTCTCACAATGAGAAGATGGCCCGTTCCCAGCAGTGGGACAGTTGTACAAACAGTGCTGATAAAAATAATCCGATCTCAAAAGTTTTCTTGTGCTGCTTTTGTGATACTTGTATTATTGTTTTCTTTTATCTTTTTCGTGTAGTGTGCCTCAAATTCATAGTAATATTATTCATGTTTCATAATAAAGATAGTAATATAATTTTTATAGTTTATAAAACTGAAACAACTGACTTCAAAATACCTACTTAACATCGTTTATTTGGATGACATATTTTTTTTCAGTTTTGTTCAAAAATCATACCGCTATACCGGTTTTGAAGAGATTTCTATGAGGCTAATCTGAAAGTATGTCCGTTCAATTGAAAAAAATGTTTACCAAATCGATTTATAAAAAAATAAAAAAGTGTATAATACACTTGTTTTTATTTTTAATTAAACGGCTTAAAAATCAATAGTTATTACTTAATTAGAAATCTCAATAAAGGGTGAAATTATAATTTCTATTTCATCTAGGCCATAATTATTTCTAGTGTTTTTCCGGAGTTAAAAGGGACTTAAAGTCAACAATGATGTTAGGTTTGCGTGACAGACAACGATCACGACAATATTATCGATAGGTATCGACCATAAATGGCCTATTCGGCGGCATGATTGGCCTCTAATGTCCACAAGATATAAACTTTTGATTTATTGTCTATGGAAAATTTTATAAATATTTATTTACATAGGAAATTTTCTGCGTCTTTTATTATGCTTACGTATTACGTGTGATATTAGAAAGGTATAGGTAAGTTACTTTGAATAAATATATGATTCGTTTGCATTTCGTGCGGTAATAGATTTATATTATCTGACTGGCCTTTTGCTTAGTAATTGTTAATTATTGTCAGAATATCACTTATACTATGAAAATTTCAGCTTTAAGCTTTTAGTATCCGCTTAAGGGTTGGACAGACAGACATACAGGTAAACTCACAGAAAGACATCTTGTAAGCGCTGTAAAAAATGAAAGGTTGCCGCCCCTTTGCGTACCTGCGGCAGTGACGCTTTTCAGCCCGTCTTATACATTATCGGTGAATTCCCACGATAGAGAAGATCTTGAATATTATGCTCCACTCAGACACGTGTAAGATATACCTACAGTATTTATATTTCCCAGTATTTTGCCCACTTAAGGCCAGCTTCCACGTGGAGTGGGCTAAAGAACGGTGACACCTGTCATTACGCATTAGATGCTACTTATACCGTTGCTTTCTATCGTAGAGGCACGAGTAGAAATCATTTATTGGAAGTTTGAATTTATTTATAAACAGAAAAGAGATAAGGTATGATTTAACTGAATCTGAACTCCAAAATGTATTACTTAAGCTAGGGTGGATGGCTAAGCAAACGATATTTTTTTCTCTTTTAGTAGGTAATTTTTTTTTTTAATACGACATTTTATACAATTTTTTCTACTATCTTTTTCACAATGTATCCAACACCGATTAATTCTTTCACAAATTATGCTATGGCATGTTGTCTTTAAACATACTAAAGTGCCAAATATAAATATGTATTGTTAGTGCCAAAAATTAGGTACCTATTTCAAAATCTGTGGACGCTATTACTAATTATACTGGTAATTGTTTCATATTTCCTCAAAAAAGCCTTGTTAGCAATTACCTATGTTTTACATGACATTTCTAATTATTAACGATAACGTATTAAACGTTATCGTTAATATAACGTCTAATACGTTATCGTTATAATTAAATTATAATATAGAATTATAAAGGCCAAACCGTAACTGTCTCTTTATCTGTTTGTTATCACGGCTGCATGGACTGTGATGAAATTTGATGTAGGGATAACTGAAACCTTGAAGATTTACTTAGGTCACATTTCATCATTACCCATTACCTAAACCTACATCTTGATAGCATTGTCTAATATACTTAATATTTAACCAATACCTAGTTCCTTCGTTTGTTTTTCTACTACCTACGCCTACGCATATCGTCTATTACCTATACAAAACATTATCATGATTTGACTTTCCAATATTTTAAAGCGTTAAAGATGCACATACCTATATGTGCTTAATAGTAATATGTAGACAGGTACGTGCAGTTTCAAGTGACTCGTGTAACTTTACATTGTGTGTGTGTATGTCTAGATTTAATCGAAGGTCATATTCTTGATAACTAATTCAATAGACGTAACTTATTTAAATGCAATTGTTTAACTACTTAAATAAAAGGTTTAGATTGAAATCAGTTAGACGTAGATTTGTAGAGTTCAAATTTAGAACGCTGTATGATTGGCTGTCTCGACTTGACATTACAGCCAAATTCACAAGGCATTCCGTAGCGTAAAGTGCGGAGCGGCAACGTCGCGGGTATGTGGCGTCTAAAGGGGGGGAGGGGGGGGAGCAACTAGCAACAAGCGCCTGTTCCACGTGTTCCGCGGCCTTGCCACTGCCGATGTGGAAGCTTCGCGCCTTTTTTTAGATAACAAAATCTAATCGGTTACACCAAACTGCTGGAGTTACGTAATGTGGGTAAATTAAAAATTTGACTTCAAATAATCAAGGTCAAGCTATGAGATTGATAATAAAGCACTACGCTTGAAGGTAAGTAGGTATAGTATATTCATTAATTACGTCATAAAACGGAATTATTATGAATTCTGATAGATGATGTAAGTATATTATTACATACCTTAAAAACGGCCAGAAATTGTTATGATAGCTCTTTTCAGAAGCTATAGGCACAGAGATTTTTCCATCGGTGTTGGGTGATAGTAAAACTTTGTACATTTTTATAACGTATCCATGCTTTATTCCATCGCTTTTATGATTAATACAGGTTCTCATTCACGGTATTACGTATAACACAACTGTATCCTTTTTATATTTACTCTTTATTAAAATAAAACAATTCTTACAGGAAAAACTACGACACACTCGCGAGGCGCGAAACCTGCCATTCACAGCCCGCTTTTTCTATTAGTACCTATACCCGCACGGTCAGTGCGGCTCATGTGTTTTAGGCATTTGCCCATAATGTTGGTATATTTATATACTACATTTACTTAAGTAATAACTGTGCTTCGCAGTTTCACTCGCCTTGTGATAAATAACGGTGATGATGATGATGATAAAAATGTAATATATACTCGTCTCTAGATATCTGATAAATAGCTCTAGATAGACACTTAACTACATGCTAAATTACATAACAATCGGGTTAGCAGTTAAAGGTAACAAGCAGATAAGATGGAAAAAGAGCCAGAGTTTATGTCGCTTATGCATATAGGTACCTAGGTAATATTAGTAAAAGTATAATTGCGCTGAAGCAATGTTCTTGTGGATTAGGTAAGGTATTCATCAATGATTTTCCATCAAGTGGATGTAAAATCTAAAACAAAAATATATGGATTGATCGATACTTACCAACAATGACGAACTTATAGATTTTGATATACAGACTGTATGTCGCCGCGCTAAAGCCTAATTTAGATTGAGAAGTCTAGATACGTCTATTTTGCCGCTCCGAATTATTTAAAAAATCGTTTTTTTTTTTCTAATTAGACCTCATTGAACTCGGCCGTTTTTGAGGACTAACGCTTCATCCCGTTGATTTATCAAAGGTATTCATATATTATATATATATTTAAAAAAAGTCTTGCCCTGTCAACTCACCTGATGATGGAGCGCGCTTATAATACGATTTAGCGCCAAATTGTGTTAATGGTGGGAAAGACATATATCGTATTCCACAATTTTATGGTCCACTCGACAAAAGTGGAACTACAGCGTTTCGTTCGAGTTTTTAATATATCCACCAAGAAACGATGACATTTGATATAAAAAAAACCTATGCATAATATTTAAAACTTAGCCGTCACGACCTTATATCAATCGCACAACCGATTTAACCGATTTCGCTCATAATAATCAAAATAATCAACATAGCCCACATAATTATGCAAAAAAATTAACCTTAAGGGGTTACTGAAGTCATGCCTTTAATTAAAATCATGATTTATCAGTAAAAAGATAACAAATATGATATTATCACAAAAAAGAAATCATTAATTAAGATAAAGCCGATTAGAGTACATGTCCATCATTTCAGATATTAACCCGTGATTTAAAGCCTGCACCATACATCTACATATACATGTATATATCGCAGCCAACTAGCTTAATTAACCGTTTTATTAATAACCGAGCTATTTTATTAAACAGCGCTCTACTAGCTTAATTAATTATATTCAGCCGTTCAATCAAACAGCTAGGCAGAGGCTTAGACCGATAACGTTTAACTACATGCCTATTCTAGTCATTTTAAATTGTTTCCTCTTTCTGCCACCTATCACTGAAACCCACTTCCTGTCAATATGCAGCTGTCAATAACGTCATAGAGGAATAACATTGTTGGTACGTCATGTAAAAGTTAAAGGTGACCAACTGACCATGGGTTTTGAACAGCGAAGGAGAGTAATGGTAAATTACTAGATGAATTTATTATTAGAGTTTAACGCACTGTAATAATCAATTCATCGTAACCTAACCTACCCTACCTATATATTTATTATTACAGTGTTTAACGCACTCGTACACGTAATCTTAACACGATTATTCCGCCTTTCCTTAGATACGGGAGTGGTTCCATTATGCTGGAAGCTTGCGAACGTTCAACCAGTTCCAAAAAAGGGAAGTCGTGCAGGCCCTAACAACTATCGACCTATTTCGATCACTTCCATCCTATGTAAAGTTATGGAGCGCATCCTCAATAAGAAGCTCATGGCATACCTAGAAGACAACAACCTCCCCAGCGATCGCCAATTTGGCTTTCGCCGAAACCGGTCGACTGGGGATCTTCTTGTGTATGTTACTCACATACTGGGTGAGGCAATCGAAAGGCACGGCGAAGCCTTGGCTGTGTCGCTCGATATTTCAAAAGCCTTCGATAGGGTCTGGCATGAAAGCCTTATAAACAAGCTTCCTTCATACGGCTACCGACTGCGCTGTGTACCTGGATCACTGACTTCTTGAGGGGTCGATCAATTCGAGTAGTCATTGATGGTTGCTCGTCTGATCAATTGGTGATTAATGCAGGGGTGCCTCAGGGGTCCGTGCTATCTGCAACTCTGTTTTTGCTTCATATTAACGATCTGCTTACTTCCGGTATCTTTGGATACGCAGATGATAGCACAGTTGTAGAGAGGTACACTTCCAATCCCAGAGCTAATAAGGCGAAAATACAAGCGTTGAGAAAAGATATGGTTGAGCGGTTGAATCTATCTCTCACAAATGTATCTAAATGGGGAGACACAATTTAGTCAAATTCAACGCAAATAAAACCCAAGCATGTCATTTCTCCGCTAAAACGTGTCACTTCACACTATCCCCAATTTTTCGGAATGTTCCTGTACCATTGGCGGGTCAGCTTGATCTCCTGGGCTTAACCCTTACTCCGACGCTTAACTACGGAACCTACCTTGAATCAAAGGCTAAGTTGGCTGGTAAAAAGCTAGGCGTTCTGAATAAGGTCCGGCGGTACTTCACTCTGGGGCAGCTGCTCACCCTGTATCAAGCGCAAGTCCGATCGTGTATGGAGTACTGCTGCCATCTTTGGAACGGTGCTGCCAAACACCAGCTCCAAGCTCTAGAATCGGTAGACCGGCGTGCTGTCCGACTCATTGGTGACGATAAGCTAGTTACTAAAAAGCTACTCAGTCTGGAACACCGCCGTATGGTAGCAAGTCTGTCAATTTTTTACAGGATACATTTCGGAGAATGTGCTTCTGAGCTGCATGGCCTTATTTTACCATCTCCTTTCTACCACAGAGCAAGTAGAAAATCGGCACACTACCACCCATATATTGTGGATTTACCCAATATTCGTACTAAACGGATTAATTCTACGTTTCTTATCGGTACAGCGAAAGAGTGGAACAAATTGCCGGCTTCTTTGTTTCCTGAGAATCACAACATTGATCTTTTCAAGGTCAGAGTGAATAGGTATCTTCTAAGCCTGCGTGCTTCATCTTCGACCACATCTTCGCTTTCCAACAGGCGAGTTGGTGGTCAAACGCGGACTTATTCGTGTTAAAAAAAAAACTGTAATAATCAATTCATCGTAACCTAACCTACCCTACCTATATATTTTTTAAACGATTTGATTTTCTCTATGACTCCCAGAAAACCTTCAGCTTTCTCTTTTTGAGCACCGATTAGCTATCTAAAATTTGTGAAGGGAAAATATAGTTTTGTATATATGTTTTATGTTGTTTGGTGTAGGAATCATTGCTTTCGATATTCATTCTACTTAGGTATGTACCAGAACTTACATGTAATATTTTTATAGGGTGCCAAACAAGGAAAAACGGAACCCTCACAGGATCACTTTTATAGGTGTGTTCAAGACCCTTTTTTAGGGTTCCGTAGTAAACAAAAAACATGTATAGTTTCGCCATGTCTTTCTGTCAGTCCGTCCGCGGCTTTGCTCAAAAACTATAAGTACTAGAAAGCTGTAATTTGGTATAGATATGCATATTGATAATGCCCAGAAAGTCGTAGAATAAAATTTTGTAAAAAAAATATTTTTAGGTACTTTACGTGTAGGTACTGGATGATTTTTTTTTCTCTCATCTACTTCTTAATCTACATACTTGTTAGAAGTTGGTTAAAAATAAACATGTAGACATATGGACAACTTTACTTGGGTCGCAGATGATGCTAGAGTTGCTAGACGCACGCGTCATTCACATCAGCCGCAACAGTGAGCGCTACCTTTTACAACATTACAGAGAACCTTGCTTAACGAAACCATTAAAACTAGTTCATAAGGTTAAAAACTTGATGTTCGTTTAAATTAATCCAGTTATACCCAAGTTACGTGCTTACAGCGGCATTATATCACCAGGAAAATGGGGCGAAGTAAAGCGTCTACATAACTATACAAGACGACTGACTCAGAATTAAGAATCCTTACAAAGGCTAAACTTTGATTGACGCACACACGAGCGGCCTGACAAATTTCATGTACGCGCTCAAGAGCTTTTTTTAACCGGCTTCCAAAAAGAAGGAGGTTATCAATTCGGTCTGTATGTTTGTTTTTGTATGTTTGTTCACCGATTACTCAGTCAATTGTGCGTTGATTTTGATGTTTTTTTTTTATTTGATAGATCATGCTTCAGAGGTGGTCCTATATTAATTTTATCAAAATCGATGCATTACTTTAGTTTTTATAACAAAATAACTGGTAAAATATCATCCAAGCACCTGTAGATAAGTGAACAGCAAATCGCGTATGTGCGTATATTGCGTTTTTGAAGTCTGTTCTTTCAGTTTTTTAAACTACAATTATTAAGGCGCAAAATCGAGTGACGCAGTTGTCTCGCTCGCATTTGACTCATTTTTTTCTAGATATAAAATTATTGAATCTGCTTATATATGTCATGTAAACATAGTCTCAAAAGAACAGTATTACAAAGTAATAAACTAAGCCAAGACATGGATTTCCTTAAGTTTATAAAAAAAACTTATTGCATACTCAAAAAGTACGTTTGAAGTTAGCCACAGAAGATATTAATAGTAAATATTACACAGAACGGACACTCCGCTTCCCGCCAGTCTCGGGTTCCTTACCCGCTCGCCCTGTCGTTTGTCGGAGTTTGGCGGCATTGCCCATTCATTTGTCAGTTGCGGTCTCAAATCTCAATTGACATTACGAGCGAAGTGGCAATCAGACGACGACCATAACTTTATACATTTGTGTGTGTTACATACAGATCTCAACGTGGGTATGTGTCACTAATTAACCCGCTATTATAGGGCGTGTCCGACGTGTGCTTTAACAGAGGGATGTAAGCGGTACTTTTCGTAGTAGGACCAGGACCATGTCATCCGAACCACAATAGCGCTCAGTTCTTTGACACTCGCAATGGTTATCCACCCAAAGGCTGGCCTATCCATCTCTTATTATAAGCACATTAATACAGCTCTCGATATTTTGTAAAATTCAGTTCACCCCGTTTCACTAACTCTTTACAGAATACCAATCAATGTTACTGAAATCAATGTAAAATGAACAAACGCCTGCACAGAATAGGACTGGGTGAGAACCCTGAGTGCAGGTTCTGCATTTAAGAGAATGAAACACCCATCCACGTCCTCCGTGAATGTGTCCACCACCAGAGGAGTCAGCTCCTGGGAGGACCTGTTCTCTACCCTGAGGACGTGAGGCCCTTCGCCCCAAAGTCCCTAGTGAGATTCATGTCACACCTAGGGCTGGGGGGGGGGGGGGGGTGCTGTAACCCCCAGGAGGGAAGTTACAATAGATCCGCAAGGGTCGCAGTGACGGGGAGGCTCATAGTCTCACCCTACCTCGAATAATACTAAGCCAATTGAAGGGCACAGGGGAAAAACATGCAATGTCACATTTTTATGTTTTTTAAACTGTTCATCATCATCATCATCTCAGCCATAAGAAGTCCACTGCTGGACATAGGTCTCCCCCATGGATTTCCAAAAAGACCGATTGGAAGCGGCTTGCATCCAGCGTCTTCCCCTAGCGTTTAGCGTTTAAACTGTTAATACTATTCTACTTATATAGTACAAAATTTGTACTATAGAATAGTATACAAAATGTGACATTGCATGTTTTTCCCCTGTGCTCTTCAATTGTAAACGAGACGGTAAATCCACTGTCAATGAGTGTTACTCTTCATTCCGACGCGTGTAAGTAAATTCGTTTGACAGCAAAATCGCTCGTATAACAAAATTAAATGTCTGTTAGTCTTGTAGAGATGACCGTGGTCCGGCAGTCCGAAGGCCAGTACGCTAATGATTTCCGCGTGGAATCCTATCTACATATGATAATTTATACTGTGTGAGTGGTATTCGTCGCGCCACTGGCCAGCCATGCCGATTTACAATGTATTTATAACCGACTTCCAAAAGGAGGAGGTTCTCTATTCGTCGGTTTTTTTATTTATTTATGTTCCCCGATTTACCTGGACCGATTTAAAAATTTTTGATTGTTTGAAAGGGTCCCATAATTACCAGGTAATTAAATAATTATTAGGTAATTAATATTTCTTCCCAGGTGGTCCCATATTTTTTTTTATCAAAATCGGTTCAGTATTTTGGTTTTTTAACATAATAACTGGAAAAATATGTCATTGAAGTAAACGAAATGCGTATTTTGAAGTCGGTATTTTTAGTTTTTACCCGACTGCGTAAGAAGGAGGGTAATGGTGTTCGAGTGAAGATATATATGTTTATATGTACGTATTTCGTAATAAACAAGCGATTTTACTACAATTATTCTAAAGAATGCACATTTATAATCTTTTACAACGATTTTACCCATACTTTCTAATAAAAAATGTACACTCAACAGCGTATCAAGTATAACGAAATCGTTGGTTAGTCTGCAAAAACTGCTTTTCTGCAGTCGGGTATTTTGTTTATTATAACATACTTCTTGAAACGATTACTTATGTTACGTTCGGTTACCTTGACGCCCTTCAATTCGACTAGGTATTACCTAATATGTACTATGCTTGATATTTCAGTTTGGTGATGACGATTTACTTGAAAAAATCCGTGAATATGATTTCAATGGCCGCGTACTGATTGCCAAGCTCGATTGACAATCAATCAGTCGATCGATCGATCGTATTAATGGTTATATGTACATATATCTAATCTAATAATAATAATACCTTTAAACGAGCAATTCTTGTATATATGTATATATATAATCTGAATCTCGTAAACGGCTCCAACGATTTTAATTAAATTTGGTTTGTAGGTAGATTAGGGGACGATAAATCAATCTTGCTAGGTTTCATTTTAGTGAACCCGGGTTCGATCGTATTTTCAGTCATAAAAAATTCGAGTGGAGCTCGGTGGCCCAGGTACCTACCGTTTTATATTAGCAATACCCAGGACTACTGCATAAAATTAAAATAACAATCTTTCATAGTCCCTCTTGTGGCACGTACGAGTATTTTAGGCATTCTTGTATTTTCAAAACGCTTAGTTGATAAACTCATTTGAACTGAATACTTCACTACTAATAATTGTAATTGTACGAAATCTATCTTGGAAAGTACATTGAAGCTCTTCGTTTCATTTTTGGTTAAATAATTGATACATTTCAGTTTTCTTTATCACTACTTGTAGTACTCAAGTTTTTTAGTAGTTTCACTTTAAATAAGTAGTATTTAATTGAACATTTATTACAATATTACCACCTTGATTACTGTGTTAAAACTACCGATTAATAGTAAGTACCTTGCATGCTTTTAAGGTTTTACTTTCTTTTGCCTGTGTTTTAATTATAAACTACAACCTTATTGTAAACTGTTTTCGAATATTTTATTTCCAACCTCCACATAAAGGGCCATTGATTTATTACGTAAGACAATTTTTGCTAGTTTTTGACCCCCTCTATATAAGAAAAAATAAGAATAGGCCGATCCCCTTACTTACTTACCCCCTGTACTTACAAAGGAACTAGTAATTTTTATTACACATCCGAGCGCACCTCGGCACTCGCGCGGTTTCCCGCGCTTTTTCAAAGTATAATTTTAACTTTGCGCATTTTTGTGATCTTACGTAAGAACTATCAAGACTCCCTCCCATTCCCTTGTAAGAAAAAAGAAGACATGGTTGACCCCCCTCGCCCCCTAAATCTTATCTAAATGTTATCTTGGTAAATTCACTTTATTCATAGCAAACAATTGGGGATATTACGTTACAATGTATTTTACTAATTGTTTGCCCCACCTTTTTTTTATCTTATTTCCCATTTACCCCCATAATAAATAATAATAAAGTAACATCTCTTCATGTTGGATATAGGTGCAAAAACTCGTATGAAACGCTTGTGTTGTGCATTGTGGAATGCGCTACCTGAAGTTCCTGAATGGGTCTCAATCAATAGATATAATCTAGGTTTTTCAAATCGCGAATGAATAGGTTCCTTCTAGGCAAGCGCGCTCTATCGTAGACCGTAACTGTCGCTTAACACCAGGCGAATTTACGGCGAATCTTGAGCTTATTTTCGAATAAAAAAATTATAAAGGTTCCTGATAGTATTCATCATCATCATCTCAGCCATAAGAAGTCCACTGTTGGACATAGGCCTCCCCCATGGATTTCCAAAAAGACCGATTGGAAGCGGCTTGCATCCAGCGTCTTCCCGCCACTTGTATGAGGTCGTCTGTCCATCTCGTGGCTGGTCTTCCTACGCTGCGCTTGCCGGTACGTGGTCTCCACTCGAGAACCTTTCGGCCCCATCGGCCATCAGTTCTGCGTGCTATGTGCCCTGCCCACTGCCACTTCAACTTGCTAATCCGCTGTGCTATATCGGTGACTTTTGTACGTCTACGTATCTCTTCATTTCTGATTCGATCTCGTAGAGAGACTCCGAGCATAGCCCTCTCCATAGCTCGTTGCGTGACCTTGAGCTTCCTTATAAGGCCCATAGTTAGGGACCACGTTTCAGTGCCGTATGTCATCACTGGTAACACACACTGGTTGTAAACTTTCGACTTGAGGGACTGGGGAATATTGGACGAGAAGACGCTTTTAAGTTTCCAGCCGAGTTGGATACGACGATTGATCTCCCTCGTAAAGTTGGACCTGCCTAATCGGACCGTCTGTCCTAAGTAGACGTATTCGTCAACAACTTCAAGAGTGAAGTTCCCCACAGATATTGGGGTGGGCACTACATGGGCGTTCAACATAACCTTCGTTTTGTCCATGTTCATTTTGAGGCCCACCCGTTGGGAAACTCTATTGAGGTCTTCGAGCATCGTACTGATGTCTTCCATCGACCCCATCGACCTGATAGTATTAGAGATACCTAAAAAAATCTCGAACGAGAGATTTGTTAACAAATATTCAGATGCCATAATATCTAGCTGAAATCCACAATTTTTGGTTTGACCAAAAAACAGATCAGATATTTGGCAGATGTCGTTTTTTTTATGTATATAATGTTAAATGTCTATAGAAATCTACTTGAAGACTGTTGCTCGTCAAAAGCGTGTAGAGTGTCTTTTATGCAAAACTTTGAAAAACGTCTGCATGCCACTGTTGGCTGTTGTCCAACTGAAAGAACTTGATTGAAAGTTGAAAATATATCAAGTTATTTTACTACGTTGTTAAAGCGCTATTTTTATATTTTTAACTGACTTCTAAAATTTTCTATTCGACTTTATACTTACTTATTTTTTGTGTGTTCCATAACTTAGTTTGTGAACTGATTCGATTTAGATGAATATATTATTTTAATAGAAAAAGTACCTAAGAGGTAAATTATAGATTTATAATTTAAACATCTTCAACTAAGCACTTATCTTAACCAGCTTTATTGTTCCGGTTTCTACTGATTCCAAACTGTTTTTTTTATGTGTGTTTTTACTCTCGACTAACGATTAAATATTTTTGTTTCAGGTAAGCTACAGCTGCATCATTTTTTTTTTCAATTGGGTGAGCATCACAACCTAATTGTTACGCACAAAATAATCACTTAAAGGAATGCTTACATTCCCTCCTACCATTTCGGCTTTTTATCTGTTAAAATACGGTAGAGATGTTTATTTCTAGAACATAAACAGATCTTAATGATTCTCACAAAACCTAATCTTTTCCTAAGTGTGAGAAACAAAAACGTAAACAAACATCTTAAATTATTGTAAAAAGTCGTAAATAAAATTTCTAATACAAAATATGAATTATAATTCGTTTGCCTGTATTAGTAAGATTATACGTGTGAATCGACAGCTGTATCTACCTAAAGGTTATAATGGAATCGTACAACTGATAAAAGAGATATGAACGTCATTATCGGGGGGGCGGAATGTTTAAGTCTTTGAAATATTGTGGTAAGTATAGGTTAGTTGATTGCTAACTGGATGGAAAGAATAGTTAGCCGCACATTATTGAGTATTGGAAGGCACATCGTTTAGTTGAAATACGTTAATTTGAAAAGAGTAAGAATTCTAACTCGCTGGGGTCAATTCTGTAACACTATTAACTAAATCTAATAAACTAATTTGGTATTACTAAAAGACGAGCCTACTATTTCTGACAACTGCGGTTAGGTTAACACATGGAACTGATTTGATGATGAAACTGCAAGGTGGCCAAGGGAACTCTGTAAAAAACGATTTGGTATATGTTGCTCAGTTATGTTTCTTTGACAATGTCATGTCTTACAAAATAAAATCAAAACATATTGTCCATTTCGGTAACGAAATAAATAGTCAAAAAAAAATATTATCGCAAATTCCATAACAGGCTCTACGGGAGATTGCTTGTTGCAAAATGCACCGTAAACAGTTTTAAGCAATTAAAGCTTGTACCTTAGAAGTTTTTTTTTTATTATCATGTTTTTCATCTTTTTCGCAAAATAAAATTGACAGTGACCGTATATTTTTAGAATTTTCGCATAAGGGTTTTCTTTTATAAATAAGCACGGAATGTATTTAAAAAAAAAAGATATGTGAATGTATGTGCCCCATTAAGAAATGTATCTAATTTCATTTAACCACGAAATTGTTAGATATTTGTTCCATACATTTTTTTTACAGGCAAGTAAATAAACAAAATAAAAACTATAATTACTTAAATACCTTCACAAAAATCAATCTTTTAGTCCAAAGGTGGCAATGTCGTTAGTTGATCATTCTTCTTCTTCGTCGAATCATTGATCACCCGTATCTTATCTGATCGTATCTTGATCATTGACCAACCTTATCGTCTTCGTACCTACGACTAAAAAAATCTTATTCACTTCCACGCACGTTAAACTGCACGTGAATTGTATTAACAATTATTTTGGGCAGTAAGTCAATGACTTTGATTTCAATCGTCCTTTAAATCACGATAACCTTCTTGTCGTCTGTAGGGATACTTATTTTTAAAAGGACTGATGATAATCGACGCTAAAAACTACCTGAACATACTAAAAAGTGTAAAATTGTTATAAGTGCCTTTAAATAGGTAGTGCGTTCATAGATGGCATGTTCATAAAATAAGTACTTGAAAAACTTTTAAAATTTTGATTTTTTTTTAAAAGGTTTTATTAAAAAGAAAGATAATGATGTAGGTAATGTATTTACTCTATTCTACTAGAAAAGCCCTTTCATTTGTTATATTATATTGACAGGGTTGTGAAAAAATATGAAATCCGCCATTATGTGGCGGCGGCCATATTGAATTGTGAATTTGAGAATGATACTAAATATAGTCAATTGTATTGTCATCTAAACTAAAGGGGTGTACAAATTTAGATAACTAAATTTGACCCAAAAACATAAACAACAGGGCAAGCTACATAAAATCTAATGATAAAACCGTTTCATTAATTATAATTGTATTTGTATATATACTTGTGTAAAAAATACTGTCTGCTCAAGTAGTTGATTTTGAGAATTTCTCAGACTTGAATATTTTTAACAAAAGCAAAAAAGAGAAGATCAAATCTGTAAAACCTAAAATTCATCACAATTTTATGCACTTACAAACCATTAGGTGTAAAAGTCTACTTGGGGCTAACTTTTATGAATTCACACCTAAATAAATAAATAAATAATAAAATAAATATTTGTGGACATTTCACACATAACCATCTAGCCCAAATTAAGCAAAGTAAGTTAAACAAATTTACGTACAAATAAATTTGTTTAGACAACTAAATTACTCAATGATACAAGTAGACGATAAATAACGGTCGTGAGTTGACGGTCAAGCGTAAGCCTATTTTCGATATTTAAAAAAAAGTTCTTTCGCCTGTTGTTAAAACTTTGTTTTTTTTTAACAATGTGCAATTTAGTTCTAATATTTCCAGGATTATTAGAGAGCCCTATATTAATATGAAAAGTAGTCTTTGTATTGATAAGTATTATTACAAACAACATTTACTATAGTCACAACTCAAAATTTACGGAAAACAGCTGTTCCATAGAAATTATTCGTTTCATAATCATCATCTCAGATACTAGAAGTGGACATAGGCCGGGAGGCATAAGGGATCATGAATTTGCAAAAACAGAAAATGGCTTGCATCCAGCTTCTTCCTGCCACTTATAATATGATATCGTTTATTCATCTTGTAGTTGTATCTTCCTACTACAAGAGCAAACATTCTGCAGGGCAAACATTTGTGTGAGGAGCATGGATGTTTGTTCTGTGTCTGGGTGTTTCTATGTATCATAAGTATTGTATTTACAAAAAATATATATATGTATTCTATCAACCATCTAGTTTCCATAGTACAAGATTTGCTTAGTTTGGGCTAGATGGCGTTGTGTGAAATGGCCTCGAATATTTATTTATTTATTTACTCTGCACTTACCGGTGCGAGAATTTTTCAGCTTCATCGGCAATCAATTCTGCGTACTATGTGCCCCTACTGCCACTTCAACATGCAAATCTGCTATGCTATGTCATTAACTTTTATACGCCTACGGATCACTTCAATTTCTGATTCAGATTTGAATAGTTTCCTTACCACGACAAAATATATTCAATATTAATTCAGCAAATTTACGGCCTTACCGGAAAACGTTACTTAACTTTAAGCAATGCTTAACATCTTTTGTCAACTTCTGGCTGACTCGTAATGACACTTGCAGAAAGAAGACGGAGAATTTAAGACATTGGTTAAAGTTAAATTACGTTTTTCGGTAAGGCCCTTAGAGTTAGAGTCTAAGTTCTTCTTAAAGACAATTGTATAATTATTTTGTTTTAGATTAATAGAAGGTATCCTAAAATATCCGTCATTTTCATTAGAAAATTATATAACAGCCAGACAGTATAACTGATCGCAAGATAAAATTGATTCTTAAAATATAGCAGTAAATTTTCTAGGCAAAAAGCGGAATACGTGGAACGCGCAGTAAACGCATTAGCTGAATTAGTCCAGTGAAGCATAGCAAAAAATTCAATTTGCGCTCCACGTTGTGCAACCAAGAAAAAAAATGACCGATAAAAATTATATCCTCTTTTCCCGGAAGAATAGAGAGTATGGCGTTAAGCTTATAAGAACGGAACCGGATTAAAACGTACTCTTTATTGGGAATATTAAATACGTGTAATATGTACTAACTACGTCTATAATCTTGATTGTTTTGTCTTGGTTAGATGAGGTTAGATTTACTTATGTTTAGTTACGTCTCGAACCAAAATTAATGTCAATTTGATAATTTTAAGTAGATTCAAAAAATTGCCGGTCATATTTTTTTTACTGAAAGAGGAAAGGGTTAACATTTTATGAAATTTTGCCAAACTGCACAATTTTAGTTTTGCCTGTGTTTGTTTGTTCTCACCAGGCGGTATTTTCCGATCAGTCTTTGTGAAACTTGGTGTACCTAATTTGAATTTAGGTTCTCTGGACAGGTTATTCTTAATTTTCCCTACTCTTCTTTACCCTTTATCTTCCTTTGGCAGTTGGGTAACAATTTATTTCCGTACAACCGACCAATAACAAACCCCATAAAACAAATGAAATGATTTCGCAAAATTGTTTGAAAAAGGAACCTGTACAAGTATCGCCGTAACAACATAATTACGTCTTTTACAACGAGTTAACCGTTAACGTTTACCTGTTCCATAATTAAATTTCAACACGTTAAAGCTTACGTAATACCCTTTGTAGGTACAATTTGTTCTGTATTAATACGGAAATTGTGGCACAGTTTTCAAGGTTCCCTTCGGACAATCAAAGGGCTACGAACAAACCAGTTATGTGAATATATTACCTTAACATATACACAAAAAGCTTATATAAGAAGGAAGATATGTTTTTTGTCTTGATAACTGGCGACTTATCAAAAGAATCTCGATTTCCTTGTTGCGTTTGAGACAATCTTGTATAGCCGTTGCAGGTATAATTGCGTGCGACCTTTGGTTGTGTGAGTATCGTGTTTGTTTATGTGTGAATGATGCTTACTCTTACCATTTGGCACACACATTACCGCAATGTATATGTACACGAATACTAGTGCGCGCTTGTGAATTGTAACTGTACCCATTTGTATTTTGCCCTTGATTTTTCATTGTCATTATCAGTACCTACCAGTCATCACCATTATCGTCAGATCGCCTACTGTTAAGCAAATACCTCTCTTCTTATCAGTCATACATCTGTTAAACTTGTTATCAGCACTATGACTGAAACAAGTATGTATTATAGTTTAAATAAATCGGACAAAGTACGAGTTTTACTTGCACACCAAGCAACAAGAGTAGTAATGAGCACTGACACCAAGGCTAGTTACTCAGCCAACTGTGATTCTTATCTATGTATGTTTGTAACTCCATATATTGTATACAATAGGAATTGCCTGAAATACTAGGCGTTCACGTGAAATATAAACGTCAAATAAATTAGTGTTTTAGTTTTTAACCGGTCTATATTTGGTTTATTCAGCCACCAAAATGTGTCCCTCTACACGGCCAAACCTTAGGGCGAAGCTAGTCATTGATAAAAGGGGGAAATTATATATACATTTTTACATATTTCGCCATAAACCGAAAATTAAACATCTTAAAAATTATTAATTAAAAATCTGATTTAGCTTGTGCTAATGAAGCTACTCTTTCGTATGAAAAACCATATTATACGGTTAACTCACTTTAAAATTTGGACCCTCATTCATTGCAAAAGACCCTATTTTTCTGATTAAATTAAAATTGTACATTTTTTGGATTTGTTTCTTTTATATGTGCTAAAAGACAATGCTTCTTGCCAAATTTTATAGTCCTAGGTCAACGGGAAGTATCCTATAGGTTTTTATTCCCTTGTGAGTGTCGAAATATGCGGTTTCTTGCGACATAAACGGCTGTAACTTTTTTACGATAACTGACAAGTTATAGATTTTTTTACAGCTTTTACGGACTACAAATCTGCGTATATGGTTTTAATTTCAACTTGATGCCTCCATGCGTTCCTGAGATAAGAAGGTCTTGACAGACGGATAACAAAGTGATCCTATGAGGGACCCGTTTTTTTTCTTTTGAGATACGAAACTACCATCACTTATGGAATGCACCATTAATGGTGTCTGCAATGCTGGGCTAACCTTTTTTTTTTTTTTTTTTTGTTGACGGGGGGGAAATCTTTTGAAGATACTCAACTGCATTTGGGGTGCAGTTGCGTTATGTGGGGTTTTACCCACTAAAACCCCCTCGGTAGCCAGCCTCTGCGTTTTGATGGAAAGCACCGGGATCTCCATGGGACCGCACCGATGCCTCCCTGACTTTTGCCTGAGGCAATACTCCTCTTCTACAACGATACAGGGCACACTATATCGTTGTCTTCTCAAGGGTCGTATAAACGGGTTGTCAGACCCCCAAATCTGACCACCCACGAGCCCGAGGCCTCTATTTGTCGTCTTGCGACAAGTAGAGTTTATATTCTAAGGCCCTGCCTCCAGGACTAATTGGCTAGGGCGTTCCGTTCCCGCACTCCTGCGATTTCGTCTTCGAGTAGGATCGGCTCGTTCACGCTCCCGCTCGGCAGACTCTTTTTGCATGATTACTTCTTCGCAGAAGTTACTCATTGCCGTCCAAGCGGTATCATCTGCCAGTATGGTGGATATAACACTCGGCAGAGATAAATCCTGACCCACTTTTAGAATTAGGGACCGGCGCTCTTCGTTCCATGCCGGACACTCTTCCAGCGTATGCTGCGCGGAATCTACCAACATCGTGCAATGGTGACATTGCGATGTGGGCTCGCGACCTATCCGGTTCAGGTATTCCCCGAAACAACCATGGCCGGTAATGATTTGGGTTAACCGGAAGGTGACTCGCTCTTTTCTTTGCAGCCACTCCTTGAAGCTCGGCAGAATTGCGCTGACTGCACGTTGTCTTTGGTTTGGCGGCTCAGAAAGGCGTTGATGCCATTTCTCGAGTGCAAACCAGTGCTCTTGCTTCCGCACTTCAGCGCTGTTTAGGGGCGCAGCTCCTATATCTTGTCGAAGACGCTTATACACTCGAGCATCCATATCTGCCAGGATATCCAGTGGCGGAAATCGCGCTATAAGGGTCGCTGCCTCGAACGATATAGTCCGATAACCTCTTGCGATCCTGATGGCCATCATTCTTTGGAGTCTCTTGTATTTAGCTGTGTTGCGTTTAATACCAGACAACCTCTCAGACCATACAGGTGCGCCGTAGAGTGTCATGCATCTTATAACTCCCGCATAGAGGCGGCGAACTTCTTCCCTTGGTCCTCCCAAATTGGGTAGCAGTCTGTGCAGTGCTCCTACTACCTTTGTGACTCGTGGGACTATACGGCTGAAGTGTTCGTCAAATCGCCAGTGACTATCTAAGGTGAGTCCCAGGTACTTAAGAAAATTACCTACATTGACTTCGGTTTCCCCCACATGTATTCGGGAGTCACATGGTTCTCTGATTCGTCTCGACTTGTGAAACCACAGAGCTTCAGTCTTCTGAGGCGCTACTCTAAGTCCCAGTTCCTGGATTTTAGCCATCACTTGCGCTATCCCACGTTCGGCTAGCTCTTTGGCTTCTTCAAACGTGCTTCCATTGGCTATCAAGAGAGTGTCGTCTGCATAGCAAACAACGTTAACGCCCACGGGAAGGTCTAGCCTCAGCACAGCATCATAAGCAAAATTCCATAAGATGGGGCCAAGGACTGAACCTTGCGGAACTCCCCCAGACATAATTTTGCAGTAGAGTATACCATCCTTACCTATATATAGCACACATCGGTCTCGAAAATAGGCTTCTATCATGCGTTGCAGGAGCAAGGGAACATTGTGATATACTAACGCTTCCTTAATTGTATTCCAGGGAATGGAGTTAAAAGCGTTCACAATATCCAAGCTCACCGCTAACGTTTTTCCACCCTGTGCCACATTTTGTTCAGTTAGAGTACGAACCCGAAAGATCGCATCTACAGTTGATCGGCCATGTCTAAATCCGAACTGGTTCTCTGACAGATCGGGCCCTTCTTGTCTTAGATGCCTGTTAAGCCGACCGGCAATTATTCTTTCAAATATTTTACCAACTTCGTCCAACAGACAGATAGGACGGTAAGCGGAAGGTGAGCCTGCAGGTCTGCCAGCCTTTTTTAGTAAAACTAACTTGGCTTTTTTCCAATCTCTAGGAAATACTCCGCTTCGAAAGCAGTTGCTGAACAATGCTCTGAGCCTCTCACCTAGAGCACTTGACAAAGCTAGAACCCAAGCACGACCTGGAATTCCGTCAGGCCCCGGTGCTCTGTTCCTTACTCTAAGACGTTGAATGGCTAGGTTTAGCTCCTCCTTCGACACTTCGTATTCGTCAGACCATGCTACAGTACCTATCGTTGTCTCTTGTTGTGCTGTAGTACCAGCTGGTCCTCCAGGAAAGAGCGCGTCGACTACATTTTCAACGAATACTGGATCCAACGTTTCTGTCAGGGGAGGAACCCATGGGCGTAATTTTTCCAGTACCATTTTATAAGGGCGTCCCCATGGGTCTCTGTCTAGGCCTTCAATCAGTTCAGTCCAAGACTGTGCTCGTGCATTACTAATAGCAACCTGAAGCGATTTAGTAGCTCTTCGGTATATACCATACAGCCTCTCGGTTTCCTCTGTTGATGATGACCTTCTTCTACGAGATCTGGTGAACTCCCGCCGGGAATGGAGACACTGCTGGCGGATGGATGCTATTTCTTGAGACCACCAATATGCCGCCTTACGTTTTAATGGTTTAGCGCGTGGCATTGATATATCGCATATCACTGTCATAGTATCACGGAACCAATTAGCTTCAGTCTCAGGATCGTTAGATTCCTCTTGATATATTTCCGACCAAGATAACGCTATAGCCGCAGCTTCAAGTATATCCTGGTCAAGTTTTTTAACAGACCACCGACGACTGGATAGCTCATTGCTGTGGTTAGCTCTGTCGTTTTGTGGACGGAGTCCTACTTTAAACAGTATATGGCGGTGGTCGGATAACGTTACTAACTCTTCTGCAACACGCCATTCTGTCACAAGGTGTGTGGCAGAAGCAGTCGCCCATGTCAGATCTACAATCGACTCACCCTGCCATCTCACACATGTGCTGACTGAACCCGTATTTAGCAGTCGGAGGTCCATTGACGCGGCCCATTCTGTTAGTGCGATGCCTCTAGCATTATCACGTACACTACCCCATTCACGAGAATGAGCATTGAAATCACCAAGCACAAGCGTGGGTCGAGGGGAGCACCTGCGTATGCAGTCTCCCACTGTGTCCAGATAACCTTTATACATGGTGATATCAGTTCTGGGATTTGGGGAAATGTAACATCCAACCACGGCAATGTGTCCCCACTCTACAGCCACAAAGCCATGTCCCGTCTCTAGACAGCAACAAGGAATATTACCATTCCAGTGGATTGCCACTGTTGCTGTATGGTATCCAAGCCATCTTGGATGATCTGGAATCCTGTAAGGCTCTGCCAGTATAGCTAGAGCAATCGCATTCTCTGTCAAGGTTTGCATTAGGAGATCCTGTGCGGCCCGGCAGTGATTTAGATTGCTCTGAAGAATGCTCTGTGGTGTATCCGTTATGTGGCTTCCATTTCCTCTTCGACCGGTCCGCGAGCCGATTTGTCCACCTCAATATTAGTCAGGGTATGCTGTGCTTGTTTATCTGATTGAGCAACAACTGTTTTCCTTCCTTTTGAGTTCTTTGGTGGAGAACATTTCTTGCTTCCCATTCGGTGGTCCGAGGGATGACCAAGATCCGAACATAATGGACATTTAGGCGGGCGATTACATTGGCTAGCTATGTGGCCAATTTCGCCGCATACGTAACACAGCATGCTCCTATCTGTAGCACTTGTGCACATACTCCGCACATGTCCTGCCTCGAAGCAGCGGAAGCATTGTAAGGGCCGCTTACCCAATATTACAACCCGTGCTGACGTCCACCCAATTAGGATACGTTTAGCTACTGCTAGATTTTTGATTGCCGCTAGTGGACACCGAACCCATACAGTCCCTAAAGTACTCGTATTTGTAAGTCGACGAATTGTGCCGACTTTAACCTCTAACTGTGTGCAGCCTCCAACTTTAGCTATCGCCGCCGCTACTTCTTGTGATGTAACTGACTCATCAAGGTCCATTACTCTGACCTCTCCCATTTTAGTCGGGCGACTGATATGCACGTTTAAATCTGTCAGGCTTTCTTGCATTCTAGTAGCCAGTGCATCAGCTTTTGTGGCACAGTCATCTCCAGATATTTCCAAAATTAGCCCGCCAGTGATTGCTCTTCTTGGACGAACTGCTTCGACTCCGCATTCGCTTAGCTTTATCCGTTTTTTGGCAGCTTTCATTACCGTAGCGTACGTAGCTTCTGACTCTACTGGGACCGTTATCGTTATAGCAGCGGTCTTTGGCAGGCGTGGAAGCTTTGTCTTTCCCTTTTCAGCCTTTTTTTTGTGCTCAGCCGGATTTTTTGTCGCTGGTAGAGCAGACTTTTTGTTCTTCCTCACAACAGTAGTCCACTTGTCAGTCGTCTGCAATGGTGTCGATGCGTCCATATTTGATGATGGTTCTGTGCGCAAGTGCTGAGAAACAACAGCAATTGATGATTGCTGGTGCTTGGTCTTCCTTTTAACTTTCTGTGAAACACCTTTGGATGAAGCTTCTGCTAGCGTGACTGCCACTGCAGAACCTTTTGGAGACAAAGTCTGCTTAAAAGATTTCAGTTTGTTGTCTATCAGTTTTCCGATACGTTGTACAAATTGATCTTCCCATTCTGCCCCTCCGATGATAGGTTGTACACCAGCTTGTGATGTAGCTTGTACAGCTCTTACTCGGGAGTTCTGCCCTTGCATTTTATTAAGTTGTTCTGACAGTGTTTCCATTTTAGCCGTTAACTCTGCCACCTTTTTTCTCATTTGAGAATTTTCGCGTTCAAGACGCTCTACATTTGCGTCAGTTGAAGTTCTATGCGTCATCTCAACTGTGGCAGCTTCAATTGTTTTTGCTGCCATCCGTAAACTGTAAACAAAGCTGCCTCTAATATTATGAGACGTTTCCGCAATTTTTTCTACCTCCGATAGCTGTTCCTTGATAGAGGTTACTAAATTGCCTGTTGACCGTTCTTGCATTTCTTTGCTTAAAGTTTCCAACGAGGGAACCTTGGTCTTCCTTGTTTTTGTAAGAGGCTTTGTGGGATCTAGCTTGTCCTCTTCACTGATTTCTTCTTCGTCTGCTATTTTCTTCTTAAGAAAGAGACCACGTTTCTTGACGGGATGACCCTCAACATCTGCTGGTTTTAGGCTTTTCCTTTTTTTCGGACGATCAGAAGACATCGAAGTGCCAGAAGAGAGAGATCTGGCTGAAGCATCTGACTCCTCCCCTTCGCTTTCCCTTATGATAGCCGTAACTGGTCGGGGACGCAGAAAACATCCATTCCTGTCCTGTGTACCAGATGTAGCTGGTAGTTGGTTGTCCTCTTCTTTGGGGGCCCCTGGCCCACCTTCTCTTTGTTCACCTTCTTCTATGTTAGTTTTAAGTTTTAAATCATGATACATTGAATACCCACGCGTATGGGGGAAATAATCGGTCCACCCGGGCAGAGACCCCTGTACCCGGGCAAGCCTAGGTGTAACCCGCCACGGGTGTCGGCCGGTACCCTGGCGGGGGACGCACTAATGACTAAGCGCCACATAAGCAACATCAGTGCGCTAGGTTAAATAATCACGGTGGTGTTCCTCATGTAACGCCGACTACCCATCAGTCACGCATCTTCTCGTGGTGCGCCGCCACTTAAGATTTGGGGTAATTTTTTTATAGAGGTTTTCTTCCTCGTAGTCCGGGCGATTAAGCCGAGACCTTCGGTCCTGTAATTGGCCACAGAACGTGACCACGACATCCAGACAGGGTTCCGAGTTCGACACCGCCACTTAAGGAATGATCCTTTGCTGGCTGGCTCAGCAGTATTATTAGGACATACTGAGCACGCCCCTCCTTTCTTGCTCTTCTTTTGTGCCTTCTGCTGTTCAGAAGGCTACAAAGAGAGCCTTCTTTGGCTAGGTATTAGCGATCGGTCAAAAACTCTCACATGGAGAAGTTGATGGCCGATCCCCAGAGTGGCACCACGTGGAGGTTCCTAGCCTTGCCACCCCATGCTGGGCTAACCTAGGAGAGGTAGTTGTTGACGCCCTTAGGCCTAGGGAGAAAAAGAAAGAAGAACATACATTATGTCGTTCAATACCTGTCTTTTGGTACCTGACCCGAAAAAGTTTGCACTACTTCTTGCACTGATTGGTGCTAATAATTTCACCATATCAGTTCCGTGCCAACAATTTCATAATGTCTGATGACTAGGCATCCTTTGAAAAGTTACAATATCGAGAAACTATTTATTTTTATTTAAGTGACGAAAGAAGCAGATAACTCGTTTAATAGTAAGTAAGAGACCATTTCACCAAAATCTTGCGCAATATCTAGCCTAAACTCAAAATAAAGAAAGTTTTAGAATCTATGTCAATATTATAAAGTGTATGACAGTTGTCAAAGTGAGAGATGTCAAACTCTTTTTTTTTATAATAAATCTCGAAAACTATTGATACCGGTCCAGCAGTTGAATCAAAACTACCATCGAGTGGCATGTATGTAGGTACCTAAATCACGGCAATCACGCCGCCGCTCCATATTTTATTTCAAATAGAGAACTATATTAACAATTTTACATTATTATTTACTCGAGCGCAAGATTACGAAGGTCAATGGTTAAATCATCGTCAATAATTACAAGTTGATAAGGTTATCAGTTAACCTACAAAGGACTGTAAATAGGCGTTCACTAGATATAACATTATTTATAAAGTATTTATAGATATATCGGCTCGTATGCTTACATTACTTAACGCCCTATGCGGCACATACATAATAAAATAAAGACTAATAAAAAATATCTAAAGAATGCAGCAAAGCGAAAGCATGACTAGTAAAATACAAAATCAAAAGCTTGATGTTAACTACCGTGGACATACAATGAACGACGTTCAACAACATAATTTCTTGGATGCTAAATTAACCTGAAAGCAAGATGTACAAATAGTATCGAAGCGTGCCATTCAATTTTCATTTGCTTTACATAAACTCAACAAATTTAATTGTGGTTTAGACATAAGCGCCAATGTACATGGGTGTTTATGCATAAATAAACAAATAGCCAACATTTAACCGTACTTACAGCATACCATGGCTATGTTGCCACCGTATTAAGATACGGCATATTATTTTAGGGCAACTCTAGGTCAATGGTATTTAGAGATTAATAAAGGTGTATCAGAGCTATCTATGGTCTACGACCAAGACAATCGTGTAAAGTACTCACTTTATAAATCTTAAAATACTAACTCTTATGCATTTACATTAGTGAAGTCGCATTATTCGTAAACAAGAACCCAAATTTCTTTCTATACTTCAATCCGACCAAATTGAAATGGAACCACACGGGAAGCACCAGCTTTCAAATAAAAAAGAATCATCAAAATCGGTTCACCCAGTCGAAAGTTCTGAGGTAACGAACATTTAAAAAAAACATCGGGTTGCACTCCGGGAGTGCCAGCAGAACTGAAAACTAAAAAGTAAAATAGTAAAAAGATTGTCTCGTGAAAGATTTGAACCTCTGCCCTCCGATTGACAAATTTAAATTTATATCGGAGCTCTAAGCTATTGAGCTAACGAGTCTTACGTGCAAGTGACGAAAATAAGCATTCTGCGCAACGAAATGACGTCATACTAGAAGGACAAACTTGTACATACAATAATGAACTTTAAATGCATAACGTTAGATATATATAAATTTAATGGGAATCCAGCCATCATATAAAAATAATAATTATTTATAATTAAATAAGAATGAATTAATAATCATTAAAAATAATAATTAATAATAATAATAATAAATTTAATTGTATAATTAATTACTCTATATAATTTTGACTTGTATTGACTATTTTGAAATTCATATATAATGACGTTATTTTTAATTCACGTACTTTGACATTAATGTTAACGCATACTGATTTCTGACATTCTTGTATATTTGTATACTTTGCTTACACTAGGTATACATATATTACACTAGGTAGGTATGTTACACTCAATATAACTGCTTATATGTTTACAAAGCAGGACCTAGCGGACTAATATAAATATCAACATACATTGTAACCTAGTTTAAAATACTGAAGCAACCGACTTTTCATGGATCCCATTGTCAGAACTGGACCAAATTGAAATGCACCAGCTTTCAAATAAAAAAGGATCATCAAAATCGGTTCACCTTCGACTGGGAGTTATGAGGTAACAAAAAAAAAATACAGTCGAATTTAGAACCTCCTCCTTTTTTGAAGTCGGTTGAAAAACCACTTTAAACTAGCCAAGCTACTGCAGATCATAGAAGGAATTCAATTTTAGAACTTCTTTCGAAATCGGTTACTATTGTTAGTTTTATTCAAAAGGTTGCAGGAAAACGTCTTCTAGAATACATTAGCCAGTTACGGGTACATTATACTGTAACAGCCATAAAGATATATCCTTTGATGTTCCAAGGATTTTAATATCTTCCCGAGATCTAATGCTCCACTGCATACATTTATACAGCGTTTGGGCACATTTATATCACATAACAGTAACTTTAAATGCAAATGTTGACGGTGACTGCTTTCGGATTTTCGTTTCTAAAAACAATATGCACATTAAATTTAAAACTTCTTTTAAATTAAGTCTGAAACGTATACTCATTTTCTAATTTCAGGCTAGTTGAAAGCCAAACGTATATCAGACTTAAACTTAATAGATAGAATTGTACAGCGACAATGTCCATAATTTATTATTAGTAAAAACTTACAGGCAACAGCCTATTAACTGGCATCACAGCTCAGTCGTTTCTATGCGGATATACCTACTACCGACTGATCTAAAGCTAGTGACGTTTTAGCTCTAGAACGCTAAAACGCCAGTTGTAGGTTTGATTCCTACACAGGATAAAATGTGTAAAAAAATATCAAATATGGATATTTGTGTCTTGATGTGAATAAATAAATAAATATTGGTGGACATTTTCACACAACGCCATCTATCCTCAAACT
This sequence comes from Lycia hirtaria, assembly GCA_947563715.1. NCBI lineage: Eukaryota > Metazoa > Arthropoda > Insecta > Lepidoptera > Geometridae > Lycia > Lycia hirtaria. The sequence goes on along the minus strand of OX387379.1, from coordinate 9,654,218 downwards.
AAGCAAGGCTTGTACTATGGGTACTAGATAACGGATAGAATACCTTATATACTTTTTTTGTAAATACATACTTATGATACATAGAAACATCCAGACACAGAACAAACATCCATGCTCACCACGAAAATCTTTGTCCTAGGTGGGGATAGAACCCACGACCTACAGATTAGTAGGCAGACATAATGCCAACTGAGCTCCGAGACCAGTCGGATATACAAAAACATAATTTATAATAATTTTAGCAGGTGTCTGTGTCTGGTCCAAAATAAACTGCTTTGTTTGGAACTAGATGGCGCTCTGTGAATATAACCACTATTTTTGTGATAAATCAATGTTACATAATATTTAGTATAACAGTTACACTACGAGAATTGTTCTTTTCTCGTACTTTTTAAGCGAGTCTTAGTCTACCAGTACTGCTATTTGAAGCAACAATATTAGTTTTAATACAAAATTTATCTGGACAAATTACTAAACTCTTGCTACGACGACAATATTTCAAGAACTCCCTTCGGTCACTTAAAGTAAAAATCTATATTATACCAAATTCAGTATATCAAAATAAACCAAAAACATTGCAACATCAAATAAAAGGGTATTCTAAAATGTACTTGCCTACATCAATCCACAAAAGGGTACACAACTCGTGCTAGTTTAAGTGCCACATAAACTTTAAATGTGCTGTAAAACAACATAACATTTACATAACGATTCGTTATAAATCACACACGTCCCTATTCCGTTCACATGCCTACAGCAATTCAATAAAAATCCATAATCATGGTGGTTACGGTAAATAAGACGACGAGATAATATCTATATACAGGGCCACGACTGCGACACAAGTTAAAGATCGAGGACAGACAGACAGATTCGATCTAACTTTGATATATTGAAGGCGAATGAAACTCAGGAAATTAATAGTTTAAGATAATTATGAAGAAATACTAAATTGATGGTCTGCTGTAGCTTTACCTGCTGTTTACGTCTCACTTGATAGTTAGCAACGTTGTGCCGAGGATAGACGTCTATCTAGTCTAGAAGATTTATTTCACTCTAATCATGAACGTTTCAATATTGAAGTTCGCAGAAAACAAAGATGGCGACAAGAAGTTCCACTCCTGTACACTACGCATAGTTATGTTGTTGGTTTCATATATTCACGTTGTCGTTGTAACCTAACTTCGTTCTCTGGTTAATTATTTTGATTAAAATAAAATATTTCGTAATTGAAAACTTGTATCTAATAGGTACATCTTGTTAACGAGTGTAGTGCATTACCACACAAAGCTCAATCAATATAATCTGTCGAAATCGTTGGAAGCACATTATAGAACTTGTATCGGTACCGATATTGAAGAGCTCACCATCTGGCGATAATTTGCTTGTATTATTAGTTACATAAAAAAGTTAATTAGCTAAGTATCAGGCAGGTAATATATTAAAAGTTATAAGGTCAGCAAGACATTATCATATCAGGTGAAGCAATTTTACGACATGTTTCTATTAATTTCTGCAGTTTGGCGTATTTATTGCATAGCCAGTACTGGCTACTACTACTAACATGATAAATGTTTTTGACGATGAATAGATTTAAAGATTTTTAGATATTATTGAGATTTAGATTGAATATCATTGATTAGATGTTTCAAAAATAAAAAATTAATATTTTCTACCAAAATTCGTTTTAAAGTTTTAGTTTTACACAAAATAGTTTTTTTTCCCCTGATTGAGCGAATGAAGTAAGCTAACTGACGAAATTGACTTCTATTTGTCCAAATGTTTGATTAATGATACAGCATAAAGGTCGTATTTTTTAGATTAGTAGCTTTATTAATTAGCTATATAATAATAATAATAATAAATAAATATTGGAGGACATTTCACACAACGCCATCTAGCCCAAACTAAGCGAAGCTTGTACTATGGAAACTAGATGGTTGATAGAATACATATATACTTTTTTTTTCGTAAATACATACTTAAGATACATAGAAACACCCAGACACAGAACAAACATCCATGCTCATCACACAAATGTTTGCCCTGGGTGGGGATCGAACCCACGACCTACAGCTCAGGAAGCAGTCGTACTACCACTGAGCCATGAGGCCTATTAATGATACTTACAAAACATATTCTACAATTTTATTGAATATTCATGGATTGTGTCGATTTTTGTTGGCAGAAATATTTGGTGCTCATTTCATTAATGAACAGGGATTCCCAACTACATAAAGATAAATCAAGTCATAATCTAGAGTTCCTGTTAGTCAGTTAATCCGTGTAATTTTTCGTGAGCACCTTTCACTACGTTAAAAGATTTTTTTACTGTTTTCATAGCAATGAGGAAACCCTTAGAAAACATTATGTTCCCAAACTGTTAGGGCTTAGGTTCACTATGTGTCAGTTGTATGCAGTGCCGTAAATAGCCTTTTCGGTGCCCTGTGCGAGATTCTATAACTGCGCCCTTGTTTATTTAGATATTATAGTTTACCCTAGCTAGAGCAATGCTATGTATAGGCCTAGCTACTGGCATGTAGGTACGTATGTGTTGGAATCGACCACTAGGGGCGCAGCGGGAACTTATCAGGAGCAAACCGAAAAAATAATAGTCCTGCCATAGAAATAGTTATCTATCTCTATGAGTCCTGCCTGGTCTGGCCTTTCTTGCGCCCCCCAGAGTCTACGCCCTGTGCCTGGGCACCGGTAGCACCGCCCTATTTACGGCACTGGTTGTATGTACCTATGTCTTTATTTTAGCTCCTCATCAGAATCTTCTTCCTTACTAATCGTACTTGCCTAATGCTCAGCAAAGGGCATCGGTTCTTGGGTTCTTATATTCAAAATTTTATTCAAACTCCGTATGGATTGTAAGCCGTAAATTAAATGAGAACAAACTTTCGCATTAATAATATTAGTGCGCTATATGCATAGTCGCCTGCGCATTGCTGCGTGCATCAGGCAATGTCACCTCAACCTTGGCGAGTTGGGTTACCTCCAGGTCGATGATCGCACCATTTTATGGATAACTCCTCATCAATTTAATTATGAATTATAACGTTACATTATAATTATAAAGGTGTTTGAACCTCAATGTCAAAATAACAGCTGGTTACCGGTGAATAAACTATGCATTTTTCTCAGGCATTTCTTTGCTATAATGCTATCTATAAATACAAATCACTTATCACATGGCTATAAGTATATTGCGACCTGAATTGGCACTACGTGAATTTTACGAATTTTCACTGAAAGCAACAAGAGCACCTCTAGTAAAACGTTAAAATGTCATTGTCGGGATCACAGACATAGAAGATGGAGAATACGACTTCATTTATATGAAAACCTTGCGTGCCACATTTTTGGTACCATCTGTGACGTCACATAAACGATTTTGTCATGGAATGTTCCATCCGCGCGAAATCTTTTCAACCCAATGCATCCGCGCGCTTCTACGCTAGTAACTAGTTGGCAAAATATCGAATCGGAAGTTTATATCACCTGAATTTAAATAAATCTTGGTCGTCAACTGCGATTTTTTATCGTACTTGACACGCTCGTTTTGACATGCTAGGTACATACACTTGGGGTATCTATAGAAGTCTATGGTCGGGACAAATAAGCGACATGACAGATCAAAGCTGTCAATTTGATATTTAATTCATTGTGGCGTTGACGGATGGAGGCTACTTCAGAGTATGCATCAAAGAAACTGAGCGTGTTTCTAAGCCTTAAAATATTAACTTGCGGTATTTATTTTTATGTATACTCAACGATGTTTTTCTCGGGATGTATAGGTACTCAACGATATTTTTCTCGGGTTCCATAATTTGTTTCAGAAGTTTTTTAACCAACTGTACCGACCAATAACATGACTTGACATGCTTACAGAGAATATGATGTCTTATGACATATACCTACTCCCTGCAATGATTTGAAAATATGGGTTTGATAGAATATTTTTATTTTATTACTTTTTTCATTGGCATTCACCGTTATGGTACTAGAAAACTATTATCGACCAACTTCCAAAAAGGAGGAGGTTCTCAATTCGACTGTATGTTTTTTTTAATGTTTGTTCAGCGACCGCCAATTAATATGAATTGTTTTTGATGATTATTTTTTTGTTTGGTAGGACCTCAGAAGTGGTCCCTTATAAATGTTATCAAAATCGGTTCTGTATTTTAGTATACGAATTGCGTATTTTGAAGTCAGTTTTTCATATTTTTTTACTATAATTATAAATATAATAAGTGAGTTTATATTTAGATTTTATTATATCAATTACTTACTTCAATAATACTTGATGATAAATTTGTCATTATGTCTGAATGTTTAATGTATTTATATTAAATATTCAGACTTATTGACAAATTCATGAAATCTAAATATAATCTTACTTAATAAAAACGAACGTAACTGACCAATACCAATCTTACACAAACTAAATAGTTTGCGTGAGATTGGTTTATATACGATATCATTGCTGGTTCTGTTTACGTGGTATAAGTACAACATAAAAATAAAATATAATAGTTTAAAAACTAAAAACACGCTCATTCTTATCAAATTATTGTATTATCATCGGTTCTCGATAAGTCTACAAAGTTTGAATGAAATCTGACCGTTTGAATCTTTATCTTTATCTTTGAAGTGGGTCAAAATCATGTTCAAAGTTTCCGTTACATACTAACATACGTATGAAGCTAATAAAAGCGTGTTGAAAACGACTGATCCTAATTATTTCATCTTTGAGATCATTAACAAGTATTCAATACTGTTTTATGAAAATAAAAACCAATCGGTTTATCGTTAAAGGATTTATAGAATAACTAAGAAATTAAATTTTCATCACGAAGAATAGATTTCACGGATAAAAATTTAAATTGAAATATAAACCTATTTTTACTAAACGGTGTTCAAATTAATAAGTAGAAGGCAAAATTATAAATTTTGTATTATTGAAACAATGCGAAATGGAGATAATTATATTTTTTATTAATCGCTCATAATGATCTTAACTATTTTTATCTGAGCGTTAAGAGTTTTTTTGAGATTGCTTGATTTGATTATTTTACTTAAAAATGGCTCTTACGTGATTGATGACTGTATAAATAGGTATACTAAGTAATTTAAAACTGAAGTAATTTTGTACTTAAGTCAGAACATAATGATCTTTATTATTACCATTATTAATGCTTACAAGTTTTAACACTTTGTGGAGCTTGAAAAACTAGCAAAGGTAACGTAAGGTTTATAAGACTTCTGAAAAACTGCATGCAAGGAATTTAAAAAGTTAAGTGTAAGTGATGCACAGTCTACATTTATTCCAATGCATAGCTTAACAAGCCCTATTTCGCGGTTTTACCTGCGGTCAAGGAGTCCTATCTTTGTGGATACGTAACAATAACAAAGAAGGCACACTCCAAATTTCTTTGCCGCCATCTCTGTTTCCTGAGACCTACAATCTTGGAATTTTCAAGGCTAGGGTGAATATATATCTTCTAGATCGACGAGCTTCATCTTCGGCCACACCGTCGCTTAACATCAGGTGAGTTGGTGGTCAATTATAGATCTATCTTGCATAAAAAAAATATTCTTCAAAATTCTCGGAGCAGCGGTTTAGGCTGTAGTAAATCAGTTGCTCATTAACCATATAACCGTTTACTCATCGATGCACAAAATCTTTGAAATAACAAGGAGGCATTAAATACGCCAGCGTATTTCCCGCCATTGTGCGCTGGCTGGCATGCCATACGCTAGCGTATCGTTATTCCTCTCCTTGTTGTACTCCCCGCCAGTTAACTATGACATAATATTTTTTTCTGCTCTAACTCGTTCATAGACAGGCAAAATGACAAACTACCAATCAGATACGTTAGAATTGATACTTCCGAAATAAATTTCTGTGTAAATTGCATCAGAATGACGCGCGCGGTCAAGGTTATAAACACGTAATGGCGGCCGCTCTTGCCATCTATTTATAAATACCGATTTTATGTATTTATTTCGATTAAATACATATTTTGTTATGTTTTACACGTGGCAAAACCAGTAATAAAGTTAGTGACAGTGTCAAATACATGTCTGTGTGATCAAAAAAATCGAAATATTTGTTTCGAACCGAACGCCGACGGACCTTTTTTGTGCCGAAATTTGAGTGTTTTTTTTGTGACTTTTATGTTGTGATTTTTTTTTCAAAATAAGGTTTCATTATATACTTCAAAATTAATAGTAATATGTGACCGATATATATCCAGTGATACGATACAAGTGTTAAATTAAGTATGTGATGTGTATATTAATCACAAATATGAATCTAAACGCATACATGTCGAACGAACAATAGTGTCCGAAAAGCCGTGCCAGATGTCCGCCGTCGGTATTTATAGCCGATTTTGAAACATAGTTTCAATTACAACAGGTATGTATGTTGCATGTTTTTTATTTGTTATGTTATTAATAATAAGACTGCATATACAGATTTTTAAATAAAGCAACCCATTTTGCTCAATAACGTCCTAATTGACTTCGCGTATTTTTTTCAATTATCTATCATCATTATCATCAGCCCGAAACGAGGTTTTTTATGGTCTCTAATAGATAAATAAAACACATTTTTATCGACTAAACCATTACAAAACCAGAAGCTCATAAATTATACTATTCATAAACAAAAGTTACAAGCCATTCCAACTTAAAGAATATCAAGTTCACATTTTGTAAGCATGACCCGTTTTTACGACCGTCCTAATTGGCCACTTGAACCGCACGTGCTTTATGACGATCTTGTTAATCTAAACAATGTATGGGATGATGTTATTTTTTCTCGGATATCTGTATATTGTTGTTTTTTAAAGCCAAAAAAACAATAATATGTATGAAATGTTTTTAATATTTTTTAATATGATTTTTTTCGTAAAAAATGGTGAAAAAAAATCGCATGCTCAACTTTAAGCCTAGATAGGGGATACTTTTTTTAATTAAAATACATATGCGTTGGATATCAGTTAGCTTTATTCAGTAGGATTACAGTGATATTAATTTTATATATAGTTTTCATACAAATTTTATTTTTTATTAATTTTTTAATAGCGCGCGGCAAAAAAATCAAAAAAATCGCGGGGGGGCGTGCCATACGCGGGGGGCAAATAAATACGTGACCTTTGCCATGTGCCCGCGGAGGGGTTAAAAGAAAAACAAAATACCCGACTGCAGAAAAGAAGTTTTTACAGTTTAACTTACGATTTTGTTACACTTGATACGCGGTTGAGTGTACGTTTTTTGTGAGAAAGTATGCGTAAAATCGCAGTAAATGATTATAAAACAGCGCAATATTCGTAAAAAAAAGGTCGTTAGAGTTCACAATAAACTTTTTTTTGGTAAATAGCCTGACACTCAGGAAGTGGAGACGAATCTAACGATACGTCGCACATCAAAATCGGTGAAGCCGTTTAGGCTGTAGGCTGTCTTAAAGAAACATACATACATACACTCGAAAAACATAACCCTTACACAGTCTGGTAAAAATAAATGAGAAACACTCTTTGCGAATGTAGCATCAATTATAAATCGTTTGAAGAGTCAAGGCCGAGCAGCGAAGTTCGCGTCTATGCTCGCGCGCTCGCGTTGCTATGTGCCACCGTGTAGTCTGCAGCCCATTAAATCGGGCGCTAAAAGATGCTTTAAAAGCGGTTTTATTACTTTTTGATTTATCCGATCGAATGCGGCTGGAGGTGAATTTATTACGGTTAGGTGTGCGTTTAGTACTCAATTACTGGCTGGCTAGTTTTGCCTCGTGTTTCCAGAGTATTTTTATATATTAATAATAATTGTGTTAGTTTTATGTAGCTTGGTAAATTACTCATGATTTGAATATTGCTAATTAAATATTATTTATATGTAGGCATGTGTGACTTGATATAAATGTGTAATAGGAAACGACAATAAGAGAACTCATCATCCTGAACCAATACTGAAATCGCGATAAAAAGAAGGTCCTCAATACTTTGTATTTTTTTTTTTTGGTATTGTTTTATGTAGAAATAGGTTTGCGCTTGACCGCCTGATGTTAAGCCACGTTAGGGTCTACGATGGAGCGCGCTAACCTAGAAGAAACCAATTCACTCACGATTTAAAGACACCCAGATTATATCTATCGGGAAAGACCCACTCAGGAAGCGTATTCTACAATCTAGTAGTCCGCACGATGAAAGTAGAATTAAAGCGCTTCTAATAAATTTATATCAATCATATATTCACAGAATCCTATGACTTTTTCATACTTTATTTACTCGTAAGTTGTTCTAAGAATGTCACGAAGTCGTTTGAAACCATTGTCCGGCTATTAAGACCATTTATCGAAATGTTCCGTATAATGTGCACAATTATCGAACGTTACAAATGCATGCGAAATCTCATGAAACATGCAGCGCGCCACCACGTGGCCACCACCCGTCATTTGCATGCCGCGCATGTCATAAGAAGATAAATCGGATGCGTTATCTGCTATGCTAATGACATGTATTATGTAATCTGAGGACTAGGTGCGCCTAATGCACGTTACAATTGTTGATTGCTGTAGTACTCACTGACTGTATCAATTTACATAAACTGATACCACCTTTCTTCCGGATACCATTTATTTTAATACGAACACAATAAATTTACAATTTTAAACCTTCGTCGGTCTGGGGTATTTATAGTCATAGTCATAGAACAACGACGGTTGTGCAAAGCAGAAACATAACAAAAAAGCTTCTTTTTTTAAAGTTTTTTATCAGACTTGGAACTACGACAGTTTTTTTAAACCGTCGTTGATATAACACGATGTTGTTACAAAGACAGTTTTATAAACCGTCGTTGTTCGACTTCCGTCAAAAAACCGTTCGACGACAATGAGGATATTTAGTTGATATATATATATATATTTAAGTATACTTGTCCGTTATTAAGCCCGTTATCTTAACCTAATTAATCAATATCCTAATTATTTAATTGGTTATTGAATTTTAACGTACTAACCATAAATAATCTTAGCCAATACCACAAATACATTGCCTAATCGTCCTATACCTTTAAAATCACAATTTGAACTTGACAAAAATGTTTTATTATTATTTAAAAAAAATCAAATATAAATAGTGCAATGTAGAATATATAATAATTTAATGACAAAGGTGAATATGAACATTAAATACCTACTATATTTCATTAAATCTGTAGAACTCATTAACCGACTTCCAAAAGGGAGCGCTTCCTTTCCTTTGTTTGTTAGGTAGGTACCTAATACTTCAGAGGTCCTATATACATTTTATCAAAATCGGCTCAGTACTTCGATTTTTAAAACAAAATAACTGGAAAAAATATGTCGTTAAAATTTGTATTAATTTAAAAAACTGAAACAACCGACTTCAACGGTTGTTTCAGTTTTTAAACTACAATTATTTTTACTCGCATTCGGATAAATATATGAATAAACGTGAAACTCATTTTCAAAAGCAGAATGACCATCTCGAATCAAAGCAATCTATTTCAGACAGGATGCGGCGAAATAACAATGACTAAATGACGCACTTTTGTAAAAAACCTGAAATATTTTTCCGAACCGGCGCGGGCACGGCGCGTGGCGTCCGTACCAGCACAGAATATGCAATAGTTCCCACCGGACCGGTGCCGCATCCATACGCTCACATTTTTTTGGTTTAGTTAACTGATTGCAATGTATGCAAATAATCGACTGTTTAAGTACCAAGGAAACCTTCAAGTGGCTATTATCTTACCATGAATAAAATACAATTCTAGAACTGATATTTAAAAAATACATACGAATTACACTTTAATAATTGGGACTTTGAAGTTTTTGAACGCTTTGAACCCTCATTTTTGTTCTACAGGATGTTTACAATATAAAAGCGACGAAACAATTTCGATTAGCTATGGCAGTATCATAATTCATCACCTTGCTTCTAGATAAACTCACAAACAAACAAATAGACATGAAAATAAGTGCAAAAACATACATCATTAGGAATGTCTTAATATTTTTGTTTTTTGCCATTTTTACCCTATTTATTGTTATTTTTGTTTCATAAATAATTCGTTTTTTATTAATTTAAAAATCACGATAGGTTAACTTATTAACCACGTGCATTAAGAATTAAATTAAATATTTATGTGTAATTTTGCTGCAACAATTATTTTTATCTTCGCTATCTTTTTAATTATTATCTTCGCTACTAAAGCAAAAGTTGATTAAAAGTTTTAACTAAATTTTATCGATATGGCACAATAAAACCATTCCCCCGTTTCCTGTCCCCCAATTCCAGTTCAGCTAAAATTCACAAATGAAGGTAACAGCGTTCACGATGTTTGCCCAATTTTAATAACTCCAATAAATTTTTCCAATTTAAGTTTGCTCATATGAAACGTTTTAACTTTTATATGGGCAAATGACATTCGAATAAAATCGGGGAGCGACATAAAAATTTACACGGAACAAGTATAAACCGTGCGAGTAGGTACTGGCCGAAGTCGCGAGTACAATAAAAAGAGTTGCCATATTTCCCCATCTGCCGACTTGTTATGATCAGATACGAGATCCTGGGATATGAAACGTCCATTGATTGTGTAACTTTTAAATCACCGTGTAAGTAGAAAATTGTCGAAGAAAATTTTTAAGCGGATATTGCAAGGCATGACAAATTTTTGTGTAGGGAAGAAAAAGTTCTTCAAACTCGTATGTAACTATTTTTTCTTCATTTAGTCCGAACATTGTAAAAAAATTGCCAAAAACGTGTCAAGACACGCACGTGTTAGCGTGGCTTGGTATCATATCAAAGACCGAAAGAAGACTGACTACAAACTATCAAATTTTGCTAAAATCTTTTCCCAAAATATCAATGAACTTTCAACTACGATATCTTGAACGTTTTACGAGTACAGATGTATTGCTTTATCTTCAAAAGGAGTGAACATGGATAGATAATTTATAATCATTAATTATTTACACCTTAGAACTTACAATAAAGATAAATTAATTACATTTACATAGTAGAATGTTAAAAATAAAAACTTGAATGACTTCTTAGTTTTACTTCTATATTTGTCTGATAGATAAGCTAACTTATACATAACTGTTATTATTTAACCCAAAACAAATGATTTATTATAAAATAAATTTAAATATTTGTAAAATAAACTTCACAATATTTGATTCTTGTAATTATGATCCTTGTTTTGGATTCAATAAAATGTTCTTAAACGTTTCAAGTTGTCTAAGGCTTTCACGTTATCTAAAAGTTCCAAAATCATAGTTATTATTTATTCAAAAGTAGACAAACATTATGCGGAAGGAAACATTCCCCACCAAAAACGTACATATTTACCTACAAACATACAATCTCAGAAGTTTAGTGCCATATTAACTTTTTTCAGTATATGTATTACATTTTCGTACATTATACATTAAAACTAATATTTTTTTTATTTGTAATTAAATAAAAATCATGCATATTCCCCGTTTCATTTCAAAAGCGAATAATCACCTCAAAAAGCACATCGACGCGAGTCGCTAAGTAGGAATCGCATTTAGCGTCTTCTTAAACTTTAGTCAGTTTCTTTTTGCAGTTTGTATAAAGTTTCCCTTCCTGTAACATTTTACCGTAGAACAGTTTCTACGGGGCGATCACATCGAGTTAATAAGTTCCCGTTTCGATGGCTCTGCCGTTTTAAACTTTTTGGATATGAGATAACAAGCTAAGAAAGGGAGACGCCGATTTGGCTAAGTCCACTTTAAAATCGGAGCGGATTACGTTGTTTCCGTGGAATGGAATGTCTTTCGGAGGTGAATTTCGTAACATGTTAGCTTAGACGAAAATTCTGAATTAGAAAATGATAAAAAAAATTATATATATCAAAGCGTTCTTAGGCTTCCATAGTCAACTATTAACTCTTACAGTTTCGCCATCTCCGTCCGTTCGTCTGTCCGTCTATCCACAGCTAGCTCAAAGACTGTAAAAGTAAGAGAAAGTTATAATTTAGTATGGTTACTTAAGCATTTTTATTACGCCAACAAAATGGTAGAATATAATCTTTAAAAAAACCTACACGAAAAGTTAGGATAAATATTTTTTCTACCCCATCATGTGGTGTAGAAAAAATTTGATATTTTGGATCATTGGATAGGTAATTAAAATATTGGGGTTTGCGAAAACTATTTTTCAATTTAGGGATTCGTTTGCGAAATATTAAGCTTTTAAGTGATAAGTCTGTTGTATGGGAATTCCGCAGTACACATTCAGATGTTATGTTGACGAATATCTGAATTGTCAACTAACATTGGTCTAGAAGCCACTTATGCAAGTTGAATTTGAGTCCAGAGAAGTCCAGAGGGCGAGTCATATCTTTAAATTAGTCGGGAAAAGCGTTGAATATTTCTATCGCCTCAGAATAAGCATTGAGTTATTGCTAGTCTGCAGTATGGTGTCGCCAGTACCTTAGAAAAGTTAGTAGATAGCAAATTTCTGTCAGAGCCTTCTTATTTTATTTAAAAACTCAGTAGTATTTTTTACAAATAAACATAATTTTTAATGTAATCCTGATGGTTAAAGAATTTTTGAATTATTTATAGTAATTGCAGGGTAATTTATATTTATTTTAAAGTTTCTTATTTCTTTAGATTTAACTCATGGTTATATGGTCGACATAAAAGTTCATAATACTAATAAGTATATTGTAAGTTATATTTTTAATATCCTTACGTTACTTTAGTATACTTACTTACTACTTTAATATATATTTTTAGTATATAGGTATACTTAATATTTCAATAAATCGTTAAATATAATATACGAGTATCAAATCTATTTCGTAAAAAATTTTGCCAGACTCAAAGCTTGCCATCTATCTATAGAAGGTACTTATAGAAATTAATTAAATAGGCACACTGAGTATCTTTCATTTAATTTCTTTTCTAAAACCATGGTTTGGTTAGTTTTCTACATGAATATCAATTTAAAAGAAGGGTTTCGGAAGAAAGTTCCCATTTATCTCAGTTTCATACATTAAGAAGTAAGTCGTCGAAATTTCTCGAAGTTTTCTGGGAAACTTTGCCCGCACGACGTTTTCAGATAGCTCTCGGCAGCCGAGTGAATGTGTCTCGAATCGGATACTATGGAAACCAAACCAACCCGTCCCTTTTCAATTAAGGATGCAAGACAAGGATGGAAATATTAAAGTGGGTAGGAAAAGTGGTATCCATTGCTATTAGATCCATTTTACTTCGTTCTGACAAGTCAATTAAGGAAATTGCCATGTCTTGTTGGGTTGGTCGAGAATGAAAGGATGACGAGAGGTAGCTTTTTTAATAAAATTAATGACGCGTGAAATATGAAAAGTTATATTAAAATTAGACATTAATATTATATGATTTGAATAAATTCTCTTATTTTTAAATACATTTTTCGTGGGTCGCATCACACGTTAAATTGTAGGTCCCGGTTGTTTGTTCTTAAAAACAGCAAGCCAGAGGCCTTTCGGCGGCTTAATAACTCTGACTCTAGGGCGGACACTTAGTCTATATGAACTTACTTAATACATTTTTCCCTGTAACTAGATAAATTGTCCCATATTTGATTGTTTTATCCTGGACAAACGTTTTCTTATATAGTGTTACTTTCTATTGTATAAGTGACTATTTCTGTAAGTAAATTACAACTAAAAAAACATTCCAGGAATTTCATATATTCGTAAAAACTACAAAAATTTTGCTTAGTGTCAACCATTTTTTTATGGAACACTATATAACTAAATTGATGTAAAAAGAACAGGTAAGTAAAGAATAAGATACAATATTGAAAAATACCTACTATTATATAATACGTGATTTTATTTTCTCTTCAAAATGTATCTAATGTCATTCAGAATAAATGTTTCAAGGAAACCGAATATTTTATGCAGATATAAAAATTCCTCCCCCGATAGTTCCATTTTCTCTTTCCTCCACATTGGTTTTCACAGCATTACCATGATTTCTACACATTTCACGAAAGATTGATTTCATTAAAGCAACTTCTAGAGGTTCCGGAGATACATCCAAGTATTATTTCATTACAAAGCCGACAACTTTTACAAAGTTTTTACAAGGCTAAGTATAAAACAGAGTAAGCCTAATTTATTCAGAAGATTATCGATGACAAAGTTTCCCCCAAATTGGTCCACTTACAAAAGTCCGTCAGTAAGTTGAAGTCGGCGCCAAGACGCCGTAACGCTTTCATATTTTTTCCGCTGCACAAACTCGTCCTACCTAATAGTTTTCACCTATTACTGACCGAAGGAAATTTATCACTGGAACTGTTGATTTATCTGCGAACGCACCGGATTAACTACCCCTAACTTGGCGATAGTTAAGACTACTATCTCTGGTGTTTCAGGGCGAAAGCTCTTTCCTTTTATCTAAATTGGTCCGCTACCAATAAAGATCCGTCGACTGCTGTCGTAAAGCATCCGCCCCATACGCTTCATTATGGGGCAAACTTTCAGATATGATGGAACCATTTTATTGTCCACCGATGTCGCGAGATCGCTATCGGTAATGGGATTTGGTGTCGTGGCTTCGGACACCGGGTTTGGAGATTTAAAATGTCAGGAGCTACAAGAGCAACATTGTTGTGGCCGCTCGCGCGAGTCGCGCGTTCCGTTCGAATGCAATAGAATTTTGCATAAAGTTTTCAGACTCTACACGGAAGTTGGTGCGATTTTTTAACATCGAAATGTGATAGCGACGGTGCAACTTCGCAATGTTAGATTTTTATTCGTTTGAATTGTTAATCTGTGAAACAAACTATATATACATTTACCTTGGAGTTATCGTCATCATCTTAGCCATAAGAAGTCAACTGCTGGACATAGGCCATAGGACAACATAGATTGGAAGCGGCTTGCATTCAGCGTCTTCCCGCCACTTGTATTAGGTCATCCGTCCATCTCATAATTACAGTATTGTGACTTGGAGTGATAATTACTCTCAAATTACAGGTATAAGTAATAAAATAATGTTCTATAAGTAACCCTGTGGTTATTTGTTATCGAAAGGACATGTCACTTACGAGTACTAATACTAACAGTACGATATTAAATCACAGTTATAGTTTTTTTTTTTTACTTTCATATTCTTTGCTTTAAATTTTTTATGATATATTGTAATATAACTATATTTTACCCCTAAAAATTATCTGGTTAGTTTGATTGGAGCTTCGAAATTCGAAATGGCCATTGTAAAAGTTATATAAATGCGATTATGGGCAAAGTTCAAGATTTTTTTATATATATTGGATTGTAACCAATAATGTCTAAGTTTCTGTGTTTTTGCTGTTTTCGAATTGTCACTATTATATTTTGAATTCATAAATTTCCCGGTTGGCATAATTTTTTTTTTCGAAATTGGATTTTAGGGGCAGAAATGAGTAATTCTCTTTATTGTAGACAAAGATAAAAAAATACTTTTATTTATATCTGTACAGAGCCATAAATCTGTTCGTACAAAGTTTATCATAAAAACTATAAGTTCCACTTTGGGCCAACAATTTTGAAACTAGTTTTAATCCATTCCATTTGAAAGGGAACTTCTAATTTATTGTGAGTGGTAAGTTTGAAAGACTATTCGAGTCCAGATACAGAACTTTACCCTCCCACTACCAACGTGATGTAATTCTTCTATCTTCTTAATCTATGGCGTTAAAAATGTCAAGAACTTTGTGTTATAGAAAATTGGTAAACTTTGCTCTAAGTCTAATTCTAATCGTTATTAATATTTATAAAGTAGTCGTTTTAAAATATTATTTTGTTAATGAGACTCAGCTATAGTCAAATTGCGCACTAAAAGATTTTATACTTAAATAGTGAAAGGTTGTTCCTAAAAGTTTTTAGGTGAAATTTTATTAGAGCTTAGATCAAGTAGTTACATCTTACAGCTTAATTTTACGAGTAGGATTCGTTTAAGTACCTACCCCTAAAATAGGAAAAAAAACATTCGAAACAATTTTACGGTGTGTTTTCATCGAACGCCATAAAAATTCACCGTAAAAACCGCAGTAATCTAATTTTCGACTCGTGAATAGTTGTTAATTTGATCTTACGACCAAAATATCGTAATTTGGGCTATAATTTGGTTAGCGAATTTTAAGACACCCTACACAAGTATTAGTATAAGTTAGTAAAGTACTTTTGAAGATAAAACTTTTACCATCTCGTAGTTTTACGTATTTTGTCCAAATTACCAGTTGAAAGGGAGCCAGGTCCTATAAATCAGGGTAACATATACATATTCGACGACATTGTAACTTGGCTACAGTTTTATACGACAGAACTATGTCAATCTAACTTTTAAGATCATCACTTCCGCGTTCGCCTATATACGGCTTACCTGCCATTTTCTAGGGCTGACTAATTTTAACGTCCATTATACCAGTAGACTTTTTTTAACATGACCAAAAATGTGCCAGAAACTTCTGTTGGCCTGATATTTTTGTATCAAAAAGAAAAATGATAGTGTGACTGTGAAGAATTATATTTTTGAATATGACACTGGTGCAACTATGAGGAAAAAATCTTCTGTCCCACTCTGGTGTGACAAAATGGTGTGACGGTCTGTCTGCCTAACCCTTTAGACATGTGATGCTCCATGTGCTTGATACTTCTCAAGTATGAAGCTTGACTACTACGGTCTTATGCTCCGTTATATATTTTTCTCAGAAAATTACATTTTTAGTATCAAAAAAACAAATGATTATAAATTAGGTAATAAAATCCGCTATATTAGATTTACTATAGCGTCACAATTTGTCAAAATTGAATCATTAGTTTTGAAGATTAAAGAAATCGTATTTAATAAAATAATAAAAATTAATAACTGTCCATTTTTAGTAGTCAGTTAAACGGATAGCACACTGCGTTTTTCATATTTATAAGTATTAGGTATATAGATATGTTTTATTTAATTTTGTATCTATATTTATTCAGCTGTAAGAATGTGATTCTGACATAAGAGATAATTTCATAAGGTCTTTACGTCAGAGGAAATCTTATCTCTGGCATATTCCACTCCACTTTTTCCGTGACAAATGCATTTCTTTATCTAACACACTTCACGGATGAAATAATATTTTCTGCCCCATAAACGTGGAAAATGACTAGTGTTCAGGAAAGTGAAAATAATGTAATATAAGAAATTATAATAAATTCATGAAGTTCGCGCAACGTCGCGATTTATAATCACTTGCAGTCTTGTCGCTCGCTTCCGACAACCCTGTGTAAGGATAGCATTCCACTATCATGCTATACTTAAATATATTTTCTTAAATAAATAGGTGATATCATTTTTATAGGATGTTTCAATGGTCACATTATATAAGTGTGTACTTCCATATTTGCACTAAAGTGCTTAACTAACTACAAGACCTTGAATATAATTATATTTCTATAAGTTAATTTTTTGTGCGTATCCTATAATTTTAGCACACTGATGAGAAAGCGCTTATTTTTTAATTAACTTATTTTGAACTACGAATGAGAGATTGAATGATGGTATTGTCTGTCTTTATTGTGTTAATTGCCAGACCTGGCTTATAAACACAGTTCAAGAAAATTATTAAAAGAAGAAATTAATATTATTTGTATTTTATTTATCAATTAATAATTTAACCTATTTTTTTATATATATATATATATATATATATATATATATATATATATTATTAGTAAATACCTACCAAATATTTTCCTAAACATTTAACAGACGTTGATTAGTAGGTAACTTTTGCTACTTGTTCACAATTAAAGAATAAAATGGCATGCCTGATGAGTCAAATTACTAGTATTAATTTACACGGGTTATGATGTAGGTACTGATAGTATAAAATTACACGCAAAAATCTACTACGTAGTATCTTTTTCTATGCCAGACACGTGTCTGCATAACATGCAAATTAATGGATTTTTAGACCTGATATGCAAAACAAAGGCTATAATTTTAACTGCTTTTGTATAATCTGAGCCACCACAGTGTTCTTCAAAGGAATAAAACCGAACGGACTGGTGACCAATTACGAGCTTTCAATCCCGAAAATCAGAGCAAGCATTAGTTACTACTTTGTCATTACTATTTCATTATTAGGTAAGTATAGTATCTTGCTATGCCGATATTGACTAATGCAGTGCCAATCAACGAGTCTTCCGTTCCGTAAACAAAGGGTTGTTGTTCTCGACAAATAAATATCTGCTGTATGCTTGAGAACCCGTAGACTAAAACTACAACAATGGGAGCACTGAATGTTACAAGGGCCTGACAGCAGACTCAAAAAGAAATAGCATGCGGCGATTGGATCAGAGATGCTTGGAAAGATCCCTCTTTCCATGGTAAAGCCAGTTTGAAGGAACGGGCTTTGCCATACAGTGGGATAAACACGACTAGAAACTGCGAAAAATTAGATATTTTACTGAAACTTGCGTACATAATTTTAATAAGAGTGTACCTATAATTTATACGGTTTGACCATTAATCATTTACATATAAGTACTATACTAAGTAAGTACTATATCAATACTATATAATACATATTACGATTATGACTGGCCTTGTGGCTCAGTCGGTAGTGTGTTTACGTCTACCTGCTGAACTAAAAGGTCGTGGGTTCAACCCCCACCTAGGGCAAACATTTGTGTGATGAGCATGGATGTTTGTTCTGTGTCTGGGTGTTTCTATGTATCATATGTATATATTTACAAAAAAAAAGTATATATGTATTCTATCAGCCATCTACTTCCATAGTACAAGCTTTGCTTAGTTTGGGCTAGATGGTGTTGTGTGAAATGTCCACAAATATTTATTTATTTATATATTTATTTATTAATGCAAACGACCTCATAACCTCGTTAAGGATACAAGTGTTTTAAATAAAACCGTAATACTAAAATAGAAATGACTCTTCAATGGATAGATACGCTTTATTTAATAATTATATATAATTTGATTCTCATCCGTTTTTTTTTATCAGCCCTGTTTGTACAAACTGTCCCACTGCTGGGCGCGGGCCACCTTCTCATTATGAGAAGAGTAAGGCCATAGTCTACCACGCTGGCCAAGTGCGGGTTGGCAGACTTCACACATCTTTCAAGATCATTGAGAACTCTCAGACATATAGATTTTCTCACGATGTTTTCCTACACCGTTTGAAGTTGGCGGCAATCAACAATACGCACATAACTTCGAAAAGACAGAGGTGCGTGCCGTGGGATTCGAACCCAGGACCTGCGGATTGCAAGTCGGACGGTCTCCCGACTAGGCTGCCGGAAACTTTCTCTTTCGTTATAATTCTTTATTTTAGTTACTCCAATGTGCACGTGTATTGTTTGTTTACTTTATACCGTAACATTATAACTGCCTACTTTATATACTTAACTTTAAAAGCAAAAATCCGTAACTTAAACAGCTGGATGGCGGTCATAAAAACCGCTATTGTTATTATTTTGTTCCATGTTATTTTAAAGTTTCACGTTACAGAATATTAAGTTTGTATTGTTTAACTAAATCTTCTTGGAAATTTCGGAAAAATTAAGTGCTGTAACTTTCTGAAAGTTTTTGTGTAAATAAATAAGTACTTAAGACTCAGTATGCAATAAAACTTGTTCCTAGATTTTGCAACTGAGTTGAGAATTCCTGTAATTTGGGAAGTTTCACACAAATTGGTAATATTGAAGACAACAGATACAACGAATAGAGAATTGTCATATTTCTATGATGGTCAGTCAAAAAGGAACAGAATCTAAGCCAAATCAAATCAGTTTATTGGTAACTCCCTAGTTACAAGTCAAATAATAATAATAATAAAATATGTTTATTGCCAGTATAAAGAATTATAAAATACATGAAATATAATCAATAATTATAAACTATTTAGGCAAAAGGGGCAAAATCAGCTTTATACATATAGGTTTTAAATACATATAGGTATATCTAATAGTATGTCAATTCAATTTTAATTTTAAATAATCATTAATATCATAAAACATTTGATCCTCCGCATAGCTCGACCACAGCTTCCACTAGCTTACAAGCCTAACCCAGTGGCGTCTGGAAGGCGCGCGCTCCCCACGCTTCCACCGAAAAAAGTTGCAAGTTCCAGAGCGGCGCCGCCGAACATTCAAATTTATCGATTCCCCTCGCGCCTCATTACGACATCCCTCAAAACTTACCAACTTAGCCCTTTAAGAACCTCACTATTGCCACATTACTTTTTATTCCACCGCAGGCCGTTTTTTCAACACTTATTATTGTCTGTTAAACTTTAAGTGCTCGGCGGCTAACTTTCTTGATTTACGAGAGACACTTCGGAAGTGTTTTATCGAGCATAAACGTTACATCGCTACTTGTCAGATTGAAGGTCGGAATGTTACGATCGACATCAGTGGGTCAGTGTTTTATTGAGTTGTACGATATAGGCGGTCCCCGTTACATATTCTCGGCTGCAAATACACTGGCACTTGTGTATGTAAGTTTTATGGTCTCTCAATGTAGGGCAATGAATGTACGTAAAGCCAAACATATTTTTGCGATTGGTTTTCTTTATCAGTGCCTTTTATGTACCTGATAGTGCTATAAATAAAATGCATTACTCGCTTTCTTTTGTATCATCTGTAATATAAAGTTGAGGTTAAATATTTTCCTTACAAAATAAGAACAATATGGAATGAGCTTTTACAGTTAAAACGTCTTCAAAATGATATATGACATAAACGAAAATGTTCTAAAAAGTTCGTAATTTCATAAAATAGGTAGACTTACTTTTTAACTTTTTAGGAAAGATTACGTTGTATGTTTCGTGTACTATGACGTCAAAATATTACAGTAGGTATAATATATATATGTATATATATTTATACACTATAGATCTACGATTGACCACCAACTCGTCTGATGTTAAGCGACGGTGTGGCCGAGGATGGAGCTCGATCTAGAAGATATCTATTCACTCTAGCCTTGAAAATTCCAAGATTATAGGTCTCAGGAAACAGAGATGGCGGCAACGAATTCCATTCTTGTGCAGTACGCAACAGGAATGTGGATCGATATCGCTGAGTACGCTGAGTATATTATAGTTAGATATTTTAATCCATGAGTTCGTTTTTTTTTTGTATTGAAAATATTAAATTTTAATACATTTACAATGATATCCTCATTTATGAATGAATTCAATAGAAGAGTTATAACTTAATTTAATAATAATAGTCATATATATATATATATATATTGGTTGACAGTATTACACGAACTGTGACGAGCCACCCGCCCCAATTTTCATTACATTTGTGAACAAATCAAATGAAAGCATACAAAATAAAAAATGATATGGGATTGTTCACGACAAGTACCAGTAAAGCCTCTCTTGCATGTGTAAGTTCAATGTCTGCTCCCCCCACATATAAAGTTATGCATCAAGCCTGTTGGAGCACTGACTAGCGGCAGTTTCCATGCAATCCCACTGTGTATAAATACACTATATCTATTCCATGCGAAATTTCGGCTGTCGCTAAGGGAAGAGCTTAAAACTCACTATTTTTTCATTGACCTCGTAGCCAATTGACCCAATTCGGAATATCAGTTACGCACGCCACCTACTATTACTTAACCTGTGACGATACTCAATGGATCGAGGTCTACATGGAAGGAATGCGAAGAACAGTGATAAGTGTAATATATCTAGTGAAGGAAGGAGGTGCGTCGTCGAACAGTAGTTTCACATTTTCGTGTCTTCGCTTCTGTAAGGGTGAGTGGGGGGGGGAGTTCGGAGGGGCCCGGGGAGGGGGGCAATGATCCATTAATCTGGCAGAAGCCCGTACGGCGCCAGCGTCGTACCTGGAACGTCGCGCCGTACGGACGCCTCTCTAACGACTACATTCAACATGTGCGAATATGTATAAAATATTCCTAGTTAAATTTATAGGCTATTGAAAAGGTTTCGCAAAAGCCCTTTGATGTTCCAAGTATGGCTTCATTGAGAATGTTATTTTTAGGGGCCGTTTGATGTAGTATTCGATAATATAGAGTACGTTCTGTGACGAAGGTGTGTGGGTAACATTTACTTTAGAGCAATAAAACTTTTATTTCAAAGAATTCGTAAATAAATATAGAAGCCTAAACAACTCTTAACTAAAACAAGTAGTATTACGTGTTCTTTCAAAATTAAACTTTCACTTACAAGAATCTAATCATACAAACATAAACATAACCTGAACTGTTTTTTATTTATTTACTTGAATGATGATAATAGAACAACAAAATATAATTATAGCCTAAAGATAGATCCAGATTCCAGAATCAGACTACTTTGGTCTTATGAAAATCCTAAACAATTAGACCTTCTTTTATTGGACCACAAACCACAAGTGAACAAATTATTCCCTCTAATATCCTTTTATCTAGGTTAAGGCATCTCTACATAAAGTTCTCTACGGACTTCATTGTAGAGCTCAGCTCTCCCTACTCTGCTCTACTTTGTTACGTTATGGGTAACGAGACTGTCTCTACACCGGATATAATTCCGGATAAGATTTTCCGCCTATTTATTGCTCTACTGTATAGTCGTGAAACAGTATGAGCACTAATACACACAGCACAGTACAATAAATAGCACAGTATGCGGACTTCCTTATATTTGCATCGGAGAAACCGGACATATTGGAGTGTGGAGAGATGACTTGTTAGTCAGATTGTATAAATAAATTATATTATATTTATTGTAGCAAGTGAAGCAGTAACACAGCACAATATCAGTAGTTAAGGAGCATTAATACAGATAGTTAAGTAAAGTTGTTCCTACTAATTTTCCTCAATCTGATTCATTCAACGCGTCTGCTGATGGCCTGTGGAGGCTTAGATTTTGTCATCATACTAAAGCGTATTATTTAGGTAAGTTTCCATCATTTTAATTTCACTATCTCATAACACACAACCTCAAAGAGATCGCTTTTAGTGATAAGGCGTTGTTACACTAGTGTAAAATTATTTCCTTCGCTGGTTTGCTCGTGGTATGCACGCAATAAGTACTTAAATTAAAACAAAATAATTTTCCTGTAACGATAAGTAGTAAACAATAGTTTGTAATTATGACAAAGGTCACGGACCCTGGTGTCTGTGGAGATAAAAAAAATTGAATGAATGTTATAAGGCCAATAAAATAAATCTGAATCTGAAATTAAATAAAAAAAAAAATTCCTTTTTGTACTTGCTTTTGTTAATTTTAATGGTGTGTCAATAAAGAGTTTACCTATCTTTTTTTTTTTATTTTTTTTTTTTTTATTCGTCGATAGGCTTGCGCTTGACCGTCAACTCACCTGGAGTTAAGCGACAGTTACGGTCTACGATGGAGCGCGCTTGCCTAGAAGAAACCTATTCACTCGCGATTTGAAGACACCTAGATTATATCTATTCGGAAAGACCCATTCAGGAAGCGCATTCCACATTTTGGCGGTACGCACAATGAAAGTGGAGTCAAAGCGTTTCGTACGTGTTTTCGGAATATCAACCATCTATCTCAAATCAAGCTAAATAACATTAATATTGGAAATGTTCCAATTGTAGGAAATTGATCTACTGTCATGCTTTATCGTGAACAAAGCTCTACCTATCTATACAGCTTTCGTATGGGCCAATGAATAGGTAGTAAGGTTTTGATGTCTGGTAAATGAAAGTAGTGCTACGCCGTAGACCTTCTACGAGTGTTCTTGTATAGACCGAATAGATAACAGTAGATTTACGACAAGATAATTTGTGATCGCTGTAAATGTATCTGCCTATTAGAACTTGTACTAAAACTTGAAAAATTGGAACCATTTGAACATTAATTTCAAATTTATTTTGAAACCCATGAATTTTTGCTTAACATTAATGTTTAAAAAAAATAACAAATTTAAAGTTTTTTTTACAGTATATTATAACTCAGGGTGCATTGACCTATAACGTTATTGCTTTTGTCATATTCCGTAATACCTACATATCAGATTTTTTGACGTGACAACGTCTAATAAATCGATGAACGCCGGCTGCATACACTAAAAAGGATGACTCATTGTCCCGTTACGTTACGCTCCTTGTCCCGTTACAACCGTGCGCGGTGGCTGAGGAAGCGGGCGGGTGTGCGCCGCGCCCGACCGTCGCTTCAATTATCATTCCTCGGAGCTCGCGGAAGTATGTTGTCATGTTAAACTATCGTCCGTAAACCGACTTTACAGACAACCAATTTTTTTCTTCTTTAATTTTTGTGTCAAAACAACATCTGTTCCTGCCTAAATTTACTAGTAAACTCCTTATCACATTATAACTAGAATTTATTTTACAAATTCAGTATTTAAACCACAGACATAGTAGATGGAGCAAGCGACTTCATTTATATGAAAACCTTGCGTGCCAGATTTTTGATACCGACTGTGACGTCACACAAACGATTTTGTGATGGAATGTTCCATCTGCGCGAAATCTATTCAACCCAATGCATCCGCGCGCTTGTACGCTAGTAACTAGTTGACAAAATATCGAATCGGAAGTATACCTATATATAATATATCACCTGAATATATAAGTATATCACCTGAAATTAAATATATCTTGTTCGGCAACTGCGATTTTTCATCTTACTTGTTGACACGCTAGGTATCTATAGAAGTGTGGTAAATGAAAGATTTAAACCATAAGTGATCGGTATACCTATGCAATTTTTTTAGACCCAACGCATTAACAAGCATGTTCTACTGTAAACTTTACTACTTAATTTATCTTAAGAGTAATACGAGACGGAACAAGCAACACTAATATTACCTGTTAAACAAAGTGCCAGCTTATACAAAATGTAATGACCGCGCTTCAACGAGATACAGTTTCCTTAGAAAATCGTCTCACCCAGTTCTGACGGTGGGACGGTATGATAATTGTGGCAATTCACTTGGCAATTCGCTAAGTGGAATATTTTACTGATCCCCCCGCCGCTCCTTCAGGCACGGAAACACACAGTTAGCGTATTGAGACGTATCGTCCGCATTCATTATTATGAACACCTCATCTGTCATTGTTACTAGCGGACTATACTTTCCAAATATTGTCGCCGCTTAGGTAAGTAACGTAAAGTAGTAAAGTAGTAGTAGGTAAGTGAACTTTTAAATAAGATATGACAAATTTTGCGACCTTTTCTTCGCAGCTACTAAATAATTTTCGTTTTTCTTTCGAGTATTTTAATCTGAAAATAGCTGTCCCGATAATTTGGATCAGCTATTCTAAATGTGTTGTCGTAGAAACATACTTTCATATATTATAATCTATGTTTTACTACGTAGTGGATAGATTATCAAAAACGACATCGCTTTTAGATACTTAACTTTTTAGATACAGAGAGTGAAACTTACTACAAAAATGCCAGTTTCTCACAAATCTTTTGCTTACTTTTACGGGTAGCGGTCAGCTAGCATATTCTGTGTTTATATTTCTCTCGCAATGCAACATGTTATTAGGACCTAGTAAAATAAAGCTTCTCTTTACCCGGTAAAAAATCAGAAACAAATTCACATTTACCTACTTTCAAAAAGTCTCCGCCACATAGAAAATAAAAATAAATGCTGAAAATTCTTTGCACCATGCATCACAAGACGGAAGTAGTGGCGTCGCTTCTCCCCAAACCGTTCCCATATTTCAATCGAAAAATTGACACATCCCCCGCTCACACAAAACTTGGTAGAAACTTTAACCTGCCATATTTGCTTAAGGTAGTCCGCTCGGCTCGCATCCCCCGAAACAGATATCGTCTTGACGAGTGAAAAGTTTTATTCACATAGATAGGTCATGTTCCGACCGGTGTGGAAGTTTTCACATAAATTGGCGGTCATTCGACGCGAATATGCTGACTGAGAGGGTAACAAATATGCCAACTTGGGTTGTTATAACAGCGATATGTAAGTTCTGTGATACTTCGCCATTAACTTTATGGAAACGACGGTAGAGATTACATCACACTTTCTGAAAGCTTTATGTAATTCTTCTTTCTTCGTTATCTCGACGGATAGGTGGAATAAAATTTTGCGCTTATCCGGTCTACCAATTAATCAAGAAGACAGATTTTATGGCCGTTGTGACGTCAGATCGTTTCGGGAGTGATTTGCGGATGAAAAATCGGACGGGGATCTGTCAAATGGTTCGCTAATTCTAATTTAATTAGCGAAGATGTGACGCGTGCGAGGGTACTGGCCGTCGACAATGACGCGTTAAGATGATTAATTTTTGCTGAAGTACCGTCCCACCCGCTCCTCCAACGCTCCAGTCCGCATCCGCGCTGTTCACTCTGCTCCCGTGAGTCTCGGCGAAACGATTAATCTTTCTCTTTGCACCATTGTACGTCGATCCCGGTATTTTTTCTGTCTTACAATACCATTAAGAAACTGCCACCGCTAGTTGGTACTCTGCTCCCATCGTTAGGCCCATTGAAGGATTGAAAAGGTGTTTGCGTTCCACCGCGGGAAAATAGGTTCCCCTCGCATTTTTAAAACGTTTCCTCGGGATCACTTAGGCTCAGATAGTTATTATACGTGGGGAATGAAATGTTTTAATCTTCCATCGTCATTCGCTGACAATGGATCTTCAGCACGCGAATTTGATAGTCACTCTGTGTTCATTCGCCTGAAAGATGTTCTGTTAAGATTGTTAATGCAAGCCTGGTTTTAAAGTAGGGTTGCATAGAAGAAATATTTCCTTTTTTAAATTATATTGTGTTAAAAATGTATTCAAAAATCCCTCTTTCATTTTTCTCGTCACTGTAAATTTTCTTAGGGGAGGTCAAGTGCAAAACGGTCGAATTTAGAACTGAATCCAAGCCAAGTGTACCGACTTCTCGCAAAGATTTTACGAGTTCATAAATTTTTATTTTATTAACACTAAAATGTCATTAGTTGTCTCTCAGAACGCAATGTTGGATAAAATTGCATCAGAAATTGAAAATGTGTTTAAAGTTTTTGGTGCCACATTTTGCTGTTTTAAAGTCGGGCACCATTTTTGAAATCGTAAGAAATAAAAGTAATATCTAAAATCCGGTTAAACAACATGGTCACAAGACCCCAATAAAATATCTTGCATAACTATAAATCATTCCTCTAAAGTACTCGTATTTGTCAATTATGGTAAAAATTGTTTGTAACAATACCTATGATCAAATTATGATGATAGATGATAAGATAAGATATGATAAGAAGACAAATTATAAACTCTTGTACACAATAATTAGATACAATCTTTTATCAATGCAATGAAAAGTGCTCATGCTGACTCAATTAATGATCTTTTTCTTCTTAGGCTTTTGTCTTCGTCACAAGCTAACCAAGCTTACTCAATTTTGACGATACATTCCCTTATTGCATGAGCAACCGACTTTACATTCATACTTTAAACATATATTTTGGATAACAATGGCAACAAAAAAAAATAACTTATCAAATAAACGCATTTGTAAAGATTACGATTAACAACAATCTGAATGATAAGGGCTTACGTCACAATCGCAATTAGAATCAATTTCCTTTACCTAGATAACGGGACATTACCTCTGCTATCTTAAGGAAACGTCTACCAAGATAGGATGAAATATGACCTCTATGACCGTCTGTGATCTCTTGGGCTATAGGACACAGGATTATCACATGTCATTTGTGATAACCGCATTATTATTATGTTAATTAGAATCAGTGTCCTATCGATGCATGAGACAAATGTTCATCAACATGGAAACGATAAGAATAGTGTCTTTTTCCTGCCAAATCACAGTATATTATTTTGTTATAAAAACCAAAGTACTGAACCGATTTTGATAAAATTTATATAGGTGGTCCCATATGAATATTGCTCTGAGGTATTATTACCTAGGAAACAAAAATAAATCATCATAAACAATTTATAGTTGGCGGAGTAATAGCTGAACATACATACAAAAAACCCTACCTCCTTCTTTTTACAAGTCGCTTAAAAAAGTAATCCATTTTTAGGGTCACGTACCCAAAGGGTAAAACGGGACCCTATTACTAAGACTCCGCTGTCTGTTTGTCACCAGGCTGTATCTCATGAACCGTGATAGATAGACAGTTGAAATTTTCACAGATGATGTATTTCTGTTACCGTTATAACAGCAAATACTAAAAAACAGAATAAAATAAATATTTAAGGGGGCTCCCATACAACAGACGTGATTTTTTGCTCGTTTTTATTCGATATTGATAACGGCAACTGGTAGACGTTTGAAATATTCACAGAATATTGATTTATTATAGATAATGGTACGGAACCTCTCGTGCGCGAGTCCGAGTCGCACTTGGCTGGTTTTTAGCATATTAGGAAGCTGTATATATTGGGTACATATTTATCTGTATATTATTTACTGTGTAGCTGTTAACTTTATTACCGTCAGAAAAATGATTTGCTAAATTCTAATCCAGTCATGTTCGTAAAACATATTTTTCTTTTCAGTTTTTAAATTTTTCAATAACTTTGAACTAACTAACCACTAATAACTTTGAATAATTTTGAGAAGTCAACAACAAAATAACAAAGTGAAAAGATATCCTTTCAAACAAATAAAAAACTAATCGCTTTATAAATGACGGAGTTATGCTGTGACAAACATAAAAAAGTCCTACCGAATTAAGAACCTCCATCTTTAAGTCAATTAAAAAAGTTTAACCCTGATCCTCTTAAAACAATCACAAAAAGAAACTGGCCTTGTGGCTCAGTTGGTAGTATGTCTGCCTGCTGAGCTGTAGGTCGTGGGGTCGTGGGTGTGAAATGTCCACAAAATAAAAATAAAAAAAACTTTGCAAACTGTGAAGCTAAGACGATACAGCGTCGAAATATGTTAAAGAGCACATTTGGCACGTGAAAGCTTGCATACGTACGAGGAGTCGCACCTCAAGGGTAGGGACATTACCGCGAACATTAACGTGATTTACGCGGAACCCACACATAAATCCAGAGATCCACAGACACCGTGCCGAATCCCTCTCTCTACACATTCTTTGTTTTATCGATGGGTTTTATTTGTAGCTTTTTTAGAGAAATACAGAAGTGAAGGTTGCCAATGCTAAACGGTTACTAGTCTCATCATCATCTCAGCTACAAGTCCACTGCTGGATATAGACCTCCCTCCATGAATTTTCAAAAAGACCGGCTGGAAACGGCTTGCATCCAACGTTTCTACGCCATTTGTCCACTGGATGGACAACTAGACAACTGGAATTATTGCAAATCGAAAAACCAGCCTAGCAATACTTCGCAAATGCTATCAGTCAATCTGTGTAGGCAACAAGAAATGGTATAAAGACACATAAACATACACATCAAAAAGATGGATCACAAAATATTCTAGTAAAATCAACTTCTAACGATTTTCAATTTTTTTCAGAAGATATTTAAAAATAATTCGATTTTCGACTAAAATTAAATCATATGGTAACCTCAGGAAGTTTTTCTTGTTAATGAAGTGTTTAAAAAACCTTTTTATTTATTTATTTGTAAAATTTTAGACGATATTTTTAATTCGAGCCAGGTGAGGCAATCATCCAACCTGGGAATGACATACATACATACAAACACGCCTATTTACCCTTACGGGGTAGGCAAAGCATCATAGCCCATGAAGCCATTTGATGCCACGTTTGACCATATATTAGAATATAAAAGGGAGAGGGTATATTAAGTGTTAGAAGGTATTGGAGATAAAGATGTAATGTTGTCCTGCAGTGACAGGTCCGCCCATCGCCTACATAAACAACCTCGGAATTATCTTCAATCAATAAGCCATGACAAAAGTAAACTCCATCTGAATTGAAAATAATCGTACATTTATTTGGTAGGAGGCTGCTCTCACCGCAAGTCAGGCGTGGAGACAAATGATTCGTAATGACGTATTCAAATCAGGTCGACAACTGAATCCGACCTCCCCACAATCGAATTACCAAAATTCCAATGTTTTATTAAGTTAAACTTTGCTTCGGCAGGTCTAACTGAATTTATTCTTACTTAGTTATCGGCTCCGCGAAAAGTCATCTTGCTAACGTTTCGGTAAGTTGAATAATTAAATTTGTCACTGGCGGTTGACACGTCACCGGATTTTCTTCTGAATTTCTCGGGGCCGTCACGTTTGCCCCCCACCACCCAATACCCCCCCCCCCCCTTATTGTGTAATCGTGGTTCTCTAATTTGAATTATTTATCTGATTTCACACTTCGCCACTCTTCGGAAACGTTTTCAATTCTAATTCTTGGATGGAGACGTAACTTAATCGAGTCAGGGAATTGAACTGATTGATGACTTTGGGACAATTAACACCCTAATTTTAGCAACTTATATTTTTGTTAGAAAAAGTTATTTTAAAATAACTGTATCTGTTTTTTTATAATTATCATGAGGGGTATAGTATTAAATAAAATCACGTTTTGTATTACCGTAAATAATAAGGCCTCTAGACCTCTAAACTCTAGTGTAATATTTTTTGTTGAAGTTCAAAATTCTTCGTGAACTGTTATATTAAAACGTAAAGTTTATAATTCAAATTCAAATTATTTTTATTGTTAGCTGTGTTAAATTATGGTCTTATAATTAAAGTTGTATCAACAGTTGCATCCGAATAGACATACAATAATTAATCATTTTCAAAAGATAGACACTTATTAATTAACTTGTTAATTAGACAGACGACTCTTGTATTGTCACCCGGGTGTGTAATAGTTAAAAAAACTGAAACAACCGACTTCAAAATGCGCGGCTTTGTTTTAAATCCAACCTACTAAACCGATTTTAATTAATTTTCTATGGATCTAGTTTAAAAATGTATCCTTTCAAACAAAAGAAGTTTTTTTTTCAAATCGGTGTATATATAAAAAAGAACGGAGACCACGCACCGGCAAGCGCGGTGTAGGAAGACCAGCCACGAGATGTGCAGATGGCGGTGTCGGAAAGACGCTGGATGCAAGCCGCTTCCAATCGATATTTTGGGAATCCATGGCGGAGCCCTATGTCCAACAGTGAACTTCGTATGGCTGAGATGATGATAATGATGAAAAAAATACTTCAGCAAATATAAAAATTTTATTGTTTCATAACTAAATATTAGTTTCATCAATTGGAAACATCCCTGTTTTGTACCTATACCACACGAGCCCAATAAACTTCCCTTCGTATCAACTTTCACCACGAAATAGACAAGGCTGTCCTCGTAAAAATATTAATAGACTTCCCTAAACAATCCTTTTTCTCGCGTCTTACATCATCCGACGATGGGGTAGTGTGACAAAATAACATGATGTTCCCAACTTTTCTATTGACACAGACACGCCATTGAACAAAGGGGATACGAGGTTACAAGCAGTGTTTATTACATGGGCGTAGTTAGGGAGTTTACAGTGGGGGCCAGTAAACCTAATAACTTACGATAATTTGGATAGACTTGTCGTGAATAGAGCTGGTACGGGATTCATATTTTATTCCTCCCACATCTAAGTTTTTGCAATAGATTTACCAAATGTGGTGCAGGGCCCACGCTACCTTCGGTAAGGGCTACAGAATGAGGAACCACCTGACGATGCACGCTGGATTAAGATGACCACTTTTTGTATCTGATCTTTGACCCATCTGTCAAGCGAGAGCCTCTAAATTCATATATATTATATATTAGTTACATATTATTTATTACAATTCATTTCGTAAAAATTGCAGGTGGACTATCGTTAGTTACATTTTTATGCGATTGTCTATAAGATACTGTTTAAAGTAGAGTTTAGCATTTTTAATAAATAACAAATGATGTAAATATCAGGGACCATACACATAAATCATAATTATGTAATCGAGTTGATTATTTTTTAAATACCTTTTTTTTATACATTATAGATCTACGATTGACCACCAACTCGCCTGATGTTAAGCGACGGTGTGGCCGAGGATGGAGCTCGTCGATCTAGAAGATATCTATTCACTCTAGCCTTGAAAAATCCAAGATTGTAGGTCTCAGGAAACAGAGATGGCGGCAACAAATTCCATTCTTGTGCAGTACGCAACAGGAATGTGGATCGATATCGCTGAGTACGGATTTTTGGCATTTCAACGAGCAAGCAATTCTATTATTTTTTTGGTATAATAAATTTAATTAAACTTTTTGTAATTATAACCCAAAAAATCCACCAACAAAAGTACCCACACCAACTTTATGAAAACACTTCCTCGTCTATCTCATATACACGTCAGAAGTATAGATTTAAAAAAAAAGAGATTTGATTCAAGTTCAATTGTAAATCTGATACCAGTAGATGGTAGTAGAAGGTCCTTGTAGCCCCTTTGAATTAATAAAACTCCTGAATACGCTCAGTCTTACGTAAATCCACGTATAACCAAGGTTTGGATACATAATTTCATTCATCTAATAGCACTGAATATTTTATGAGCATTTATTTATGAAAAAAAAAACACCCAGAAGGTATATTACACTTTAAAAAAAAATATGACGTAAAAACTTCGACATTGATAGTAAGGTTAAATAAAAAAATACAAATACAGCTATGCTATGCGTATACATATATACTAATTTGTATGCGATTCGTTTTTTTTTCTTTTCATTCCTACACTTCTAGGAATGAAAATACGTCAATAATTTACAAAATTTACAAAATTTTATTTTAATAATTTACATTTACAAAAAACTATATATTTAGTAAGCAATATTGTTGTTTCTCACAAGTAGGTTCTTATAAATAAAATAATATATTTATTTATAAAATACATTTTATAATGTAAGTCTTATAATATAATATATGACAATAATTAAGTATTTTAAAACTTCAACCATATTTTTTTTAAATACATTATAGATCTACGATTGACCACCAACTCGCCTGATTGTAATTATTATTGATTATGGAGTAATTGTAATGTTCCTAAAGCTCAAAACATCATATAAAGCGTAACCATTGCACACAAGAATCGCTTTTATACAGTCGATAGGTACATTATATTCATTGCACATTTTTATTCTCGTGTGGACTGTTATTCAAAAAAATGTGGTGTTAAAATATACCACACGGAAAAAAGAAAATTTAATCATAATATGCATCCCTCCTTTATTATTTATCTCCCCTCCAATCCATATTTTATCTGCCTTAAATACAAAAAAAAACCGGACAAGAGTTTTTTTTTTCATTCATAAATCGAAAAATATACACCTTAAAAATATTTAAAAACCTGGTTTAGCTTGTGCTAATTAAGCTATTTCATATGATACCCCACATGTTACAGTTAAAGCACTTTAAAATTTGGACCCTCCTTTCTTGCTTAGAGACCCTATTTTTTGTGATTAAATCAAAAATGTCCAGTTTTCGGATTTTTTCCTATATTGTGTACTTATAACACAATGCTTCTTCTTGCCTAATTTCATAGTTCTAGGTCAACGGGAAGTAGGTACCCCATAGGTTTTGATTCCTTTGTGAGTGTCGAAATGTGCGTTTTTTACGACATATTCGGCTGTACCTTTTTTACGAAAACTAAGAAATTTGATTTTTCTTTCTGCAGCAAGAGACTATGGATCTGCGTAAGTGTATGGTTTTAATTTTAACACGATACCTTCACGCGTTCCCGAGCTAAAGGTCTTGACATCCGGACGGACGGACAGACGGACAACAAAGTGATCCTATTAGGGTTCCGTTTTTTCCTGTCGAGGTACGGAACCCTAAAAAAATAACACTACCGTTCGTGCGCACATACAAAGTTCACCAAATGTCAGTTCAATATTTAGGTGATATCTGAATTTATAAAATCTGTATCGGTTCGAGTAAACATTAAAATTCATCGTGAACCCCGTAATGTGCGCACTCAGTATGTCACCCTAAGAGAATAATCGCACTGAATAATTCAAAACTTCGGTTTTCTTGCTTCGCTTCCACATTTGAAACTCACTTTAGTTTCTCAACGAGTAGGTTTTTTATTTTAGGAGTAGGCACTTCTGTATTATTGTTGTTACATTTGTTTTTTAGTTACTGATTTGTTAACTTTCTTTAAAAAAAATATGAGTTTTTTTGTGTTTATGTTAGATTTATAAGATTCTAAGTTTTATTTTTTTTTCTTCACTTGACTGTCCAAGAAGGAATATTTTATTTATTGGTGTGTGTCTTTATATAATAATCTATTTTTATTCAATACACGTACACACTTTTCGTTGCTTCTTCTAAACTATAAGGCTTATCGTGTCAGATGCGTGTATATATTTTATCATTAGCATGATTATACTATTTTAATAATAATTCATAGCATTACGTGTAGAGCTACATATTGCAATCGGCTAATTTATTTATCTTTGTTTTTGTTTGACAATTTGAAACAAGATTTGTTAAAAAAAAGTTGTCAAATAAAACAAACATTTATTGTTACGAAAGCAACAAAACCCGTACATCTCATCAAAGTCGTAACCAATCAGGTTCGTCAATTCTTAGATCCGGGAACGATCCGACCAGCAATAAACTGCGGAAATCATCGCCATTCCGGCGTAATATAGCCACGGCAGCTACGAGTATAATAGCCGTAGAAATTCGAGAAAATTTAACTCAGCTCAGTATTAAAGGGGACCGAAGGCGGGACGTTAATTCACCCAGTAAGGGTCGCGCTGGCGCCACGGATCCTGTCGTAGACAAAATTCTAAGTGCGAGCTGCCGTGCCGATGCCGCCCTGGTTTTAGTAGAACGATTATAACTTGGCCTAGAGATGCTGGAAATACCTGGTACACCACTGGTTATTTATAAAACGCGCTTTTGATACTACAGTTTTCGCTAGTACACATTTTTCCTTATGACACGGCGACAATTTGGGCGTTTTTTTTTTAATCAGTTAATTTATTTTGAGTTTGACCTCATAACAAAAAAAAGCTAAGTCATTTATGATTGCAATCAAACAAAATAAAAATACTCAAGATAAAAATACTAGCTGCCACGTGTGATTTTACCTAAGCGACCGATGCAATTTTTTGGTGAATTCTTACACTGCCCAACGTATACTCCCTCCAAATGTCTTACCTCTAAGACCATGTTTTAGGCTGTATTGTGATATCAGTCAATAAATTGGATCTATGCCTTTTAGATAATTTATTTCTTATTTTGAAATGTGTGTAGGAATTATACATTTATATAATGTAATGAATAACTTTCCTCAAATACTCAATACTCAACGAATTACGCTTAAAATAAGTACTGAGTAGGCTGACGAACTTAGATTTAGTAGGCATTTCTTTTTATACATTTACTTTTCGCTTTTGCTACAAATTTTTTTTTTTCAATCTTTAAATAACATAAGTACTTACATATACAAAATTCATCGTGAAATCAGCCGAATCGCAAGTCATCTCCTCAGTAAAGATTATATTCTTTGTCATACTCAACAGAAATGGGGTACATTTCAGTACCCGTTCAATCTTCAGTGAACCAGGGAGATATACGACCGCGCAACCCATAATATCTACAAAAAATCAGGTAAATTACATGAAAAACCTCGCCGCCAACGTGACGTCATAGTAGCAGAAAATTCGATTAACTTCAGTTGCCAGTCAGCAAACTATATATCTTTACTGCCAATAAATTATACTCCTGGAATTATTATATTGGATATATTTAATGCTCTATAGTATACGAAAGAAAGTTAACTCTATATATCTTTATTGAGTGCCTTTTGATTGAGAAACTTAGATCGAGTTCGTTTTGTGAGTGACCATAGATTGTCAGTTTTTTTTTTATAAGCTTGTCGTAATATTTTTATACATAGGCTTCTTCTTCTTTTTTTATTGGACCCCGCGATTAACGATTTTCTAGTGTCAAGTATTGAAATATTTTCAAGTTTCTTGAATAATACAAGTTATATAGTGTTCTAGTCACAGTCTACATAAGTCGCGTAAACAGTAATTTTATTGATTTTACATAAACATCACTTTACTGAGGCAAGACTCAAATTCGAAAATTTGAGTCTTGCCTCAGTAAAGTAATGGCGACTTTACCAGAAGCTCTATGGAATTTTGCTGACAACGTAAAATTACACGTTTCACTGCTTTATTTCATTTGCCCACACTCACGCAGTTGATCGAACACTTAATGAATAAAACACCACCTTTTTTATCGCATTAATATCCAACATAACACGTTTAGGAAAATAAAACAGAACAACAACATGTTTCTCTGACGTTCCCGCCAAAACTCCGTACATAGACTAATATAGTAGTGAACAAGAAAAGTTAACCATCACACAAATGTTTGCCCTGGGTGGGGATCGAACCCACGACCTACAAGCTTAGCAGGTAGACATACTACCAACTGAGCCACAAAGCCAGCCATACCATTTATCTCGATTCCACAACTTTTTCGCACGCGTCTCGATTCTAAACCGTCCGCTTTCCACGACCGACAGCATTTTGTCAGTTTTATAGCAGACGTAATTCATGGTAAGGGCTCCTGGCGACAAATCCATCAAACCGTCGACGGGTCGTTCGTTGCGTTTTCACGGTTGATAAATCGCAAGAGTTGTCCACATCCACTCGATTTATGTCTGCGTGCTTTGTTGTACGTCACATTAAGTTAATTGGACTGTGTTAAATATGCTTGTAGTGCTAGCCGTTGTATAATTATAAATACAAAATTTGGAATTGTGCGACGAAATCCATTGGCTTTTCAAATAATCGGTAACATAATGACTACTCTTTGAAATAACCGTACCTACATGAAATCGCACTATGCCTTATTTCGTCGCACAATTCCTACTATTACAATAATACATACTATATACTACTATTACAATAGTACATACTATATTATGATACATACTACATGATCCCATTCAGAATCAACAAAATATAATCAAATTTTCAGAAGAAAAAAAAACTACTGTTGCAAAACATCGGCAATAGTCCTAGTTAAGTGCTGGACATATTGGTACCTATATAACCTTCTGAATCTTCTGATGAGCCAACTATCGATCCACATTCTTGTTGCGTACTACACAAGAATGGAATTCTTTGCCGCCATCTCTGTTTCCTGAGACCTACAATGTTGGAATTTTCAAGACTAGAGCGAATAGATATCTTCTAGATCGACGAGCTCCATCCTCGGCCACACCGTCGCTTAACATCAGGCGAGTTGGTGGTCAAAAATACTGCCTGTTTGCTTTTTATACCATGTAAAAAATACACGTGTTCTAAGTAGCATTCTTAAACAGACAATATAATTATGTACATGACCTTATGTTGTGGTGGGGTGGTGTCTGATAACTTTGAAAATAATTTAATATCCACATTCTGATATCTAGTAGGTACAGTTTAGTTAAGATTTAAAACCGGTAAATCTATTTTTGTACTCTAAATATTCTACGACGGCGACGAGCAGGCGTAACCTTCGGAAGTTACATGTAAATAATCTAAGTCATTGACGCTTTATATATACAATACCGCCACCATGAATTTAATATAGCGTGTTTTGAAATTCAGATCAATGACATTCTAAAATTTTCCATGGGGCGAACGGGATCACAGACTCGGGTTTCAATTCCTAAAGACACTCGTCTAAATGCTGATGCGCGAAACATTTTAGACAAAGACATAACATTTGACTGATTTACATAGGAGTCAGAGGTTTTCGAAAATGTATCCCGCTGTACGGCGCATTCTTGCTAAATTATCCGTGAAAATCGCGACGAAATTCTTCATTTGAAACGGAGTGACGTTGCATTTTTTATTCGCCAACTTATATAGACTTACAAACGTGATCGTTTTGGATAAAAATAAAGATAGGTACTTAATATGCATAGCTGACTTTCTGTAACAACTCTGTTGTGTTTCTGTATCCTTTCACTAACCATTGCTCGAAATAGCATGTATTTTGTTACAAAAAACATACAACAGAAAAAAAATACAACACATTGAATTAAAAACAAAAGAGGTTTTTTGTCACAACCCGTGCATGCAATGTTTAGTAAACAGGTGGGAATAATGTTATTTTGGCAAAATCTTATTATTTGCTACTTAAACGACAAATTTAATGGGTTTCATTTAATTTAAAGATGTACCCTCAAAATTATTTAGGAAAAGAGTCAACATCTATGGTGTTATAATTATGACGATTTTATAAAAAAAAAAAAAAAAAAAAGTCGTAAGACAATGTTGAGTATATCCTGAGCGAGAGTCCCCGAGACACGCAGAAAATTATTTATGGTATTTTTTATGACCAAACTTCATTCGCCTGCGGTCTCTTTTATTCCTTCTACGAGAAAAACTTGCAAGATTTTATTACCGGTGTGAGATAGGACGCGTTATTGCACAACTTTAAACTGTTGTGGGAATTAAAATAGGTACTTTTTGTGGTCACCAGTTCGGCCGAGCTGATACAAGCTTCATTCTTTACGAGTTACTTTTACAACTATACTCGAGAATTTAGAGGCACTAAGAAATAATATTCATCTCCATATAATACAGCGATTATTGTGTCGATATTCTTTTATGAACTTTTATACTGCATCCACGGATGGTGACTGCCGATGGCTTGTAAAATTCGTGTATATAAAGTGTTTAAAATGTGGAAATTGAACAAAGTGCATCTATTAATGAAATATACGGGAAATTAAGTATTTAACCACTTATATGATAGTACTTTTATACTGATAAATAAAGCGTTCGATTTTTCAATTCGTGCTAAATTATTCCCTAACCATTCCAAAACATTAAAAATGCACAACGTTAATGTTCAAGTTTTCACTTCTGCCGGCACTCCCGGAGTTCAACCCGTTGTTTTTTTATTTATTTATTTATTACAAAAACAATAAAAATATCCATAGAGATACCTAAAAACTATAATTAGTTTGTGGTGGTACCACAATTCGCAACACGCTGTCACTAACAAATAAAACAAATTCTTTTTCTATATTAAATTACAAAACAAAATTATATAACTTATACGTTGATATTATTTTTGGTGAGCAAGGATTTATTTATCTATATATTAATTCCTATATATTAATTGCGAGCTTAGACTAGAAATTCTTCTCGAGGTATAGCTAAGTAGGGTTACGCTAGTTTATCTTAGTTGACATAGAGCATTATTTACTGAATAGTATATATATATTTCCTATACTAAAATGAATCTTTTTTTGTAAATCGTGCTTTATCTCTTATCTTATCTTATCCCAGGCTACACAAAAATCTCTAAAAAAACATTTTAAAATTATACATAAAAGGACCATTATTATTGTTACAGAACTCCATCAGACATAACCTGTCACTGCACAACCGCTTCATGAGGGTCCAGAACGAAGGCACCGGGAAGTCATCCTGGTGGATGATCAACCCTGATGCAAAGCCTGGGAAGTCGGTCAGAAGACGCGCCGCCTCCATGGAGACTAGCAAATTCGAGAAGAGAAGAGGGAGAGTAAAGAAGAAGGTATAACTTAGTTTAGTCAAGTGTAATTTGTATCGTATTATGAGACATAGTACTTGACCTTATATAAATTTATTTTGAAAAAGACCTTTTGGCTTTTCGACAAATAATTTTTTGTTTTTAATCTCATTTCGATTTTCATCAAAATGAGCTGAGAAGCATTGCTTTTAGAATTGCTTTAAAAATATAAAATCATGCGTCATTCTTCTAGAACCTAGACCAATGTAATATTCTCGATTACACAGTAGCTAATAGTACTTATATAGTTCACTAATGCTATTTTAATGGATTGCAACTAATTTTTTGACGTGATAACGTCTTATAAATCGATGAACGCCGGCTGCACGCACGAAAAAGTGTCACGTTCCGCCTGAGCCGAGCGTGCAAGCGAGAGCGCTGAATAAGCGATAGAGAGGCACGATCGGCCTAAGCGTTCGGCTTATGACGCATCGTTATCACGTAAAATTATCGTCCGTAAACCGACTTTACAGACTTTTTTTTTTAATATATTGGCGGACATTTTACACAACACCATACAACAACACCGAAACTAAGCAAAGCTTGTTCTATGGAACTAGATGGTTGATAGAATACTTTTTTTTTTTGTAAATACATAGTTATGATACATAGAAACATCCAGACAGAATAAACATCCATGCTCATTACACAATTACCCTAGGTGGGGATCGAACCCACGATCTACAGGAGGCAGTCGTACTACCACTGAGCTTTGAGGCCTGTCATATGTCTTCATTTCCTTTCGTTTAGTTCTTTATTATTTGGTTTTATAGGAGACATTAAGGAACGGTGTTCCCGCCGACGCCACGCCTAGCCCCAGTAGCTCCGTGTCAGAGAGTCTGGACCATTTCCCTGACGACTCGCCAATGCATAGGTAACTATTACATTATAGCTACTGTAGCTAACCAGTGTTGCCAGATTGAAATTTTATTATCCGCTGATAGTTTTTTTTTTAAAGATTATTTAACTACCACATTCGAGTGATTTATTTTTAAAGAAAATATAACTGAACCATGTCATTCAGAATTTCTCTTTAACAGTGCCAACTTCCTCCTGGGAAGTTATCACTAAGACAGCAATCTGGCAACAGCATAGTTCCCAGTATTGTAGTGGCAATAATTTGTACTAATAGAGCCAGTAGTGTTTAAGATGATGGTTAAATATGCAATTATAGCTAATATGAAAATGAAAAATGAAAATGAAAATATTTTTATTTACAGAAAAACGTACATAGCCAAAAAATAAGTGCCTTTTTTTTTGTAAAATAAAAGAAAACTGTTTTCTTACCCTGAAAATATTATAACTGGAACTATAAATAGCCTTTTGTTTTTTTTATATTAAATGAAAAAAAAAAAAAATAAAAAAAAAAAATTATTGCAGATCAATAGTTATG
The DNA here is from genome assembly GCA_947563715.1 of Lycia hirtaria. Taxonomy (NCBI): domain Eukaryota; kingdom Metazoa; phylum Arthropoda; class Insecta; order Lepidoptera; family Geometridae; genus Lycia; species Lycia hirtaria. Next base: position 9,613,285 of record OX387379.1, on the reverse strand, counting down.
CCTACGAGGCATAGTTATAAATACATTAATTCATTAAAATATACATCGATATCGTATATATGATTATTTGTTATTTAGCAATCCCAATCCCACGTTGATATAGTTATCGTGGCACCCGGCCAGTAATAATAATGTGCGACGCAATACTTTACGATACCAATTTGACTTTAAACGCACAATTACATACATGAGCGGCGATACCAATGCTTTGCCAAATCTACAAATAATCTGCTTACTAAGTAAAACCACAGAATAATTAATAGTAAAATATAGAAGACCCACTCTACAAAAACATTTAATTAAATAGCGACTCTCGCTGTCACGCAATAAAACTCAAGCTAGCTTGTACAACGCTAAGAGCATACTCTTTACAGAGTGCATCTCGTTCTACCGTGTATCTCTACGCCTATATACACGGAAAACTACTGAAGTGTCCGGTCAAACTATGTAGTAGGTTATCTGTACTTGGAGCGTTATACCTAAAATGCAGAGTGTGTCTAGCTTGGAAACCTCAGAGGTTATTGAAAACACTAGAATACCTTCTGAGTAACATATGACACACACTCCATAATACAATCGGCATAAACCTACGTTGACCAGACTAATAAAATTGAGTTATTGCAATCCTGCTACTTTATGATAAAAGGTTTTAAATCATTCACAACCATTAGATGATGAGTTATGCGAATGCTGAGTCTCGTCATCGCGCAGATATTTTAACATTTTTATAGGCGATTTATTTTCTATGGATTATTACAATCCATATAATATCGACGTGACCGAAGGGCTGGCCGAAACTAAAGCACATATCTCGCCGAACATTTTTGTCATTGTTTGTAGAAATAAAGATATTTCTGCGCTGACCATTGAACCCCGTTACAGTGATCGCTTCATTTGCCATACGAATTTATATGTTAGCGAGCGGCATAGGCGGTAGATTTGCATGATCCCCATTTTGAGATCGTATAGAGGCGCCACTAGACAATAGTAGTTTAACATTTCTTTCCGCTGATAAATCGATTGTTTGCGTCTAGATTTTTCGTTCAGTAGGAATATATGATACATTTTTATTTACGCTTTTTTCGCTTGCGCATAGCAACAGTTTCCAGTTGTCGCCGGACTTCCGCCAGAGGGCGTCGTCGAATGCGTCTTCGTGCGGGCGGCTGTCGCCCATCCCGTCGATGATCGCGTCAGAGCCAGATTGGGCGTCAGAGTATACGCCGGCAGGGGAATTCTCCGCGGAGTATACTCACGTGGACTTCGCACAAGAGGAACAGCTCGCGGGCACTCTCGCTGATTCCATGAAGCTGCACGGCGGCGATCCATTCCTGAACACGTAAGACTCTTGTAGTTCGCTTCGCTTTGGACCGTCTCGGTTCGATAACATTAGATTCAACTCCAGCATAGTGCTTTTAGTTTAGTACGCAAATGTTTACTTTGATCAATGTCACTTGCATGATAAATGTAAATCAATGGCAGATTTCTTTACCAAACTCTGAACCTTCCTGAATAAATCCTTGATTTCCTGGTGTTGGGATACTAATTTTCAATAACTAAGCTGCAAACGGAAGAAAAACGAAGATAAATTGTATAATGCTGAGTTATCTTGAAAGTCTAAGATAAGTAAAAAATAATAATAAATAAAAATAATAATTGTTTTTGTCAGCTTCTCAGGTTTGACCCAATAGACGAGCGGTTTATAATGATACTATCGATAATACTCCGGTCACGAAACAATGACACGGTCAAAATTGACGCTTTCCACATGAATGACAGCGATATCTCTGTCCCTCTTGCGTCATGCGTCAAATAACGCGACAAGTTCTAAGCATCAGTCTCAAGCCAGTTCCAAAGTGCTTATACACCTTTGTGAAACAATACGGTTTGGTGATCGGCTGTGTTATTGTGTAAAGGCATGTGATCCACAGGTACGTGCCGACAACGTCGTCTTCGTCGTCGGGCGGCAGCTACCGGTACGCGTCGTACGGGTGTCCGCGGCACCCGCACGGCGGCTGCGCGTGCGCCACCCTCTACCCGCACCCCGCGCACCCCGCCCACCCCACACACCCGCATACGCACGCGATGGACCACTTCGTACGACCGCCGCCACCTGCTGATCCGGCTGACATCATGCACACTGGTAAGGACCAATAGTCATGTCTTAATAATCACTAGTGATCAGGTTTTTTTTCAAGTCAAGCGCGCTCCATCATGGACCGCAGCGTTGCTTAACATTTGGCGAGCTGACCTAATGTTGAACGACGAACGAATAAAAAAGCTCCGAAACGCACACATAAAATCTTCCCTCCCACATCGACTTGGCCATGTTTGTAACTGCGGTCCAAGGGAGTACTCGATTTCCAGAATGCCAGAGCGAGGTTTTAACATTTGCTCCTAAAACGCAGTGTCAGTGGCAGCCTAAGTCGTATTACACCTACACCAAAAAAGAGATAAGCGTATGAAGAAATAGGTCCATTGAGTTGAAACTAATTTTGAAACTACAAATGTCTCTCTCTCTCTCTCTCTCTCTCTCTCTCTTGTCGAATAAGTGGCATTCCCTCGTATATCTTTCTCATTTTTAACACTATAGATTCTTATTGCGTTTTAATCTGTATCTCCAAAAAAAAAACAACCATTCCTTCCAAAATAACAAAAACTATTATGTAAGTTTTTATTTTCTACTAAGCTGAGGCTAACGATAAAATAATGAAATCTTGAATTTTCATAAAAGTCCCACACAATAATTTCTATTTTCCCCGAAATTTACAAATTTTCTGAGAAACATGACTTATTTTTGTTTTTCTCGAAAAAAGATCTGATCGTCTTTAACTTAAGACTATTTTTGCACATCAATTTATCTGAATAGTCTAATTAAGTACACTATTTAAAATCGATTAAGATGCCATTATTACCTCGCTTTTAATGATTAACATTAACCATTTTTAACAATTGACTAATTAGTTTCCTTATAATCTAAAATGAAATACGTTTTATTTTTTATGTCTGTACATTTGTATGTATGTATTTATAAAAATATTATTATGACAAGTATATGTTGTAGATACGTAATAGGAATTAAGATCATAAATGCACATATACGAAGATCAGTAATTCTTGCTCATAGCTCTGACTACTATTGATATAACAAATTATAAACGTATAGAATAACTCGCATAAGGATAATGAAAAGTACGTAAATAAATAAGTAATACGTCGGTACATAGCAGGTGCGCACGTCACTTATATGTATAGGTACCTATTTACATACACCATTCATATACCTACTTCGATATTTAAATTTACCGATTCTAGGTATTCTTGCGAATAAAATAGGTGATAGGTACATTATTTTATATTATAAATATTGTCATTATTGACCGTTGGCACAGAATACTCTGTAGTAGGAATACATACAATATATTATACATAACGATGCAGTTGTCTTCAAATCACGAGTAAATAGGTTTCTTTTAAGCGAGCACGTTCCATCGTAGACCGCAGTTTACGAGTCGGCGGTTATGCGTAATTATGAATTATGCAATTATGCTTATTAATGAATTAAAAAAATTAAATAAAACATGAGACTTACTCTCTAAACATATTAAAATGTAGTTACGGCGCAATAAAGCGCACACCTTTATGATTTACTTCATGATGCTAGATCTAAATAAGTACATGTCATATTTAGGTTTCGGTAAATTAATCAGTAGGTAACATTACTCATCTAATTTAATAAATGCCAATTGTTGGTTATTAATATGTATGTTGTCATATAACCGTAGACTATAGGTAGTTATTTATATATTAATTATTCATTGTATACTAGTTAATTCATATTTTACTAGGTATCAGTATCACTATCGGAAAACATTAAAATATATTATTGATTACATCCTTTGCAATATCCTAATATTAAAAATACGAAAGTAATTCGGTCTCTCTGTCTATTTATTACGTCTAGGTTTAGGACATAGGATATTCTTTCATTATCAACTACGCCTTTTAAAAATCGGACGATCTGTTAATTAAAGTCAAAGTCAAAGTAAATTTATTTGCATAATTATTCTGTATTTATGATTATACGTACCGGAACACGGAATATAATAAAAATAAATTTGGTGAAAATACCGAAATCGTGCGGTGTCACCCTAGGTGGCGACATACAATTCATTTCCTACGTCAATTCATACACCTATCGTTTTACAGAGAGCAGCCAAACGCAAATGGTGACGACATCAGACGTGGCCCTGATGAATGGAGGGATGATGGTGCAGACCGGAGCCATGGGCCCCACCACAGTCATGGGACAAATCATGGGGGCGCTCAACGCTGGCCTCGCGGAGGATTTGAACCTGAATATCGAAACCTTGGACTGTTCTAACGGCTTTGACTGCAATGTTGATGAGGTAACTACATCATACTGTATAAAATCAGTATGTCGTACTTTAAATTTGCGTGCTACCGATTACTTGAATGCCTTGAAAATTTAGATAAGATAGTGGACAAAGCGAGACGAAATCGCGTATGTCAATGGTTCCATTCCATCCAATTTCGTTAAACCTACTTGACAAAAAAAATCTGGGACTTTTACCAGTGCATACAGAGTAACTGAACAATGTACATTGCTATTTTAGCAGCGGTTTTGTTATATCGTAATAAACACGTTTTATTGCGTCTTCAGGAAAGGCGTGAAAAAAAGTCAGGTTTTCTACACAAAAAGTTGAGATCAAATATGTACATGAAGCAATTGATTTGTTGCGAATTCCCAAATGACCTAGAGTCAAAGATGTTTACCACTGTACCCATGTTGGCCCCTTAAATATGCGCAAATAGACAGTTTGTATAATTATTCTGTCAATTAAAAAAAAAAAAAAAGGATATTGAAAAATTTCAAATATAAAATCAAATAATCTATCACAATATTAAGCTACGTAATCAAGCAGCCGAAAAAATCGCACAATGCCAGAGATTGATGCAGAGGTCAAAGATGAATATTTCTGAGAACAATGTTATCGTAAATATTACGTAAATCAACAATACCGTTGAAATGATATATTGTCTAAATTAATGAAAAATAATTAATAATATGTATGCTTAATTACTGTTAAAAAATAAATTGTGGGGTAAGGGTGAGTAGGTACAGCAGTTGCGTCACTCGTATGAGACGCCTTTCATCATCATCTCAGCCATAAGAAGTCTACTGCTGGACATAGGCCTCCCCCATGGATTTCCAAAAGACCGATTGGAAGCGGCTTGCATCCAGCGTCTTCCCGCCACTTGTATGAGGTCATCTGTCCATCTCGTGGCTGGTCTTCCTACGCTGCGCTTGCCGGTACGTGGTCTCCACTCGAGAACCTTTCGGCCCCATCGGCCATCAGTTCTACGTGCTATGTGCCCTGCCCACTGCCACTTCAACTTGCCCATCCGCTGTGCTATATCGGTGACTTTTGTACGTCTACGTATCCCTTCATTGCTGATTCGATCTCGTAGAGAGACTCCGAGCATAGCCCTCTCCATAGCTCGTTGCGTGACCTTGAGCTTTCTTATAAGGCCCATAGTTAGGGACCACGTTTCAGTGCCGTATGTCATCACTGGTAACACACACTGGTTGTAAACTTTCGACTTGAGGGACTGGGGTATATTGGACGAGAAGACGCTTTTAAGTTTCCCGAACGCTGCCCAGCCGAGTTGGATACGACGATTGACCTCCCTTGTAAAGTAGGACCTGCCTAATCGGACCGTTCGGACCGTTCGGACCGTTCTGATCGGAGACGCCTTTAGAGTACAATTATTACATGTATTTTTGATGTCAATGTCAACTTCATGGAATTTCATGAGTTATTTATATTCGTTCAAATCAATTTTATTTTGATATTTATTATTACAACTGAAATAAACATGCACACGAAACATTCAAATTTATACATCTATTTTACGTAGAACTAAATTAAATAAGTTTTAATAGCCATGAATACTGACTTTTCTGATAAATTATAATTTATAGTCATGATTCCAGAACAAAAGTTGTTTAAAACATATAGCTAGAACCTGGGACTAATAGAAGAGCCTAGATCTATCCTATCTATCAAGACCTGAGCTACTTTTTGAAATTTCGAAATGGTACAAAAAATTATGACTAGATTTTTTGACGTGACGACGTCTAATAAATCGATGAACGCCGGCTGCATGAACGAAAAAGTATGACTCATTGTCCCGTTACGCTATGCTCCTTGTCCCGTTACGCGCGCCCGCGCTTACGGTGGCTGAGAAAGCGGGCGGGTGTGCGCCGCGCCCGAGTGGCCGCGACTCCGCGTCGCTTCAATTATCATTCCTCTAAGCTCGCGCGCGGACATATGTTGTCACGTTAAACTATCGTCCGTAAACCGTCTTTACAGACAACCATTTTTTTTTATAAAATGTAGATTACGATTGACCACCAACTAACCTGATGTTAAGCGACGGTATGGCCAAGGATGGAGCCTGTCGATCTAGAAGATATCTATTCACTCTAGCCTTGAAAATTCCAAGATTGTTGGGCTCAGGAAACAGAGATGACGGCAAAGAATCCCATTCCTGTGCAGTACCCATCAAGAATGTAGATCGAATAATATATTAATACTATTACTTAAGAGGCATCTATAATTTTCGATCAAACATCATGATAATTTCTTAAAGTGACTTTTCTTTTCACAGGTCATAAAACATGAGCTGAGCATGGACGGTACTCTGGACTTCAACTTCCCTCAGCAGCATTCTGCAATGGCTGCTGAAGCAGAGAGCCAGTTCGTTGCCCCAGCACCCCCCGTTCCAACTACCCTTTCTGGCGGGGGCACCCCTGCAAGAACCCCTTACTCCGTTACCCCATCCTGGGTGCATTGAACACCTTTGTTCTCATAATTTAGTCATGGGTCATGCCCCAGTAGGTATTAAATTCAACAGTGTTCAAAGCATGCTGTGGCAAAAGAGCGCCATTTCCCAGATTTCTAGATGTTTCATTCAGTTGGGTTTTGAATGGTTAGGTTTTACGCAATAAGCGACATCTTAAGCATAAGAGTTGATTCGAATCGTTCAAATCTCTCAACCTCTTAGACCCGTTCGATGTTGTAGTGTTGCTGGGGATAGTTACCTACTTATGTGTACATATATTTTGTTGTCGAGATTTTCATTCATGTTAACTAGTTAGAGTTTTATTTAGCTTAAGGACGTTACCGCTGTCAATTAGGGCTTTAGTGTTAAGCTAGGAAGCTTGTGATATAGGTAGTGCTCGTTAAGACGAGGTGCTGGGGCGACGATGGAAGGATGAAAGGTTGGTATCTTTTTTTTTCTCTAATTTTATTAAATTTTAATCAAGTTCTGTAAAAGCTATGAATTGACATAAACAAAAACCAAATGCATGATTTATTGTCGCAAGAATCTACCCTTATCTAGAGTTATTTAAATGAAAATGGGTATAATAAAATACTATAATAGAGAATAGTATTTTATCGTAAATGTTAAATTACTCATTGTAGATTTTCGATATAATTTATGTCCACTGCTAAAAAAGCCCACACGTTGAAGCGTAAGCAAAATTTTGAATTTGGTATACCAATTTATTTTAGACGGTTCAAAAATGTTACAGCCATTTGACAGTAATTGAGTTGTGTTAGTTTTTTTTTTGTTTTAATTTGCCCTATGGGCAGGCTAAGAATGATTGACCATACCGCCTTGTCTTATGTATGGTATCTCATTATAAATCTCAGTAAAGTGATGGCGACTTTACTAGAAGCTTCTATGTAGTTTTGCCTACAACGTTAAATGACACGATTCACTGCTTTATTTCATTTGTCTACACTCACGCACTTGATCGAACAATTAATGAATAAAACACCATCATTTTTATCGCATTAATATTCAAAATAATATAAGTTTAGGAAAATAAAACTGAGCAACAACACGTCTCAAGGACGTTCCCGCCAAAACTCTAAGTTGTGTTTTATTCTCAACCGGTGTTAAGTGGACTACTTCAATATCGTAAATCTTTTAAAGAGAAATGAGGTGTTAAGTAAAATCAAAACGTCAATTGTCATACGAACGAATCATTCAACCTTATTAACCAGAAACTCATATAAAATATCTTAAAAATAAATTTAACGTACATAAAATACCGACTTTGGAAACATCCAAAAACGATTCCCCCCTCCCCCATTCGTCCACCATTCCCATAAAGCTTTCGCACAACCGAAATATTACGCAATCCCCATCGTTTTCATGGAACAATAGAGTTCATAGTTTCCCCGATATATAGAAGTTATCGGACACAGCGAAACTTCCCGAAGACTGTTGATATTTTCAGATTTATCGCCACGAAGTATTGCTAAGCGCTCGCTAATATATCTCTAGAAACTTCCACGTCGTTTTTGACTCTTTTAAAGAATTGGATTAGGATTTCGAAGCGAGGATACTTTTAGAGATATTGTACAGTTCTTTTATAATACAGTTTTAGAATGTGGTTTTGAAAGATTGGTTTTTAAATTGAACATATTATATTTTGTATCTGTTTTTTTAGAGATTGAGCCTTATCGTAATGAGAATTCTGTATCTGTATGTGTGTGTGTTGTTTTTTCTGGTTTTGACATTTTGCTTGAAAAGATAATAATAATAAATTTCACCGATCTCTACTATACAATTTAGATACCGTTGATCCGTGTCACAAATAGACGCGCAATCATTACATTCTTTATGATACAAGTTAAGATGTAAACCATTCTAGTTAGTATTTGTGATTTGATAGGATCATTCATTTCCTTTTTTTTTTGTCAAATTTTTCCCATCGCGTCTTTCATCACATTTACAACGCTCATACAAAAAAAGTATCACAATTTTCCCCGAAAAAAAAACTGCAGTTACGAATCCTCCGCCACATTCATCTTTACGATATTAGATATTACAAAAGCTAAGTACGTCACTCATGTTTACGCCTTTGTACGCGTCTTATGACACGAGATGCCCTCCTTCTTTATGGAAGAAAAAAATCTAAGGTTACGCCGCTACGTTTGCTTGCAAATTATATTAGCCTATGAATAATTTGGTGTTTGAGATGAATAAGAATCGTTGGATTAGCAGTCTGTCCATACCTAAATAATATAAAGATAGATCTTAAGTTACATTCTTTCTTATATACTTGCTCATTATTCCGCCATTCTACGATGGGGCAGAGGTGGTCTAAATAAAAACAATTCGATATCATCAAGTGTCAAACAAAAAATTTAAACAAATTACCTACCTAATTGTAAAATTGAAATAAATAAGGCTTTGCCTAAACCGGTGGTCATAGAAACATCAAAATTGTAAATGTAAAGTGCCATCAAGCATAAAGTGCCATGTGTGTTGTTGTAAAGTGCCATCTTTGTGTTGTTTTATCAAATATAAAGAAATTAATATTAATAAATAAAAACTAACATGCAACGTTCACATGTTTAAAACAAATTAATACCAGAGTCTCAAAATCTCCGCAGTTTAAAAGTAGTATAAGTGTTCAAGCCAGCTTGATCAACCAAGCCTTAGAAACTCACCTGATCAGGCTGGCGACACATTTTTCTTCTTTTATTTTCCGAAAGACTGGCTAGGCCAATTTAATTGTTTTTGTTGTATTTTTCCTATTTATTAATTAGTATAATAGTTTTCAGTGGGATATCCATGAAAACGATTTGAAGTTTTCAAATAGTTTTCATGGATATCCCAACGAGTTTAATAATTAGAGGGTGATTTAGCTCGGTTCGCTAACGCCTGATTCAATTTCACCAATGAACGACCCTATTTGTGCCCTAATGAGAGAGACGGCAGTAATTAATCATATCATTTCAGCGTAAACGGTGCCCGTCGACTCTCGAGCGATCGCCTCGACATAATGGAACACGAAAAAATCTCCCGACCGAACCCTCTTCGTTAATGACTTGTTTTTTAGGGTTACAATAGAATGAATACGTCCACCGCAGACGGCGAACGCGAAATCTTGTTAATTTTTTAATACCGGTTAATGATCGGTGAAAAAAAAAAAGAATTAAAAAGAAAATCACTGGATTCGAGCATAAAGGTAGAGGTCCACTGAACCGGCGCACACCATAACCGTAATGCGTAACCGTACCGGACATGCAAGAAAATATAGTTTGTCTAAATTAATATGAAATTATGTCTACGAAACCGTTCCGGCACCGACCAAGACCGTAGCGTATCATGCACGGCAATGAATTTACAGATAAATTGAATGGAATATTTTACAGGTGCGTATATGCTCCGTGCATTAAATATGCGCGGAGAAGTAATAAAGTCCAGTATTATCCCTCGATCTCTCTTTCGACGGATTTGATCCTTTACTAAAACGTTATGTAGGCAGAGTAAGACAGTACTGTGTTTGATACGTCCAGAGCACGTAAGAACTCATTCTTACGCAGTCGGGTAAAAATAAAACTTCAAACCTATGAAAAATAAATAGACACGATCAAAAAAGTAAAAAGATGTACTTAGAAATAAAATTAATGTCATCGTTGTAGTGGGCATCAACCTTAAATCCAGTAAAGTTTCCGACGTACCGAATACGCGCGTTAATTTTCTATTCCGTTATATCCGAATACGGCATCGGTCAACAGTGAGCGTTAACATTAACGAGCTGATTTTCATAAGGTGTCCGGGCCCGGGAGAGGCTTCGTTTAAATTTCGGAACTCATCTCGTATTCCGTCCGGGTAGCTGCGTAATTAGGTACGGCCCACCTTTACACACGATTTCCCAGCACTTGTTAAAAGTTTTCAATTGCGTTAGGAGGGGGACCTTACGCGGAATTTATTCATTATATTCGTCCCCCGCTCACTTCTACTTAATAAAAAGCTCCTTTGCCCTTTTCATTCCTTTTGCAACGTTATAGGTAAGTACTTTAAATATTTACCGCATGGCTTCTCTGATGAGTAATGAATTATACATTTTTATTTTCGAATTTTTATTACGATATTAACAATTTTCGTGAAATATTGATGTGATTTCGAGTGGTGGATCTGGGGGCACGGCCGTGGCCCCGCCATGTGAGCCAACGGGTACGGCCGGGACTATCTTTTCTCGAAGCGATTCGTCGGATTTTCAGACCCTCATAGCTTCGACCTCGATAACACTAGAGAGTTAAAATTTTCAGGATTATATATTTCACAACAGTTTATGTTTATGTCGCTTTTTCAGGAAAATCCTACATATTACTTTAAATTCGTTTCTTGATTATCTATACGTACATTTTACTTATTCCTTGATATAATTATTGAACTTTAAACTAAAAAAGATATTGTTTTTTTTTTTACAGTTAATTGAAATTTGTAATAATCAACTTTAACTTATGCAATTAAAAGTGATGTCAGCTAAAACATTAATACGCCCAACATTTTGTCAATTAAAGTTTTTGTTTGTCTATCATTAGGACATCGTTATTGCAATTACTTGTCGTAAATACAAATAGGTACAAAAATAAAAAAAACATTTTATTAAACAACATTTTAAGTTTTTTTTTTAGGAACCATCTTAAAAACTAATTAATATTGTTTATTTGAATATTTCAAATGTCACAAAGCTTATATCTCAAGTTCCAATGCTGAATTGCTAGCAGTTGCCATGTGCACTACAGTCAAATAAATTAACTACATACGACGGGGGTACAATAAGGCAGAAAGGAAGGAAGTTTTAGTACCTTTCCTGTTCCAGACGCTACGTCATCGACGTAATACACTTAGCGTGGAGTGATCGCGTGGATTTGGTAGTGGAAGTTGTCACCACAGAATATTTAATACTTAACACGAATACATAAAACAATACAATAAAGACTCCACTCCGTGAACACATGTACCCGACATAAAAAACGGATGAACCAATTCTGATGGAACATGGTAAAGAATACTCTCGATCATAATTCTGTTAAAAAAACTAGATCAAAATAGGTCCATCCGTTTGAAAGCTACGATGCTACGGACAAAATTCAAATATACACTACTTATATAGCACCTTTTACTGTGACGCAATAAAGCGCAAGTCAGATTACAAGGCTTCTCACTCTTACATTAACTTATAGATACAGATTGCGTCTACTTTTGTCACTTTGGTGGCTAAAGTGAATAAATATCTTCTAGATCGACGAGGTCCTCGGCCACACCGTTGCTTAACATCAGGCGAGTTGGTAGACACTCTAGCCTTGCAAATCCCAAGATTGTAGGTCTCAGGAAACAGTGATGGCGGCAAAGAATTCAATTCTTATGAAGTACGCAACATGAATGTGGATCGATATCGCTGAGTACGGATTTTGGGCATTTCAACGAGAAATGGGTTGTAATTCGCTGACTTTCTACTAGTCCTGTAGTGAAATGGGGAGGGTGGAATTAAGTCGTGAAGCTCTTGCGCACATTCCCCCAAATGAAAATGGACAGACATGCTACTTCACAGCGGTTCTCGAGACTAAGTAGCTTCTTGATAGCTAGTTTACCGTCACCGATTAACCTCACACCTCGCCGGTCCACTGATGCTAAAGCTTCCAGCTGATACTTGGCTGATCCATCAAAAAGGTGGCAGCAGTACTCCATACACGATCGGACCTGTGCCTAAAACAGATGAAGCAGTTGTCCCGGTGAGAAGTATCGCTTATTAATAACCTATTAATGATCCCAAGCTTTTTACTAGCCAGTTTAGCCTTAGATTCAAGGTAGCCCTTGAAGTTCATTGTTGTTGTTGTTTGTGTAGATAATTTGCGACGATTCACGGGAACGTTTCCTTGAACTAAATATGTCTGCTAACCTCATATCCCATAAGCTAGCTACTTGTGACATCTTACTTCGGAGTTCTATCACTTATTTAAATTTAACTGAACGTGGTTAAGGGACGTCAATTTTTCTTGAGTTTTACGTGACCCAAGCCTTAAAGAGGCGAGTAGAATTTTTATCCTATCTTATCAAAGTTGATGATAAAATTGACTTGTCAATTACGTGAAGTTGACGCGTGGAGATTGGTGGTTATTGCTTTGTACTTTGCATTTTGGTTGTTGGCAATTTTAATATATACGTGACTGAAATTCGGTTGTGTTACAAGTCAGCGACGATATGGTTACTTATAACAATTTGGATATAAATCTCGTTTCAAAAATAAATTATCCTAAAAATTATATGGCACTCGAACCAATCTTAAGTAATCAATACCATATAAAAGTCTTCTGAGGTAATACTAAACGTATGCTAGTGGATGCGTCCTGTCTGTCTTTCCGTCTTTTTGTTAATTTTTACGATGAAACTGCTGCTGAGGTATAGATTATACCTTGAACCCTGAAAATGGCATAAGTAAAACCACTGAGAACAGGTAGTGACGCTTATGAGGCTTAGCTTTAGGGTACTTGGTACCTTCTTACATAACATTTTAATTTTATGAATGAAAAATTCTCAAAAAACTTAAAAAGGAATCTTCTCCAAAAGTCTAAAGAAAAACTGAGTGTGTAATTTGGTTGAGCTCAACTTTAGAATTCTTGTCGGATGTCGGTCGTCGCAAATTGGATTACGTGTTAACTGTCTGCGGAACCACGCGCCCCTAACGGTTTTATGATTTTATTGTGGAACCCCGAAACACGAGATTATGACGTGCCGAGTTTTGCCTTAATTTTAGGGGCGGTTATAGAGATGCGGGAATTTTGAATTTAGAAATTAGACAGTGGCATTGAGACATTCATTTGTTTTTATTTATGATGCTATAATAAAAGTCTTCTTAATAATTTAAGGGGCTATGCCAACAAAATTCACTGCACCATTAAAACTGAAAGAACCAAATAAATATACTGAATGTACCTACGACTTCTTATCTGTACATAAAAAATCTCGACGATAATATTACATATGTATCGTACAAAATTCCATACGTTTACATATAAAAAATATTATCATCATCATTATCAGCTCTCATGTCAGCCACAAGAAGTCCACTGCTGGACATAGGCCTCCCTCATACATTTCCATAAAGATCGGTTGGAAGCGGCTTGCATCCAACGTTCGATAAAAATCATAACATAGCATTCAAGTCTGATAACTAAAAGTCTACGGACTACTTTGTGTATTGTTAAAAAAAAAATATGTATTTGCAAAATTCTAGATGCGATCTTACGGGAGAGTAGGTAGAACCTAAATTTTACAAATACATTTAATTTTACGAAGTTTGTCATCCATATCGATTTCGATATAATTTTTAAAATCAAAATATCTGTCAAGTACCTGCCTATTCTCTATGTTTTATTTCATTTCATGTCCCGGTTTGTTAAATTATCACCCGCGACATTACGGCGGTGTTGTAAGAAAATGAAATCCTTTTATAATCAGGCTTGTAGATAAGTTGTGAAAGTTGAGTTCGCACGTGGTAGAGGGCGTAGGGCGGCGCCGCCCCGCCTACGTGCAACAAGTGCGCCGCCCGCGCCCCGCGCTCCCGCCCGCCCTGGCCGCAAGCAATCCTTTCACAACACTTACCTGTAACATACTTTATATTAAAACTATAATTTTTATCCGACTGCGTAAGAAGGAGGGTTATGTTTGTCGAGTGTATGTATGTTTCTATATGACAGCCTACAGCCTAAACGGCTTGAGCGATTTTAATTTTGCGAGTTGTCGTTAGATTCGTCTTCACTTCCAGAGTGTCTTATGCTATTTTTTTTTTGTAATAATAATAATACATCTCTCATAAAAAAATGCGTATTTCGTAACCTCCAACGAACAAAAGCAAATACAGATTACCATCCAACTATCCAACAAGTAGATATAATAAGTATAATTAAAGCAAGAGTTGTTCTTGAAATTAAAACAGAATAAACAAAATCCAATGTCAATACAGGAACCCCGCAGACTAATAAATAACCAAAAAGCCAGTATTTAAAAGCCCCGTGAAATGTCGATAACAAATCGCCTCCAGCCATGGCTGCAGAGGAAGTGTGCCCTAAATAACATAAGAGTTAAGAGGTCGGCAGGCCCCTTGTATGAATAAATTTAGCCTGTGGTCCTTGTAGCCGTGGTAGCCGGATCCTCTCGATAACCGACTACGCCTATGCTTTATAGTCCGTGACATCCGAACCACGATTTATTGTCACACGGTTCCTTGCCAAAAAAAACTCGAATGTTTCCTTCTTAGATCGTCATGACGCGGGAAATTAGGGAGGTTGAAATCACGCTTCCCTTGTTTTAGTTTACGATGTCGTGGTGTCTTTAACCAACTTCAAAAAGGAGATTCTCAATTTGTTTGTATTTCTTTTTCTATGTTTGTTACATCATAACATAACTGCGTCGTTTATAAATCGATTTAAAAAAATATTTTTTGTTCGAAACTGTATACTTGATCTGATCCTGTAGAAATTTCATCAAAATCGGTTCAGTACTTTGGTTTTTGAAACGAAATTGAGCATTTAAATTGACTTTGAAATGTTTTAGTTTTTTAAACTATAATTATCGTTTTTCTGGACCCCCGATAGAAGAAAGGCCAAAAGATATTTCATGTAGACAAAACCAATATGTTACTATTCGATAAAGAGAAAAAACACAAACAAACTTACAGCATTCAGAGTGATCGGTGAGTACCGGTAATCAGCAAATTATAACAATCAAAAATATTAACAAATGTTTGTGATTATTAATATGAATACTCAAATACAAATGTTTACGCCCCTGGCATTAAAATCGTGGTACTTTCATGGAATATTTCAATCCTCTGTTGACCTCCTTAATTCATCCCTGTCACAATAAAAAATATTATAGTTGTAATCATTTTATAGTCCAAATACAAAATTTTAAGATTCTAACATAAAACTTAAGGAAGTTTCATACAAACTTTCAACCTTCTTTTGACTACCTTCATTCATCCCTATCGCTGAAATATAATAACAGTATTTACTTATATCTATTAGGTAACCCAAATACCAAATTTCATGCCCCTAACATCAAAACTCAGGAACTTTCATACATTCGTTTACCCCCCAATTTTACCCCTTAATTCAGCCCTTTCGCAAATTTCGTTCTTAGCTGACCTACTTACTCTATAAGTAACATATATGCTAAATTACAGATTCGTGAATTGAATGTTGTTATTTAATGCTATATCCCAGGGGAACTATAAAAATTTTCGGGATAAAAAGTATGCAAGATCCATCATAGTATATTTAATAATCCTGCCAAATTTCGTCCAAATCCGTCCAGTAGTTTCGGCGTCCATTGGACACATCGTACAGACGAGACAAAATTTCTAAAAATTGCTGTATTGGGTTCTGTATCGATGCGAAGTTATTCTCCAATCAAAATTTTTCAAAAATATTTAATGTACAGAATTTGACCCGTTACAGTCTTATTATATATAGGTTCCTTCTAGGCAAGTGCGCTCCATCGTAGACCGCAACTGTCGCTTAACATCAGGCGAGTTAGCGGTCAAGTGCAAGCCTATTATCGTTTAAAAAAATATTTTGAAATTATAAACATATAAAGTACAATTTTCAAGTAATAGAAAATGACAATATGAAAACAATATACTTATAAAATACCTACACATACTAAATATATTAACATAATATAATAAAATAAAACAAATAGTCTAATTATTAACCAATCTTAATGTAAGGCTGTAAGTCCCTCGCATGCAGACCCTGATCTGAGAGTCCCCATCACGCTCGCAGCGTTACCGCGCTGAATGGCCAAGGAAATTAATTAGGTTATTTAGTTAATACTACACAAATACTATTATACTATAACAAAGAATCCTGAGAAACAAAATATAGTTCTATGATGTAACAGTCTTATAACAAATGGGAGTTACCGATAAATTTAATCTTAATAGACACACAATATTATTATTAATTTGACATACATTTACTATTTATTTTCACTTAATTTATGGACATGTAATTCAATAGCTTGTTATTATTATTTTTAATTCATTTGACATGTGTTTTAATGGCATATTTTTAATGTATAATGACTATTTTTATTTTTCGCTTATTATTAATGCATGCTGACTTCACCTGTAATTATTGTGACATTAAAGCTGTATTTTATTTGTCAAGGTATAGGTACACAGTGTAGGTGAACTTTATAAATAAATAAATAATATTATATTACCTGACTACTATCACATAATATTTCCTTCCTATATTGTTTTCAAATTATTGGGAAGAAGAGCTGTAGGCAGTTTCACCCTTGTATTGACGGTGATAACAATGAAAATGTGGCCAATATTCGTGTCCTCGTATTCGTGTTCTCCGGGTCCTCGGCTATCTCTGTACCAAATTTCATAACGATTAGTTTAGCCGTTTGATTGCAAAAAACCAACAAACAGACAAAGAAACAAAGTTACTTTCGCTTTTGTAATATTAATTAGGAACTGTTACATTATAATATTATCTATAATTGTTCAAATTTATGGGAAAATCATCTATAATTTATAATACGTTTTCATATTTATCTGCTTTATGCACATTAAAGCTAAAACGTAAGTTTTTTTTTTTAATTTTAATCGTTAATTTATTTGTATTAATTTATTAATATGAATACTTTATCGCTATTTAAATTAGCGTTATTTTCTTTAGTCTAGTTCGTTCAAATCGATAAAACGACAGTGTTCATCTGTAAAATACAAGATCAGCGATATAAAAAAGAATCCTTTCAATCTAATAAATCCAATCCCTTATATTTCATCAAATCTAAGAACGACTCAGACTGTGTCCATTTTACACGGGATTTATTTCGGGATAAGTATACCAATTACTACGTCACGAATTAAGAGTGCTCTTTTCGGAGCCATGACTCACAGAGAGAAAGTTCGTTACATCGCTGAATATGCGACAGATTTATCGTGGTTTACTAGGGATGGGACACTTTTTTGGAGTTTCCACAACTTCAATTAATTACCTAATATTACATACACCACGAAAAATTATAAAAATGTTCAAAGTGAAAGCATAGCCAAATAACATTTTTAAACTTAAAAGTTAAAGCATGTCATGTATTCGGGTATGTAATGCCTGAGTAAAAGCTAATACTCGTACTATCTTTATTAGTAATGACACTAATTAACTAAAACGCGTAAACGTGCTGAAGAAATGCCTAAATATAGTAATTTTATTTCATAATAACATAAAACTTATTTTCAGTTACAGAAGTAAAACAAAAGCCTAATTTTTTCCCCAGCTTAATTTTAGATAGTCTGATGCAAAAAATAAAAATACAGTAGCGGCCCTCAAACTGAAAAAGTATCGACATCGTCATTTTCCCCACCCTGCGAGGTCGTCACCTGCGCGGCGAGGGACGCGGGGGACGCCGCCGGCGTCACTATGTCGGGCAGGTTACGATTTACACTCGACGAACTCAGCAGAAACTTCGCCCGAACACCGAGAAACGCTGATAATCCACATCCACAGACGCTGGCGAGAATCACATTGAGATTACTAAGATATCGCTGTCAAACGGTTTTATTGCTGTGGAATTAATTAAGATGCAAATTATTTCTCCGCGGTATAGATATGATACAATTTGCTCATCGGCTGACTGATGTTTTATCTCACCTCTCGATCGGATTGAACCGGCCTGATTGAGGTTTCGGATCGGATTCCCGATCGCTTATCGATTCGGTTTCATATCGTATGTTGAGACAGGTGATGGTCTTACGTGCGTACCTCTTAGAATTTGAGTCACTCAATTTCTTGTAAGCAGTTTGTGAAATTGTAGGTGTCAGGAACGCGGTCGTAGGGTTGTACGTTTTTGCAACTTGAGCTATTATGTGCGCTATTCTCTTATTACGAGAGCTAATCGTTTTAAGTACATTTTTGTAAGCAGAATAATAGAATGATGTTTGTTTTGTTTCAGATTCTTAGAATGTTTCACCAAACGTACCATAACTGGAGTTTTTTAACCGACGGCTCTTTCATCGGGGCTTCATCTGGTGACGGTACCGCTGTCCAATGCAACTAGTTGAAAAATGAAACAACGATGCATCACAATTACGAACCAAAACTAACGACCAGTTCAATTATGGAGACTGATGTGTGTTCTAAACCTTATTGATTGGCCAAAATTGACAAAAAGGAATGACATTGAAGTGATATTTGTGGAAAAAATTGTGACCTCGCGATAAGATTGGAAAATTTTGAACTAGATGCCCTATGAATTTCCGTAAATATTTTTAGTTGTACTCTGAGGATTTTAGTTTAACTATGGACTATAACTTACGTGTATTGTGTAGGCATTAATAGACAGACTGATTTTGAATATATCTCCAGCTCGTAGCTTTAAAGTCTCACTATATCTAGGTATTCGATTTGAACATAACGAATGCCTCTCACGATATATAAAATACAGATACAGGTAGATAAATACAATTTCAGAACAAAATATAAATTTACTATTGTTATTTCGTTTTACGAAATTATATTCATGCGGGCCAAAATTGTTAATAATTTGGATTAAAAAAAAAAACATGTAAAAATAAATTTGTTTTAATAATTTTATTCATGCAAAATGGTAGGTCACGTTTACCAATTCAGTTAATAATTACCAGATTATATTTATTTCAAATGCCATAGTAGTTTTATCTATTTTATTATAAATTATTTCAACCAAGCCATTTTAACCAAATATAGCTGCTGTAATTTTCAAGATTTCTTAAACCTGTAAGCTCATTTTTAAATTATGAACGCAGGTATTGTTAGAAGGAAAACAGATTCCCTCCCAACATTTGTATCTTCTATCATGGACAATGATTACAGTATTCTTTTAGCGTACTGCTTTAATACTGACAATTGATTATGTAAATAAACATTATCACCGGACGCCATCCTGACGGGGCGCCGTGCTGATCGCGAGTAGTCTATGCTGACACGAGCTCAGCTAATGCTGCGCCGGCGCCGGTGCATAGAGATGGGACAGCCAGTCGATTTGTTCCAACCGGCCAACAGTATATATTTTAAGTACTTACTTGTTATTTTGTCTAACGATTCAATTGACGATACTTGCCCAAAAGTAATTTCAAGCTCAGAACCTATTTTTTACGTTGTTTTATGCTAGAGACCATGATAATGTAATTATAATAATGATGTACCCACCTAAAAACGGACAACATTAGAATATTTATAACTAGGTTTAGTTATTTATATACTAAGAGTAACTGAAAATACTATTAAGACTAGTTTACAGTTTACACCTTGCTAGTAATTTAGTCTGTTAGTAACCGGTATTGAATAGATATCCCCTTATTCCAATGCTTGTTTAGCTCAAACATGCGTAAACATTAGGTTCTGAGTATAATTTTATTTACGATATATTCACGAATGAACTGAACACAATCAAATAAATCCACGAGTTTTTTAGATGGAAAAGCAAACATTTTGCATGAAAGAATACTGTAAAATTTTCGTGCCTGCTCTAAACTAGAATATAGTTATATAAGGTCTTAAATAAACAAAGGAAACGCACAAACTTATAGTCAGATATCTAGTCCCGAATATTTTTTTAAGCTTCCTGGATCAGTCAGATTAAATTCAGACTTACTCATCATTAGAACAGGCTTAGAAAGAAAAGAGAAAAAGCAATATTTAACTACACATATGAAAATATAATTATTATAATAATATTAGCAGATCAAAATAAAACTCAGATGGATTAAACGGGACTAGTCCATAGAAAATTCTATACTTTAAATTTCTGATTCCGTAAATAATTAGATACAAGTGTTTTTTTCATGTGTAGTTAAATAAAGTTTAAAACCATTATTAGTCAAGCGGATTTGCAAGGTTGGGTAAGGGTGTGTTACAGCAAACAACATGTGGCGCTTCCCAGGCCTATGTCTCTCGTTCTTTAGGAGTTCGTAGAGCAAATTTGCTTGACGCTATGACTCAGGGTATGGACAGAACAAAGCAACGTTGCTCCAATAGGTGATGCGTCTTGCTAATTTAAGTGAATTTACACGTTGTTGGTTTACACCTTTCTATAATAGGAATGCGCTACGTGCATGGCCAGTCTGTTAGTTGACTGCGCCGCAACTATAGTCAGGCATTGAGTCTTTGCCTAGACTTATGTATGTATAGCTATTTTTTTAAATACCTCAGTGGACCGTTTGTGATAGTTTTAGCCAATAAGTGTTCATTTAGTACGTGTATAATAAGGTCAATTTATCTTTTTGGCGTCCATTTTTAAACTAATTCCAAACGCTATTAAAATTTTGTGTTTCGATATTGTAGCACTTTTATGATTTCTGGACTGCTTTTATACAATCTCATGTGTATTAGCAGCTGATAATGGTGCTAAAATCTTTTCTAACATCATATATTATGTTTAAAAAAACTGTAGGTACAAGCGACATTTTTATATAATTTATACGAATCTTTATTACTAAGCAGAATGAGTTACTTATTTTCCCATTCTTTTAATATAGATAGTTCATTTATTCGACTTAAAGTCATCTTCATCGAATGTATGTTTGCCTTTACGAGATGTATGTAAGAACCATTTGCCAAATATAAATACGTAAAATCAAATAGGAAATCGATTATATTAATGTATCGATGTCGATTATAATAATACGTATTGAATGTTGTAGATGATTGATCAATCTCTTCGGAGTTATCTCATGCCTAGCGTAAGGATGTTAGTTAATATCTAAATGGTTGTTGAAATAATTGTAATGTTAATTAAGTAATTGTGACGAGACGTTGATGTCAATCTATGTGGTCAATTAAGTATGGACCGAATTATGTTCCATTAAGGCCTAGCGTTAATGCGAATGGATGTTAGTGTTCGTTGTGTTGCGCTTCAAATCTTATTTTTATTTTCTTACGCGTATCATTTATAGATGTGACCCAGTGAAATATTAAATTTTCATTTGAATAATATTTTCAGTATTTACTGTAAATATTATTCAAATACACGCATAGATACTATCGACAAATATGTATTTAAATAGGTATTAGCGTATTTTCCTTACATTAGTGTTATGCGTGAGAACATAAAATAAGATAATATCGATTTTTCTTTTAATATTGAATGCGTCCTTAATTGAAACTTAAGTTGCTTATATTAGAGAATGTAAGTAAGGTCGAAATTTAGTGCAATGTAGTTTATACAACAATAAATTAATGTGTAACGAAAAAAACACTGAAAGCAAGTCTAAGCTTTATTTACACGCGGAAAATTAGCCTTTTGATAAACCAGCTTATTTCATTTTAATTATGAGAGTAATTTGTTAAAAGACGAGTTCCCAGCTCAAGCAGAAGTTGACTGATGTGATTGCATTATCAATGTTCATTCCATCAGCGAAGTAGATAATCCAACATTGTTTTAGAGTTTTGACAAAAATATTTGCAACAAATGATTAGATATATTTAGTATTGTCACTAGTTTCAAAGTATACATGGCTAGAGACACAAGGAAAGAAATAAGTTCAAATTAGAAGGTCCATTCCTATCCGGTTTGTGTCGATTCTATTGTAGATTGACAAATATCTATTGCTGTAAAAATTGGGTCTATCGATGAAATGAATTACATCGATATCGATTGCCGTGCGCACAGACATGCGCACAGCCCTAAGGGATATTTTTTTCCTATTAGGATTGCAAATTAAAATTAATAGATAATATATTTTAATATTAGGCGATGGTTATTACGATGTTAGTTGTGTATTTATAGGGACATGAGCGCAACCCGCTGAAGAAAATTTGTAAGTAAATTATTTTGTACGATGTTTAAATTTTCTATGTCTGCATCATTCTTATTTAAGATAGGTACCTATGTAATGTTAATTTTGTTGATTTTTTTTTAGTTGCTTAATAATATAATAGCGTATGAAATTGTGAAAACTTAGATTAATTAGAACGAAATTATGTGTTTCAGTGTAAATATTATAGGCGAAAACATTTATGTAGTAGTACATAAATAATATTTATGTATTAAATTTGATATTGTTTTCAAAATTTACTTGGTTGTTTTATTCAATCTGTTTGGAAACTTTCAACATACGAACCCAAACGATTCCTAAACAGAAGCACATTCATATTGCGCATTAAGAAAAGCCTCTTTTTCTTTCCTATATTGCTACACAATGCCTACTTTTATCACACGTAACTTTTCGAGACCACCACTACCCTCAAAATTTTCATGGAGCTACTACATTTTGTGAAACAGAATTATTCTTATTATTCTTATCGCTTCGCTCACTCTGTCAAGAATTAGCAGAAATGTTTTTTTTCTGTCCGGATAGCTGTTAATAGACGTAAAGAAAAAGGTTTACTATACCAATTTAATTTGTTTGTTTAGGAACAAAATAAAATTGTTACTATCGGACCGACCAAACAGTTGCGTCCTTAGGAAATAATAGTTGATCAGTTTCAGTTGGTCGGTTTCATTGGGCGGAATGGAATTACATGTAGTATTTTCCAATCAATCTATGAAACTTTGTAAACAGGTTTCACAATTTTTCTGACTTTAGATAAGCAACTCCCCCAAAAAGGGAAAGGCGCGATTTAGTGTCCGATTTCAATATTTGCTAGAAACGTTTGGTACCTACTCAATTTTAACCGATTTCCAAAAATAAGGGAGGTTCTCTATTCGACTGATGTTTTTTGTTCAGGGATTACTTCGCCAATTATGGATTGATTTTAATGATTATTTTTGTTTGGTTGTTTTTGTCTGAAGGCTACCGCCTTCAGAGGTAGTCCTAAATAAATTTTATCAAAATCGGTTCAGTACTTTAGTTTTTAATACAAAATAACTAGAATAATATGTCATCCAAGTCAACAAGTTGCGTATTTTGTAATTGGTATTTCGGTTTTTAAATTAAATTGTAAAACAATTACAAAAAATACCTGACTACAAGGACAAAAAACTGTTTGATATTTGAATTTCTCGCTGCATGCGTAACCTACCACCTCTGGCTTATTCGTCATTTGTCCAATGTGTGTGTAATAACGAGTACGAGTACTTACAAAGACACACCCCAAAATGTTTGTCATTCACTATAAGGTACTTAGGTAAGTACCTAGTCCGTTAAATACTACACTATTCCCATTAGTACAACAAGGGCCATCTTTATGACATAACTTTTGGAATATTTAACGCTTTGTAACACAGAATTTTTATTACTATTTGGTAAAGTTTTTATTGTACCGAGAGGCTGTATCTGAACATTTTTATGTCACTTTTACAAGTATATGAAAGTCATAATTTTATAGCAAAGTTGCCTATTTCGTAATAAAAGTTATTTTAGATGAGTATTGGAATCTCGAAAGGGAGTTGATAAATCCTACATCATCTACATCCACCTACATCCACATCCTACAAGTAAGTGTAATACGGAGCAATCGAACATACAAAAAGGCGAACATAATAGAACCACCTCCTTTTTTGAAGTTGGCTGAAAATCCAACGATTTATATTAAAATAAATCGGTTTCTACTTGATAAATGCGATAATTATGTACATATTAACGGTCAGCTCTTATGACAAGTACCTAAGAAAAACAAAACGGGTACCCGACTGATTGCGAACAGCTTTCGTAGTGCAACTTACGCGTATGTAGGTAGGTAACGTTGCGCATGGAGTTTTGGCGGGAACGTCATGGAAATTTGTTGTTGTTTTATTTTATTTGCCTAAACTTATGTTACATTGAACTTTAATGCTATAATAAAAATAATTTTAAAAAATTTAATCGACTTCAAAACTGAAAAGGGAGAAATAACAACTGATAAGTAATACCGACAAATTAAATCAAAACTGAACGTCTACCTAAGTAGGTACGTACTCCAACTATATTTTTGAGGTCGGTGTTTATATAAGACTTAGTGATAGCTTAGGAGCTGGCACCGACCTCAAAAAATAGTTGGTGTACGTACATACTTAGGTAAACGCCCAGTTTAGATTTTTTTCGTGTTATTTCTCCCTTTTCAGTTAATTAGATTTTTTGTTAATACGTGTGTGAGGTCACCTGCCGGTCCCAACGAAAGACCAGCGCTGGTTAATTTAACCAGCTAATACTGGAACAGGTTTGTGACAAAAGTTACTATAGTTATTGTTTATTCTTATGTGTTTATATAAGTTGTGGTTGTTTTTGTCGCAATTAAAGATATGTCTAATTTATTAAAATTAACATTCTTTTGAATAGTTCCTTTATTTACAGATACATTTATCTATTATTTTCTGTAAATAATATGTGGGTATAATGGTAAATACACAAACACATGAAGGTAGTAAAATAATGTAGATATGTAAGTATATAAAATTTATGTATACGCTCTATTACCAATCCATCTAAATAATCAATCAATAACACTTTATTGACACCACACAAGGTAATAAAATAAACAATAAAGGTACGAATAACAGGGATGTTACCATCATCATCTCACCCATCAGAAGTTCACTGTGAGTTCCTTGGCCTATGTCCACATAGGCCTCCCCCAAGTCCCCCAATTTCCAATAAGACCGACGAAGCGGGTTGCATCCAACGTCTTCTCGCAACTTGTATGAGTCTGTCCATCTTATGGCTGGTCTTCCTTCGCTGCGCTTACCGGTGCGTAGTCTCCACTCGAGAACTTTTCGGCCCCATTGGCTATCAGCTATACGTTGTATGTGCCCTGCCCACTGCTACTTCAACTTGCTAATCCGCTGTGCTATGTCGGTGACTTTCGTACGTCTACGGATCTCTTAATTTCTGATTCGATCTCGCAAAGAGACTCCGAGCATAGTCCTCTCCATAGCTCATTGCGTGATCTTGACCTTCCTTATAAGTGACCACTGACCACGTTTCAGAGCCGTATGTCATCACTGGTAACACACACTAGTCAGACGTAACACAGGTCTCTGGTCACTCAAGCTCAAGCTGTCTGGTCGTAAAACAGGAATGTTATCCAGCAGCCGTAGCGTCAACTTTTACAGCGATGCAAAGTTCGCTCAGCTCTCGTTTTTATCTTGCTTTTTCTGAAGTTAAGAGAGTGGCACAAAAGTTAAAACGATTATTAAAAATATCACAATTTAAAGTAGACTCATTTGAACTTTTGTATCACACTCTTAATTACAGAAAAAGCTAGATAAAAAAGGGCGCTGAGCGAACTTTGGATCGCTATAAGAGTTGAGAGTAACCCCGCAGGACGAACTCTAAGATAAGTATTGTAAATTTGCTCTTTTTATCTATTCTCAAAATGAAAATTACCATTACAATCCGAACATGATGTTCAAGACTGCGGCTACGATATGAGTACCTATAGGTACATATATAGGATAAGTAAATACAAACATACCTATATACACTTGGAAAACATAACCCTCCTTCTTGTGCAGTCGGGTAAAATTAACCCCACTCTTAATTGATAGAGTATGGTAAAAAGATCCTACAAGTAGCTATATTAATAGAAAACCAAGTCATATGATGTTACATAGTGATATTTTCCGTGGGGTACCGGCTTAGAATAGTACCTCCCCCTCTCTTCCCGTGGGTGCCGTAAGAACCGGCTAAGGGAAATACTACCAGAGATGGGCAGCAGCATCCTCTGCGGAAAACGCCATCTACTGCGCTCGCCAACCCGCATGCCAAGCGTGGCGAGTAATGGCAAAACCCCCCCTAATGAAGATTAACAAAATAACCAGGCCCCCAGTCCCCGGCAGCTCCGCTATTCCGGGCTACGGTAGCGGTCCCGGTCACGGCGGAGCAAGGGGTGCTAAGAATCTCCGGAAGAGATCCGGCTACCACCCCCTGCATAAACGACGACTGGCCCTGGTAACACACAATATTCGCACGATGAGGACAGACGAGAAGCTAGCTGAGCTGGAAGAAGAAATGAGTAGGTTACATTGGGATATCCTGGGGTTATCAGAAGTCCGACGAGAGGGTGAGGACACGATAACCCTGAAATCCGGTAACCTACTCTACTACCGGGAGGGCGACCAACCGTCCCAAGGTGGTGTCGGGTTTCTCGTCCACAAGTCCCTTGTTAACAGCATTCTTGCCATCGACAGTGTATCGAGCAGGGTTGCGTACCTGATACTCAGAGTATCCAAGAGATATTCGTTGAAGGTCATCCAGGTATACGCACCGACCTCGGCACACTCGGATGATGAGGTGGAGGTGATGTATGAGGACATTAGTAGGGCCATACACACTTCTGAGACCTATTTTAATGTTGTTATGGGGGACTTCAATGCGAAGTTGGGCAGGAAATGCGAAAGTGAGTTGAGAGTGGGGCAATTTGGATATGGACAACGGAACCCCAGGGGACAGAGGTTGGCCGACTTTCTGGAGAAAGAGGGACTCTTCATGATGAACTCTTTCTTCCAGAAGCCACCTCATAGGAAATGGACCTGGTTGAGTCCCGATGGTTCTACGAGAAATGAGATAGACTTCATCCTGACCACCAAGAAACAAATATTCAATGATTTCTCTGTGATCAACATGGTTAAAACCGGAAGCGGATCGGAATCACCGAATGGTACGAGGCACTTTGAATATTAATGTTAAACTTGAGAGGTCCCGTATGATGAAGTCTACACTCCGACCCACTCGCGTCCATATCCAAAACCCCGAGAGCTTTCAGCTCGAACTATCAAATCGCTTCGAGTGCCTGGAGAGCTGCGCATCGGTGAATGAGATCAATAACAGGTTTGTGGAAACTGTCCGTACGGTGGGCGCGAAGTTTTATAAGCCCCACCGTACAAATAGACCGCAAAAGCTCTCGAGCCATACCCTCGACCTCATGGCTGAACGACGCTCATTGCAACTGCAGTCTTCCGGTGACGCAGAGTCATATAGGCGGCTCAATAGACTCATATCAAAGTCTATGCGACACGACATCCGTACCTTTAATACTAATCGTATTAAAGAGACGATAGAGCGGAATAAAGGCTCCAAAGTGTTCGCAAAAGACATGTCTATTGGGCAGAGCCAGTTGACGAAGCTGAAGATGGAAGATGGCAGTCTAGCGTCGACCAAAGCAGAAGTCTTGAGGGAAATCGAGAGGTTCTATGGACAGTTATACACATCGGTCGCAAAACCTGTTAGCAGTTTGGGCAAAGATCCAAGAGCCAAACTGACTCGACATTATACCGAAGATATCCCGGACATCAGCCTGTATGAGATTAGGATGGCCTTGAAACAGCTCAAGTACAACAAGGCACCGGGCGACGACGGAATTACATCAGAGCTACTGAAAGCGGGTGGAACACCGATACTAAAAGTCCTTCAGAGGCTCTTCAATTCCGTCGTGCTTGAAGGTACAACGCCAGAAGCATGGAACAGAAGCGTGGTGGCACTGTTCTTCAAAAAAGGAGACAACACTTTGCTGAAGAACTACAGACCCATCTCGCTTCTGAGCCATGTCTATAAGCTGTTTTCAAGGGTCATCACGAATCGTCTTGAACGCAGGTTCGATGACTTCCAGCCTCCCGAACAAGCCGGTTTCCGAAAAGGTTATAGTACCATAGACCACATCCACACGCTGCGGCAAGTGATACAGAAGACCGAAGAGTATAACTTGCCCCTTTGCTTAGCGTTTGTGGACTATGAGAAAGCCTTTGATTCGATCGAGACCTGGGCGGTGCTTGAGGCTCTCCAGCGATGCCGTATTGACTATCGGTATGTCGAAGTGCTGAAGTGTTTGTACAACAACGCCACCATGTCAGTCCGAGTACAAGACCAGAACTCAGAGGCAATTCCATTGAAGAGAGGCGTGAGGCAGGGAGACGTTGTCTCTCCGAAACTGTTTACCGCCGGTTTGGAAGATGCCTATAAGCTTCTGGAATGGAAAGGGCTCGGCATCAATATAAACGGCGAGTACATCACTCACCTTCGGTTTGCCGACGATATAGTAGTCATGGCAAAGTCGATGGAAGAGCTCAGTACGATGCTCGAAGACCTCAATAGAGTTTCCCAACGGGTGGGCCTCAAAATGAACATGGACAAAACGAAGGTTATGTCGAACGCCCATGTAGTGCCCACCCCAATATCTGTGGGGAACTTCACTCTTGAAGTTGTTGACGAATACGTCTACCTAGGACAAACGGTCCGATTAGGCAGGTCCAACTTTACGAGGGAGGTCAATCGTCGTATCCAACTCGGCTGGGCAGCGTTCGGGAAACTTAAAAGCGTCTTCTCGTCCAATATTCCCCAGTCCCTCAAGTCGAAAGTTTACAACCAGTGTGTGTTACCAGTGATGACATACGGCACTGAAACGTGGTCCCTAACTATGGGCCTTATAAGGAAACTCAAGGTCACGCAACGAGCTATGGAGAGGGCTATGCTCGGAGTCTCTCTACGAGATCGAATCAGAAATGAAGAGATACGTAGACGTACAAAAGTCACCGATATAGCACAGCGGATTAGCAAGTTGAAGTGGCAGTGGGCAGGACACATAGCACGTAGAACTGATGGCCGATGGGGCCGAAAGGTTCTCGAGTGGAGACCACGTACCGGCAAGCGCAGCGTAGGAAGACCAGCCACGAGATGGACAGATGATCTCATACAAGTGGCGGGAAGACGCTGGATGCAAGCCGCTTCCAATCGGTCTTTTTGGAAATCCATGGAGGAGGCCTATGTCCAGCAGTGGACTTCTTATGGCTGAGATGATGATGATGATGATGAAGTCATATGAAAGAAAAGGACAGATAAAATTTATCTGACACATATTTTTGTCTGAGGATTGAAAAATTAGACCTTAGATGACAACCTATTTTGTGATAAATAAAATTAGAAAAATAATATTATCAAAGTCAGGTATCAAATGTCACGAAACGAAAACAGCTTTCTTTTTGACGCAGTTCTCTAATAAAATTGTTTTGTAGTTGGCCAATATGAGATTACAATTATTGGCTGTACGAAAGAATATCATTAATATTATTAATGCCAGGAAATACTGCGGAAGACCACGTAAGTTATAAATAGCCAATAATGCCGGAATAATGCTTCCAAGCTGAACTGGGAGAAAAACAAAACAGAATGTGCCAGCTGTTTGTCTTCCCAGGCATACGTCTTCTTCTTTTTTGTATTGGACCCGCATTAAAGCATTTGCCAGTGGCAAGTATTAGGATTTTTTTCTTGAATAAAACAAGTTGTAAATTTTCTAGTCAAAATCTAAGTCACGTATACAGTCAATTCATAAGTCGAGTCCTGCTTCAGTAAAGTGGTCGCGACTTTACTAGAAGCTTCTATGGAGTTTTGCCGGAAAAATCACACGTTTTACTGCTTTATTTCACTTGCCCACACTCACGCACTTAAACACTTAATGAATAAAACATCACCATTTTTAAAGCATTAATGTTCAAAATAACACAAGTTTAGGAAAATAAAACAAAGCAACAACACGTTACTAAGACGTTCCCGCCAAAACGGAGCACCTCTCTCTCCTCACCAATCCCCCAGGCATACTATAAAGTTAAGAGACTTGAGGGAAATTGTTGCTTATGGGCAATAGGCTGACCCCCTGTCACCGCAGGCCAACTTGTCTTCCAATACCTACTTCCTAACCCTCTAATACCCTCTGCCTCCCATCTAATTCTCTAAACCACGGTCAAAACGCATCATACGGCCTTATGGTCTTTGATGCTTTGCCTCCTACCCAGTAAGGGAAAATAAGCGTAGGGAGGTATAATAATACTTAACCTAAGTACCTACTTGCACTTATAAATTATAAATTTTGTATTGTAGGTAACACTTCGCTAGTAGGTAGTGGAATGTAGGTACCTCTGTACAAATACCACCAGCTTTAGAAGTAATTACTAATAAAGCTGACTAAAAGAGTCTGCGTAGTGTTCACTGAAAACATTGCACAGTTTTGACGCAGACATATTCTTTTACTTGATTGTGCCTTTAGATGTATTTTAGCTCGATACTTATAGCACATTAAACTAGTTAATTATACATTAATTATTATAATGTTGTAATAATATTACGTTATAAGCGTTCTGCGATCCCCACATGAACGAGCTTCCGGTCCCTTGCCTGCCATGGACTCAATGGTACAAAGACAAGCAAAGCACCTACAATAAAATTCTGGCTATAGGAGCTGCATGGTAAGTCAGGGGTTACGGGGTTGGTAATTAACTAATAAGGAAGCTCAAGGTCACGCAACGAGCTATGGAGAGAGCTATGCTCGGAGTTACTCTACAAGATCGAATCAGAAATAAAGAGATACGTAGACGTACGAAAGTCACCGATATAGCACAGAGGATTAGCAAATTGAAGTGGCAGTGGGAAGGGCACATAGCACGTAGAACTGAGGACCGATTGGGCCTAAAGGTTCTCGTGTGGAGACCACGTACCGGCAAGCGCAGCGTAGGAAGACCAGTCACAAGATGGGCAGATGACCTCATACAAGTGACAGGAAGATGCAAGCCGCTTCCAATCGGTCTTTTTGGAAATCCATGGGGGAGGCCTGTTCAACAGTGGCTTGTGAACTTATGGCTGGGATGATGAATTAACTAATTATTATCTAATTCCTCGGGCAGTTTCTGTTCTTTACGAACATCGTTTAGTCTACGGCAACTCGCACACCGAGGCTTCCGTCCATCTATGCATGACTCAGCACAAGAATATGAATGACCACTGCGACTAATTAACATAATGTGCTTTATACTGTGAACAAAAAACCGGTTTTAGGACCAGACTGGACCAAACCAGGATTCCCACATCCTTAATATGAAAGCCTAATAACAAGTATCAATGTTAAAAGAAAAACAAAATACCCGACTGAGAAGAAAAGAGGTTTTTGCAGCCTAACTTATGTTTTTTTTTAATTTTGATGTACCCAGTGCCACTCTCACAACTAAGACGAATCTATTGACACCACTCACATCAAAATCGGTCAAGCCGTTCAGGCTCTAGGGCGTGTCAAAGAAATATACATACATACATACATACACTCGAAAAACATAACCCTCCTTACGCAGTCGGGTAAAAATATTATGTTCCATACACTATTAAATGTATATCAATGAGTTTATCTCAATATCAAAAATCCCGATTTTGCAACCGCAAATTCATGCCCGTCGAACTCTAGTGATCTTTCCTTCCAGGTGGTTGTTCTCATTGGGTTTTATGATCTGGACTGGCAGCTTCTACATGAATTGGAAGCCGCCGCGGCAGCCTGGCCCGCCCAGCGACATGGTCGAGGAATGCGAAGACGATCCTGTCCCTTAGCATGATTTTGGGGTTTCGTTTTCAAGAAGCCTTTGAGTATGTTACAATAAAGAATACTATAATACTTTTTCTTTCCTATGCTTACCCCAAATTAGTCTGTTTACTTATAGTTCGTGGCAAAAAGAGGAGCTAGATAACGGCTTCAAGTATTACGCTACTATAGTATTCTGTAGTCTCAACTGAACAAAATAATGAATAATCACATTTCCGCACTTTTAGCTTAAAAATAAATTTCAACATTACAATACTTTTAGTATATACTTAACCATTAATTATGTATTTTTTTAATTTTATTTTTTCTGTTGATACCTTTGTCAACAAAAAGTAAATCATTCATTTTTGCACGTTATGAATTGTCTGGGTCCTTAGATAGGCACTGTCATAAATGGATTGGACTAAAATAAACTATAAATTATGAGCATTAATTTATTATCAGCAAAATATAATAATATTCAGTTTACAGTCTAGCTGAGAGGAGCTCTATTAATAAGATAAACACCTTGGTACAGACAACGTACGGTTTCATATCGCTGGACGGAAGTGGTGCAGATATTGGAACAACAGGGCAGAGAGAAATGAGGCTGATTTACTCCCCCTTCAAATAACAGACACAAAAACGACTATCGCTTCGCTTTCAAATTAAGCTGCTATAAAACCGTGCGCTACCTATACCTTCCTACAATCAGTGATAACAATAATTACATTACATAACACACACTTGTATTAGAGATAGGTACAAGATTATTGCTTCAGTTGTCGGGCCATCTTAGATAACAATGATGATTGACACTGATATGAATAAGAATTCATATCAGTGACATGAATTCGATCATCAGATAACTGTTTCATGCATTAAATCTTATATAAGGCTGTGCTTCACGGTTTCGCACGCATAGGTAAATAATAAAGCCAGGGTCCGCATGATGCGTTCGGTTTTTTACCCGTAAAAAGGTAACAACAGGTAGAGTTACATTCACTTTTATAATACATATTAGTTAAAAAAAAGGTACATGTGGCCAATATTTTTAAGGGCGACGAGCGAAGTCAGTACTATTACAACTTGTCGGATTCGAAATCGGGTCGGAAACGGTATCTCCATCTCTGTCATTTCCGTAGAGAAGGATAAAGATGGAGATATAGTTTCCGTCCTGATTCCGAATCCGACAAGATGTGAATAGCCCTACTGATTTCTGTATCACCAAAACATTTTGTAGTACCTTACACGATAAATGTCTATATATAACTAATGCTTGCTTTGTACCCGTGATATCCAGAGTAACATCTATTGTTTTTTACAAAAAGCTTACCTGGTAAGACCTCCGATATTAAATGTGTAATTATTAGGTACTATTTATTTTAGATACATTTTTACATTAATTCGACAGCGTTTGGGAACTAACTCGGCACACGTAGACACTGAAACAGTGACCTTGAATGGAATACTAAGTCTGAGCCTCTTTTATAAAAGCCTTAGTGAGGAGCACATCTGCGGTGGCGATCTGAGATTTGCTTGTCAAGACCAGTTAATGTATTTGAACCAAAGGTTGTAAACAGTAGGCGTTGAGGATGAATTATCCCACATTTGATATGTAGTGCCAGTATTGGTAGCAGGCGTTCTATCACTATCCCGGCAAAAGCAAGCCGATCAGCCCTCTCCAAAGAGCAAACCGGACAAAAACTGCTCAAGACCACAGGAAGACAAGCAAGTTCTGGGGGTCAGACGAGTGTAAAGTGACAGCTCTAGAAAAGCTATATGTGCTGTATAAAAACTCGTAATCTCAGACTGCAAATCCTGTCAGATCATAAATCTAGAGCAAGAGCGTACGAAAATGGCTAAAGAGCTTGTGAGGTAGAAGAGACTCCACATAATAAACAGATCGCCGCAAAACCTCGAAGCGCTATGGAGCACCTCGGCAGCGATTCTAATAGCTTGTGAATCGCCGCCTAGGTGCTCCATAGCGCTTCCAGGTTTTGCGGCGATCTGTTTTACGTAAAAAATCCAACATTATAGTTTTCAGAAAGTAGGTATCGAGTGCCACACCTACCCAGTACGCATCAAGAATGTGGAACAAAATTAATGTAGAGTACGCGGCACTACATAAGTCTGATGGCAAAATTTTGGAACTAAACTAAATCTAGACCCCATATGATATATTCCATTCTGGCCATACATACTATTTATCATATACATATATGATAAATAGTATGTATGGCCAGAATGCGATTGAAGCGCCGTGTCTATAGGACTTGAATGATGGCACGGACTCTACATACTTTCTGCTCGTCTTGTATTGGAATGGGGAAAGTAGTGAAGCTCTTGGGCAGAATAACGCACGAATCCAGTAGAATATAGCCAGCCAACCATTACAATAAATAGAACTAGCCACAAAACAGTTTTTCAATATTGTAAAACGCGTATAAAAGCTTTGATTCCACTTTTATTGCAATAGCTACTGGATTGTATATGTTGCCAGAATGGGTCTGCCCCGATAGAATATGCTGATCTTCAAATCAAGTAAAGGTTAGTTTGTACCGAGCAACCGAGTACGAGTTGGCGGTCAAGCGCGAACCTATTTCTACTTAAAAAAAAGAGCATACTAGGATAAACATAGATCATACCGGCCCCGGCAAATATCGATAAACGTCGTCGCGCGATTTTTGCCAGTAAGTTACGCTTTTTTCAACAAACTTTTTTCTGTTGCTAAATATAATTCCACTTCAGTAACTATTTTATATGATTCGAAGCATTAATGGCTAAGGCCTATACAGGTATAAAGGTTTGTTTTTTCCGAAATTTAAACGAAATTTGAAAAAAGCAAACCGTAGTCATATATTTATGATTTCAGTCACATAGAAAAAGAATTACCGAAATCGATTAAGGTTTAGGGATAGAAAACAGATTTTTATATGGGAGATCACGCGACATTTCTCTTAATAGGCCTGTTAAAAGCATCACTTATCTAAGCTTATTACTTCTGCGTTTTCTCATTTTTATTGATACTCGGTTGACATTAAAGTTAAAACTACCCTCTTTATGTACCGGTTGCATAATTAGCCTCTTTTAGCCAGGACAATAATACAAATTGTTATGTACATTACAATATGTATATTGTACAGATTTTGATTACTTAGGCAGTTTGTATGTAAATTGTTGTGATTTAATTATAAAAATCATACAGCACGGAAAAAGCGGCGGGAAGACGCTGGATGCAAGCCGCTTCCAATCGGTCTTTTTGGAAATCCATGGGGGAGGCCTATGTCCAGCAGTGGACTTCTTATGGCTGAGATGATGATGATGATGATACAGTACGGAAAAATTACGCTTAAAATAACGATCTACATATACGGAGGAGTACATTTACCATTTAATACAAAAGTACTCTATCTATGACAGACCCAAGATAATGTATTTTAATATAATTGTAATTAATATATAGGGCCTTATACCCTAGCCATGAAACATTTGTTCGGAGTTCAGTACCCTTATTCAGTCATTCGAATTCGAAATCGGGTCGGAAACCGTATCTCCGTCTCTGTCATTCTGCATGGAAATAACAGAGATGGAGATATAATTTCCGACCCGATTCCGAATCCGACAAGTTGCGAATAGCCCACCCGTTTTTTTTTTATCAGCCCTGTTTGTACAAACTGTCCCACTGCTGGGAACGGGCCATCTTCTCATTGTGAGAAGGGTTAGGCCATAGTCTGCCAAACTGGCCAAGTGCGGGTTGGCCACGAACTTGCTTAGAGCAAAATCTACAAACGAAACAATGTTCGAAAACAAAAGCAAACACCTCCTCACTAACAAGCCGCAAAGTGAAGTAAAAGAATACATGAATAAATTAAAAATTTCATCAGTTACGCCAGGTTTTAAGAGAAGTGTTGTCGCGCGATCTCCCATTCAAATAGAAGAAAGCTGTTTTCTACCGCTAAACATAAACTGATTTCGATGATTTATTTTAGGGTTCCGTACCCTAAGACTCCGCTGTCTGTCTGTCACCAGGTTTGTACCTCATGTACCGTGATAGTTAGACAGTTGAAATTTTCACAGATGATGTATTTCTGTTGCCGCTATAACAACAAATACTAAATAATTAAAAACCTATTTTAGCTTGTGCTAATGAAGTTCTTTCATATGATACCCCCACATGATACGTTTAATTCACTTTAAAATTTGGACCCTCATTCCTTGCACAAAGATCCTATTTTTGTGATTAAATTAAAAATGTAGTTTTCGGATGTTTTCCTTTATGTGTACTATATGACAATGCTTATTGCTAAATTTCACCGTTATAGGTCAACGAGAAATATGCGTTTTTTCGACATATTAGGCTGTAACTTTTTTTATGAAAACTGATTTTTCTCGCTGCAGCAAGAGACTATGGATCTGCGTATATGGTTTTAATTTTAACTCGATACCTTCACGCATTCCTAGATACAGGCCTTGACAGACGGACAATAAAGTGATCCTATAGGGTGTTTTTTTCTTTTGAGGTACGGAACCCTAAAAAAACAATAATTGAAATCAGATAATATTTTAGGGTACGAAATAGTTTTCTCCTTTGTTAATTGTTTGATAAACGCGTAATTTGCTGGCCAAAGATCGTACGACAAGGATCCTCTTAAGAATCATCATTGACTTTTATCAAACAACTAACTTAATCGCTTATACTCGAAAATGTAACGTTTTCGAAATTATATACTTAAGTCCTGTTAAGACGCAGACTCGGGAACCGCAGCTGTCTCGCTCCTAATAAGCACTTTTCATATAGATATAAAATTATTGAATGTATTTGAAATTTAAATATGCGAATTTCAGCCTCATGAAACACCATTACAATGTATTAAGAACTACCTATGTTTATTTTATAGCTATCATATTAACCGAAATAAACGTTCCCACTTACGAGATAATTTTCATGTTTTGACATTTATTCATATATACACTTACCATAGTTAACAAAAAAAAAATGGTTCTAAATATTTTGTAATATGAACTAAATTGTCATGACGCTAACGTTCGCCCATTAATCAAATGTACATTCAATTATGTAATAACTAGACAAAAAAAAACGCCGCGACCGAAGCATTTGCACCCGACTCCGAAACCTTAATATATTCATTTTATATTCTTTAAAACGGCAAAACTCCAATCGTCAGTTACGTGGCTTAGGTATAAGTAGTGTTATTAAAGTCTTCTGTGGTATGAGACGAAACAGAATCGACGACGACTGCATCCGAGCAAGAAGCCATATAACTATACTACTTTGTGATAGGTTTTTCCCTGCCGTGGACAGTAAAATACACGTAACTTGTAGTTTGTATTATCTGTCCATGCTTAAGATACCGAGTAAAATAAATGACTAATACTATAATTTCCGAATATATTACAAACAGGGTCTGCATTATTTGCAGGAGTCTATTGAATATGAAGCCCTACAAGATGAATATAAACTGCTAGAGTTATCTGCTCTCCGGTTTGGGCTTGGGAGGTTTAAAGCCGAGAATCTTCTTTTTCTTCTTCTCCTTGCCGCTGCCTGACTGGAACGTCTTCCAACTGTCGACGCGGCTTTGTCGAGATTCCTGGAATTTAGTGGAATGGCCTGATTAATATTACCTTTACATGTATGTAGTATTCTACCTCCGTTATTTAAAGACGCATCTAACCAAAGAATTCAATGTAAACTCCACAGACATACTGGATGAAGCATGCGAC
Organism: Lycia hirtaria; assembly: GCA_947563715.1. Taxonomy (NCBI): domain Eukaryota; kingdom Metazoa; phylum Arthropoda; class Insecta; order Lepidoptera; family Geometridae; genus Lycia; species Lycia hirtaria. Next base: position 9,575,396 of record OX387379.1, on the reverse strand, counting down.
TTCATTTATATGAAAACCTTGCGTGCCACATTTTAACCTTGCGTGTATCGACTGCGACGTCACACAAACGAGTTTGTGATGGAAAGTTCCATCCGCGCGAAATCTATTCAACCCAATGCATCCGCGCGCTTGTACGCTAGTAATTAGTTGACAAAATATCGAATCGGAAGTATATACTCCGAAAAAACCAGAAATTAAATAAATCTTAGGTCGTCACCTGTGCTTTTTTATCTTACTGTTGACACGCTAGGTACATACACTTGAGGTATCTATAGAAGTCTATGGTAAACTCGAACAGAAATTTCAAACAACAAAACGGTCGTCAAAACTCGTCAAAGCTCATGAGGCGCTAACGTCACCGTCTAGCAGGCAATAATTGAACAAGGTGTAGACACTGCTCTGCAGTTGCGATGAACAAAGTGAGTGTACTAATAATGACATCTAGTACGTTATCGATCTACCGCTTCACTGAGTCTGTTCCTGTGGTATAGGAGCGGTACGGCAGGGGCAGTCGGGCGTCAGCATTGCAATTACATGTGAACCCTCCCGTGCCGCTCCCATACTTCAGGAACAGACTCAGTTAAGCGGTTTATCTATAGTACATAAAGATTACAGCATCTAACATTTCCAAAATTTTGTCAATTACGTATGCATAATACCGGTAATGTATGAATATACTACATGACTCAAGTTTGGATAAAATGTTAGATGCATCTTTTCAACTAACGGGGGCAGTATTCGTGTGGGATTAGAGTCTGGTTGGAAAGAGAACTTTCGTAGCATAGAATTGAAACTGACGTCTCGATTGTGTTGCTAGTCGAAGAAAACAATGAAATAAAGGGCAGCAACGCCTTCAAATACCATATTAGTTCTCTTTTCGAACAGAGTCTAGTGTACGTGCGCATTGGACTAGTGTGTGTGTGCCCGACGGAGCGATAGAGCGCTAAAGTACGGTTGCAAAGCAGGAAATTTTTCCTAGTCACACAGATACAATGAACGCCCCGTCATTGCATCTGTGCGCGCGCGACGGCGATATCTATTTACGAGGGAGCAACAGAAACGGGCAATAACTGGTTTGAATTTCACCCTTCTCCGCGCCTGGACTTTAGTTGTTTTAACATGACTCGTTGTGTTCGAGTATGCGCTGCGCGCTATCGTGACTTGCAACAATTATACTTAAAAATAATTTTGCCGCGATAAATCTCCATTTGATCGACTGTTGCAACCTAGCGCAGCTTCATAGAAACTTGCAAAATTTGCGAAAAATTACATTTACACTGTTTGACACAAACTTAAAACAGTTTTTTTTTTATCTTTGGCTGTTGTCTCTGAAGTCCATTCTTCCAACAACAAACGGAAGGATCAAAGTGACGAGATGTTATGAAGACAAATATTATAGGAAATTCAGACAGTTTCTTCAAAATTTGCCAAATAAATATTATTTCGTTGTTTCCTTGGTATTGCACCACCACGATTAACGAAATTGAAAAGATGGACATGAAATTGAACGATTTATTTTATTTGACAAAGGCAGTATGGCCAAACAGTTTTAGCCTGCCCGTAAGCCGAATAATTAAAAATCTTTTTTTTTTTTTTTTTTTTTTTATATATATAACTGAAGTGATATCGAATTGTCAAATTCTAACAGAATTTCGCAGTTGTTTTACACATTTCGACTCAAACTAAAATTTAAAATATCTTCATAGATTTTTTAGGGTTCCGTACCTCAAAAGGAAAAAACGGAACCCTTATAGGATCACTTTGTTGTCCGTCTGTACGTCTGTCTGTCTGTCTGTCCGTCCGTCCGGGTGTCAAGACCTTTATCTCGGGAACGCGTGAAGGTATCGAGTTGAAATTAAAACCATATACGCAGATCCATAGTCTCTTGCTACATATGAAATTTGGCAAGAAGCATTGTGTTATAGTACACATATAGGAAAAAATCCGAAAACTGGACATTTAATTTAATCACAAAAAATTGTGTCTTTATGCAAGGAATGAGGGTCCAAATTTTAAAGTGAATTAACCGTATCATGTAGGTATCATATGAAAAAGCTTCATTAGCATAAGCTAAAACAAGGTTTTAAATATTTTTACGATGTATATTTTTCGGATTATGAAGGAAAATATTTAAAAAAAAAACCTCCTTATATCTACTAGTTTGTACGGAACCCTCGGTGGGCGAGTTTGACTCTCACTTGTCCGGTTTTTTCTCTATGAAAGATCCCGCTCGTATTATACAGCGTAGCGTTCTATTCTCTTCGGACTCTTGCAAACTTGGTGACAATATGGCGAATTTATAAGATTACCTCGTAGTATCATAGAACAAAAGGGACCAGCGAGAGCAAAAAAACAGTTTTCTCCAGTTGTATGAAAAAATGTTCAATTTGAGTCTGATTACCTCAGAGTCCTCAGACCGATGGAGGTCTATAGATAATCTAAATATGCTCATACCCACATCGGTCGGCAACATAATATATGTATATTATATTATATATCACACGTTTTCAATAGATAGGTAATGATAAATCTAATAAACCTACAATTACTAATTAATTACACTAATATTATAAAGGCGAAAGTTTGTGAATGTGTTTGTTACTTCTTCACGTTCAAACAGCTAAACGGATTTTAATGAAATTTGGAATAGACGTAGCTGACACCACACATAGGTTAACACATAGGCTACTTTTTATCCCGAAAGATATCTACTTTAGTATATTTTATGTAAGAAAGGTCATGCACATTCCGTATTATCACGGCGAACATTATTATAGTATCTACCTCAAAGTTCTTCGCCCACTCCTTCTCTAGTGTACGTTGCTCCTCCTGGTCGATTTCCGCTTCCCGTTTTCGTTTCCGCTCCTCCATGTCTCGCGTCTCGAGGTGCTGACGTTTACGCTCCATATCCGCAAATAACTGAAAATTACAAAATGAACCCTGTGTTAAAGATTAATTCAACGTCATTTTATCAATAATAATCCAATACAAAAAATAAAGAACACGGATTGTTGTAAAATTAACCCTTATGTACAAGGTTCTTAACAAGGTTTTTTGTTCAGCAATATCTTAACTTGTTTTTAGTTTACATATATTTTGAATGGATTCAGTAAATATTATTCTACCATTCTGAGGATTTACCGCAAAGATTAATCTTATTAATTTTATTGCCAACATTTGGTATAGGATTCTAACATATACTTATAAAATTTTAAGTGATATTTCTTGTGACAGTGAGAGTGCAAATCCAATTACCTATTTTTAATCGAATTGGAGACATCAAATCTGGCACAACTGAAGCTATTTTGAAGTCGCAAAATAATGCTTCTTCACTGTTCTGATTTAAATCTTATTGTGAAAAATACCAACCTTCATAGTCATGACGTATATAGAGTGCTTGTATTTTACTGGGTCATCTTCTGGAATACCCTCTTCCAGGCGATTTTCTTTTCTGAGTTTCTTTCGTTTCTGTTCGATCTGAAATGTGTAATTCAAGCTACATTAATGCCAGTATAGTGACTAACAGTACAGTATAGGCCGTGGGGTACCAGCTTAGAATAGTACCATGGACTTGTTCAATTGCATAATTTAAACATTCCAAAAGGCTCCATAAAACTTAAAGCACAAGGTCTAATTTTGTTAAGCAAAGGCTTCTACAAAATTAAAGCAAAGGTTTTTGGTAGATTTCGTTTTGTTTTGAGATCCGGAGTTCAATTGAAGAATCAATGAATTCGATTGAAAATCCAACTATCCCATGAATGATCTCACCATGTGATCAGTGCGCTCTTTGGCCTCTTCACAAATATCCAGACACTTTTTTCTCGTTTCCTCATTTTCCAATATTTTCCATGACCTGTTCACAATCTCAAATGCTTGTTGAGCTTTTTCAGCGTCATCCTGAAATACAAGAGATAATTTGATAACTCATTTGCTAAAATTGCTTCTTCTAGATTCCATGTGTTACTCATTAATGTCTAGATAATATTTTTTACTCTTTACTGATAAACATTCAATATAAAAAAACAATTTTATTATATTTTACTAATTATTATTTAAAATAGTCAGAAAAAGTCTTAATTGCAGGCGCCTAAACAATACATGTATAAAACAAAAAGTGTAATTTAAATCAGAATGTATTAAAAAAAAAATATCACTAAAATAGGAGGGTTCCTCCACTTTGTATGTATTATATGTAACTTTGGAAAGTCCAAGATCTCTGTTGACGCAAGCAACCATTTGGAATTTTGGACTCTTTCGAAAACAATGATGAACCGGTTGCACCTTAAAGGCTGTGTATAAAATACATAAGAGTAACTTTCTCCCATCTAAGATGGAAATCAGGACTGATTTATGAATAGTGGTTAAAATTTTGGCACAGTATACAGCCTAAACTGATGGCTTTCTGATGGTTTTCAACATATGAGGTGTCATCAGGCAGAGGTAAAATAGAGATAATTTAATAATTAAAATCTGCAAGTGCACAATAAATCAATCCTATTTTCCCACCCTTAGGGTAGGATTTTTTTCCAAATTTATATGAAACCAACTTCGAGGTATCTAATTAAAAAAATATCAAAATCGGACTGCCCTGTAAAAAGTTATGTGTGCTCATACATTACAATCAGTGAGTGAACAATCAATCATCCCCTGTTTTCCTACCCTTAGGGTTGTTTTTTTTTTCCAAATTTATATGGGACCAATTTCGATGTATACCCTTCTCAAATAAAAAAAAGAATTATCAAAATCGGACTACTCTGTAAAAAGTTATGCGTGATCATACATAAAAAATGAAAAAAATATACGCGTCGACTTGAGAACCTCCTCCGTTTTTTCGTCGGTTAAAAATACAAATATATATAGATATAACATCATGGCCAGCAGTGTGTCATATAGTAAGTATTGAGTGGAACTAAAAGATTTTAACAAGAATGTTTTAGCTGTTTCAGTGAAATCAGCTATTTTTGACAGGGTTTTAAATTTTAGAATTGTACTTATTCTTTCAATAATAATAATACCTGTTAAATCAACAAAGAGGCTTGAACAATTTTATTATAAGTGTTTTTATATAATTCTTACATAAGTAGTAAGGATATGAGATCAAAAATGAAGCTTGTTTATTTACCCAGAAGATATCTTTGACTTTTTATTTGAAAATGATTATAAAGTCTCCATGAAATCAAGAGAAGTTGGAATTAGACAAAAACCTATCAGTCTGCATAAAAAAATATACATATAAACTATCTGAAAGTATTCATTTAAGGTTGAGAAAATAGTAGTTTGTGCAAACAATCCATATTTACTAAAAAAATAAATATAAGCTGGATACTTTTTCCCATCATGGTACAGTTATTGTATATAATGGACATATAAATATTTATTCGATATATTTGAGTGTTTAACATACTGAAGTATCTACAACTGTATGTACTATCTGATACAGGTGGTGCCACAAATGCTTTAAGCTTAAATGACAGTTTGAGCTAAGTGCGTGTCATGCCACGCGCAAAGTAGGGTTTCGTAGTTGCACATCATAATTTATGTAAGCTTAAAAGAGGGTTTTCTATTGATCCTATAAAAGATCCTAACAGGGTAGATGAGAAAAAAAACATCCACACTTTGCGTGTATGGGAGGTACCCAAAAAAAACTTTTTTTTCAAGATTTTATTCTCTGCCTTTTTGGCATAACTAATAATGCCAAACAAATTACAGCTGTTTAATACTAATAGTTATTGAGCATAGCTGTGGACAGACAGAAAGACAGCAAAACTATAAGGGTTCCTTGTTTACTACAGAACCCTAAAAACTAGTAAAAGCACCCCAGGTTGTATAAAATATGATAACTTATACAAATTTTCAATTTTGATATTTCATTACCTGAAAAATTATACTTCTAATATTTTACTGTTGAAAGCAAGCAACAGTTGTTCTAGATAGGAAAGAAGTATTTGACTTTTTGCATTATGCCAAATGTACAAATTCATTCCATAACTAACATAATGAGAATTTGACATTAAGCATACTATTTGATGGCTTTGGGATTTATTTTGGTATCAATATACCATAGATGGATTAAAACACTACATTTCATTCTTTATTTGTTTGTTTATCACTTAAACACAGTTAATCTAATCCCTATCAATGCATATAATAGTTACATGTGTGAAGAGCACTCTCATATTTTGTATCTTTGACATTTTTGTCTCTATTCCTTACCTATGATGTTGTCTCAGGCACTCTCCATGTAGTTCCAATCTGTGGATAAAAAGGAAAAATTGACGGACATAACCGCCTAAACAAGTCTTGAGGTCTCTTTAGGACACCTACTGATGCAATTTTAATACCAATTCTCTATATCAAAATATATTGAGACCATAATAGTAGTAGACTTTCAATCCTTAAAGTCTTTTCATGTTAACCGAAGCAGATATATTGTTTAATATGTATATTATCTATGTTACGCAAGATTGGATGAATGAAATTAAATATAGATACAATTGAGTTGGTACAATATACATCTTTGAATGTAAAAGAAGACATTTGTCAGTATTGTAGCAAGTGGGAAAGTATCTGCCTACCCCATCAGAAAGGCAGGGTATGTATGTAAGAACATTACTGAAATGTGAACTTACCATATTCTTGTCAGGATGAACAAGAATGGATAATCGTCTGTATTTTTTCTTAATTTCATCTACTGTGGCATCAGGATCAACTTGCAACACTTCATATGGGTTAAGGTTAAAATATGTGGATCCAGGACGAAGCAATCTATCAATCTGCTGTTTTGGAGTCAGAACCGAATCTCGCTTTTCGATTTCTTTAACCTGAAAATATTTGAGTCCGAAATGAAAAAAAGAATATAATAACCAGAGAAAAGCATTAGAATTATATGTAGGTACACTAAATTTTATGTTCCCATATCTTAACCTGTCTCTCTATTATGATGTAAAGAACAATGGCAGACTGGGCTGATCTAACTAATTTTCAAACCTTCATTTAATGAAGTTGTGCACTTTTTTGATACACAGAGAAATGAGGAAAACAAAATTGTTATTACTGGCGAATGGTAAGTGAAGACGCGTATATGTATCTTTATCAATGAAACCAAAATTAACCTTTGGGTTACTAGTTAAGCATTTTTATATAACAATGCTAGTTATAGAAATGATATGTTAAATTGCAATAAATGGTTATGGATATGTAATATGAATAGGGGTTATGTTAAACAATCCAAATCGTTTTTAAGGCAAAACTTTTTAAATAAATATAATGTCTGTGGCATACATAAACATGTGACTGTTTATTTATATGTAAAATATTCATTGTCTAGCTTGCTTGTCTAGTAACGAACAGTTACAAGTTATTGAGTTGTGTACCTCAGTGTAAAATTCGTCAAAGGACTCTCCCGGGGCTGCTGTTGATGCCATCTTTATGTGGGCGCAATTGCAAACAAGCTGCGTCAGAATGGATTATTTAATGGTACATATCTGTTTATTTCAGGATAAAAGGATCACAAAGCAAATTACAAACAAAACACTGACTAATTTTGGCCTGGCACTCCTGGCAGTCTGGCAGAAATGCTTTTGTTTTATATTCTCTTCTCTAATCTCTTCTCTTTGGAAATGGCTGAATGCCACAGAGTGCAAAAGTCAATTAGCAAAGAGAATACAATCACAAAATACTGACTATTTGGAAAAACTCAAGAGTAGAATAGATACCGTCACATTGTTTTCTCTTTCACTCCCTAGTGAAATAGCATAATGTGATTATAGCAATCATGAAAGAGAAAGATTATGCATTTTTTGTCTTTGTCGATGTAGCGGGTTGAAAATTGTTTGGTCCTGATATGCCTACCTACTATGCGATGGCTTAGGGGCACAAATTTGACAGTTTGCGAGTTTATAAATCTCAAATAATGAAGAATATTCACTAATTTTGAATGTTAGCTCTCTGTATTCTCCGTTCAAAATAATAAATACTCGTGAAAGAATTATTTCAATACGTCAATTAGTTTCCAAGATATAGAATTTTAAAGTGAGCGTGCGACGACCGGGCCGTTTTCAATGCGCGGGACGTCATCGCGCAACACTCACTCAGTTCGTTCCCGGTTTTCCGTGCCGCTGTCTTGCGTTATTAGGTGCTTGTGTTACTGTTTTTAAGCTATTGCATAGCTTCTATCGCGGGCCTTGAGCGTGGAGACCGAATCCAGAAATTCCGTAACGAAAATAACCTAACGCAGTAACGCCGATACAACCAATGCCACCTAGAGGCGATTTGCAGAACTAAAGAGACAAGCGTGATATTTCAAAAAGTCATTAAAAGTTCTGCTATTCATCGATAGATGGCAAAACTAAAAACTAAAAAGTATCACCGCTGTGCCGGTCGGAGTGGGGGGTGTTAGGAATACTGCATAAATAAAATAAATAAATAATTATAATTACATAAGTTGATAAAAAATGCTATGCAATAGCTTTACCGCGGCAGTCTCCGAGTGCCACACGTCTTTTTTTTTTTAATGTCCAATCCAAATACCAGAAAATCATGTGTTGTGCCAAAATGTACAAACACAACCACCATTGCGCCGGAAAAGTTATTTTTTATCGTTCCAATGGATGTCAAAATGCGAAAGAAATGGCTACAAGCTGTGAAGAGGTTAGATCCTTTTGGAGATTGAAGCACAGTTTATTGTTATGAAGATCATTTTGACGTAAGTATAGTGATTACCTTTTATACTTTTGTATATTATATTATACTTTTGTAGTTTGCATTTATTTGGTAGATATAAACATAAAATAAGGTCAGAGGTGCAAAACATTTGGTGTCAAAACTTTGGATTTCATTATGGTGTGTACATACTTGTAATAAATCGAACTATTTAGCGTTACCATTTGTTTTCTATGTTTTAGTCTATACAAGCCTTTACCTGCAGCTTTGCTCACGTAGAAATCTTGCTAATAAGATTTATTCTTGTTTTAGATTGAAAATGAGATGGAGAATTATATTAAATATAAGCTGGTTGGGGGAAGAATTAAACTTAAAAAGGGTTCAGTTCCTCACAAATTCGAATATCAACAAGAAAAGAAAGACAAACCCAAAAGATCTGCTGTGCAAAAACGTGATCGAGTAAAATATTTTGAGAAACTGTTAAACAAAGACGAAACTTCGACGTCAGATGCAGCTGAGAAACGTGAAGAAATATTTCTTGCTTGCTGTGTAGACGAAATAGTATTAGAAGATCCATTAAGTTTTGAAACTAATGATCAGTGTTTGGAAATATCAAAAAAACTAAGGGAGTGCAAGCAAACCTGCAGGAAAAAGGTGTTCATAAATCAACCATGACTGATAAAAAATATTTTAAGAAAGAGAGGAAAATAATATCTAATACAGATTTAATATCAGTTTCTACTACGAACGACACATCTTCTAACGCCTCTTCTCATGAAATGTTTAAGCTTGATCAATATTTAAACAATCCTAATAAAGATTCAGATACGGAGAACTCGGAATGCGAAATACATCATTTTAGAAACTATATGCAAAAAGCTGCTCTTTTATGTATATCTAGAGAGCCACAACTGTTATTAGGTTTACCGAAAGAATGTTATTTTTGCATAGATATATTATCTGAAACAACAAAATGTACCCCACGAAATGTAATTATTACTTTAAAAAAAATACGCTTGTATCAACCTAATGCCATTCTGGCCTTGGATTTTGGTTTGACGACGAGTTCTGTTACAAAAATAATAAGAGTTACTGTTCCAGCCAGCTACATCATCTGTACTCAAGTCACTTGTATACTTTCCACCTTCATCCGATGTCCAGATGAATCAACTTATTTCATTTATGAAAAATTAGTCAGGTTCAAAGCATTATCGATTGTTTTGAGATTCAAATTGAAAAGCCTGTTGATGCCGTAAAGCAAGCTCTTACATGGTCAGATTATAAAAGCTGTAATACGATAAAATATTTGATATCAATGACACCCGATGGGCTAATAAATTTTATTTCTTCGGGTTATGGTGGCAGAGCAAGCGATTCTTTAATTTTTGAAGAGTGTGGAATTTCGGAGTCTCTACCTGAAGGATCAGCAGTATTAGCCGACAAAGGCTTTAAAAATATTGCACATTTACTGCAACAAAATGGACATACTCTTATCAGACCTCCTAGCGTGAGCGCTAAAGTAATACCGACTAAGAAAGAAGTTTTAGAGACAAAAAAAAAATTGCAGCATTACGGATACACGTAGAAAGAGCTATCGGCAGACTAAGAGGTTTTCAGTTCATGTTGCCACACGCTTGTGTAGACTTCAAACAAGTCGACCTGTTAGATTCGGTTGTGATATCTGAATGTGGAATAGTTAATCTTCAAAGCAGTCTATTTAAAGAATAAGAACCCAGTGTTTTAATCAAAGTACATTTTATTATTAATAACAAGATTAGGTTACAATAAACAAAGAGGTACGATAGGTAGATATCTAAACTTCTTAAAATTTTATGTTCCATTTTCCAACAATGTTTGTTATGTTTACATATGTTTACTGTAGTAATAAAATTCACATTACTATAATGTTATTTCATTAATTTATCAAAAATATTTTCTTTCCAAAACATTACCTACACATTTTTTTAAAGGATCGTCACAATATTTTTTGTCATAAACTACCTCATGTACATCAACATTCTTTGAAGTTTCGAAATCAACGTGTGCAATACAAAATAGGGCTTTTCTTTTTCCAGTCATTTGAATTTGTGTCTGTACCTGAGCATAGTATTTCTTGCCTAGTTTACCTTTATTATAGTACGTACTAAAAGTGTTTTCCTTGGCTGGACACTTTATTTCTACAACGCAGTCGTTAGTAAGCCCGTCAGGAGAGGCACCAATCATAGGCCACACATTATTTAAGTAAAGACCAGGGGCCCAATTCAGTTATTCAAGACTACTCCATAACCGAACCATATGTGGAGCGTTTCCCGCCGGCCGCCATTTTTTTTTTTGATTCAGTCACTTTTGTGTCATACAATTGACACATTTGATGAAACGTAACACGTCCTTCGCTCGTTACTAAATCAAAAAAAGATAGCAGCCGACAGGAAATGCTTCGCACAAGGTTCAGCTACGGATCGGTTTTGAATAACTGAATTGGCCCCCAGATCCCATTACCTTAGTTTTTTACTCGTGCGACTTCATTCATAACACTTTTTTCTAATATTATTCCTCTTTTCATAGCAGAGGTTTCTTTCAATGTTATGACACCAAATATTTCTTTAATTAAAGAACCATCTTTTGTTGTACACTGAGCAGCTTCGTGTATTTTTGAAGCTGTTGTACGTCCATGGCGCATTTCAAACTACAAATTTGAATCCGATTGAGTTATTGTACCCTCTTTTACTTGAAGACATCTCGATTCCGTCATTTCATTCTTACAAATTAATGTCAAAAAGCTCTTAATGTCACGATCCACATAGGATTTTTTGAAGTTATTAATTAAGTAGTGAATAGATATCTTTTCGTCTTATTTTCGTCGTTTCTATTAGTTTAGTTTAGTTTAATAAAGTTGCAGGCAACAGCTACTCTACAGTTAAATCGAACACATTCCATAGACACGTCATCGAATACACTTGAAGCTTCAAGTGTAGGTGATTAATCATCATACATCTCTCTAGAATACCAAGGACCAATATTACCACATCACTAGTAGGGACACCCCCGAGAGGTTAAAAATATATCTTAGACATTTATATCTCGTTCTTTACGAACAAAAACATACATTCGTGCTTCAGACGTTGTTTACGAAACTTTAAGAATTGAAATAGTGACTGAAGTAAATAGTAAATGAATTATATTTAAAAAAATAACTGTTTTCTATCCCTCAATATTATCCGATTTTATTCTTTTTAACCGACTTCCAAAAATAAGGAGGTTATCAATTTGGTCTGTATGTTTTTTTTATGTTTGTTCACCGATTACTCAGCTAATTGTGTATTGAATTTGATGATTATTTTTGTATTTAGTAGACCATACTTCAGAAGTGGTCTCATATACATTTTATCAAAATCGATGCAGGACTTAGGTTTTTATAACAAAATAACTGGTAAAATATCATCCAATTGCATGTAGAAAAGTTAATAGCAAGTCGCGTATAAACGCGTTGTATTGCGTATTTTGAAGTTGGTTTTTTAGTTTTTTAAACTATAATTGTAGTAGCCGTGGTGGATACATGCCTATTGGCCGAAAAAAATAATCTTAGAAATCGGTTAGTGTTTAGGGGTAGAAAACAGTTTTATCTCATTTATAAGTATGGAAGATCACGCAACAGCTCTCATTTTAAGTATCTACGTATAAAAACAGCTTTTTATATGAAACACGGCAATTTTTGGAATTTTGAGCCAAAACACGGCATTTCAACATCCAAAATTGACTGGCCTTGTGGCTCAGTTGGTAGTGTGTTTACGTCTACCTGCTGAACTGAAAGGTCATGGGTTCAATCCCCACCCAGGGCAAACATTTGTGTGATGAGAATGGATGTTTGTTCTGTGTCTGGGTGTTTCTATGTATAATATGTATATATTTACAAATAAAGTAGATAGAAAAAAGTATATATGTATTCTATCAGTTCCATAGTACAAGCTTTGCTTAGTTTGGGCTAGATGGTGTTGTGTGTGAAATGTCCACAAATATTTATTTATTTAAAACACGGTAGTCAATTATTTTTTTATGGCAACCCTGTGTGGAACTGTGGACAAAGTCAGTCATAAACTCTTATTCATAGGTTACACGCTCAGTCTGGCGTCAGTTCAGTCCATCAGTCTGCTCAGAATAACCGGTTGACTGACGGACTGATGGTTCAGAATGACAAAAATTAAATATTTTAAATATTTTTCATCATTCTGTTGTGAATGACAGCAGACTGATGCCAGACTGATCGTGTAACCGCTCGAATCATTCTCGCGTCAGTCAGTCACCGTCGTCGACGCAATGGAGCAAGACGTGCCAAGGTAGTAAGGTAGCAAGGTATCGTAAAGTGACAGCTAATCTTTCTTCGGCGGTTATTGCTTTCCTCATACAGGTATCTTGTTTTTCCAAATATGGTTTGACCATTTGCAACAAATGATCGTAGCAGGCTTCTTTCATTCGATAGTAATTTTGAAAATCTTCTTCTTCATCCTGTTGTCGTATTTCATTTAATAAATTTAGATGCGTGTAATGTTCTCTTTTTTTGTAGCCAGGTTTTCATCCATCGCTTCCTTTTTACGCGTTTCTTTAACAGTAAAGCGATAATTATAATAGCACAGGTTCTTTTTTTTTTCAAAATATCCATGGCTAGGCAGAATCAGGTGACTCACTTGACTGTCGTCTTCACTTTACGAATGATGACTAACGTAAGCTTTATCAGTCTGCTGTCAGTCTAGACTGAGCGTCTAACCGTGTTTTTCATCCATCATTCTGGCATCAGTCTTAGCCGGATCAAACTGATGGACTGAACTGACGCCAGACTGAGCGTCTAACCTATGAATTACTTACTAGTCTGTGGTTATAAAATACACAAGCACAGCACAACACAAAGCTAGAGTTTTGGCGGGAACGTCTAAGTAACGTGTTGTTGCTTTGTTTTATTTTCTTAAACTTGTGTTATTTTGAACATTAATGCTATAAAAATGGTGGTGTTTTATTCATTAAGTGTTCGATAAGGTGCGTGAGTGTGGGCAAGTGAAATAAAGCAGTAAAACGTGTGATTTTTCGTTGTCGGCAAAACTCCATAGAAGCTTCTAGTAAAGTCGCCACCACTTTACTGAAGCAGGACTCGACTTATAAATTGACTATTGTGACTAGAACATTTACAGCTTGTTTTATTCAAGAAACATGAAAAAATTCTAATACTTGACACTGGCAAATGCTTTAATGCGGGTCCAATACAAAAAAGAAGAAGAAGAAGAACACAAAGCTAGTGAGCTGAATTAATTTATTTATTCTGAAATCTTTGTAATTGAGTGCTTCTTGTTTTCCAGATTTACTTTAGCCGGTCGTCGTCTATTTTAGTTTCTGGCTCTAATTGAAGGTAATATTTGTTATTTTACTTTATTTCCTGTATTATTATGTATATCTCCTGTAATGTTCAAGGCAGATTGAGAGTAGTGTATGGTAGTATGTTACCAATATTTCTATTAGACTGCTTTCGACTATGTAACTAAACTGCTTAATTACAAATACAAATAGTAAATATCTTTATTAACAAACCATTTGCACAAATACAAAATACTATGAACCCCGCACTAGGAAAACCAGTATCGCGGGAAATTGTCACCTATATTTTAATTAAATCGCGGGTCGCAGCCCGGTCCTTCGAGACCTTCGATGGGCATCAGTAGAGCCGAAGCCACCACTGAGAGGCTCTTTCACTAAAATAAAAAATACAATTAAAATATTGAAATTTGGCAAGAAGCATTGTGTTCTAATACATATATAGAAAAAAATCCAAAAACTGGAAATTTTTAATTTAATCCCAAAAAAATAGGGTCTTTGAGCAAGGAAGGAGGGTCCAAATTTTAAAGTGCTTTAACCGTATCATGTGGGGTATCTTATGAGAGAGCTTAATTAGCACAAGCTAAAACAGGTTTTTAAATATTTTAACGATGTATATTTTTCGATTTATAAAGGAAAATATAAAAAAAACAATATTTCCTTTTATCTACTAGTTTGTACGGAACCCTCGGTGGGCGAGTCTTACTCGCTCTTGTCCGGTTTTATTTTAATACAAAGTATGATTAAACATATAAAATTATTTCATAAATAAGTTTGCAGAAGTTTGATATCCTCAATGAAATTATTGAGTTTATTATAATTAGTTTTCACATTAAGAGTGAGCTCAGATTGTGTTATGCTCGGATGACTTTACAGATTAGTTCACCATAAATATGCTTTACCAAAAATATATTAAAAGAGCTGACATAATCTTTAACTTGCTTGTGATGCATACAATTTTTTGCTTGCTTTTAAACATAATTTGTTGCTTGACTGGACAGTTTCCATACTAGTTGGTTGTTAATGTTTAGTTTTAAAATGTTTTATACATAATTTAGGTATATCTACAAGCACCTCTCTGGGCTAGCAAAGCAACAGCAATGCCACTGATGTTGCAGTTGTCCATAGGAGTTACTGCTTACCATCAGGCAAGCCATTTGCCTTGTTTTGCTGCTCTTTTTATGTTAAAAAAAAATCGGACAAGTGCGAGTCATACTCGCCCACCGAGGGTTCTGTACAAATTAGTAGATAAAAGGGGGAATAATATATTATTTCATATTTTCCTTCATAAACAGAAAAATTTACATCGTAAAAATATTTAAAAACTTGTTTTAGCTTGTGCTAATGAAGCTCTTTCATATGATACCCCACATGATACGGTTTAAGCACTTTAAAATTTGGACCCATCCTTGCATAAAGACCCTATTTTTACCCGACTTCCAAAAAGAAGGAGGTTATCAATTCAGTCCATATGTTTTTTTTGTTTTTTGTATGTTTGTTCACCGATTACATTTGTGAACCAATTTTTGTGTTTCTTGAATTGACATATTTTAGAGAAAGCTCCCAAGTTGGTCCCATAATTATTTTATAGACATTGCTTTCTTACTTTTGAATAATCTCTAAAAATGAAAATTTTCATTGTATTCCTGAGTGAAATGCGTCAGATTATAGAATCGCACAGTTCCACCAACTCGTTTTTCTTTGCAAAAGTGTCAAATGTTAAGGATTATCGTATAAACATCTGCACATTTTCTAATCTTTGAAGGCGAAGCATTTCACATTCAATGACAAATATCATTCTTGACAAAAAAATAAACGAGTGGGTGAAGAGAGGTTTCTTTAAAAAGTTTACAACCGTGAAGGATTTAGAAAAAGTAAAACCATCTTATTCCTCATCCAATGTGTATAAGGTGAAAATAGAGTTACTTGGACGATTATGCGTTTTGTTTAATTATTTATTATGCATATACACACATGTACATTGGTGCTTAATTCTAAACCTCAATTAAATTACATATTATTATGTGTACCCCGTTAATTGGGGCGTAGCATATATTATGGTAAGTATTATAGGTAAGTATTTATACAGACTTAACTATATAGTATTATGTTTCATACATTATGTATCATAAGCGTCATAGGTATTTGTATTTAAACATTTGAGGTATTCATACATTAAATTATAATTTATAAGCAATAGTATTCGGAATTCAGTTACAATGGATAGTAGTTTTATAATACGAGACCATGAGCTACTATCTATACTTTTAACTTACATATAGTTGTGATTAATCTAGTCGTAATCAAAATTTATCTTCAAAAAAGTCCTTTAAACTATAATAGCACTTATCGACAAGAAATTTCTTGAGTTTGTTCTGAAAAATATTTATTGGTTCTTTCCCCTTATTCCTATTTCGTATTTTTTTATTTATTAATATACTGTGCGAAACTCTATCATACGCCTTCGACATGTCCAGTAGTAGCCCAACAGAGTAATATTTTTCGCGCATTTAGTATTTCCTGTAGGTATTTAAATACAGCTAACGTTGTCGACTGAGCATGATGATATGAATTTATGAATCCTAATCCTTTCTAATATTGCAAGTAACGAAGTAGCGTGCTTAAAAGTCGGTTGCTTCAGTTTTTTTTTAAAACTATAATTATTTGTGATTAAATTAAAAATGTACAGTTTTCGAATTCCTTTATGTGTACTTTAAGACAATGCTTCTTGCCAAACACAGTTATAGGTCAACGGGAAGTACCCTATAGGTTTTGATTCCCTTGCGAGTGTCGAAATATGCGTTTTTATTGACTGTGATTATAACTTTTCGAGATATAGTGATAAATACATAAAACACTTAAATCATTAATAGTACTTAGGTGTAACCTTTTTGCATAGTAGTAAAAAATACTCACCAAGAAGTTTTATTTTAAATTACAACATTAGCTATGGAACCCTACTATATGCGTGTCTCGATACGGTCTTGGCCGCTTATTTAAGCTACAATTATTTTAAAAATTTCTGTAAAATGTTATCAGTTCATAAGTATATATTTCGATATAAAACACATACTTTTATATCCGAGTTCCATACAAATGTTCCACACAATAATATGTATAAAACAGCTGTTTTTTTCATCACATGAGAGATAGATGGTTAGATAAACACTTTATTGTACAAAGAATCCTCAAAAACGCCTCACGTATTTATGGACGCCTCCTAAGTCCTGCACTGACGTATGAACATCCGCCAGCCTACTCAAACCAATGGAGCTCATTAAAATACCGGAGCACGGCTTTGGGTCGCTGGCATAGAATTCACAGACTTTCCTAATGGATTTCCAAAAAAATTGTTGGAAGCGGCTTGCGAAACTAAATAGCGTTTTGCCATATATATGATGCCGTCTATCCACCATATAGCTGGTATTGTGGTTGTATGCTTGCTGTGTGTGGTCTCCACTTGAGAACTTCTCGCCTTTTTATAAACAGTTTTCCATTATCATTTCCTATATCCAGCTACGTTATTCCTATCACTGACGACACCAGTCCTAACGGGCAGAAAACAATGGATTTTTTTTTAAATATTACTGTGTACATACTGAAATATCTGTAATAAATAATTTATACTTAACAGATTTATATAAGTGGTTAATATTGGTTTTTGAAAATCCGTTGCGTGCCGTCTGTATGCATCCATGTGGTGTTAACCTTAATAAGTTACTGCACTCACAAGATATTCAAAGGAAGTTGTAGCCATTTGCTTATCTAGGTTGATCACAAAAAACATTACATTATTTGAACATAAAACTTTTCAGGTGCTTAAGAGATACCATGTTTTCCGGAAAAGTTGTTATTATCACCGGCGCCAGCTCGGGTATTGGAGCTTCAACTGCATTAGAATTTTCCAAACTAAATGCCAATCTAGTATTAACTGGTAGGAACAAAGAAAATCTGGAAAATGTCTCCGAACAATGCAAGAAAAACTCTCCAGATAAACTAGAGCCAATAGTTGTTATAGCTGACATGAACAAGGAACCTGATGTTGAAAACATTATTAAATCAACCATTAATAAATTCCAGAAGATAGACGTCCTTGTCAATAATGCTGGAATCTTAGAAGCAGGAACGATTGAAACAACTTCCCTAGAGCAATATGATAGAGTTATGAATACCAATGTCCGCGGACCGTATCACATGACAATGCTGGCTGTACCTTACCTCATAGAAACTAAAGGAAATATTATCAATGTTTCAAGCGTCACGGGATTAAGATCGTTTCCAAATGTTCTAGCATATTGCATGTCTAAATCTAGTCTTGATCAGCTTACAAGATGCGTTGCACTTGAACTTGGAAGTAAAGGAGTTCGTGTAAATGCCGTGAATCCTGGTGTAATAAGCACAGGGATTCATATGAAATCAAGTATGAATGAGGAACAATATGCGGAGTTTTTGAAAAAATGCGCAGATACACATGCTCTTGGGAGAGCTGGTGAACCCAAAGAAGTGGCTTCTGTTATTTGTTTCCTTGCCGGCGATGGTGCCAGTAATATCACGGGGGCAACTATACCTGTTGATGGTGGTCGCCATGCAATGTGTCCGCGCTGATATCATCCTCGATTACATACGCCTCACAGTAAACTTTACATTAACTTTCCTTACAGCATATTGTCGTGTTTAATTATGTCGTGTTATATTTTTTATAATATCATTTCATATGTCACTGTTGTTCTGTGTAAGTATTTATTTTGGTGGAGGTACCTATATTATTAATATGGTTTGATATGTAATGAGATGTTTATTCAAAGTTATTGTTCCGTATATTTTTGAATAACTAATCCTTCTTACATTTAATACTAAACACTTACATAGGTTTGTTTTCCTCATCAGGTAACCATTATGTTCGCAAACAAAGTTGTTCTTATCACTGGCGCGAGCTCAGGCATTGGTGCTGAAACTGCTTTGGACTTCTCTAAGCTTGGGGCCAATCTAGTTATAACGGGGAGGAACCAAGAAAACTTGAACAAAGTTGCAAAGCAGTGCGAAGATGTATCTCCTAATAAATCTAAACCACTAACAATTGTTTCTGATGTGACTAATCCTGATGACAATGAAAATGTGATGAAATTGACTATCGAGCACTGGAAACAACTCGACATCTTAATCAATAACGCTGGTGTTTTAGAATCTGGTACTATTGAAACTACAAGTTTAGAACAATATGATAAGATCATGAACACCAATGTTAGAGGTGTCTATCATATAACTATGTTGGCAACTCCTTTTCTCATTAAGACTAAAGGAAATATCGTGAACTTATCCAGTGTGGCTGGCTTGAGAAGTTTCCCTAATTTATTAGCCTACTGTGTATCCAAAGCAGCACTGGATCAATTTACAAAATGTGTGGCGCTTGAATTGTCTCCTAAAGGTATTCGCGTAAACGCGGTTAACCCTGGTGCTATATTGACTGGTATTCATTTGAAAGGCGCTATGACTGAACAAGAATATGAAGCTTACTTGGAAAAATGCAAATTGACTCATGCCATTGGAAGGCCGGGATATGCTAACGAAGTTTCTGCTGCTATTGTATTTTTGGCTGGAGATGGAGCTAGTAATATAACTGGAGCTACTTTGCCTGTTGACGGTGGTCGTCAAGCTATGTGCCCTCGATAAGGAATCTGTACTTCTTAGAATTCATATAAACATAAAGCTTTGTATTGTATATATTTGTAGCTACAAAATAACAAATACTTAAATGTTATATTTTTACTAAATATATTTTGTGAAGTAAAAAACTGCATTTTACTTTCTAAATGTTAATCCTCATTTTTCTTTAATATTAGGTAACTAGATAAAGAATTGAGAGATTTAGTCACAATCTAAGTTACGTATACAATCATTTTCAAATTCGAGTCGTACTTCAGTAAAATGATGGCGACTTTACTGGAACCTTCTATGGAGTTTTGCCGACAGCGTAAAAAGTCGTGTTTCGCCGCTTTATTTCACTTGTCCACACTCACCCTCTTGATCAAACATTTAATTAATATAATCGGCCAAGTGCGAGTCGGACTCGCGCACGAAGGGTTCCGTACTATCATCTATAATACTACAAAGTTTAGGTCTGTTTATAAAATAACGAGAAATCAACGAAATTCCAAGTAGTAAATTGCAAACTTATAGGTAGGTTTTCGATACACATCCGGGCAGCATGACGACGCTCGCGCGAATACGCGCGGTTATGGCTCGCTCCGTGATGTTACCTCCCCCGCTACCCGCGCGGCCGTTGTTTAGCAACCCCCTCGCGCCACCACCACACCGTGGCGCGGCGCTCGCACCGCGTTTAGATGCACGGATTATTTTCATTTTGTGAGTTTTTATGTATTAGATTAGGTATTTATTTCTATAGTTAATATATTTCTGAATATTTACTTACGAATATTCAAGTTTCTACCTGTTAATTAAGATCGAGTAAAAATTGCTTAAAAATTACGTTTGTTGTATGGGAGCCCCCCTTTAATATTTACTTTATTGTTATTTAATTATTTATTTTGAAAGGTTATATACAATTAAATATTCTGTGAAAATTTGAAGCGTCTATCTGTTACCGTTTTTAATATTGAGCAAAAAAATACGAAAAAAAACACGTTTATTGTATGTACCCTTAATATTTTACTTTTTTTAAGTTTTAGTATTTGTTGTTATAGCGGCAACGGAAATACATCATTTGTGAAAATTTCAGCTTTCTAGCTATCACGGTTTATGAGATAAAGCCTGGAGACAGACAGACAGACAGACAGCGAAGTCTTAGTAATAGGGTCCCGTTTTTACCCTTTGGGTACGGAACCCTAAAAACACCACTATTTTATAGCATTAAAATAGTGGTGTAAACATAACACAAGTTGACAATATTAAATATTCTAAATTATTACTATATTTTATTTTTATTTTGACTGTAGAATATTGACTGATTTTATTATTTTATTTCAATTTATATTGTGATAATTTTATGATATTTTAAATTGTTTTTCTATATTATTGACATGTTTTTGTATTTTAATTATATGATTATGATTTGATTGTATGATTTTATGTGACTGTATTGATTGTATATTTAATAGGATTGTTTTATTCTATGGGTACAATTAACCTGAAATAAAATTATTTTGAATTTGAATTAAAAGAAAAACAAAAATACCCGACTGCAGAAAAGCAGTTTTTGCAGTGTAACTTACGATTTCGTTACGCTTGACACGCTGTTGAGTGTACATAGCCGAAGCTACTTTGCTAGTAGACGGTGGTCGTTATGTTATGTGCCCTCGATGAGAAATCGGAAAAATGTTTCCTCTAATTTTATTCTAAGTACTGCGAAATTTTCTTTAAATATAATTTTAACAAATAACGTAAACACATGGCGTAACTCCTTGACAATTTATATATGTATTTTTAACCGACTTATAAAAGGAGGTTATCAATTCGACCTGTATGTTTGTAATATTATCAGAATTGCACAATTTTTGTATATGTTAGTCTATACCAGCCTCTTCTAAACATGTGTGCCAAATTTCATAAGTGTATCTATGTTTGTAGGTTTGCATGTTTGTCCACGCATTACGCAGAAACTAGAAGTCATATTTCTAAAATTCTTTTTCTTATTGAATAAAGTATCTTTCAACTTAGGAGTCATTGTAAGTTTAATCAAAATAGGTTCAGTAGTTTTCAAGATATAGGCTTTAAATACTCACTTCGTTCATCGCAACTGCAGAGCAGTGTCTATACCTTATAATTCAATTGTTTGATAGACAGTGACATGAGCGGTGATGAGCTTTGACGACCGTTTTTAAATGTAACCGTTTCTGCGTAATGCGTGGACAAACATACATACACTCATGAAATTTGGCACACATGTTTAGAAGCTGGTATAGACTAACATATACAAAAATTGTGCAATTCTGACAATATTACAAGCATACAGGTCGAATTGACAACCTCCTTTTTTGGAAGCCGGTTAAAAATTTCATAGATTTCTATCTTTTCAGTTTGAAGTCGATTTATGTTATTTATTTAAATGACTTTTATTTATAATAAAATAATTTATTTATATAGTGTTTTATATAGATTATTTTTTCGTAAACACAATCGTTAAATTAAATGATCTTCCGGAAATTGTTCTTTATTTTCCTGTGCTTCTATCACGCATTGAGCAATTTCAACAATTTCACTCGTAATGAAGTTTGTCGCATCTATGAGGTTGCTTATGGAACATGTTACAAGAGTTCCTTTTATATCATCTGTAATGCTTCTTGCTTCGAAATGCTGAAAGCAAATTAAAATGTATTATGCACGGATTTATTTATAATCTTATCATTAATCTTCAAACATAAAAAACAAACATTCTTTAAAACTCGGTTTATCTACATTATCGTACCTACCTAATTATTTCTGTATAAATTGAACAAAATAATTGTATGATTATCTAACTGGATGTTTTTATAATATACTCATTTTGATTGTGTTATCTTAATAATTTATACAAATATCGTGACTGTACAATATTAAGCTCAATACACACCAAAGTCGCCGACCCGCCGACACAACCCGGCGGCCTATATGAAAATAATCATGTCGGCAACATGCGCCCGCGCGTGTTGCCCGCCGATAAAGTTTTCCGACTTGCAATGACTGAAGTCGCCAACATAGCCCGCCGACAAAAAGTCGCCGACCCGCCGACACAGCCCGCCGACACGCCGACACAACCCGGCCGGCGGCCTATATACATGCGCCCGCGCGTGTTGCCCGCCGACATGCCGCCGACAAAGTTTTCCGACTTGCAATGACTGAAGTCGCCAACATAGCCCGCCGACAAAAAGTCGCCGACATATGTCGGCGGGTCGGCGGCTTTGGTGTGTATTGCGCTTTATGCTGTATTATCTTTGTTGGTTAGTGTTACTTACGTTTTGCAATAATTTGTTCTCCATTCCCGTAAAGTTGTCAAAAATTTCTTCTCTGATTCTGCAAAGGCATTCTTGGATATTTTCTGTGTCTTTCTCGCACGTTTCTTTTTTCGCATCTAAATATCTAATGAAGATTGTCTGATTCATTCCTGGCTCTGGCAGGTCATTTCGTATGGAACTCAGCTGGTTTATTTCTTCTGCTATACATTGACCCATATTAGCCATTAGTTCCTTAAATATATCTCCCATGTGTTCTTTTTCCTTCTGCGAATAAATGTAAAAAATGTAATGTATATTTTCCAGACATAAAATGTAATGTAATGTAATGTAAATGTAATGTACTTATAATGTTTGAAATCAAATTTTCTCTAATAATAAAAACCGTTGTTTTTCCGAAGTCGGATAAACTACCAATGCTAAAAATAATTTCGTTTGTCGTTAAATTATACAAATTTTGTTTCATAAATTGAGATTGATTTTATGTAAAATGCAGAATTAACGATTACTTACTCTCATGCATTGTTTGACGAGCTCGCCAGTACCGTAAATATCGCTAATAATGGTTTCAACTCTACCTTTGAGTTCTTGTATTTTCTCATCAAACTTAATTTTGAGATTTTTAGCGTATTGTTTTACATTTTCTATAAATATTTCAATTTTTCCCTTCGTAAACTCTCCCATTGATTTGACGTAATTCCATGTTGCGACTGCTCCTTCTCTTATTTTGCCCCATACGTCCCGTATGCCACGAAAGTCTGCGTTAGCTAATGCATTATTGCGACATAAATTTTGATCAAATAATGGTTTCTCCAAAAATGTTTTAATTTTAACAATATTTTTTGATTCTGTATTCTGTAAAATGAAATAGATTATATACACACAATATGTACACACCTTAAAAGTAATAACAAAGGACTTTAATAAACTAGTCTAACAACAGGCGGCCTTATCGCTAAAAGCGATCTCTTCCAAGTAATCATGGCAATGCCAGGTTACAATGCTGTAGGTACTTACGTTATTTTAAAAGCCTTCACATTCATAGTTTATTTTAAATCGTGCTTAGTGTCGTAGAGAAAAAGATCTAAAATTATTTTACTCCAGGATAGGTAATTTACCCTATTATTTAAAATTATTTATTTAGTATAAAATTGGTTTGATACTCACCTGTGCACATATTACTAGAAATACAGCATAAATCAAGTATCTTGTTAACTTCATTGTGCAGCTCTGTGTCATCTCCAATTAATATGTTGTTCTGTCAGCTTTTATAAAATTAATCTGGAGTGTTGAATTAAATATCAATTAATTTCTAATCTGTTTGTACATACGTATAAGTCATTGATCTACTCTTTTGAGATCATGGACCAGATTATTGGGTTAATAGGCATATAAAAAGTATTTAATGATTTCAAATTTTTAACTGACTACTTAGAATGAGGGTTATGTTTTTTCGGGCATGCATTTGTACGAAGTAAGAATTATATTCATATATATATTGTATGTTCGTGATTACTTACATGTGTGGGATCTTTTGGGTCACTGAATCTTTTGGCCCACTGGACCTTGTTGACATGTGACAAGTGATACTTATTAGATTTGTTCTATACAACGTCTCTTGCATATGACATTGCATTGCATTTGAATTAATATATTTTTCACACCACCTGCCCAATAATGTTCCTTTTTATATCATGTACAGAGGGTCCAAAGTACTACATTTACGCCCTTGGGCTGTAATGTTGTATGGTATTTAATTATATCACACTATGATATAATGTGAATTGAATTTAGAACCTAAGCCTACTAGATTGTCGGAGACCAATCAGAGCTGAATATTTCTGTCATAACGGCCCATAACAAAAAGAATTCACTCGAAAATCGAGTGAAGCGAGGGAATCTACTATTTATGGTTATTGATATGATACAGGCTGTACAAAAATATTTTCGAAAAAAATAAAAGGAATTTATCTTAACCATGAATAAATTTATTTTGAACTTGCAGAAACACATAAATAAGTTATTGGATAAATACGTGAGTAGGTAAATAATACAAAATAAGTAATAGTGATAAATAGTTCGGAATAAGGGCTGGTTCATTCTTCTCGAAGAATATCGTTACCTATTCAAAGCGGGAATGCAGCAGCGTTCCTATCACCCTGCCTCATGGGCATCGTCTCGTTTTCGAGTAACTCTTTTGTTTAATATCCATTAGGTATGATTCATTTAGAAGTAAAACTTAATAGTAGATTTTTTATTCGTTAATAGGCTTGCAAAAACACTTGGTGTTAACGACAGTTACGGTCTACGATGGAGCACGCTTGCCTCCTATTTACTCGCGATTTGAAGACACCTAGATTATATCTATTCGGAAAGACCTATTCAGGAAGCGCAAAATAAGGTAAGAAATACATTATAATTTCAAGACGATATTGCCGTTAGTAAAAAATAAGAAGATCAAAATAAGTAGCTACAATAGAAAAGCCTTGCTTGCAATACATTGCCTTGTTTCGGTTTCATTTACATACAAAACTTATTATTTAAGTTTGATAGTAGTAGTAAATCGTTATCTAATCCATGACCAATGAAAAATTTGCTTTGCAAGGTGCCAGAATCGTTTATAATTTAAATAACTCATGGGATTCCACGTTGCCTGTCATAGTGGTAAAGACTGAAGTAGCTGAGCATGTTCCAATCTCCATGAGAATCCTCGCGGTGCTCATGCCAGCTTCGACCAGACGAGAACCGGCGCAGACTTCCAAGGCGGCTGGTAGTGTCGCTATGGACAAGTTGATGCGCCCCATCTAGGAGTAAAAAGATAATAACTATAGTTTAAACAAGTATCTATGTTAAAAGAAAACAAAATACCCGACTGTAGAAAAGCAGTTTTTGCAGTCGTAACATCGAATATAGGTTTAACAATGAAGTGATGCTTGGATATTATGTATCAAAGCGGGAATGCAGCAGCAATATGTCATTTTTTAATAGACTAAAGTTATCGATAAGTAAATGTTTTCTTACTGCAAATGCACTCTGTGTTGCATAGACCATTGCTTTCCATTCAGTCTGCATTGTAATCGTCCCCAAACAGGATCCAGTCGTCAGGAAGTTTCCCCCATCATCTGTACATTTTTTCATGTCCTCCAAAGCCTTATTACCGAAGTCCATTGCGTTGTTTGTCAAAGTTCTCATGGCAGAGATTTGTTCTCCGACTTCTGAGAGCTGCTCATCAACACATGACATGGTTTTCGTTACGGTGTCATTGAAAAGCACGTTTGCGTCACCGGTGTGAGACTGAAACAAATATTGTAAACAAGTTAAACAATTTTAAATATTTTCCTACTGAAATTATACTTAACTGGCAGTGTCTTGGTTATCCGTGAAAAATACAAGGCTTACGTCACCGATTCTCATATGTTGGCAAATTTGGAAATGCACACTTAAAAATTGATGATTGCCTTAGCGTTGAAGAATCTATGTAGGTATAGTAGAATCTGACTTACCGCTATGCAATCCATGATGGCAACTCCAGAGTCCATCAACCTGTTCCGCAGACTTTCAATGGTGCTGTTGACGCGCTCCCTCAACTTGTCAATGTTGGTGACAACCCTGTCTCTAACAGATACAGCCGTTCCCTGTACAGTAGACCCTAATCTGGCGAGGGCATCGTAGGCGTCTTTTCCGGCTTTCCGAAGAGTTTCTACTACCTGTTCGATTAGTCTCCTGAAAATGGATGCATTATTATATCTTAAATGTATTATTATATGTAAATGAAAAACAAAGTACCAGTATTAGTCTGACTGAAGACTAACATACCTAGAGTTTTCATACAAATCAAACTGCTGACGCTGAGATGGTACGAGGGCGTTTTGTGAGATTTCAGGGGCCACGAAAGCCGTGGATACAGAAAAGCTCTGGAAGAAAACAAAATATATGAAAGTGAAACACTGTATTGTTTGTCCCAGAAAATTAATGTAATGTTCCTAACTAGGTAACTAGTTTAACGGCTGAGGCAAAAAGTTTAACCAACACTAATAACGTTTCCCGAGTAAACATGGACAGTGAAGTACGTGCCTCTTGGATAAGGAACCCTGATCGCTCGCCTTATGTTGAGCTATGGACGGCGCGGTCCTTGATGGAGTGCGCTTTTATAGAAACAACCTATAGTTACACTTGTAATTTGAAGACACCCAGGTTATACGAGTATCTATCATGATTCATGAAAAGATGTCGCTTTCGTTGTGTTTCTAACAGTCTGAAAGAAGAATGTAGACATAGGCACAGAAGATGTTAATGGTATATATAGGTAGGTAATCCATTGTATATAAAACAGTAGTACCTAGGGTGATTTTCTTCGTTAGAAGGTAGGAACTCTTACCACAGCCACGAGCAAAAGCACCACTGAGACAGATTTCATTGTAGATATTTTGAACTACTGACTGCTGGATCTGACGGGGACCACCGAAACCTTATGGTTTTATAGTCATCTTCGTGATGCACTATCAGTAGTTTTAGTAATAGAATAAATAAGTACATTTTATCTTATCGGTTCTATGGGAAACTGGGTGAATAGATTATACCTTAGTTATATGGTAAACATCGAATTTTTAATTGCGAAATTAGGCATTGCAGATCAAAAAAAAATCGGACAAGTGCGAGTCAGACTCGCCCATCGAGGGTTCCGTACAAACTAAATAAAAGGGGGAAATCATATATATATTTTATATTTTCCTTCATAAACCGAAAAATATACATCGTAAAATATTTAACACATTCCTTGCTCACCACTTGGATCCGAGTAGGGCTATAGTAGCGGCGCCTCCCACTCGGATCCGAGCGAGCGTCCCGTTCATTTTGTAGTATACTGACGCTTGAGGCAGTCAACGATGCTTTGCGCGGCCACTCTGTACTTAATCAAAATTCGCCTAAAAAGTGTTGGTTCCCAGCTGAAGTGAAGAGTCTGCAGGGGGCGAAGAATGTGTTAAAAACCTGTTTTAGCTTATGCTAATGAGGCTCTTTCATATGATACCCCACATGATACGGTTAATTCACTTTCAAATTTGGGCCCTCATTCCTTGCATAGAGACACTATTTTTTTGTGATTAAATTAAAAATGTCCAGTTTTCGGATTTTTTCCTATATGTGTCCTCTAACACAATGCTTCTTGCCAAATTTCAGAGTTCCAGGTCAACGGGAAGTACCCCATAGGTTGTGATTCCTCTGTGAGTGTCGAAATGTGCGTTTTTTACGACATATTCGGCTGTAACTTTTTTTTTTGCGAAAACTGAGAAATTTTATTTTTCTTTCTGCAGCAAGATACTATGGATCTGCGTATATGGTTTCAATTTCAACTCGATACCTTCACGCGTTCCCGAGATAAAGGTCTTGACACCCGGACGGACAGACAGTCGGACAGACGGACAACAAAGTGATCCTATAAGGGTTCCGTTTTTTCCTATTGAGGTACGGAACCCTAAAAGCACTAGAAAAATAGGTATAGATACTTGAGGCTTAAATGACTCTCTGTACGTCCGGCATCTGGGATTGCCCGGAAGGGTTAATTTTTGACTTCGCTATTTCTTTTTAACCTACCGAAATGCTTAGTCTGAAATGATTAATTACAAGTTTAAACTTAACAAAAAACAATACCTAATAATACCAAGTAGATAACAAGAGAGGTCTATTCTCAGAAGTGGATGTCAAAAGTCTGAAAATGATGATGATGATGTGCAATAATCATTATTATAATTAAAATTCGTCGACTGTTATCACACATGATGAAGACGCTATACATAATATGTACTATGTCAGGTTACGCAGTTTAGATAATTTTTAATATCGCTAGTCCTACACATTTGCATGATGCAGCGCATACGATGAATATAGTATAAGTAAGTACCTATTTATTGTATGACTAGCGATAATAGCAAAATTATAGTATTCATCATCAATGACTGCCTCATAGATATAAGGCGTTGTACACTTATTTGGCAATTTTTTCCACACCTTGCGCTGTACATTAGTTAATGTAGGTAGGTATGTATGATAAAATATAGATAAGTATATATTTATCTAAATATCTATCAATATTAAGCTGACTTTGACAAAACAAACAAACAGATTTTAAAATACGTAATTCGTTTACTTGTTTTTTTTTTTCAGTTACTTATTTTATTATAAAAACCAAAGTACTGACAACGAATGTAGGTACGTTAATAGGTACATATAAATCTTTGTACTGAATCGATTTTAATAAAATTTATATGGTAATATATATTGGTAGGTAATGCTTCATAGGTAGTCCACCTATGAGGCATTACCTAACAAAAAAAAAAACATCAAAAACAATTCATAATTGGCGGTGTAATCGCTGAAGAAACATACAGTCGAATTGAGGACCTCCTTCTTTTTGGAAGTCGGTTAAAAACTAGCAAACCAATGCACAAAAGCGTCAAGATTGGAAATGTTAGCGGGAGGCCTTTGCCCAGCAGTGGGATACTACAAGCTAACCACTACAACCACAAGTACGTGCTTAGACTTGTGTCTATTCTTTATGTGCTGTTGACTTAGCGGTGTTAAATGTAAATAAGTTGGTAAATATTTATTATTTTGCTCTATTTTTCTCTTACAATGGTGCAATTGTTTTAATCGTATCATTCACAAGGTCTGTCAACAAAACTCAAAATTACTTATCTGTATTAAATATAGGTAAGTAAATAAGATATTGTGCAGTCAGTCACCTAGTTTAACAATAGGACTATGACACTACTTGCTTAGATAGTATCTATTTAATTATTTTTAATTGCCTTACTATTTCGTATGATTAGGTACCTACCTGAAACGTGGTCCCTAACTATGGGCCTTATAAGGAAGCTCAAGGTCACGCAACGAGCTATGGAGAGGGCTATGCTCGGAGTCTCTATGAGATCGAATTAGAAATGAAGAGATACGTAGACGTACAAAAGTCACCGATATAGCACAGCGGATTAGCAAGTTGAAGTGTCAGTGGGCAGGGCACATAGCACGTAGAACTGATGGCCGATGGGGCCGAAAGGTTCTCGAGTGGAGACCACGTACCGGCAAGCGCAGCGTAGGAAGACCAGCCACGAGATGGACAGATGAACTCATACAAGTGGCGGGAAGACGCTGGATGCAAGCCGCTTCCAATCGGTCTTTTTGGAAATCCATGGGGAAGGCCTATGTCCAGCAGTGGACTTCTTATGGCTGAGATGATGATGATGAGGTACCTACCTAAATGTCCGTACCTAATTAGCCTGTTTCGTTTTATAACCTAGGTAAGTACTACTACGTAGTGAATAGAAGCCGTAGGTGCAAGGCGATACTTGAATCTAATAATAATAATAATGTTTTATTTCGAGTAAAAGTACACAAGGAATACTTTTTTATCTTGACTGGCTAACTTAGTTATCATTTAATGTAGACTGCTGCCGAACTAGGTTTAGTGCCTGTATAACAACACGCAGCACTACATCCCTGCGGGGAGGCGTAGGGATGTAGTGATCTAGTTATATACCTAATAGGTAGGATGATTATGGTAAGTATTGTATAGTAGGTACGCCAATGGGGCTGACAGTCGCAATTAGACTCAATTGCATAAAGTGAGATTAGAAAAAAGAGCGTGTCGAGATACACGTGCCTGAGAAAAATATTTGGTATTGAACTTTACTTTTATTTCAACGACACGATACGATACCTATAGGAGGGCCTGAAGAAATAAATTCATATTTTTTACGCTTGTGAATGAATATAAGTAAGAGGGATGATTTTTTCCATAATTGTTCTTCATCATCATTTCAACCTCAAGAAATCGACTGCCGAATTCTATATTCGTTTTTCTATTTCGTTCATTCCTCCCACATGGATTTCCAAAAGAACAGTACAAAGCTACTGTGTTAGCCTTAGCACTCTTAGTCGGAAGGCTGTAAAGTATTATGAAAATAGATGTTTGAAAACCCATTGGTCGATATGTACATGTTTCTTCGTACGCTACAAAATTATAATCACCAACTCATGTTCCGTGTAACTTTAAGCCTGGTCATAACCAATTAGCAACCAACAAATTTTTACGCCTACTATTTTTTTTATCTTGGAATGATATGACACTGGCATGTGTAGTGGTCATATACATTCATAGGTGCTATTCATCTTAATTTACATAATTTATAATAATTTATTAGGTTTGCATTACATTTGTATTGTACAACAGGTGATGTTGCCGACAGGCTGTCAGATAATGTTACCTACATGTGAATTCTAGTAAAAATAATAGACAAATATCTCATCTTCAGCTGTGTAATGATGAAAAACGATGTTGGTTATGATGAAAAATAATCTATATCTGTCTCCAGGTTCTCATCTATTTCTGATCTTACAATAATCGATTCAGCCATTTGTGCGTGAAAAGTAAACAAACAAACAAACATTCACTTTTGGCGATGGCTTGGTCATTGGTCAGGTTAACTTAGGCACCAGGCACTGTAGGTAAATAGTATCACTATCTAGTACTAAGTACCAGAACCTAGGTACTAAGTATCCGAACCTGAACAAGTGCTAAAGCATGAATTGATCAATCGATCGTAGCGAGCTAAGGTCAACCGAGTCAAGGGCATCATCTGGCAAAATTTGCTTTCATCTATCCGGATATTTGTTTGTTTGAATGTTTGTACTCATACAAGTCGTATTTTGCGTTATTTATCATGCAACTAATCTTGTCGAATCAAAGTTTCGTCAGTTCTTATGATTCGAAAATAAAAATTATTGTAGGTGTATGTACTTACAGATTTTACAATTTCATAATTTTTTTGTCTTCGGCGATTTTTGAAGACTGCATTTATCGGCCGATTTTGATAATATTTTGCAGGAATATTTGGTACCTAAGTACTCAATTGTAAAGTCGTGGAGTCTCCGTTTGGGAAGAACTACTATCTTCTCAGTCTTATCTACTTATGTCTTATCTTCTGTCTTATTCTTACCATAGCCCATGCTATTAATAGAATGAATGGAAACTGTTCTTGAACAAAATACTTAGTGTTCGCGAGGTCTACTAATTTTACATACATACACATACATACACATTACATAATTATCTTGATTTTAATGCGTAGACTTGTAGGTACTTCTACAGTGCAGTTCGACCTCAGATTGTAATTAATTTATTAGGATATAAAACTACCAATCCGGTCAATGTCACATCTATCTAATACCTTTAAACGCGCAATTCTTGTGTACATATATATATATAATTGGACATCTTTATTTCTTTAATAATTAGAATGACTTGGCCATCGCACAACAACAGAATCACAAATAAGCATTGATTTGTTGTTTGGAATAGTCCCATGGGCGTACCCAGGGGGGGGGGGGGGGGGCAGCCTCGCAGAAAACGTATGAACTCGCCTAATTACTAATCAAAGTGTAAATGGGGCCTTATAGGCAAACTTTTAAATAAACCGCGCAGTAGACACTGGCAAAATGCACGGTGCAATTATTATTGCCATAAAAAACCACGCAGTGAGCAAGCGCTATAGTCGCCAGCCACCGCCGCGGCGACGATGGCGGACGAAGATTACCGAATCTAGCTGAGCGTTCGTATTCTTGGCGGTAGGGAGTTGCGAGCGAGTAGCATTTAATTTATTTGACATGTTATGCTAAGGCTTTGAATCTTGAGAGCTGTGTCTTCCAATGACAGCATGCCGCCAACAATATAGGGCAAATCAACCAGCTGGTTCGTTAAGCGAATATTTTCGCCAATCGTTCAAAGTTATTTAATATCCTTTGTATTTTGAGCCATGTCAGTACTATGACAACATTAACAGCAAATCAGCATATGAATACCTAAAATTTGATATAAAGTTTCGAGAACGTTCGCGCTCGCTTCGCTCGCGCCTGATTATTTCCTATTATTTTTAGCCGACTGTGTAAGAAGGAGGGTTATGATTTTCAAGTGTATGTATATGGGTATGTTTCTATATGATCGCCTACAAGCCTAAACGGCTTGACTGATTCTGATGTGCGAGGTGTCGTTAGAACTCCAACGAGCTTTTTCGTAATAAATAAGTGATTTCACTAGAATTATTCTAAATAATGCGCATTTATAGTCATTTACAGCGGTACTTTGTCATAAAAACGTATGTTTATAATTTTCTATGAAGTCATGTTTTTTAATTAGGAATAATAAATTTGCAATCAATGCATTCAAATGGTTGTATTTATATTTTTTGATCACGTAAAAGTCGTTCTTATCCCTGTCGGATATTTCATTTTTCTCTTAACATAAACACTTGTTTGGTTCATCTGGGCCACAAAACCTAGGACACGCTAACAAGATCAATGAATTAAATTATTTCCAAGATTAAATTTTAAAAACCTTCTAAATTTTCGCGCTCACTTCGTTCGCGTTTTTACTACTTGAACATAGAAATACTGTGGGCTCACTAATGTGAGAAATAAAGCATATTACTTTAAAAACACAATTAAAATTTGAAAAAAGTTTCAATAATGTTCGCGCTCGCTTCGCTCGCGCCTTATTATTTCCTATTATTTTTACCCAACCGCATAAGAAGGAGGGTTAAGTTTATTCGAGTAAATGTATGTATGTATGTGGGTATGTTTCTATAAGATCGCCTACAAGCCTAGACGGAAAGCCTAAACTAGAATTATTCAAAATAATGCGCATTTATAGTTTTTACATCGGTTCTGCGACTCTACAACATAATAAGCGTAACAAAATCGTAAGTTACACGTCGGGTATTTAGTTTTTCTTTTAATATATATACTTGTTTATTTGTATTAATTATTAAAGTGCCGTGAACTTGCTAATACAATCAAATAATTCACAAAAAAATAATCACTAAGCAAAAATTGTTTCCCAACTGCCAAGAAAGTAGCGCGTATCTTGTAGGTATGTTTGTAATTTTCTATAAAGTTATATGTTTAAATTTAATCAGGAATAATAAATTTGCAATCAATAAATTCAAATGGTTATATTTATAATTTTTTATAGCGTAAAAGTCGTTCTTATCCAGTCGGTTATTTCATTTTTCTTTTAACACAGATACTTG
This sequence comes from Lycia hirtaria, assembly GCA_947563715.1. Classification (NCBI taxonomy): domain Eukaryota; kingdom Metazoa; phylum Arthropoda; class Insecta; order Lepidoptera; family Geometridae; genus Lycia; species Lycia hirtaria. The sequence goes on along the minus strand of OX387379.1, from coordinate 9,541,351 downwards.
TATGGTTTATCTGGGCCACAAAACCTAGGACACGCTAACAAGATCAATGAATCAAATTACTTCCAAGATTTAATTTAATTTTTTAATAACCTTTTCAATTTTCGCGTTTAACATTTTTCCAATTTAATATATGTATAAGTACTGTGGCCTCATTAATACGAGAAATAAAGCTTATTACTGTAAAAACATTACAAAAAATTTCGCGCTCGCTTCGCTCGCGCTATTGATTACCTATGCTTTTATTAACTTGGCCATGCAAACGCTGAGCGCTCGTTCAAAAATCATAGTACTAACCAAAAAATTGTTACAAACCGCTATGTTTCATTAGGTGTTTTTGTGTAGTGAGTATGACAAAAAAGCCGCGCGGACGATCTGACCTAACAAAAAACTGACTTGCCCCCCCCTAGACCAGAAGCTGGGTACGCCCATGATTATAGTCCTAACAATACATATCACTTGCGAGCCAAATTTATGCATATAACTATTAGGTAGATTTTGTTTATGTAGAATCATGTGCGATTGCCAAGCCATTCTAATCCTTAAAGAAATAAAGATATCTAATATCGATGCGGTCATTACAAAAGTTGTTAGTTAAATAATCGGGTTACAATTTCTTACTAAATAGTTGGATAAATGCTCCCGTATGATACATAAGTATTAAATTAAATTAACCGATTTGGTTTTACATGAGATCTCACATCTTTTTGTGGTAGAAGAGATGAGTTGCGAGACTTGGCTTTTTTGTACAATTATTATGTTTTTGATGGAATGTCATTTCTTTTTGTTGGTAGCATTTACTTACCTATCTGTCTACAAAAGTTTAGGTAGCGTAAGTAATGGGAAAATAACTGCAAAAGTACGAGTACCTAACTATGTGATTTGTATCTATCTCAGTATGAAATTACGATGTTTTAGTTTATCTTACTTTACAGGCTAAACACTAACTGAGTTTAAACATGTGAATTTGAAGAAAGTACCTTAGAATTTTAATGATGGGTCAATGACATATCGCCTGTAACTGACTGTCTTCTTTATTCGAGATAGATCTACGTTTGACCACGAAATCGCCTAATGGTAAACAACAGTATGGCTAAGGATGGAGCACGTGTGCATCTATAAGATGTCTATATAGGTACTCTAGTTTTGAAAATTCTAAGAGTTATAGTGTAGGGGACAAAGAGTTCTACTTCTGTATAGTACGCATCAATAATGTGGACCGAAATTGTTGTTTATAGATTTTAGACATTTTAATGTGAAATGGACGGTAGTGTGCCGACAGTTAGCTTGTCCTGTAGTGGAGTGGGTGGACTAGGGTCGTGAAGCCTTGCGCACACTCGATGAAACGGATCCAATGCAAACAGATAGAATATAGTCCAGACATACTACTTTACATCGATGCTCGAGGCTAAGTAGCTTTTTGGCAACTAGTTTATTATCACTTGTTAACATCTTAGCTCGCGAATCAACGGACTCAATTTCAAATCATCCAGCTGATACTTGCCTGCATTGTAAAAAGTGGCAGCGGTACTCTTATTATACATGCATGACCGGACTAGATAGAAATAGACGAATGTACGAAGCAACTGTTCCGGTAGGAAGTAACGTTTAACCAGTTTGAAAAGGCCTTCCTATACTCCACTATATGGACACTACATTCACCTAAATACCAAATCTATCAATCGGCTTAAACTGCAGTTTGCGGTTTAAGCGATGAAAACTCGCATAAACCGCAAAATTAACTTTGTTGTCCTATATAAATGTATGAAATTATAAAGTTATTAATAAAGTTAAAATAACTCGGGAATAGGACTGAAATTTCTGTATGTATTAATTTTTCCTTGCTTTATAGGCTTAACACTAATTGTTTTCAAAATTTCATGCTCGTACGTCTAAACTGCAGTTACGGCTTAAGCGATGAAAACTCGCATAAACCGCAAAATTAACTTTGTAATCCTATATAAATGAATGAAATTACAACGTTATTTATGCAGTCAACATAACTCGAGAATGGGGCTGAAATTTCTATATGTCTTAATGTTTCATTGCTTTGTAGGCTAAACACTAATTGTTTCCAAAATTTCATGTTCGTACGTCTTCTAGAAGTGCCTTAGAATTTTGATGATCGGTGAGTGTATAGATGAGTGAGTCAGTGACAAAATCAAGGAAATTTGACTTGCAATAATTCTTAAGCCACTGGTTCAAAATGAATGATATTTGGAAATATATTTAGTGTCATGATACTCTCTTTGTCTCTGAAATTTTAGCCTTCTAGCTTTATCCACAACAAAGTTACAGGGGGGTCGAAAGTGCTCTGAATGGCTTCGAGAAAAGGATGGTACGGCGTGGCCTTGCTGCTGGACTTGGCCGGGGCCACTGCCGTGCCCCCAGATATATATATAATTATATAATCTGAATCTCGGAAACAGCTGCAACGATTTTAATAACATTAGGTTTGTAGGTAGATTAGGGTACGATAAATCGATCTTGCTAGATCTCATTTTTAGTGAACCCGGGTTTGCTCGTATTTTCAGTCATAAAAAATCCGAGTGTAGCTCGGTCGCCCAGGTACTTGTGTTTACATGAGCAAAACCAATGTCTGCAAACATTGGTTTTGCTCAAAAACACATATAAGAGCTATTTTGAAAGCACCACATACCTAATAAAAATGTTTAAAATAACTAAATTAAAAAAAAAACTAACTTAATTCCCATACAATTTTTTACCCGACTGCGAAAGAAGGAGGGTTATGTTTTTCGAGTGTATATGTTTGTATGTATATATGTATATGGGTATGAATGTATGTATGTGTGTTTCTACATATTAGACAGTCTACAGCCTAAACGGCTTGACCGATTTTGATGTGCGAGGTGTCGTTAGATTTGTCTTCAGTTCCTGAGTGTTATATAGGCTATATTATTTTGTAATAATAATAATAAATTTCTCGCAAAAAATAAAAATGCGTTTTTTCGTAACCTCCAGCGAACTATTAATAACGTAATAAATAAGTGATTTTACTAGAATTAGGTATTCTAAAGAATACACATTTATAACATTTCCTAGCGATTTTACGTATACTTTCTCACAAAAAACGTACACTCAACAGGGTATCAAGCGTAACGAAATCGTAAGTTAGACTGCAAAAGCTGCTTCTCTGCAGTCGGGTATTTTGTTTTTCTTTAGATACCTACATACTTGTCCTTTTTGAATTTATGGAGTATTAATTTAGTGGTGCTTGCAGTATGTATGTCCCTAGCTATAAGTACCTATAGGTGGTTTATAATTATTTTATATTTCATATTTATTTATTATGATCAGTTACGGTATTGACTCTGTTAACTGTAGCTTGACAAGGTAATGTATCTTGTATCGATAACCAACGTATTCTGATGCCTTTTATTCGTTTCCTACATTATTTCATTGTATGGATAGACAATTAAGAGGTATCTATTTATTTTGGTTTTTACATATGTGGGTACTTGTAACACCTGTGCCCATAGATTAGGTCAGTAATTTATTTGAGTTATTAATGCTTACCACCGCAATTATTATGTTATTGGATTTAAGCGGACACTCAAGTATGAAAAATATTCAATCGTGTTTGCAAATGACTCATAATCATAGGTAATTTAAATTTACAGTATTTTTAAAGAAGCAATTGACAATGACTGTCTTCGTGTCTGTACACTATAACTATAGCTTTTAGCGATAAGGCCGCCTTTTGTTGCACTAGTCTATTTAAGTCCTTTGTTATTACTTTTAACGTGTGTACAGTAAAGAGTTCATCTATCTATCTACACTATAACTACCTACCTAAATCATGATATTTGAGTGCCTTTATTAGGTAACCAAATAAAGGCACTCAAATATCATGTGGTCTTTATCAGTTATCTATGATTTACTATAACATCCAAAATACTTATATCATTTATTATCGGATATTTTTAACACGATGCTGTAGTTACTTATTTCTTTGCTTTACGATGAAAAATAATAAATACTAGGTAGGTAGCTACATACAAAATATAGGGTAGGGATTTATTTCCAACTAGGTACATACTTATGTTAGTGTAGGTATTTAGGAAGACCTAAAATGTTAAATAATGTCTAATGATAGTAATATCTAGAGTAAGAAAGTAGGTATGTAGGCAAAGTTGACATTACTTTGGCAATTTCTACATAACGCATTCCGGTCACGCATACACCTCGTTACTCCATAAAACTAAAGGCTTGCTTACGAACAATTGTGAAAGAAATAAAGAATTTCATAAAATTGACAGGCAGGCGAGTGGCATAAAACTATTCATTCGGTTATTTAAATTTACATTCTAGAAATCTACGTATTACGAACCGATAATATTAATTGTTTCCAAATGGCAAGGAATTATCAATTAATTTAATTTTTAAGGGGTGTACCTAATTGTAATTGTTGTAATCTATATGAAGTACCTAAGTTGGTTGTTGCTGGTATGCTCCGGCCGTGTTGCTGGTGCATGCACAGCCGAGTAGGCAATCTGTCAAAGATCCTCTCATAAATAGGTCCTTACAGACGACCTCATACCTACCAGTTTAAGCAGGAAGCACGCTGTATGTATGCCGCTTCCATCAGGTCTTTTTGGAAATCTATGGAGAGGCATATAGGTCCAGCAGTAGATTTCTTGTGGCTGAGGTGGTGATGAGGTTCTTATTACGTGATGGAAATACCGGTACCATTTATTCTAATGCCTCGACTATGGTACTCATATTTTACACACATATCAGTGTCATCGTCTTCAATCTAACTTTTGATGCAAGTAAGTAGGCATGTGAATATATTCCAAAATCTTAAGTAAATCATATAAAAGGTCACAGCTAAGGCTATTTAAACCATTACTTCGCCTAAATCTCGTAACTCTGTCAGACAACAACGTTTTACGTGAGGAACATTCTAAGATATTGCCTAATTCTACAAGAAACTGTGCTTTGCTTGTTTAAGTCTAGTGTCTACTGATTTTATTACCCAGATTTTGTTGGTAAAATGTTTCCATACCACAAAACCAAGAAAGAAATGAGCTCTCGGAGTTTTAAAAGTATCTGGATGTTATGTTCAGTGATTTATCTAGGGTTAGGTAGGTAGGTACTGGAGGATCCGGATTTCCATAAATTTGATTATGCGTTCTTTTGTTATTTTACTCGACTGCTGACGAAGGGTTATGTTTTCGAGAGTATGTATTTATGTATATATCTATGTATGAGGTTTTTTGGCACGTCCTGTACTAAAGCAAAAGGTTATTCTACCCAATAAAGGAGATAATGATGAACACCCTTTACTATGAACTTAACTCAAAATTCACAAAAAAGTCGGCTATTTAATAGAAATATTTCGTTGACCCCGATAAAATGTATGGAATGCTGATATTTTTTTTGCAAATTTGGGTTGTGCCCTTTGCGAAAATTGTGGAATATAACGAGTATAAAAATGACCTCCACCTGGCGTCATAAGTGCAGGGTTCCCTACTAACACTAAGTTACTGATATTTAGTTATATATTTAGTTATATCTGGGTATAATATATGGGAACTATTAGGTACGCTAGCTCGCTCGGAATCCTTTAGGTAACTATTTTAGCTATTTGAGGGCATAGACACCTTAATTGTAGGTGCAAATAAAAATCATCATATTTTAAAATGCATTTCGGTCACTATCCAAGCGCCAGTAAAGGTAATACATAACCAAAATTAGGTCAATACTAATGCGAGAAGTTAACCGTGTCATCTAGAAAGACCACCTACGTCCGATCCTGCGACCTTGCCGTTCCTTTCAAATGGCGAGCGCCGTCATGCAGACTATTGAACTCGTGCGACCTCGATTCTACCGATTTATAGTGACAAAGTCGCGAACAAGATAAGTGATTTTGTTGCTGATAATCACGCACATAAGAACAGTATTTAGGAATGATATTTTTTGACGTGATAACGTCTTAAAAATCGATGAACGCCGGCTGTACGCACGAAAAAGCATGACTCATTGTCACGTTCCGCCTGAGCCGAGCGTGCAAGCGAGAGGGCGGAACAAGCGATAGAGAGGCACGATCGGCCTAAGCGTTCGACTTATTACGCATTTATATCATGACTTTATCACGTAAAACTATTGTCCATAAACGGACTTTACAGACAACCATTTTTTTCTATTTCAGTCTTCTCCGTGTTTCGATGATTTGGAAACAGCTATCACACTTTTAGTCGTCTTTCAAAAACGATAGCCGTGTTCCACCGTTGACATATAGTTAATTTTACCTATTTTAATAGTTTTAATTTCGATGAGATTTCCTTTTCTTGGAAAGTGCTACATCAAAAGTGATCTTATAAAAATTACTTCCATCACTTTTGAGCTATCTCTCCAACTCTCTCAATTATCTTCTACTATTGAATTTAGTTAATAACATTATTCCTCAGCTGCAAGTGGGTTTTAGGTATTTGTTCTGAACAAGTACTAGCTGAAGATTTTATTGATAACCATCAATAGTTATAATCCCATATCACCTGCTAACCAAAACTTTAAGGCGTGCAGGTCAAGGTAAAATAAATTGAAATCTTCGCAGATTACAGCCTTAACTGTAAACAAACACTTTCCTAACAAGAAATGGTCAGCTGACTGTAATACTTATCTGTTAACAAGCGTGTATTGCTTCCTCAAATTGATGTCTTCATTTGTGACTTATAGTAACTACTTACTGCAAATTGGCCAAATTTTAGATATGGTTCGAACAAATAGGTTTTAGGTATTGTTTAGAATATTTTTTATTAACTAATACTTCTCCCCCCTCCTCCCGTACTATAAATCGTGGTACATTGTAAAATTATATTACCCTTATTTTTAGGGTCCCGTACCTCAAAAGGAAAAAAAACGGAACCCTTATAGGATCACTTTGTTATCCGTCTGTCCGTCCGTCCGTCTGTCAAGACCTGTATCTCGGGAACGGGTGAAGGTGTCGAGTTGAAATTAAAACCATATACGCAAATCCATAGTCTCTTGCAGAAAGAAAAATCAAACTTCTAAGTTTTCATTAAAAAAAAGTTACAGCCGAATATGTCGCAAAAAACGCATATTTCGAAACTCGCAAGGGAATCAAAACCTATGGGGTACTTCCCGTTGACCTATAACTGCGAAATTTGGCTAGAAGCATTGTTATAAAGTACACATAGGTAAAGGAAAAAATCCAAAAGCTGTACATTTTTAATTTAACTACTCTATACTAAGGGAGAATGATAATTGATTTTTTTTCGTGTTATTTCTACTTTTTCAGTTAGTTAAATTGTTTTGAAGTCGGTTTAGTTTTCTTACATTACTTTTATTTTACGTTGTTACTTACCGCATAACTTACTGCCATTTATATGCCGATTTAGAAGAAAAAAAAATTGAATTGAAAGAATATAACTTCATTACTTCCTTATATGTTTTGTCATAATTGGTTCAGTATTTTGGTTTTTAAAACACAATAACTGGGAAAAAGTCGTCCAAGTAAACCAAACTGTGCATTTTGAAGACGGTTGCTTAATTTTTTTAAACTATAATTATTTTTTTATTTAGTTTTTTTTCCACAAAAAGAAAACACAATGGCAACCCTATCGCTCACAAGTGGACCAATAGCGGAAGAACAAACGTTACTGTCACTGTCACCATGTGACTTAGTCATGTGACGCGACAACCGATCGCATGCGCTTGCCGACCTGTGAACTCAACCCCTTTTATGAGAAGAGGATGCGCGAAATGACTGTAATAGCTCACTTATATTCTCCTCGGTCGGTGGGATAATCTTCCACTGTTCCTTGTTCAATATTAGAACGTTATTTTTAGATTGGACACGATTATCTAATGACCAAGTGGGAGTGGGTATTTAGGGATGTAAGTAGCATTTATTTCCACATCCATACTATCTATCTACTTAGCAATAAAACCGATAAGATACCAGTTTGACACGCACTGGCATCAGCTCTTAATGGCATCAGCTACTCTCAACTCATAATGCGATACAAAGTTCGCTCAGCGCCCATTTTTATTTTGCTTTTTTGTAAAGACAAAATTTAAAATGAGCCTACTTTAAATTCTGATAAGTATTTATAATCGCTTCAACTTTTGTGTCACTCTCATAAGGCCTTACCTAATAACGTTACTTAACTTTAACCAACGTCTTAAGTTCTCTGTCACCTTTCCGCAAGTGTCATTACGTGTCAGCCAAAAGGTGATAAAATATGGAAAGCATTGCTAAGTTAAGTAACGTTTTTCGGTAAGCAGTTAATTGCAGATCAAGCAAAATAAAAATAAGCGCTGAGCGAACTTTACATCGCTATAAAAGTTGAGAATACGGCTGCTGGGCAGGTTAGTCAGTATTAGCAAGCGTTATATTATGTAGATAGTAGTTGGAATGGTTCCACTAGCGATGGTGCGAGGTAAGGCGATTAAAATCGTTAGCTTGTTGAGCTCGTCTCGCTATTAGCCAGATTTTTTTCATACATGAAGATACTTCTAATTTTTTATTTTACTATCACAGAATTTGTGAATATTTCAATTTATATTTATTTATTGATTAAAGATGCTGCCGTTTAAGTGAAAAAAATAATCTAAAGTGGGGATACCTAAAATGGAACGTAGAACCGTAATTTCGTAACGAAAAAAGGAACGCTTGGATCAAGTTTAATCAAATCAAATCAAATCAAATATACTTTATTGCTCATAAATCAATAGGTATCAAGAACGTCAAAATTATTAGTACATATCAATATCATAATAATTTTATCGAAAGGTTTACGTGATTTTAATATATTGAAGTACAAAATTCTGGATGAGATTGGGCTTTTATTTGTAAATATTGCAGGCGACTTGATAATAAGCGTAGATTTTTTTAAATAATATTTTGGTTAGTTGTACTAGTATAAATACTTAATTAACTAGATAATTTTTAATGGCAGGTATTGATATATTTCTTTATTCTTGTCTTAACGGTTAGACTGTTAAAACAAATGTAATTAAAATTTATTGGTTAACGTATAATTTAAATTAAATCGAGTATATCATTTTATTTATGCTAATATTATAAAGATTAGCTAATTTATCATTTGTGTAATTCTAACTTACCAGTAACATGTATGTTATTCAAGGCTAATAAATATTCTTATTCTTAATTCCGTTATCAGTCAAGCAGTTTCAACACATGAAGAACCAAGATCTGCACTACATGCATGCATACATACTACATGCACATAGCTACACTCTTGGAAAACATTATCTCCCTTCTCGGTAGTCGGATGAATAACCGATATATATGTTTTGATTGACACGGTAAACACAATCCAAAGCATATTTAACAAACCGTTGAACCTTATCGAGATACAAAAGAAAAATAATAGCACTTCAAGGCAAGTGTTTGGTTTGCATGAATGGTCAATGCTGCAAGCAAACAAAGATGATATGATCATCTCAATAGGAAGGTTATATACACTTCAACTGTCAATGTAATGCGCAAATAAATGCTCAATAACCAATGTGTTATTAAATCCTCGTTTTAGGGTTCCGTAGTCAACAAGGAACCCTTCTAGTTTCGCCGTCCGTCGTCTGTCTGTTCCAGGCATACATATCATTGACTTCTTTCTAGAAAGTTGTAAGTTGGTGTGATTATACATCCATAAAATCTTGATATAGATATATATATATGAAGAGGTCGCTATTAGTGATAAGGCCGCCAGGTGTTACACTAGTTCTTAATTAATTTCTCTTGATTGTAAATTTTATGGTGTGTACAATAAAGAGTTTATCTATCTATCTCTCTAAATACGGTCAAATGTGGCGTCAAACGGTTTCATTGGTCGTTGATGCTCTGTAAAGGACAAGTATAAGTTTAGAAAACTCAAAAACTCCCGAACAGCTGAATCGATTTTGATGAAACATAGCTCACTTGACAAAAAATTCTTCCAAACAAAAAAAAAAACTAGATCGATATTGTTCCATCTGTTTGAGAGCTACGATGCCACAGACAGACATACAGATACACACATCAAACTTATAACACCCCTCTTTTTGCGTCGGGGGTTAAAAACAGGCATGATTATATGTATGTATGTAAGAAAACGTTAACGGTATGGCTATCGGAAAAACCTATAAGCTAAGTTGTTTGAACTGGGAAAGGTCAACACCCAACTCAGTTGGTTGTCTAAACTGCTGTTATTTGCTAACTTTCACCTGGGTAAAATTGAAATTGAATTTCAATAACCCTTTTTATTTGAAAATAGATTAGCCAACCGCTTGATGTTGTGGTCTACGTAACAGGGTGCTTACGTAAAATGACCTTATTCACCCACGAAATGAAGATACTCAAATTACCTACATCTATTCGGAAAACCCCATTTAATATGTTTATTTTACACATTTGATTTCGCTATACACAATATACAAGACAATGGAGTTAAAGTAATTCATTCAAGTTATTGAAATTTTCGCCATAAAACGATATGTCGTTTTTTTATGTTAAAAAAGGCGAGGGGGACTAAATCATGTTGATCAACTGTTCATTATTTAGGTAAATAATGAACAGTTTTGCGCACGTGATTAAAAATATCAGAATTTATTTAGATAAGCATAGGATACCTATTATAACTTAAAAAAAAACACTGGAAAACGAGAGGCAGGGTGACAAGAACGCTGCCTACATTCCTGCGTTGAATAGCTATTTGAGATATTAATGAAATTAAAAATTCATAGCTCCATGAAGTTGTCCAAGAATGTGTCAAAACAGATATGCCACAAGAAATATCTAGCTACGTCGATGAACAAACTATTGGACGTGCTAAGTAATTAGAGTGCTTAGTGTTGTGACCTAGCCACGGCCGGTCACACAACGGGATATCATTGTATGACTGCTAACTGAAATATCAATGGATATTGAACATCTTTTAGCACCTACTATGTTACGCCGGAAACGGTTTGATGTTAACAACGTACCTACATACTAACTGTACCGCGACTTCGTTCGCGCGCGAACCTAAAAATCTAATTCACCAAGCTTCACTTGGTAAGTTCGTTTAATATTCAAGTCACCATCATTGTCTCAGCCACAAAAGTCCACTGCTGAAAAGGCATCTTGTAATAATTGTATCTACATTTTTGGCTTTTGTCACACTAAATTAATTTTATTTACACTCGCTGGTACATAACTTTTAGGTTAGTCACGTCTTAGGAATTTCTTTATTACCAAGTCGCAGTTATGGTAAACCATTTATTAAAATCATCGACTGTTATCAGCAACAATTCAGACGTAAGTAATTATATTGACTCACATGGTTTCACCGCCTTTATTTTTACTCCGAAATACCAACGAGGTTAGGTTTAAAGATTATCACTTTCATGAGAACATAATTGATGATTTAATTTATACAGTTCGTCATCGCAGATATTAGGTCCAAAATATAAGTACAAACAAACACAAACACATCACAACGCATTAAACGGTTTTTTTATGTGAACGGATTCATGATCTACAGTGGGTATATTCATCTTTATCATCTCAGCTACAACAAGTCTGTCAGCTGGATATAGGCCAAAAATAGTCAAAGGGACAGACATAGCATAGCGGATTAGCAAGTTGAAGTAGCAGTGAGCAGAGCACCTGGCTGAAATTGATTTGGAATTGTTTTTATTTTTAACATTTGGCTTGTGTCGCAGTTCGAAGTTTACCTAACATACAACATCGCATAGTAAGTACTCGTATTTGCTTTGCTCTGGTTTGTACATAACTTGTGGATAAGTCACGCATTAACAATCTCGTTATTGAAACTCGTACAATTAATTAATAAAACCATTAATTTACGCAGCTTTGTATGCTTTTAGTCAAAATACAATTATAATTTTATTATAAGTAGGAAAAATCGTGTAAGTATTGGTTACAACTTCTAAATTTCTACGCTAGAATGATGGTTAATCAGATTGGAATAAAATAAATCAAGTCACTTTTTACCCAACTGCATAAGAAGAGGGGCATTTATGTTTATAATTTATAATATATAATTAATATTATTTATAACAGCTTTTACATAATACTGAAGAAAAATGTAATCAAAACTGCGTCTACCGAATTAGGTCTGTACGTACCCCAACTATTTTTTTGAGATCGGTATTAGGTCATATCATCAATTTAAGTTTTAGATAGGCAAATTTCGTTCAAATTCGCCCAATAATTTGTTTGAATTGCGTCGTTGACACGTTTATATGTTAAAATTTAAATAGTATCTTGAAAGCCTATACCGATTTGCATAAAACTAGCACTGATTCCTAAGTTGGACTATACCTACCTAATGCACATATAAAAATATTTTTGCAATCTAACTTAATACTTTTTAAGATATGCGTGGACAAATATACATACACTTATGAAATTTGGTACACCTGCTTAGAAGCTGGAGCGGCACCCTCTATTTGATTACAACGCACCTCCAGCCCGGTTAAAGAGCTGTAAAAGTTTCATCCGCAGCACTACTGCTGTAAAAGAAAATCCGGTTAAGGCCAAACAAAAGCTGTGGTCAGAAAAGTACCAACTACCACCTAATTTTGCCGTCCCGAAGGAGGAGCTACCACCAGGACATGATCTGCAATGGCCAATTTGGAAGTCTATAAATCGCCTCCGAACACAAGTTGGTCGTTGCAGACAAAATATGTGTAAATGGGGTCTGGCTATTCCTCCAGTAGAGCAGTGTGATTGTGGCGCCACCCCTCAGACAATGACACACCTGCTCGTATGCCCACTGTGCTCTAATACCTGCACAATGAATGACCTGTGGGAGGCCAATACTGCTGCCATCTCTGTGGCTTCCTACTGGTCAAATACAGTATAATAATAGATTTAAAAAAAAAAAAAAAAACGAACACCGTTGACACGAGAAGAAGAAGAAGCTGGTATAGACTAACATATGTGAAAATTGTGTGTTGTATTCACAAAACTTCACTGGGTAAGTTCGTTTAATTTTCAAACATTCTTCACTACTATTGTAACGCCTAATTTTTGCCTTATAAAGTATGCCAGATCCTTTTACATAGTATGAGTGATAAACCTACCAAGTTTCGTTCAAATCCGCCCAGTAGTTTAGATTTTTTGAAATACGACTTCTAGTTTCTGCGTAATATGTGGAAAAACATACAAATATACAAACACTTATGAAATTTGGCACACATGTTTAGAAGCTGGTATGGTATAGACTAACATATACAAAAACTGTGCAGTTCTGACAATATTATATACATACAGGTCGAATTAATAACCTCCTTTTTTTGAAGTCGGTTAAAAACATCTCAACAGGGACCAACGCTAATCGACCGAATCTAATGACACCTCGCACATCAAAATCGGTCAAGCCGCTTAGTCTTTAGGAAGGTAATATAGATACAATCATACGCATACTCATATACATACATACAAACACACCCGGAAAACCCTACCCTCCTTCTTGCCCAGTCGGGTAAAAATAGGCATACCTAATACTAAACAACCTTAGCAACAGGCAATAAAATAGATAAGCTATACACATAATTCATATATTACACAACTTGTCCAATTATGTACCTACTCGTACCTAGGCAACCTTATCACATGACTGATATAAATCAATGTCAGTGTGTCAAGGTACTACTATTATTTATTCTGTGGTCAAGGGTCTAAGCCACTAATTATCTCCTCTATCACGATTCGAGAAACCACCTGTGAAACTCACGAGAGGTCGACATCTGACAAGTATTTTTTTTATCAGCCCTGTTTGTACAAACTGTCCCACTGCTGGGCACGGGCCATCTTCTCATTGTGAGAAGGGTAAGACAATAGTCTACCACGCTGCGCAAGTGCGGGTTGGTACAGTCGGTCTGACATGTTAAACAGACGAAATAGCTGCATGTCAGGAGAAATGCCACTGCCAGCTTGGACAAAAAATAAGCCTTACCATCCAGCGAGAAAACGCGGCCAGCATTGTGGGCAATTTGGCTGAAATTGGTGGAAATTGGAGATTATTTGAACTATCCGGCTTATGAGTATTTTAAATGATCTCTAATTATTCAGTTTTAGTAATATTTATTTTTTGTTTTATTTAGTTAATATAATGTATCTTTTAAGTTATTTCAAATAAATAAAATCAAACTGAGTAGAATTGAATTGGATTTTAAACCAGAATACATTTTGCAACGTCCAACTCGCATCCCCCTGAAATCTACTAGAATTTCCGAAATTCAGGCTTTGAAGAAATAATCCCCCACGTAAGATCCCCGAATAAAGTGGTTCTAGATTACGATTTTACAATAAAATCTCCCCAAGAATTTGTTCTCCCTATTTTCCATGTTCCTAAGTTCACATAAATTGTAATGGGCAACTGCGAAACCCTACTTTGCGCGGGCCTGACATGCACTTCGCCGGTTATTTTTATTATTTTAAAATAAAGCTTGCGCTTGACCGCCAATTCACCTAATGACCTTGCGCTCCACGATGAATGTAGTGGGCTAAACTAGAATGAACTGATTCACTTGCGATTCAAAGACACATTGATTTTGATAAGAGTAGAAGTCCTGCCGAAAGTCAATTTAGCAGCACTAACTATAATTTAGTCTAACAGTTAGTATATAGTTTAATTATTAAAATTGTAGCATAATATAAAAACCTCGCTAGATAGTTGGAACAAAGGTCATTCGACCTTTGTTCCAACTATCTAGCGAGGTCCTCTTCAGGTGCTGGTCGAGGTTCTTTGCTATTAAACCGTTTACCGATACGACAATCGGAACAACGATCGTCGAGTCAACATTGGTCTAGAACTAGAACAGTTGTCAACGAGACACCTACTACCTATGTGAATAATATGGGAATATAAGTTGAATTGTTGTTTGTTGTTAGTAGGATTATCTAATGAAAATGTATTTTAAACAGTAATAAATTGAATTGAATTATTACAAAAAAAAAAATTTTTCTATGACACTCAGGAAGTGAAGACGAATCTAACGACACCTCAAACGACATCAAAATCGGCCAAGTTTAGGCTATCATATAGAATTATACATACATGCATATATACCTACATACATACACTCGAAAAACATTACCCTCCTTCTTATGCAGTCGGGTAAAAACAATTCGTTTTGGCAAAATAATCGCTGAAAAAACATACAAAAAATAAATACAATCGAAATGAAAAACTCCTTCTTTTTGGAAGTTGGTTAAAAAGATAAGTTTGTTACGAGGCTATTTGTTGGCCGATTTTGATAATATTTGGTAGTAACATTCGATATAGAATTTTAATAAGAATTTTGAATAGAAGTAGTAGAGCTCGCGAGCACATACTTCTTTGCAACAAGTAATTATGCAAGATTAAAAAAAACTACTTGTAATATAGTTTTTTTTTAATACGAATAAGTCCGCGTTTGACTCGCCTGTTGAAGGTTTATTACTTAAATAATCTTTGTCTTAATGTTCACAGTTATTAATAAAATTATTGTCGGAAGGAAGACGTTATATACAATTCCGACCTTTTCCGAAATGACGCAAATAACTGAAGTATGTAATTTATACAGCCGTGGAGCTGTAGTGTCATCTACTCACTTCCTTATTTCATACATTGTCATGAAAATGTATCGATCCTCTTAGTTAAGGTGGTAAGATGTGCATACAAAAGTATTTTTACGAAATATGATCGAAAAGAGTATAGTTAGTTAGTAGCAAGGAAATAATTTATAATATCGGTTTTGATTGGTGGCGAATCACACTTATTGATGATTTTTTTTTACTTATTTTTTTTTACTTACCAACTTCAAAATACGCAATTTGTTTATTTTGATGACATTTTTTCAGTTTTTTGTTACAAAACCAAATACCAAATAAAAAATAATCATCAAAAACAATTCATACCTAATTGGCGGAGTAATCGCATAACAAACATACAAAAAAACCGGACAAGTGCGAGTCAGACTCACCCACCGAGGGTTCCGTACAAACTAAATAAAAGGGGGAAATCATATTTTTTTTTTATACTTTCCTTCATAAACCGAAAAATATACATCGTAAAAATATTGAACACATTCCTTGCTCACCACTCGGATCCGAGTGGGGTGGGGCTATAGTAGCGGCGCCTCCCACTCGGATCCGAGCGAACGTCCCGTTCATTTTGTAGTAGTCAGTAAAGGCCGGCGTTTGAGGCAGTCAACTTTGCGCGGCCACTCTGTACTTAATCAAAATTCGCCTAAAAGTTTTGGTTTCCAGCTGAAGTAAAGGGTCTGCAGGGGGCGAAGAATGTGTTAAAAACCTGTTTTAGCTTATGCTAATGAGGCTCTTTCATATGATACCCCACATGGTACGGTTAATTCACTTTAAAATTTGTGCCCTCATTCCTTGCATAGAGACACTATTTTTTTATGATTAAATTAAAAATGTCCAGTTTTCGGATTTTTTCCTATATGTGTACTCTAAAACAATGCTTCTTGCCAAATTTCAGAGTTCTAGGTCAACGGGAAGTACCCCATAGGTTTTGATTTTTACGACATATTCGGCTGTAACTTTTTTTTTACGAAAACTGAGAAATTTTATTTTTCTTTCTGCAGCAAGATAGGTACTATGGATTTGCATATACCTATGGTTTTAATTTCAACTCGATACCTTCACGCATTCCCGAGATAAAGGTCTTGACACCCGGACAGACGGACAACAAAGTGATCCTCTAAGGGTTCCGTTTTTTTCCTTTTGAGGTACGGAACCCTAAAAATTAAATAAATATATCCATAATTTATTTATATTAATACATAATTTATTTTACATAATTATCAAATATGATTTGCCGCGTATAAAGGCCGATATTACAGTTAACCACAATTACTTATTTGTAAAACTCATTAAAGACAGTTAAAAATCCTTTTGTATGGGAATCGTAGGTACTACCTTAAAAGATTTTTTATGTGAACGGGACAGGAAGGTTGACTGCTTGATATATTAATACTGGTTTCTGTAAGAGATATTAAGAGATATTTTTATTTTTTTCTTATAATTATTTAATATTTTAGAATAAGTTTTAATTTGTTAGGCTCGGTTAGGTTGCAGCAATTGCAGTTAGATGATGCGAAAAATTTCTGATGACAACCGACTGTTGACTGCACTCTCAATGAAAGTCAGTAGCAAATGTGAATTCTATTTCATAAGTAACTGAGTTGAAATTTCATGGAAGCATGTAATCGTGCAACCGCGAACATATTCGTGTGAAAGAAGCCAAAAGGGCACAGAGAGGTTATAATTATGTATGCTCACTGAGGGATTGTGTTGTTGGGAAATTTACATAAACTTCATTGTGTAAGCATTATTCAATATCTATCTAATCCATTTATTAGATAATTAGTCTAATCTTGTACAGACATAAAACAGACTAATAATTGCCCGTAATAATATTGTCGAAGGTCTTGAGATTATTTACTCGAATGGTAAGCCGACTAAGCTCTAACTTGCCTGATGGTATATATCCTGGGTGTCTATGTATTGCACTCGAGTTTCCTTTATAAGTATATTTAATTATTCAGTTGTTGACCAGCTAATTGTTTTTATAATAAGGTTAATTACGATGTGCATTGGCCGGCTGTGGTGCATCGGAGAAAGTAGGTTGTGGATCCATTGCGTGTCTTGGACAAAAAACAAAAAAATGCATTTTTTCGTACCTTCCAATGAACTATTTCGTGTTAAACAAGTGATTTTACTAGAATTATTGTAAATAATGCGCATTTATAATCTTTTATGGCGATTTTACGCATACTTTCTCACAAAAAATGTACACTCAACAGCGTATAAAGCGTAACGAAATCGTAATATTGGCTTGCAGTGAGAGAAAGTTAGCCAATCGCCTACATAAAAATTTACCTCAAGTCTCTTAACTGACTTTTACAGTTTACCTGGGAAGAGAAGTAGCTTGTACTTTCTATGTTTTTATTTTTCTCTCAGTCCGGTATGGAGTACCATACATTTTCTTTAATAATTATCATCATCCACAGCCTTTTCTATCCTACTACTGGGTATAGGACTCTCTCCTGTGCCAATCGAGTTCAGGTTCGATCCGCGATTGTTACTATATCGTCGACCCACCTTGCAGCTAAATGTCCCACACTCCGCTTACCTTGCCTCGGCCACTATTCCGTCAAAACCTTACTCCATCTGTCATCACTTCGCCTAGCAACTTTCTTTCTTCAAAGTCGCAGGTAAATTTAGTTTATAATCTAGCTAGCTAGTGTACAGCTGTACAAATTATATTGGTGATTAGTTGTTGTACCGTTTATGTAACAAAACAACCGTCGCACCTTTACAAGTTGATAATAACAATCAATTTATCATTAGGAAACAATACTCTGACTAGCGCGAGACTGTTTTATAAATACGTACCTAGGTAAGTATCTCTAGTCTACATGCTTCAAAAATATTTGCTTTGCAATATTCTTCTAAGAAAGCGTCCGGTTTATTGAAATTTGCTTTCTACTGACTTGTTTGCAGATGTTTTTAGTGACGAAATTTAGAGAAATCACCAACCGCCAACTGCACATAGTAAATAGATATAGTGAAGCGAGATAACTGTCAAAGTGTTATGAAAATTCGGTCATTTTGTTTATGGATGTCATTGTATAGTGTCTAGCTACACTAGGTAGATAAACGTGTGAAATGTCTGATCCGTCGAATTACTAAATATTTTTAGATAATCTTGAAATTTTGATATTGAATTTTTGATAATCTGGCTTTCTATACATTTGATGAGATGAATAAAATAAAGCAAACAAGATAACATGTACTGTTATAGATATATTGTAATGAACATCCATTACTATTTAATTTTTATTACATTTTTTATTTTGACATTGTGATTATTTTGTAAATAATCGAACCATTATTTCATCTGACATTGTTATTATTTTGTATTTTATTTTGATTATTATTTGACTTGATTTTATTATTCTTTTGTATGTTAACTTAGCTATTATTTGTTTTTGATGTTATATTATTTTGTGTTTAACTGAATTACTGTACTTTGACATGTATCTTCTTAGATATAAATAAACTACTATGAACTATGAACTATGAAAGAGCATTACAGATTTCAGAATCGTTTTATATGAAAAGGTTACATTTAATTTGTTCGACAGGTACAGTTAGCTATAAAGTCGATAAGCAAGTATTTTTATTAGTTATAAATTGTCTGGGTTGCATACATAGAATTTTGGGTTTATGCCCATTATTTTCGAGTTCTTTTTAAAGAAAATCTGAAAACCCGAGTTTTCCATACCTCAAATGAAAAAAGGACTCTTGTAGAATAACTTCGTTATTTGTCTGTCCATCTGGCAAGTTAAAGCGGAACAGACAATTCGTATTTATTCAATATTTACATCAAAGAATAAAATTATCATAAGAGAAGCCTCAGACAGCATCTACCTACTATTTAGCTTATTCTGCAAAGCACGGGGTCCATATCGATCTCTGAAAATGTTTGACCACAACCCACCTGATGCAAAACGACGAAGTGGTCGAAGAAAGAGTACCTTTGGCCATGAGATGCCTATTCACTCTTGTCTTGAAGATACCTAAGTTATATTTACTAGGGAACACCAAGGTTGGAAGTGTGTTTCACTTTTAGCAGTTCTTATTAAAAATAGTCCCGATCGTTTTGTGGGCGCTAATCATAAATCTGGTATTATATAGATAGATGTATACATGCACATAATTATGCATACATTATAGAGGACATAGCAATAATAGACTTAAGTAATTTGTAGGTGCTCTGGCTCAGTGAAGCAACTTTTAATAATTCTTTTAAGGCTCAATTTGTCATAATTTCAATTCCCAATTTTTCACGGATATCTTTAATTACTAGTAAAATAATTCTAACGCGTATGTACATTTCAAAGAGAGTAATTACTTTAAAGATATTTATTACTATTTAAGTCATGCACATATTTTTATCTATTATCGGCTTCAACTATGAACGGAATTTTCAAACATAAAGAAGTTTACCGAAAAACGTTACTCAAATTTGACCAATGCTCAACATATTTTGTCAGCTTCTCGCTGACACGTAATGACACTATGTGGAAATAAGACAGATAATTTGAGACGTTGATCAAAGTTGTGTAACGTTTGACAAATAATTTGATGAGACGTAGGTAAATCAAATAACATTTTTCGGTAAGGGCGTAAGTGTCATTTTTTTTAAGGAGGTAATATACAATGTTTATATTATAAGATGAAGTTTCCGGCAGCCTAGTTGGGAGACCATCTGACTCGCGATCCGTAGGTCCTGGGTTCGGGTTCGTCCCGCGGTACGCACCTCTGTCTTTTCAAAGTTATGTGCGTATTGTTGTTTGCCGCCAACTTCAAACGGTAAAGGAAAACATCGTGAGGAAACATACACACATGAGAAACAACATACATGTCTGAGAGTTCTCCATGTTCTTGAAGATGTGTGAAGTCTGCCAACCCGCACTTGGTCAGCGTGGTTGGCCTTACCCTTCCCACAATGAGAAGATGGCCCGCGCCCAGCAGTGGGACGGTTTGAACAAACAGGGCTGAAGAAAAAAAAGTTTATTCTTGAGTATTATAGAGTTCAGATATAATATGCCGTCGCCTGTACAAACATTAGGCGAGCATTCACCTTTCTCATATTGCGATAGAGCAATTTGAAGAATTGCACATATGCAACTTTGAAATCTAAACGTTACTATTATTTTAATCTGAAGTGTGCAACTAATTTTCAATCTGAGTTGTACCTTTTATTTTCTTTCGCACACTTACACACACAAATATTGTACATTTATTTAAAAACGAAACGAAAGTAACTCTGTATCCCTTTTCTTTCGCCCGTTTGTTACCTTTTCACGACCAAACAGCTAAACTGATTGTTACGAAATTCAGTACCTACGTAGGAACAAAATTCAGCTGATGAACTGGAGATGGAGATAGACTAGTTTGTCATCACTACGCGGGTGAAGCCGGAACTAGGCTAGGAACCATTCTGATAAAAATTGTGATATAACTACCTATTATTATTCAATTAAATTTTCTACAAACTTTAATTATATCTCAAGAAACTTCCATTTTAATCTATTCATATTCAATTGTAAGTTTAATTCCAATTTGTATTTAACAGTCATTTTGCATGCAATACAATTATTTTTAATCATTTTAGCTGGTATTCATTTCATATTTATTTAAAACAGGTTTGAACTCAATATTGTAATAGTATACGTTCAGGTTCACAAGAACCAGTAGGGTCAAAAATTGCAGAGAGCTAAAAATCCAGTGGGCCAAAATTTACACGTCCGCGAGAAAATCAACAATGTGGCTACTATTTCATCTCTTCAGCGCCCAAGATTCAGGCTTGGCATAGGCTTGGGGCCCATTACAACTCGCAACCGATGTTTGTGCTAAGTGCTTTACGATGAAATTATTACCTATCTTATTTCTCGGAGTGCAAGGGAGTACCCTTGCACTTCTCGCAAATCGTAGTTTTTATTTGTTTTACCATAACATAAGACAGATAAAACGGAGATACTATAACTAGGAATAAAATGATAGCCCAACGAATGCGTAAATTAAGTCCAGTGCCTTTCCCATCATTTCCATTGAGGTCTGCGTCGACCGACTCTCTCTGGAGCCCACTTTCTTAGCTTGGCACACTCAAGTGAAATGTGCCATTTTCTAAGGGCCTATCGAGTGTCACCTCTCTGTGAGTCTAATGTTCGTCATAAGATCAGGTTTTTATAACAGGTAAGTACGTCATGTAAAAATGTTCAGTGTATTTTTTTGGAATTATTATTTAATTTACGATTTTGCTGTCAACTAAATAACTACCGATTTCTACAATACTTTACAAATGTACCGTGAATTTGCATTCAAAATTTTTCTCATAGATGAAGCCAAAAATCATCATGTATTTACTGTGTTTACGTGTGTGCTGAGATGACATGCACATGAGCGTTCGAATGCTGTTTCAATTGAGTGGACGTATTTGAAACAGAGTTAAAAAGTGTAATTGTGCCAAAGTTTGCTTACCTGCTGCGTAAGGACTGGTAGAGTGAGTTATAAGCCTTTTAAGGCTTGTAAGTATGTTCACTCGAGTCGCATTCTAAGCTTATTACTTCTATGCCTACACGTGGTTATTATGAGACCGGGTTTTAAATATTCAGGATTTTGTCCACTATCTTAGTTTATTTTTTTGCTGTCCACGTTCTAACTCGATTGTATAGCTGTGATTTCCATAAAATCGCGCTGAAATCTTTTCCCAGACCTTTTCGTCGTCGAAATAAAAGTAACAATTCACAATAAGTTCATTTGCGTATATGGGTACAACAGATAAAATTGATATAATAATGCGACCGTCATAACCTACCTTAGGGCATGCAAAATTTGAGGAAAATAAAACTAATTTCACCTAGATACGACCTCGCAAAATCAGCTTAGCAATTAGGTACTTTACACATTACACACAAGATAGAAATATTACAAAAAATAATTAAGTAGTTCAATATCTTTCTCTCTCTCTCTCTCTCTGTTTCATTTTCTCGATCAAACAGCAAAACCTATTTGTTGTGGAACATAGTACAGGATAGTTGAGAATCTGGAGACAGACATATTCTATGTTTCATAATCATCATCATCACCTTTTTATATCACAACCTAGTTGAAATCGCAGGGCACAGCAAATTACATTTTATAGAGCATAGTCACAGAACATACAGTAAGGGCTAAGCTTAGATTATATACCTCTAGATTCCGTGTTCAAATACTAAGCGCATCGTTCAATTTGAAGCAAAAACGTTTTACGTGTGTGAGTGAGCCGCCTATCGTGGTGTATTGCTTACACCATTTACATTTGTGTGCACGATGTTTGTGATACCAGTGCATAGATATTTCCCCAAAACATAGAGACTTAAAAAAATATTTGGGGTCGATATTATTCAACCGGAAAAAACCTAACATTACTGTTTAAAGCATGAAAGTCCAAATTAGGCTCGTTTGCTTTGGTTTCTTAAGCACTTTCTGCTTCATATGATGACGAGAGTCTGACGAAGGTATCAGATGATTGCCAATGGAACACCCTGATGGAAAGGACTAACACAGTCCAGTTTGGGCTCGTTTGCTTTAGTGTCTTAAGCACTTTCTGCTTCATATGATGACGAGGGTCTGACGAAGGTATCAGATGATTGGCACTGGAACACCCTGGTGGAAAGGACTAAGAGAGTCCAGTTTGGGCTCGTTTGCTTTGGTGGCTTAAGCACTTTCTGCTTCATATGATGACGAGGGTCTGACGAAGGTATCAGATGATTGGCACTGGAACACCCTGGTGGAAAGGACTAAGACAGTCCAGTTTGGGCTCGTTTGCTTTGGTGGCTTAAGCACTTTCTGCTTCATATGATGACGAGGGTCTGACGAAGGTATCAGATGATTGCCACTGGAACACCCTGATGGAAAGGACTAACACAGTCCAGTTTGGGCTCGTTTGCTTTGGTGTCTTAAGCACTTTCTGCTTCATATGATGACGAGGGTCTGACGAAGGTATCAGATGATTGGCACTGGAACACCCTGGTGGAAAGGACTAAGACAGTCCAGTTTGGGCTCGTTTGCTTTGGTGGCTTAAGCACTTTCTGCTTCATATGATGACGAGGGTCTGACGAAGGTATCAGATGATTGCCACTGGAACACCCTGGTGGAAAGGACTAAGACAGTCCAGTTTGGGCTGGTTTGTTATGGTGTCTTGAGCACTTTCTGCTACATATGATGACGAGGGTCTGACGAAGGTATCAGATGATTTCCCCTGGAACACCCTGGTGGAAAGGACTACGACAGTCTAGTTTGGGCTCGTTTGCTTTGGTTTCTTAAGCAATTTCTGCTTCATATGATGACCAGGGTCTGACGAAGGTATCAGATGATTGCCAATAGAACACCTTGATGGAAAGGACTGACACAGTCCAGTTTGGGCTCGTTTGCTTTGGTGGCTTAAGCACTTTCTGCTTCATATGATGACGAGGGTCTGACGAAGGTATCAGATGATTGCCACTGGAACACTCTGGTGGAAAGGACTAAGATAGTCCAGTTCGGGCTCGTTTGCTTTGGTGTATTAAGCACTTTCTGCTTCAAATAATGACGAGGGTCTGACGAAGGTATCAGATGATTTCCCCTGGAACACCCTGGTGGAAAGGACTGCGACAGTCTAGTTTGGGCTCGTTTGCTTTGGTTTCTTAAGCACTTTCTGCTTCATATGATGACCAGGGTCTTACGAAGGTATCAGATGATTGCCAATAGAACACCCTGATGGAAAGGACTAACACAGTCCAGTTTGGGCTCGTTTGCTTTGGTGGCTTAAGCACTTTCTGCTTCATATGATGACAAGGGTCTGACGAAGGTATCAGATGATTGCCACTGGAACACCCTGGTGGAAAGGACTAAGATAGTCCAGTTCGGGCTCGTTTGCTTTGGTGTATTAACCACTTTCTGCTTCAAATGATGACGAGGGTCTGACGAAGGTATCAGATGATTTCCCCTGGAACACCCTGGTGGAAAGGACTACGACAGTCTAATTTGGGCTCGTTTGCTTTGGTTTCTTAAGCACTTTCTGCTTCATATGATGACGAGGGTCTGACGAAGGTATCAGATGATTGCCAATGGAACACCCTGATGGAAAGGACTAACACAGTCCAGTTTGGGCTCGTTTGCTTTGGTGGTAATATTGTCAAGGTGACGGTAGAGGGTCACTTAAAATAAATAAAAATATTAAAAAAAACTACTGCGTCAATATCTGCCATCTTTATTAAATTCATTGCAGAACTAAAAAGATAGAAACAAGATTTTAATTTGAATATTTTATTTTCAGCGTTCCGACAGCGTTGTCAACGCTGTCGGACGCATAACGGAGGCATAACACGCTCACTTCTCATAATTTGGTTGGTGATATATGTAGAGCAACTCGGAGTGAACAGATGCCTCCGACTGCGTTTGTGAACACTGTCAACTAAGATTATTCAAAACCAAAAATGGAAAAAAATGGGACGCCACGTGCATTAACATTTTCGCCGCCTGTCACTTGAGTCGCTCGGTCCACGCATCGGGGGCGGCTGTTGAGGATGCTGCGAATAAAAAACGCCAGAAGTATGCGGCTTTGGAGGTGAGGTATGATTTTGTACCCATTGCTGTCGAGACCATGGGTAGCTCGCACTGAAGCCAAAAGTTTGATTCACGAGTTAGGGCGCCGGATACGGGAAAAGTGTAGTGACCCCCGCTCCGGCTCCTACCTGGTGCAAAGGTTGTCCATCGCTATTCAACGCGGTAACGCAGCTAGAGTCATGGGTACTTTTGCGCCTGGTAAAGTTCGGGGCGGGCATTTTGGCTGAGCTTAACTGAGCTTACAGGTTTTTTTAATATATTATTAATGAAATGACGTTGTTGATGACTTGTAAACCAAAATAAAATATTCAATTTGAAATCTTGTTTCTATCTTTTTAGTTCTGCAATGAATTTAATAAAGATGGCAGATATTGACGCAGTTGTTTTTATTTTAATATTTTTATTTATTTTAAGTGCCCCTCTACCGTCACCTTGACAATATAATTTTCGTGATGGCGGCATGTTCAGTTTCATCAAAATTGAATAGTTTTCCAATCAGGTTCGTCATTATTTTAGACATAAGAAATTTGTGGTATGTTTCTGATATTATTTGTTTTTCTTTTAAATGCCACCGTAAACCTTGTTCTGAAAACCAGCACACTGTAAATACATTTTTTGAAGTGTAATTACTTACTTATTTTTATGCAGTAAAAAGTGCTCAAGATACCAAAGCAAACGAGCCTAAACGGGACTGTCTTAGTAATTTCCACTAGGGTGTTCCAGTGCCAATCATCTGATACATTTGTCAGACTCTCGTCATCATATGTAGCAGAAAGTGCTCAAGAAACCAAAGCAAACGAGCCCAAACTAGACTGTTTTAGTCCTTTCCACCAGGGTGTTCCAGTGAAAATCATCTGATACCTTCGTCAGACCCTCGTCATCATATGAAGCAGAAAGTGCTTAAGACATCAAAGCAAACAAGCCCAAACTGGACTGTGTTAGTCCTTTCCATCAGGGTGTTCCATTGGCAATCATCTGATACCTTCGTCAGACCCTCGTCATCATTTATGAAGCAGAAAGTGCTTAAGAAACCAAAGTAAACGAGCCCAAACTGCACTGTCTTAGTCCTTTCCACCAGGGTATTCCAGTGGAAATCATCTGATACCTTTGTCAGACCCTCGTCATCATATGAAGCAGAAAGTGCTTAAGAAACCAAAGCAAACGAGCCCAAACTAGACTGTTTTAGTCCTTTCCACCAGGGTGTTCCAGTGGCAATCATCTGATACCTTCGTCAGACCCTCGTCACCATATGAAGCAGAAAGTGCTTAAGACACCAAAGCAAACGAGCCCAAACTGGACTGTCTTAGTCCTTTCCATCAGGGTGTTCCAGTGGCAATCATCTGATACCTTCGTCAGACCCTCGTCATCATATGAAGCAGAAAGTGCTTAAGAAACCAAAGCAAACGAGCCGAAATTGGACTGTCTTAGTCCTTTCCACCAGGGTGTTCCAGTGGCAATCATCTGATACCTTCGTCAGACCCTCGTCACCATATGAAGCAGAAAGTGCTTAAGACACCAAAGCAAACGAGCCCAAACTGGACTGTCTTAGTCCTTTCCATCAGGGTGTTCCAGTGGCAATCATCTGATACCTTCGTCAGATCCTCGTCATCATATGAAACAGAAAGTGCTTAAGACTAAGAGTCAATAGGTACCTAATAAAACTCTTTCGTCACTTTTCCATTTTTGGCCAAAAACAAAGCGTATCATTGGTAAATATATTTTATACCCTTGGCAACACCAAGCATTATGGCGCTATATTTCAATATTTTTTAATTCATTTTAAATTTCGGTTTGTCATTTTACTATGAAATACATCAGAAAATTGAATATTTACTTAAGAAATGTGATGTTTACACACTTTTCTTTTTTCCTGGATGTTTTTTACAGCACAAACTGATATTTTTTTATTAAAACATTTATATTCGTAATATCATCACTCGGCGAGCGCTCCTGAATGACTGATGGGCATTTGGCGGGGGCCGGGAGGGGGGTCGATCGGAGATGTCAATATCAGTGCCTTTTTAGTGGAAGTTTCTACTGAGCGCTTACTAGGCATCTAGACAATATATAATCTAAGGGGCTAAGAAAAGAAATCATAGTTCACAAGTCAGTTTCATCCACAGATAATAAATATTCTACGTTTTTCTTTTCTATGGTTTCATCCCTAAACTCTTCTGAAACTCACAGGAACAGCGGCTACTCGGCTTCCAAACAGGGACACGAAAAGTCCACACGAAAAAATTGCTGATCAAAGGCACCGATGCAATTATAAATTACATACCTCGAGAAAAAAGTTGAGAATTGGGCAGTTGTCGATCAACTTTAACGACTAAGGAACGAACATTTTATGGCCTGTAGCGGTTTGAAGAAATGACTTATTTAAACATTGCAAAATGATCTTCAAATTGTGGACAGTAAAGTATAATTTCATGTGATAGTAGAAATAGAGATGATCGAAGGCACTTAAGTAGTCGCGTTTTACTGCCAGACATGAGTGTGGATAATTTGATAGAATAGAGCCTCCAGTTGTGTTAAAGTAGTCTGATGTATGTACTAATAGATATTATGTGGTAGGTACTAGTTTTTTGATGAGATGTAGATAATGTATCAGCAACGTCTCTAATGTTGCATTTGTGTGGTAAAAGGATACAAAGACCGTTTTCTCTCAAGTCGCCTGCTTGCCAATTTACTTCATAACGAGTATATAAAAACAGCCAACCCCAACCCGCACTTGGCCAGCGTGGCAGACTATGGCCTAACCCTTCTCACAATGAGAAGATGGCCCGTTCCCAGCAGTGGGACAGTTTGTACAAACAGGGCTGATAAAAAAAAAAAAATATAAAAACAGAATACCTAACTACAAAATATGGTTGCTGATCTGACATTCAGGAGACAAATACGAATCTAACGACCAATCGATCAAGCCACGTAGGCCAAAAAAATCTCCTTGAAGTTAGTGAGGTTAAGCCGGATATGTATCGCATATTCACCATTGTTTGATCATTGTTTTGCCTGGCCGAGGATGGCACACGTTTATCTATATAATGATATTTATTTACTCTAGGAAATAGTACTTACTCTATTTTTGAGGCGGCAAAGAGCTCTATTCCTGTATTGGGGGACAACGGGAATAAACGCCAAAGTATGTGTACGGTACCAAAAATGTGATCCGAAATCGTTGTTTACGAATTTAGTCCATAGGGAATATGCATGATTTATTTTTATTTGGTCATAAAAAACCTAACCACAAATAGACTCATTCAACAAAAACAAAATTAAAATACCTTCAAAAATAAGAAAGTTACAAGCATTTTAATTTCATGTTAGACAGAGAGCACACGATAACGTCATAATGATGACGTCATGGTTCAAGTTCGCCGTACAAATTCAACACAAAACTGTTTCGCGTGAGATCCCTCTCACGCGAAATACGGGACAGAGCATCCCTCACCTGTAACTTTAACGGCCTTACCGAAAAACGTTACTTAACTTTAAGAATTGCTTAACATGTTTTGTCAACTTCTCGCTGACACGTAATGACACTTGCGGAAAGAAGACAGAGAATTTAAGACGATGCTTAAAGTTAAATCATGTTATCCGGTACGGCCATTAATGTTTATATCTCGGAAGTTTATTGACCGATTAAAATATATTTTTTAGTTTATGTATGCGACTTTCATGGTTTGTGAATTTGAATGCCTACCTAAAGCCTCGATGACACTGGGCTAGTTTACAAGCTACAAGCCACCGAGTTCGCGAGCAGCTTGTAAACTCGCTCCGTGTCATTGAGCTTTTTTACAATATGCTTTTGATTGTGTCATCGACACTCGCATTCGCTCACTCGCTAGCTTTTAAACTCGCCGACTAGCAGCTCGTAAACTAGCCCAGTGTCATCGAGCCTTGTAGTATTTTTTACTAGGTATGCAAACATACTGAAAAATTAATAAATAATGTTTATGTCTTGTTTATGTATTACATTTTAGTATGTTATCAATTGTAACTATTTTTCCTATGAAATATAAAATTCATGCACATGCCCTATTTCAATGTGTTATGGTACATAGATTACAGAATTTTTTGTGAGTGCGCTTAGCGCTTATTGTTTTGTTACGTTAATACGTTTCTAGGGAGGTTCCGATATAGTATTCTAGTCTTCGGAATTCTAGTAAAGTAAAGTAAAGTAAAGTAAATGTTTATTTCCGAAATAGAATTACTATTGCTATGCATTGTCTGTGGGCCCCAAACTCGGCTAAGCCGGTATCTTGGAAGCCCAGAGCAGATGTTCCTATTTTAAAATTTTTACGCGCGCTAGGAAATTAATTTACTGATAACAATGAAATGAAATGAAATAAATTATAATAATACTATTAATGACAAAAATTAAAATACAATTTGATATTATACACTAGATAGATACGAAATAATATGTTCGAAATATAGGTTATGAAAACAATGAGTTATACATACCTAATGATTAATTTAAACTATTTTGTTTACCGTTGGTTTGGTGAAATTACGTGTATTATATTGGGTGCATGGATGCATTGTGTGAGTGCGTGTGCGTGCGAGGGTGTGTCGAAGCTGTGTAATATATCTAGACTGTGAGTAGAGGGATGTGTGCGTATGTGAGGGTTGTGTGGTGTGTAGAGAGGAGAGTGTAAGTGTTTATGCTGTGAGTGAGACTGTGAAGCACTAAGTGTTGAGATCATATTATACTTTTACGAGATCCTGTGATCAGTGGTCTTTTAGTTTTTGGTTCATCAGACTCTGTAAAGCCGGTCACTGGGAAAGCCCTGTATAAAACATATCTAGTTTTTCATGTCAATAAAAAATAATTAAAGAACAGTTATACGTTACCTACATTAGTATATACCGATAGTACATGTTTGTCTTCGGTTTTAAATAATAACATGCAAGTCAAGCGGATATAATACAAAAGAATTCTTTTGTACGGAAAATTATAACATTATGTGTGATAAATGTATTTCATTGACAAAAGTTTTCAGATGTTTGTTGTGGTCTACGATCTTCGAGTTAACAAAAGCCTTCTTTAATGTATCTGCGCTTAAAAAATGAAGCTTAAAACAGAAATCACTGTTTGGCTAAATAGGTACATAACTACATATATTCGAAAACGGTTTGGCTAAATAGGTACATACATATATTCGAAACCTCGTCATTTAAAACTACCATACTACTTGTCATCCCGCAAAGTCGAATAAGTACTTACGTCTTATGAGGCACAGTGCCTGAAAACGTGGACAAAACTGCCGGCCTTACAGAAAAACGTTACTTAAATTTAAACAATGCTTAATATATTTTGTCAACTTCTCGCTTACACGTAATGACACTTGTGGAAAGAAGAAAGAGAGTTTAAGACGATGGTTAAAGTTAAGTAACGTTTTTCGGTAAGGGCGTGCATGTTTTAATGACCTGCATCTTAAATCAG
Organism: Lycia hirtaria; assembly: GCA_947563715.1. Classification (NCBI taxonomy): domain Eukaryota; kingdom Metazoa; phylum Arthropoda; class Insecta; order Lepidoptera; family Geometridae; genus Lycia; species Lycia hirtaria. The sequence continues at coordinate 9,510,740 of OX387379.1, read as the reverse complement.
CGTAATTATGTTTTTAACGCCACTTGCATCGCTTTCAATATCAAATCAAATCAAATCATCAAATTTATTTATTTTTACATCGAAATCCATAGTAATGTGACATTACATTACAATTGAATTTTACAATTAATAGGTAGGTACAGCAATAAAATAACAAGGCAAAAATAAATTAATACATAAAGTCATCATTGTCGTCAATTGAGATATCAAATTATAAAATTAAAATTAATCAAAATAGAATTAATAGTCGATAATTTCAAATTATAATTAAACATAATGAATAAATTCGTCATTATTATTATTATTGTCGATGACAATATCAAATTATAAAAAATAATTATTATAGATAATTAATAAAAAATATCATAGGCATGTGAGAGAAAAGTTAAATAACTTTTAAAAAACCGGACAAGTGCGAGTCAGATTCGCCCGCCGAGGGTTACGTACAAACTAGTAGGTAAAAGGGGGAAATTATATATTTTTATTTTTTAACAGGACAATAAAGTGATCCAATAAGGGTTCCGTTTTTTCCTTTTGAGGTACGGAACCCTAAAAATAAGACATTTTTTATGACAAATGCTATTTTATCCTAAAAGTAAGGCGTGTGACGATGAGGACGTGACGCTTACCGTTTTTTTGCAACTTACTATTAAACATAAAAATGTGTATTTCATTATATTAAGATATGATACATTATTTTGCGCAATACCTCGAAATGGTACTTGAAAGTGAATCACGTGGCGTGACATCGCGTTGCATTTAGAATCATCATGAGTTGCTGTACCTACAGAATCGCTACGTACTTGTAGCATTATTAGTATGAGAACCTAAAAAGTTTTTTGGGAGTTTGAAAATTTGTAAAATGAGTCTGAAAGAAGAAACTATTGACAAAAAATGTTTTGGCAAAAGAAAAAAATAAACGGGCGGTGCGGATGGCTAAGATACGAGGTGGTAAAGTAGAAATTTGGAATGAGTACCTACATCAAAATCTATGAAATTAGCTAATAAGTACCTACTACTACTTATTTGTTGCCTGAATCTAGAAAAATATAGGTACTTAAGTTAATAGTGAACAATGATTTTGTTTATGAGATCAGTAAATTCAATGTTTAATAATTTTTATTTACTTTTACAATAACTTACTATAGATTTTTTTACCCGACTGCGTAAGATGGACGGTTATGTTTTTCGAGTGTACGTATGTTGTATGTGGATATATATGTATGTTTATATACGATCTTCTGCAGCCTAAGCGGCTTGACCGATTTTAATGTACGAGGTATCGTTACATTCGTGTTCACTTCCTGAGTGTTATAGGCTATATTTTTTTGTAATAATAATAATACATCGCTCACAATAATAAAAAAATGTGTTTTTCGTAACCTCCAACGAATTTTTTCGAAATAAACAAGTGGTTTTATTAGAATTATTCTAAAGAATGCGCATTATAATATTTTACAGCAATTTTACGCATACTTTCTCACAAAAACGTACACTGCAACAGCATATCAAGTGTAACGAAATAGTGTTAGACAGCAAAAACTGCTTTTCTGCAGTTGAGTATTTTGTTTTTCTTTTAACATAGATACTTAGGTACTTGTTGTACGGATTAAATCTACATTTGACTACTATAACTCATCTGATAATGACACCGTGGAAAGAGGATGTCATTGTCTATTCCAGCTTTAAAATCCCAAGGTTGTAGTTTTGTGTACTATGTCCATTATCAAAATAATAATCTAGAATTAGAACATTCTTACTGATTAAGAGTTTGTTGGGCTATCGACCTCACATTAATTTAATTTAAACGCCTTAAGAGTGCCGCACCCGTATCACACTCGAATACTATTTTACATAAACAATTTATTTCAGACCTAAACCATGTTGACTCAGAGACCATTTCGAAACATCATTTTTTAATCAGTAGTTGTGATTCGCAACTACTGATTGAAAACTGTCGAATACTAGCTAAATAATATGTTTAGAGTTCACATGTATGTGATGTGTATCTTTACCAAATTTGAAACGATCCACTGGATGATTCCCTGACCTTCCAAACTTGGAGATGCTTCGTTTGCATAACCTATTAAAATACAAATATCTATATATATAAAAATCAATTGCTGTTCGTTTGTCTCGCTAAAACTCGAGAACAGCTCGGCCGATTTAGCTGATTTTGTTTTTGAAATGTTTGTCGTAGTCCAGGGAAGGCTTAAACGTTGAGAAAATATCGGGTCCATTCATTGATAGGTGATACGAAGTACGCGGTCATCTAGTACAAAATAGTTTATTGATAACTAGCGGACCCGGCGAACTTCGTTTCGCCTAGAAGTCGAATGTCAAATCATCGTCAATAGTCACAAAACCGACCAAGAGAGAGTCGGAGAGTTCTGAACAAAATTTCGTCAATCAAGTACATATAATTGTCAAGAGTGCTGCTACCTAGAGACATCGTTTTATTTTTCCTGTAAAGTTTACGTAAACGTCTATCATGTCAAATTATTTTAGATAGTTGACCCGGTGATATTGTGTAGTCACCAAAAGTTACCAAAAATCGATATGAAGTGAAGTGAACTTACCGTGATTAACAAACACTTATTAGCAAACAAAAAACTACTTAGTCTTTAAAACAAAACAAACTTTATCAAAAACATAATAAAATTATTATTAACGCGGTTATGTGTTGTCACAGATTACTACAGATTTTTTGTTTTAAATTGAATGACGTTGACATTCGTTACGCGCGTTTTTTAAAATATGCAAAATTAAATGTATATTTTTCAATCTTTCTGAGAGATTTTCTTAATATTTGTTTCCGTAAGAACCTTGTACAGAGTATTAGAAAACTGCAAAAAAAAAAATAAGCCAAATCGGTCAAGCCGTTTTCATGTTATGTCGTGACAACGGAAAACGGGTTTCATTTTTATATATATAGATTACAATTTTATAATAAAAGTGTTAGCACCCAAATTAGATATTCTGTGTCTCGAGTGCTAACGTCTTACTGCGTGTAAACTATAATAATAATACATTGACTTAAGGATTAATTAAGGAACAATTAAACTTATTATATACTATGATGGTTAGAATCTTGCCCTGGATATGGTAATATACTGTCTGCATTTTGTAGTCCGTCTACCATAATTAAGTACTGACCTTCCTTACTAAAAGATGCCACTTTTGATGTATGTTATGGATCTTGCCCTTGTTCTTCAGATAAACATAAACAGATAAACATTTTTTATTGATGATTTGTACAATTATACGTCATAATTTTAATTTAATGCTTCTCCACTAAGTATCTGCAGCTACGACAAGGAATCCCGATTGGTGGTATCACAGCCTGTTTAATTGCTTCAAGTGAATAACCGAATTTCTTCCATAGCTCTCAAAACAACTTCTTACGTGCGATCTGTTGACAGTAAATTTCACGTATTTCACACAACAGGAGAAAACTATTATGTACTCTTAAATATTATTCAATTTCGACATTCTTTTTATACGTTTGGAATTCTACAGTTTTATTTTCCAAAATGTATACTTTTTTAATATTTTAACTTCGGAATTGTAACGAAATTTGAAAAACAAACCGTACAGGGATACAAAATTATGATTTAAATCTAATCGAAATCAGTTAAGTAATGGTTAAGGGTAGAAAAAAGTTTTCTCTTATTTGTATGGGAGATACTTAGCGTAATAAAATGGAATGGAATTCTTTGCCGCCATCTCTGTTTCCTGAGACCTACAATCTTGGAATTTTCAAAGCTAGAGTGAATAGATATCTTTTAGATCGACGAACTCCATCCTCGGCCACACCGTCGCTTAACATCAGGCGAGTTGGTGAACTTTTTTCTTAATATTTACCAAAAGATTAAGAAGTTTCATTTCAAGTTTTTTATATTTTTTTTTTTACTAAGAAATATGAAATGACGGAATAAATTATGTAGTTTATCATCATGATTCTTGATGCGTAGGTACTAATTCCTTGCTAAAATCGAAAATAATTAAACCATAGTCGAAGTAGATAAAATAGATTAAACACATATAACTCTTACTTTTATATTTCGCATTTTGTAGTATTAGTACAAATTAAATGCACAATACGTAGGTATACATAGGTAGAGGTATTATTAGTTGAAAAAAAAATATATTCTGGTAGTCGACCTTCCCTTCCTACACAAGGAAGCTGACTCGATAAATTATCATTAAAGATTGTTGCCATGATATTATTTGTAATATACGTAATACATAAATTAACAACAAGGATAGTAATAATTAAGTATTCACTAGTATTCTTGAATTGATTGCTTAGTATCCGTTATTGCCGTATGACTTATCCAGGATGTAGGATGCTTACATAAGATATATGTAAGTTATGATAATAACAAAACAGTAAATAATATACAAATACATACATGATTTAATAAACGTAACGTACAAGCTTGCTTAGTTTGGGCTAGATGGTGATGTGTGAAATGTCCACCAATATTTATTTATTATTTATTTATCTAATAAAAGATTCTACGTAGATCATGCTTCATTTTACAGAAAGTATAAAATGCATCATGTTATAAACAATTAAAAGTAGAGAAAATGCTGAAGTTGTATAACTCGGCCCAGGATAAATGTGTTGAAATAGAAAAAGATTTCCGCGCTTTTTTCTAAAATTTGATTTTGATGTCTTTAAACTACAAGCGACTAGGTCAGTAGGTATATCACAAAGCCAAATGAAGAGAAGATATCGTTAAGTCTGAGGGCAAGAACTATTAGGTGACACCAGCGCAGGATCGGAGAGAATAATGTGATAAAGAAGAGGCCTATGTCCAGCAGTTGATCAATAATAGCCGGGTACTGACTGAGCGAGCAGCCTCGCGGGGCAGCCTCGGACATTTGCCGCGCAACGTTTGCCGTTAGGCAGCGTGTGCATTTGCCTCGGGCGAGGCACGTCCTGACCGAGCGAGGATTTTGACTCGCGCGATTGCCTCGCGAGGCTGCTCGCTCAGTCAGTATACGGCTATTGACTGAAATGATGAGGATGATTATTTTGAAGTCGCTAATGAATTGCTTTCTTATATGCTGCGCGTGTTTTTTGTATGCGTTTAATCGTATCAATCCTTAATTTTAGGCAAGCCGAAAAATGCGTAAGCCTATCTACGGTAAAAAATATAATGTTTTAATTTTCCAAATTGGTCCTGATGTATGAGATGACTTTGGACGTGTTTCAGCACAATCATGTTTTATGAATAATTTCTTTACCATAACAGTTACAGAATATATTTTTATACCATAGAATTATGTATAAAAATCGCAATGCATTTTGCTTTCTTTTTAACCGACTTCGAAAAAAGAGGAGGTTATCAATTCGTACCATATTTTTTTTTATGTATGTACACGAATTACTCCGGCATTCGAGAACCAATTTTTGTGTTTCCTGAATTGGTGTATAGAAAAAGCTCCCAAGTTGGTCCCATAATTATTTTATAAACATCGCTTTATTACTTTTTGAATAATCTCTAAAAATTAAAATATTTTTATTGTATTCCTGAGTAAGTGCGTCAGATTATAGAATCACAGAGTTCCACCTACAAGTTTTTCTTTGCAAGAGTGTAAAATGTTTAGGATTATCGTATAAACATCTGCACATTTTCTAATCTTCGAAGACGACCATTTGACATTCAATGACAATTCTACAAAAGAAAAAAAGAGCGAATGAAGAGAGGTCTCTTTAAAAAGTTTATAATCGTGAAGGATTGCGTTTGAAGTCGGTTTTTTTTAATAGAAAAATTATTGATAAATAAGAATATCCAATTTTACATAATATAAAAGTACTGCTTGAAATGTTTTCAATGATAAGCCATTCTACCTATGTTTTTAAAGTTATGTTTTGTTCAAAAACTAACACTTGTTTGTCTATTACACTAAGTAAATGAGGTAGAAAAATATGTACCTAGCTAGATAGTACAGAAATGTTAAATACAGCGTATTTTGGAGGTCTATCGCAGTTGTTAAAAATAATGTAATTTTATTGAAAACCGGTTGTTTGTCTACGTACTTAGCATCGGTGGAGCACAGGTATCACCACATTGAGTTACAGTAGCAAAAATGAATCCATATTGAAATCTAACCTGCCTTGATTGCTTAAAATTGATATTGAAGTGGTTCAAGGATTTCACAATGAGACTGAATAAAACAGGTTTGCTAAAGCTATGATGAACAAATACCTACCTACAATTAAGTTTGATACATAAGGCCTTACCGAAAAACGTTACTTAACTTTAAGCAATGCTTAACATATTTTGTCAACTTCTCGCTGACATGTAATGACATGTGCGGAAAGGAGATAGAGAATTTAAGACAATGGTTAAGTTAAGTAACGTTTTTCGGTAAGGCCGATAATGGTTATCTGAAGACGTGAGCGACAAATTATTTCATCGAATCATTCTAATTCAGGACAAGGTTAGTAAGCAAGTCACCGAGTTTGTGATTATGATAGTAGTTGATCAAGGCATGGACTGTTAATAACTCAGTAAAATCACAGTAAAGTTCTTTTGATTGTTACGATCTTATCAAGGATTTAACGTGACTAATTAGAACGTCTCGGTAAGGCACAATAATAATAAGATAGAAGGGAAACATGAACTAAGTAAACAATGTGTAAGATAGCCACAAAACAAATTAAAACTGGTAAATAGTTGGATCTATGAAATAAAATCTTAGAAAAATAGTTTTGTGACAACATCTGTATTGCTAAGAATTATTTTTTATTTTATTTATACATACTTAATGTAAATAAGAGGTTCATTTAAAAGTTAACCAAAATTTCGATGGAACATTCACCGTACGTCACATCGAGAGGTACCAATGTACTGTTTACACATATAACGAATTCGTATCTTGAAAGTATACAGCAGCTCACGGCGATCGAGTACCGACCTTGGAACTTACTGCGGATATTTTACTTGTTGGTTTTTTCCCTTTTTCCGCAAATCTACACTTTGCCATTTAACCGCGTATCTTATCATTATCGTCGCACACGCGCTCGCCACTTTGGCATTTTATTTATTTTTGTTTACTTTTACAAATCGAATTCATGTTTGATCATCGCATTCACTTGTCTCTGCGGTTGTATTATAGATCCAAATACAACGAGATTATCAAACTCTATTAAATTATTTATTTTATCGTAAAGTTCGCCGATGAGAATTGATGAGATGCAGAATGTTGCTTTTATTAAAAGCAACAGTGTCTGCGATTGAGCCATGCAATTGCATGTTAATGCCCAGTTACCTTTCGAATTAATTTATCGTTCGCTTAGAAGATGTTTATGTTTCTTTAACGTCAGCGGTCTATTGATAACACCGTTTGATATTTTCCAGAGGCGGCGTGCATCTCGTTATTGTCGCATGATAATGACGACGGGCATTGAACGATGCATTATCCTTGCGGGGCAAGAGGTGGCGCGATATGAGAACCACAGGGGCTTGGTGCCGGCCTCGGCCGGGACCGCTCCACCACCGGCGGGAGGTGGCACCGTTGGCGGCGCCGGCGCACGCACTCAGTGTACAACCGCGCGCCACAAGTGCTGCGCGCCCGCAGACGTTCACTGCACTGCCTATCGAACGGCTTATCGATCGCGACAGAATTCCGAAATGGATGTGACGTCTCCGCAACATTAGCCGGATCGAACCGTGAACACGTGATGCCTTAAATCGTGGGCGCCGTCCGTGTGAGACCCCGCGGCGCCGTTCCCGACTGACCGTTCCCATGTGTGCTAGTGCCGGTGTGCCCGAGATAACGTGATGTGACAGCGATACGTGCTGGTGCCAGTGGAATAGTTTTGTGAAAGTGCGCACGGAGCGTGAGCGCGGTCCGACTCCGTGACAATGTTGAACTGCACAGATCTGGAATGCATCCTGCACCACCACCATTATTATGCGCACCTGCATCACATACACCATTTGCAAAATGGCCAGGACACAGGTATGTCATAAACTCTATAGGAACCGCATTGAATGTTAATGAATTTCTTCTCTCTAGGAACAATGAACACAATGAGATTGTTTAAGAACAATCGGCGAGTGTTAACGATAACAAGCGAGGAGAACGTAATGAGCCAGCGTCTTGGAATCCTTCACGTTCAAGAGTGAGGCTAGTTAGATGGTATGATGTAAACTGTTTTTTTTTGCGATGAGCGTTTAAGTAACTATAGTCGGTCTTGACCTTTGCGAACAATGAGATTGAATTTGGCACAATAACAAACAGCTCAAAAGTTAACGTTAATAGTTAGGCACACAAGGTTTGCTGCAACGAACAGGTGTTTGGTATCACGCAACACGCCGACTGCGACTCGTTGTTTTCACTCTGCTAACTTGGACGGACAACTTCAAAACCTGTACGAGCGACGACGACGACGTCGCGAAATGGACGAAATATTTGTAAAAACAAATGCTATTCGGTTTCTCTTTCAACTCGTCACAGTAGAAGGCGTTGGATAACCGAACCGACTAAAGATTCACATCAGTATCAATCTGTCAATAACTCCGCAAGTGTTATTCTCTAAACAGCTTGCGCTACATCGTTTCGCTGCCGACTATCTTCACAATCTTTTATCTTGATTTCCACTTGTTCAAATAATATCTGAAACGTCATATATAATAGCATTGTTGTAGTTGTATACCTAATTTGCATATTTCTTGGTGAAGTTTCCTATGTCGCATGTTTTCGAGTAAAACTTGTACCCTTGGAGTTAATTATAATGCTAATATCAACCTCAGTTTCAACGTTATGTGATTAAATATCAAATAACAATTTTATATCAACATCATAAACCTTCTGTTAGTGTTAGCAAGTAATTATGTTAGTTCTTGTTTTACGCTCTACTTGACTTCAATTCCACGCACAACTTCTTTGTCGATGTTATTAATTATAACTATACTCTATAGAACAATGATCATTGAAACGTTATTATTTCTATCTAGAAGAAGGTGTGCATCTTTCAATAATAAAAACATTACAGATAGACGCATAACATACGTGTGTTTCGATGTACTAATAATACCTACACAGACAGCAATATTTTTTGCTCTGTATAGAAATAGCTAATGGCAGAATGATTTTGACTGAAATTTGGTATTTATAAACAGTTTCCACATTGGATTTACACAACTTACTTTTCAACAAAAAGAAACTAATGCTTCCTATATTTTATATAGGATAATCAAACTAATTACTTACTGTTCAATACACGGCTTCATTGTAACCTTGTATAAACAACATCATATTTTATTAGATCATAGACTGCACCTACTTAAATTGATAATAATTATCTAATTATTATAGTAATTCCAAAATTAATACAAATTTCTATTGTACTAGTAAATATAAATGCATTCCATGATTTTTAACCAACGTTCCCAAGTAATTGGAATTATTTCTTAACATAGGTACATAATCTACTCGTACAAGCCCAGCCATAAACTATTTTTCTAAAAATGAAGAAATACGTTGCGTTGTTCAATTACATAATCATGTTTGGGTGATTATACAGTTTTAGGGTGTTAATTTAATTCGGCTTTAAGTAATCACTAATCACTCTATTACATTATGAGGTCTAACTAGACTTACGAAATTCATATGACTTGATTTATCATATACACTGTGTTTTATAATTATGTATGTTGTACTCTCTCTTGTTTATATATACTATATGTATTTAGATCTGTTCTAGTTATATAATCTCAATTAAAAGCTCTGTCTTGTAGGTCGAGAATTAGAAGCCTAGTCTAGTTCTGTTGCGCCGTGTTCGTCATTCGTAGTATGAATAGTTATACATATATTGTAAACTCAATATAACCAAAATTAAGGACTAGGTTTTGCGTGGTTACTTAAATATAATATTAGCTTGCGCGATTAAATAAACATCTATAGACATTTTAATTTGTGACAAAGAAATGGAAAATCTAATCCAGAAAACAAATATTAACAGAAAAAGCAAACTAATGTATAAAACAGACTATGATAAGTAATAGCATTTTTGTCACAAGCCGGACCCAACTAAAAAGAATGCCAGCTGGATTGCCATTAATGAAGTTATTCAAGGCGCAAATTAAACTAACACAATCAAACACGAATTGTGTCGAGAAGATTTCAAGAGAAGAGAAGATTTAGGTAAATCAGGCGAGTCAACATTGTAAATATGTAGACAGACATCAGTAATATTTTCATGTAAAGAAATAAACAACAAAATGGAACAATAAGTATTTTAAACTATATAAATATAACCATATAAATTAAACTATAAAGTATAATTGGAAAGTACACTGCTGTAAGTTAATAACCCAGGATAACTCAATTTAGATTCTGCAGTTTCTCTCTCATTTTAGAAGCAACGTACATATTTTGTTTAAATAAAGCTTGTTGTTGTGCTTTGTTATCTTGTATACTAACAAAATATGTGTGAACTTACAATAACAACGTTCGTTTCATGCAAAGTAAACAGTAATTTACTACTGTTTACTTTGCACGAACTTACATTTACCTCATAAAATTGAAAATGTAGTTAATTCCAAATTAGGAGTCATTTAGACAAAAGTCAATGTCATTTACTTTATATCTATTATTAATTAATTGACAATGTCATAAGTATTTTGACCTCTATTTTATTACTTTATACCATAAATTTACGGCTTTTGATAATCGGACATATCTGATTCTCTAGTATACCCGATAGCAAGTATTATAGTATAAATATTGGCTCCTTGTAGGTTGATCCTGGTTATCATCTACGGGATTTTCTTCTTTATTGATTCCGTGTTTCACGAACGTTTTTGTGTTACTACTACCAGAGATAAATATTTGTGATAAGTAAAAAAATGTTTTTACAAGATTTTACTTAGGAATAATTTAGGACATTTGGATAGACAAAATCTTTAGTGTAATTTACCCGAAAACAACATTAAGTGGTCCGATACTATTACTTAAATATGTAACCTTAATGACAATGAAATATTATGGCTACAGCTACAGTAGCTGGTTTTATGATGAAAGACTACGACTCACTTGTGGCTTAAAATATATTTGTTGAGGTAGATTTCACTTTATTCTATGAAATAACATAATTATACTTTCTCCTCTGATTGGGCTTATATGCATTTGAATTATTTGATCTAGATACTAAAATATATTTATAAATGAAGCTCATTATACCAAACCTATTCATAAATTAAATCAATTACTTTTGAATTACGTTATGATTTAAGTCTTCTAATATCCTGTTGCTGAACTGTAATCACAAAACGAACTTATACCTAATCATGATAAATGCAAATGTTAATTTGTCCGCTCCTTAGAACATTATGAAGTTCAAAATCATATAATAAAGTTCTATACAATGTTGTTTTTGTATAGTTTGAATCACAGAGTGATTAATAAAATAATATCAATTACCAACACCAAACAATAAGTCATTATATGTATTTACAAACAATTTAAATTTTATCGATGTTTATCTAAAAGTTTTGTAGGTTATTGTTCTTTTAGAAGTCATCCATTGCTAAACTAATAACCTGTGCCTGAAAAACTTTTTTTAAAGTACGCCCGAAAGCAAAACAAGTAACATTATAAAACGAAATAACCGACTACAAACTGAGATAAAACATTTAACTCAGGATTTAAAGACAAAATAATATCTCGGACATCATTATCGTTCAAACTATTTAGCCTGCAGACTGTATTAAAGAACACATACATCATACATACAGTATTATTACCTAAACCGAAAGGTGGTCAACAAAAATTTACTCCACATTAAGACCACCTTTTACTAGGGAGTAAGGACACAACTCAAAATTCTCTGAAAAACAGCTGGTCTCTAGGAATATTTCATTGGAACGCCGAGCGCGACAATTGGAACTGAGTATAATAACATTTATTTCGTGAATTTTAAATTGCGCTCATAGTAAGTTGTTTTCTTTTTGTTATGAAAGGTTAAAATGAAATTCCTTTGGCTTCCCTTTTAGGACAACATAATCACTTTTATAAGACACATCCAGTTGAAATCCATATTGAAATATGTTGTCTAAAAATATTCATAAACAAGAATTTCGCAACTAAAATAGAAATGGCATAATTCTCATTCATACATTTGCGTGAATAAATGGTAATGTCTATAACTAACAATATTTCAAATTACGATACCGTGATATCTTATTTGGAAATCTAGATATTAGGTAACATGACCTCGGCTGAACCTAATACTACAAAAGCTTTCAAAATTATCTTCACACATTTTTATTTACATAGCAGCTAGACTTATACTAATGAATCTGTTAGCGGTAGACCTCACGAGCACACCAGTAGGTATAAGTCTAGATGGTTCATAGTCTAGTCGCTAGATGGCGTGCTAAGTTTGTCATCTACCAAAACACATACACGAAGCAAATTCACTTTTTGGTTTCATACGTTGTCTAGACACTCGCTTGTTTAGTGAATTAGATGATGATTTGTTTTGAAAATTAAGTTAAGCTTGGTCAAATGTTTTGCTTTAGGCATTAAAATGTTAAAGATATTTCTTCCAATACAATGATAAATTTGTTTGACGTCCGCTCGTCTGATATTAACGCGGTCTACCTGGAGCACGCTAAAATAGTTAATTTATATGCTTGCAAATACCTAAACCTTACATTATACGGGGTGAAATCTAATTCATAGCTCCTTAAATTATCATCCGTCATCCTTACTCATGTTACTGATCACTTGAGAAGCAAAATTTATGGAATTAAAATGAATGATTCGAGTATTAATAATGACACCGAAAAACATGACATTTAATTTAACATATTGCTTCTGTGCAAAATAAAACAAAATAAATCTTATAAACTTAGGCTTAAAGATGCTCATGAATTAGATTTCACCCCGTAGATATCCTTTAACATCTCATTAAGCTTATTTATAGTGGCGTTAGGTCTTCTTTGCAAAGTCCGCTTCGGGAAGTACACATCTATACTATTTATTCATCCATTAAGCATTAATTTGTTCCACATTGAGGAGAAATACCTACTAACACATTTATCTACCAAATTCTCAGAAAAACAAACAACGAGCTCTGAGAAACGCCATACAGAGTTTGTTTTGTTGAAATCCAAAGTCCTGTGTGCGACAGGACTTGTTATTATTGTCAAGCGATATCACCTTTGTCTTCTCACTTAATTTAATGGTGATAAAATGTACATAAATGCGTAAAATAAATTACAAAACCAAATGAAAAATGACATAAAATACTGGTCTACCATTTTGCGAACTGTATTCACAAATATGCCAATTGCCTAAATGGTTTATTTCCTTTCAATATTCGTTCAATAAGGAAGTCAGAATCAGCAGCGTATTTGTTAATAACAGGACATCTTATTTGTCACTACGGCCTGATAAAAGGTCATTATCACGAATACATTCTGCACTCAAATGACCTTATTCTTTATGGAAATGTACGTGACAGTATGTTCGTGTTGACTTGTACTCAAAGTTTAGTCTTCTTATTATTACTTACTTGAGAACTTCTGTTATTACTGTTATCTCTCTTGTTTGTAAAATAATCCAGTAAAATTGTAGGTTCATGCTGCGGTAAGACAGAATAGATGATGGAGCATCATCAAAGAAAAGTTGAGGCTGATGATGCGTCACGACTACCCTATATTGAGGATTCGATACAAGGTGGAGAGATGGAGAGGAAAGAAAGTATATTCAAGCTTCAATGCGGAGTGTAAGCAGGTCTTTACTATTTTACAGCTTCTGTGTCTTCTCGAAATTTTGCCTTGTTTTCTAAGCCATCCATTTGAAAGATTACCTACAATCTAGAGGCCACTATTATGTGACCGCTTTGTTACATCGATCATTTAATTGCTTTGCGATGTTTCCTGAACACATTCACTGGACATCCGTAATTCCTCTTTCAAAATCGACCATGCATGTCGATATTTTCAAAAGAATAACTAAAATATAAAATAAAACACTCATTTTTGCTACAAAGCATTAAACAAAAACTATTTCACTGTGTTTGAACCGCACCCTGAACTCACCAGTAGGTTCACATAATTTAAATATTCTGCCTTGACCCAGTATTAGGTCTAGATACAGGTTGAGCCATTCCCCTGAATCTTCCGGTGTCAATTATGAGAGCAAAGTGAACTAATGTAGAAAACTCCGATGCATACGTTTTTTATTAATTTTATTATAAATACGCTACTTCCAAAATTCCATTATCTCGTATCGGAACATTGCCTTTTATCAATGTTATTTGAATAATTAGTAGACTTTCATTTCCATATTTTGTCACATTCAGAAACCGGTTCACATTTACTAGTGTCAAAACAATAACGAAACCAGTAAACTCATGCAAAAAGCTATGTTCTGCTTGCTTTCCACGACCGGAACACATGAACGAAGCTTACGCAACTACCTTCCAAGACACTACTCGGCGCAAGCGCACTAAAGTAGTTCTATTTATTGCTTTGTCTTTTTAAGGAAATAATCTGTAGCGAGTTGTGTGTGAGCAGGTGGGTCCATAGAAAATTACAATAATCGGCCTTGACGTACTAGAGGATCCACGGTAATGACCTATGGATTCTATCGGTGGGTCCACGGGAAAATGAACCGCCTTAAACCACTATCAGTAGTGGTTCCACGATGTCCTCTAAAGTCCGGTGGGTCAAAAAATTACTCATTACCCAAATCTGTAGATGGGCAAGTAACCAATGTCATAATGATTTACTCTCGTGTTGAGTAATACGAAATTATTGACAAACCGCGAGGTTTAAGGCCAGTTTTCATTGGGATTGCAAATACAGTCGTTTTATATCGCATCCGCAATAAGGAAGTACGAAAAGGTATCTTGAGGGCTCAGACACAAATTATGCCAGCTACAGAGACTCTAACTAGCTAACTAGTTTTAGCATCCTTTTTAAAAAAATCTATTTTATCAATATTTGTTGACAAATTTCTCTGGTACTGTTCGTATTCGTCTGTTCTGTCTGAAAGTTTTGTCTGGGTAAGTTCTTACACCGAATAAATTAAAAAAACAAAATACCAATATCGTTTGGCCGACATGCATAGGCAACCGATAATAATACCCTCGTTTGCTACACAAAAATTTAAATTTATGTGCTTTTTCATTTTCTATTATATTATTTTTATTATTTAATTTATAGTTCTTATTTTCAATTACCTTCTATTAATATAATGCAGGCGAGTTTTTTTTTTTATAATTTAATTTATTTCAACTACAATAAATTAAATTTTTATGTTTAATGTGAATGTTATGTGAGTGTTATTGTTGTGTTCGCATTACGAACTATACCTACTCTGTTTTCATAAATATCGTCGCCTAGTGTAATTGAAACAAATGGTATAGAAATTGCAATAGATATTCGATTTTTGAAAACAAAGTGTTACTTGTTTTTTCGTGATCGTTTTTCTTCATGATTTAACAGTTAACAATCTGTGCTTCTCTATTTTGTGTCTTGGTTACGGAATGTTTTGGAAGGATTCCTGTCTTGCTAGATTGGACCGGTTGGAGAACAACCTCATACGCACTGACACAAGTATTCATGGCTATAATTATTCTAGACGTAAGCCATTCTGTTGTATAATTAAATTCTTTTGTTGCTTGCATATCATAGAATGCGGTATCAGCTGTGTTATTTTTGTTCATTTGTTGGTATGCTGGGTATGCACCCAACTTACCAAGAAATGAACATATTTTTTTTATATTTAAAATGGGCGTTAATGTTTTACTAATAATTGTAATACACTTAAATGTGAAAATAAGTATAAGATACAGATAAAATAAAAGATAAACAAGTTGACTGCATTAAATAATTTAAGAGGCACTAATATTAATATTATATTTTAACACTAAATTAATATAATTAATTAAGCAAAAAAAAAAAAAATATTGATTAATTTAGAGGAAATAAAAGTAGGAAGACAGCAATAAATTATACGTGTATGTTATAACAATATTTAGTAGGTACTATAATATACAACACTGCGCACCTAATATAAAAAAAAATCTTAGCAGGAATTATGGAAATTCAGAATTCAACAGCAGGCGCAAACATCATAACATACCTATAATATAAATTAGATCTGGATAGAAACCGACCTGTGGAGTAGAGCCTTTAAAGCAAAATCGTCAAACTCATTCACGGTTACTCACTACTTTTATAAATAGGTACTAACTTATAAAAAAAAAAACTCTGTTTTTCTGTCTTTCTCTCTGTTCGGCTGAATCGGTTGTAATTTGGTACAGATATAGCTGAATCTCTGGAGACGGACATATGTTACATTTTATGATCATCCTCATCATCATCACCTTTTTCATCATAACGCGTGTGAAATCCCGAGGCAGAGTTCATCATCATCATCATCATCTCAGCCATAAAAAATCCACTGCTGGACATAGGCCTCCCCTATGGATTTCCAAAAAGACCGATTGGAAGCGGCTTGCATCCAGCGTCTTCCTGCCACTTGTATGAGGTCATTTGCCCATCTCGTGGCTGGTCTTCCTACGCTGCGCTTGCCGGTGCGTGGTCTCCACTCGAGAACCTTTCGGCCCCATCGGCCATCAGTTCTACGTGCTATGTGTCCTGCCCACTGCCACTTCAACTTGCTAATCCTCTGTGCTATATCGGTGACTTTCGTACGTCTACAGAGAGAGGCAGAGTTAGTAAAACATAATGTGTATCAGGCTTAACAGCTAGTTTAATATAATATGACATTTAAGTTATCACAAGTCAATAATTGACATCCACCTTAAATGAACGTTATCTTGGTCTTTTCCTGCCAACCTCGTTCAATCATCTATTAGAGGATCTTCGTTCCTATTCATCATCTAGGCACAATGTAGAGGTAATCGAATTATCCAGGGTTCCAGAGTTCAACACGTGACCCTGCGTGACTTTGACGCGAATTACGCCTAATTGAACCGTAGGCGGAGAAACTCCAAATGGCTTGTTTGTTCGTTGATTAAAATTGCTCAGACTTAATTAGATAGAACACCGGTATGCGAAGAAAAATAGCCCAACGGATTTATCGCTCGTGCGGTTCTTTTGATATGAGTTTTTAAGTATCGTGTCCACATTCACTTTAATCAATGATTAAAAAGGTTTTTATCGAACTGTCTAAAAGAGAATTATAATATTTTTTTCAGTGTACGGGTAAATATGGGGATGTCATTATGTAATAGGAGTGTCCGTTTAGCCATAATAATTCTAATACATTATTTGCAAAACGAAAAACGTACTAACGTCTAAACTTCTTATCTGATTTTTATGAGTAAGGTGTCAATAGATTCGTTATAACTAATACACGTAATATAAACTGAACATCGCCATTACGTTGGACCGACCAAATAAAGGCTGCACGAACGAATGCACGAGAAAGGCGTCAATACGTGAGGAATGGCGACGGATTGTGAAGCGAGCCACCGCCCGAAACGATGACCACGACCACTCTGCCAAGAGTGATAACGAATAAGAAGAAGAAGAATAAACTGTTATTGAAAAAAAACAGTCTCAATTTTTTTGACAGGTAAATATTTCAATTATATTTGATCTGAATAGAAACCATGTAAATAAATTTGTGTGCTAAATAAAAAAGTTTAATTGATCCTATCTATCTATTTAGCCCGTATCCACCCACTGTTGGGTATTATAAACCTCTTCCCGTTCACGCTATCCTTTCCAGTTCAGTGTGAGTCTCATCCACTGACATCCGACGTGATTTGCAATGTTATCTGACCATCGGGCCGGCGCTGGTGGCGGCGGTCTGCCCCCTGGCGTCGTCCGTATCTCGGGAACCATTCGAAGACAGCTTTGGTCTACCTGTCGCCATCCTGTCTAGCCAAATATCCTGCCAATCTCCACTATAGTATTTGATGCGTGTGCTCACGAGTCCTTTTTTAAGTTTTTTTCAATAACTTGTTGGCTTAAAAAAAATAATTATATACCTGTTTTTAATTGTTTTCCAATGACTTGTTGGTTTTATAATAAATTTATTTGTTCTTCTTATATTTAAAATCAAGATAGATGTCTGATGATGCAACAAAGACAGAACTAGAAACTGGATTTCTGATACAGAAGTATTTGATTTAAAAAAAAGTAAAAATCCCATTAACGAGTTCGTTGACTCCCAAAAGTGGCTAAATCAGACTTTTGTGGGTCATAACGATAATAAAATTTTATTCAACCATCGTCTATCTAATTTTAATATGGTATTCGAAGATTATGACTCGTACCTACACCTTTATTTTACATCGATTCTTTAATATTTAGGTCGCATATTATTAGAACTATAAACAGTTTGTTCAAATATTTTTGCTTTTGATGTAACCAATTAGTGCGGTTAATTGTCTAAACAAATGTGTTTGTGGTTTGATAAATTAATAATTTTGTAATAATCGGGTTATTAGTGGATTTCAATCATGACATCTCGGCGAGATCGTATTAGAAGTGAAGAGATCCGTAGACGTACAAGAGTCGCCGACATAACACAGCGGATTAGCAAGTTGAAGTGGCAATGGGTAGGGCACATAGAACGTGGAACTGACTGCCGATGGGGCGGAAAAGTTCTTGAATAGAGACCACGAACCGGCAAGCGCAGGAAGACCGGCCACAAGGTGGAAAGAACATATCATACAAGTGGCAGGAAGACGCTGGATGCAGGCCGCTTCCAACCGGCCTTTTTGGTAATCCATGGGAGACGCCTATGTCCAGCAGCCCTTCTTGTGGCTGAGATGGCGATGATAACGAATGACATGGACTATTATCTAATAAAAAAAAAAAAATGGTATTTTTTTAATTAAAGTTTTCACAAATCAGTTGTCACTGATCCAGTATATACGGTTGCTGTTGCCGTATTAGGCTCACGGCCTGTTACGGCGTACAGTGCCCTCCCCGAACTATTCACAAATATTCCAGCCCAAATGTTATTACAACAATATAAGTGAATATATTGCATGTATTTTATATATTATATAGTAGAGTACAGTATATTAATTATATTACTATATAAAATTTATAATATTAATAATAATTATTCTGTGATTATATTATACATACTAATAGACTTTACCTAAGGTATATGGCTCTTTTCATAACAGAAGAGTAGAACTGATAGTGTTAAAATTCTGCACGGCATATACATACTTGTATTATTTATACAATACAATACAAAAATAGTTTATTGACACCATATTTAACAATATGTACATGATTAGGGCTATGACTATCACAATCAATTATTTACAATATTGGACAACAGATTGTATAATATTATTATGTTATGAGCTAAAAACTTACTAGAAAAGGAGTTTCTCTATCGAAATGCTCGTTTATTCCCAGTAGTACGGTTAATGGCTGCTGACCGTACTGTTGAGACATCTACATTCTACAAGTCTCAGTAGTACGGTTATTAACAGTTTAACTACCAACAACAAAATTTTATCGTTATATGTTAGTAATGGCCCTTCTCACAATAAGAAGGTGGCCCACGCCCAGCAGTGGGACAGTGTATACTATACATGCTTTGAAACGTTGGTTTAAATTGTTTATAAAGAACTAGATAACCGAATACACATTTCTCATCGCGAGAACTGCAAAATTTTGGAATACTCTTCCCGAGGGTCTTTACCGATGGATAATTCGTTTCTTCAAGGTAAGCGTGCTCCGTCGTGGACCGCATCAGGTGAGTTGACGGTCATTTGAAAGCCCATAAAAAATTTAGAATAATTTATTCTACATCAACGTGCTCCATCCTTGACTCCATAGCTTACCAACAGGCGAATTAGTGCCCAAACTTAGTTTAATTTCTAATAATTAAAGATGATATGGCAATTTAAGACCGTAAAGCACCATAATAAGAAAGATTTTAAGGTCAAAACAAATCGGTTGTTGAACTTAAGGCCATATTAGTGTCCAAACTGGGTCATGGGAGTACCACGCGTGATCCAATCGAATTCGTAATGAGCCTGTTGTCTGCTTAATTGGCTGATAAAGGACATAGTTAAATGGGATACAGGTGAGCGATACAACTGTTAGTCTATTTACACCTAATTGTAGACCATAAGGTTCACAAAATAAGATTCATGATAAGTAAATATTATGTGAGGTGTCAAACGATGTACTAGATGGTAAGCAATTAACGTCGCGTATGTACCATTTGTATCACCTTATACGTTGACTTTGAAAAATAATGAACGTTTTAGTCATGTTTGGTAATTATTGCCCTCGGCTATATTTGATACCTTTTAGTTTTTAATTTGCTAATTAATTTATTTTGTTATTCATGACTCTTGGCCATAGGCGACCAATCTTAAATCTGCATCTACTATGACATCTATATCCTTTAGATGTGCTAGAAAGTGGTAAATACCGTGGTTTTGAATGGCAAGCAAGATATTTTCATACGATTTTACAGTCTTCCGCACAGTGCCAATAAATTATTGATAGTTTTTCTAGTAAATTAATTATAATTCTAATGGACTAATCCTTGCGTTATCATTAGAGATTTATTCATCATTCATTGACCGATTCATCATGAGAGTTGTGAGCGATTTCTCGGATACCGTTCGAAAATTAACATGCGATGAATTCGGGTGTGATTTTGAAAGATTAAAAAAATTGAGCACCCAGTCTTTTTATAGAGTGAAAAAGATAGAAATAGATGAAGATATAATCAGGTATGATTATATTATCTTCAATTATACATTTCAGCACGATAAAAGTATGTACAAAATTTGGTCGCGGCTCTAGAAAAAAGTTTCCGGAAACACCGATAGGTGGCGAGTTTCTAAGCTAAAGTTTTTTAACTTATCGGCCAAACGCTAGTCATTTTATTATATTATTTTATTAGTTCATATATTTAGTTATATTTCATAACGTTAGTTATCATATCACTCATTCATAACTTATTCTGCTATGTATCTGTATGTTAGTTAAAAAAAATTGTATTCGTTTATAAAAGGCACGGACCCTTGGAGTCTGTGGTGCTCAAATTTTTCAAATAAAAAAAACTTATTCTATTCTTTAGTTCTATGAGGCTTGTGCCTACTCAGCAACCATTGCAGCCTATGATGGAGCGCACTTACGTCGTTTTAGGACGTGGACAATTATATTATGCGAATTCGTCACCACTTAACTAATATTTATATTAATTATGCTTAGATATTAATGTTCATATATTAGTAAAGTAAAAACATTAACATAATGACCATCCTACACACTCAATAACAATAATTTATGGACGTACCTATCACATTACGTAATAGATGTTATATCTTGGTGTACCTATCTGTAGTCGTCAATAAACTCTAATTACTCCATTGTTACACCTATTTTGATATTATTGAAAGGAAATATTTTAAAAATATTATTTGTATTAGTGGGGCTTTATACCCAATCCTTACTTATATACCAATTCAAGAAACACAAAAATTGGGTCACGAATGACTGAGAAATTCGTGTACATACATAAAAAATATACACTACGTATTGATAACCTCCTCCTTTTTCGAAGTCGGTTAAAAATAATATTATTTTCATAACAAAAAGACAACTGTTCACCACCGACGCAAGTATTCAAAACGTCAGGTCTTAAAATAATTTAAAATATACGCGATAAATCCGTTCGAAGTTGTTTAATTTCAATAGAATTAAGTAATTGTTTTCATAAACGTAGGATAGTTTTAATACGGCGTGAGTCATTGACACCGGTCTAGACAAACGTTTTAATTCTCGGTCTGCAGTGAAAGGCAGTTTATCAAGCGCTTTCTTCGCCGGACACCCTGACTCCGGCAGATTGCAACACGTCAAAATATATCAAAGCAGATATTATATCTTTCGGAGTGACTTTGCGGTACAAACAGATACATATTGCATAATTTTATTGTTTAAATTACTGAAACTTCCAAATAGGCCTATTCGTTGAAAATTACATATTTTCCAGCTATTTTGTTTTAAAAACCGTACTGTTATTTGATGAAATTTATATGAAACCAATTGGATAGTGACTATATCCTTTCAAATAAAATTCCTTAATGGTTTATAAACGACGGAATTATGAAATACTTAAAAATTACAAAAAAATACAACCCAATTAAGAAACTCTTCCTCTTGTAGTCTGTTGATAAGAGTACAAAAACGAAGAATCCACTTTTTTTAACTTTCTGTGTCGAGAAATGCACAATACATCCCAAGCGGGACGTCAATGCAGGTCTTATCACCCCCACTTCAAATATGAATTAGAATTAGAATGTGCCGAGACGAGCTAGTGATAGCAAGTACAAATATTTACAAGAAATAAATACTTATTCTACAGATTACAGATTCTAGTCCCTATGTTAAACACGGGATTCAATATGTCGCCCGTAACATAAAACACTACTTTATCTCTTGGTGTATATTCTACTAAATATTGTTCTTTAGTGGCGTGGTGTTGGTTTAGTGGCGTCATCTGTAGCAATGCATTGAAACATTCATTGAATCCTTATCCTTACTAATATTATATTAAATTGAAAGCTCACGCCTAGATGGCTGAATCGATCATTATGAAATTTGGTACAGAGATAACTGTGGATATAGGCTAGTGGAAATCAGCCCTGTTTATACAAACTGTCCCACTGCTGGGCGCGGGCCATCTTCTCATTATGAGAAGGGTAAGGCCATAGTCTACCACGCTGGCCAAGTGCGGGTTGGCAGACTTCACATATCTTTAAGAACATTGAGCACTCTCAGACATGTAGGTTTCTCACAAAATAAAAAATAAAATACGAATGATTTTTTTGGTAATAAACAAGTCATTTTATTAGAATTATTCTAAAGACTGCGCATTTATATTCTTTAACAGTGAGTATACGTATACTTTCTCACAAATAAATTACATTCAACTACAGCGTGTCAAGCGTAACGAAATCGTAAGTTAGACTGAAAAAACTGCTTTTCTGCTGTCAGGTATTTTGTTTTTCTTTTAATATAGATACTTGTTATGAAAATAAATTAGTGTACTCACCAAACATTTTAGTCTGTATTGTATTTTCAACCGACTTCAAAAAAGGAGGAGGTTTTAAATTCGACTGTATTATTTTTAATGTTTGTTATCTCAAAACTTTCGACTGGGTGAACCGATTTTGATGATTATTTTTTTATTTGAAAGATGGTGCTTCCCGTGTGGTCCCATTTCAATTTGGTCCAGTTCTGACAATGACATCCATGAGAACTCGGTTGCTTCAGTTTTTTAAACTATAATTACACAGTTTTAACTAAACTTCTGCAGAAATAAATCGAACTCTGCCAGCTCGTACCGTATTATCTGTACATACGTACAATAATGATTTGCATATCACTCAGTTTTTTTACCAACACTTACTATCTCTCTAAAGCCTGTCGTTTGAATGCTACGCGTGAGTCGTAACAGCTAGTGGTCTATCATTTGTGTAATAAATCCGAATGTCACCTAAATAGCTTCCTACAGCTCACTGTCGAGACACGCCCACAATAATATTTTATAATCATTTTGGCTAAGTCTTATGTCACTTCAGTTTTGTGTGTCGAAGTAAGAGCAAGAAATGTTTCACAACTAGTATCATACTCATTATTCATGCAAAAATATTAATTTAATAAAAGCGGCTAAATGCGTATCGGACCACGCGTAGTGTAGGGTTCTGTAATATTCTGGGCTTATAACAGGGCTTCTTGTACTATGAACGGTTTGTGAAATACACACGAAATTTTTATTTTTACTTTTCTGAGTACCTACTTTTTTTTTGAGTAGATCGCCTACCTACACGTTAACTTTTAAAACCTAACCACGTGTTTAGTTTCGTTTTAATTTCGTTATGTATGCTTCTTACATGATTTTTTTTTCACTTATCCAACACCAACCATTTAGCCAACAAAAATTATCTCTTTAAAGTTTAATATTTCGCAAACGGATCCTTAAATTGAAAAATGGTCTTCGCACACCAACAGTATTTTTGAATTTATGCCCAACGATATCTCACAACATAGAGTAGCCTAGAACAATAAAATCCTTACTCTACGCGTAGTTTTATTTTTCAAGATTTTATTGTACCGCTTGTTGGCGTCAATGCTTGTACTAAATTACAGCTTTCTAGTTTCTAGTACTAAGAGTCTATGACCAAAGCCGCGGATGGGCAGACAGACAGATGGAGTATGGCGAAACAATAAGGGTACCTGTTTACTACGGAATCCTAAGAACTGTTTAAAATATTAATATTAAGGAAAGTTTCTAATAACGTTCCATATTTGAATAGTTTTTACGTACGTATAGGAATAGCATTTTGTGTTAATATGGTTAAAGTAAAAAAACTGGAATTCGAAAAACATCTATGTAGACAATGATAACAAATTACAAAGTTTGAAGAAGAATGTTAAAATTCTTACGACAATAGTTTTCTTATACATTTTAAAGTACTATGCTGTAGCACTACATTGAAGTAATTTATTCATGTAATTATACCGGGTACTTCGGCGTTTCGCACCGCAAGCGGTTCGAACCGCGGTCCGAATCACCCAAGAGCTCTTTTTGAATAGGTTATTTCGCACCGCGGTGCGAATCGACCAATAGCATTTTGGCTACATTAATTTTGTTTTGTTTGAATCTGAAGTTAGACTGCTGGAAGCAAAAACAAACATTTTGTTTTGCTCAATAATTAAAGATACTCGTAATCTTATATGTACAACTTGACAATACAACATTCAAAACGTCCAGTCAACTTCTAGTCAATCTTTGTAATCTAGCCGAGTAATAATTGCTCAAGGATGTGTTACAGATGGTGCCACCAACGCTTTAGTTTAAGAAATATTGGCGCCAAAGTGCTTGATGTGCGAGGTGTCAAAAGATTCGTCTCCACTTCCAAAGTGTTATAGGCTATATTTTTTGTAAAAATAATAATACAAAAATAAAAAAGACGTGTGGCACTCGGAGACTGCCGCGGTAAAGCTATTGCATAGCATTTTTTATCAACTTATGTAATTATAATTATTTATTTATTTTATTTATGCAGTATTCCTAACACCCCCCACTCCGACCGGCACAGCGGTGATACTTTTTAGTTTTTAGTTTTGCCATCTATCGATGAATAGCAGAACTT
This sequence comes from Lycia hirtaria, assembly GCA_947563715.1. Lineage (NCBI taxonomy): Eukaryota > Metazoa > Arthropoda > Insecta > Lepidoptera > Geometridae > Lycia > Lycia hirtaria. The sequence continues at coordinate 9,485,578 of OX387379.1, read as the reverse complement.
TTAGTGACTTTGAAATATCACGCTTGTCTCTTTAGTTCTGCAAATCGCCTCTAGGTGGCGTTGGTTGTATCGGCGTTACTGCGTTAGGTTATTTTCGTTACGGAATTTCTGGATTCGGTCTCCACGCTCAAGGCCCGCGATAGAAGCTATGCAATAGCTTAAAAATTAAATGCGTTTTTTTCGTAACTAAACCTCCAACGAACTATTTCGTAATATACAAGTGATTTTAGAATTATTCTAAAGAATGCGCATAAAATCTTTAACAGCGGTTGTACGCATATTTTCTTTCAAAAAAACGTACACTCAACAACGTATCAAGCGTAACGAAATAGTATAACTTACTATTTCAGTAAAACTTACAGAAAAGCAGTTTTTTCAGTATAACTTATACTTACTTGCTGCAAAAACTGCTTTTCTGCAGTCGGGTATTTTGTTTTTCTTTTATTATACATACTTGTTTGTGAATATCTTTGAGTTGATATAATTTTCTGTGTTTCTTGAACTCCATCGTAAATCAATAAAATTGGGATTGATTACCGTTTGAATTCTGTTTATGGTATATTTCGTAACATTGCGATCAGTCTCGGTTGAAATGTCAACGAGCCGCACCGAACTGGTTTACTACGTATTTAGTGAATAACACACAACGACCGTCTGCCTTGTATTCATTATATTAGATGATAAATGAAAATAAATTGTGATATATCATCATCATTTAAGCTACAAGAAGCCCACTGCTTGAGATAGGCCTCCCCCATGAATTTCTTATAAGCCCGGTTTCAAGCGGCTTCCTGCCACTTTTATGAGGTCTTCTGTCCCTATTAGTCTATTAGTCTTCCTACGCTGCGCTTGCCGGTGCGTGGTCTCAACTCTTGCACTATTTAGCTATTCTACGTGCTATATGCCCTGCCCATTGCCACTTCAACTTGTTAATCCGCCAATTGCTAATATATTTTACTAATAACTGCTAATATATTATATTCACAAGTAACTATTAGTACGAATATTAGCAAATAATTATTTTAATTTATATATATCACAATTTTGTATTTTTACAAATTATGCAAGTATACAATTCCTTTAAATAAATAATGTATGTAGCAACGCCAGCTTTCAGTCGAATTTGAAGGTTATATGGAATGTATATAAACAGATATATTATCCACATGCAAGTAACCTGTTCCAAAAGTGACTGCCTTTCCAGACGTCGACGTCGCCATAAAGTTGTCAGTTGATGCAAATTTTCCAGAGTTACAGTAGTAGAGGCATACTAGATAAATAATCGTCGAATCTTATAGTCGTACTTAGAAAGTCTAACTTAACAAGTATCACATAAACTTAGCTGCTACATAGTTTAGCTACAAGTTTTCTACAGGAAAACACTGAGGGCGAGGGGGAGGGTGTTTTCACTTACATACATACGAAAAACATTCACCTCTTTTTTAGATGGTCGGATAATAATTCTGTGTGAGAAAACCTGAAAAATTTGATCATATTGTCGTCTAGGACTTAGTTTAGGGCCTGGCATCGAGCTCAAAAATATAGTTGGGATATGTACCTACTTAGGTTTTGTTTTAATTTGTCGATATTATGTATCAGTTGTTCTTTCTTCCTTTTCAGTTTTGAAGTTTTTTTTTAATTGTTGTTATTCATATCGTGCGTTTGTTACGTACTTACGTATTTCGAATATGTATTTAAGTATTGTATCAATTTAAGATTCTGTATGTTTATACAGTATCTTAAATTGATACAATACTTAAATATATGTATATTAATATAGTATATAGTAATATATGAGTTTTCATATAGCCTAAACGTCTTTGTTGCTTTTGAAGTGAGAGTCGTTAGATTTGTTAAAAATTCTTTTAGGTAAATGTATGGGCTATGCTTGGAATCTCTCTACGAGATCGATTCAGAAATGAAGAGATCCGTAGACGTACGAAAGTCACCGACATAGCACAACGAATTAGCAAGCTGAAGTGGCAGTGGGCAGGGAACATAGCACGTAGAACTGATGGCCGATGGGGCCGAAAAGTTCACGAGTGGAGACCACGCACCGGCAAGCACAGCGTAGGAGGACCAGCCATGAGATGGACGGAAGGGAAGACGCTGGGTGCAAGCCGCTTCCAATCGGTCTTTTTGCTTTCAATATTTTTTTTGGAAATCAATGGTGGAGGCCTATGTCCAGCAGTGGACTTCTTGTGGCTGAGATGATGATGTTGAAATGTATGAATGCTGGTCATAGGTACGCAGAGCTAGAAATATTCCAGACCTTATATATGCAGGTGGGTACGCTATCGTATTACATCAGTTGATTTTATTTCTTTAACAAACTAGGTAGCCAAAGTTAATTTTACAATGTTTTTACAATAAAATTACTCGTTTCTGTTTTCACAAGGTAAACCTAGCACTGACTTGTGAACTTTAACCCTTTGTAATAAGGACGAAAGGCGGTCAAATGACATTGGCTCAGTTCTTGTATGTCTGATCGTATCTGTCAGTAATTATATTTTATTATTTATCTTTTAAACTGGTACAAGTAACAGGTGGTTATATTTTTAAAGAACTTTTAAAAGCAAAAGAAAATGTTGTCATAAGTAATATAACATAGGTTAAGTATATTTTCTCGAAACAAAATACCCGATAGTCAAGTGTATTAGATATATTAATTATACAAGACTATATTCTGAAGAATTACATAGTAAATACAAATGATTTAGTAAGATCATCATCATCATCATCATATCACACTTTAAAATCTTTGTTTATTTTAAAGTGTGATATGGCATCACACTTTAAAATCTACAAAGTCTGCAGGAAGTCACATTGAAATATAATTATACCTACATATAACATACTTTATTGCATACTTAAAAACCCTTTTCTTCTTACACAATCAAGAAAAAAAGAAATGATAACGGGTTTAATACTTAACGATTCAAAATGGCTTATTTTTATCGTTTGTGCTGTGGTTTTACCTCAACATACCAGATGCTATTTACTCGAAGTTGGGAAAACCTCTGGTAAAATAAAACATAAGTTCTTGTAGTATTTGCAGTGCAATCTGTACTAAAAACAATCTATGCAAGTCTAGGTACTAAAAATATGCAGTTTAAAAGAAACTAAAAATGTGACTTTTAGAATTAAAAAAAAAGACGTGTGACACTCGGAGACTGCCGCGGTAAAGCTATTGCATAATAGCTTTACGCGCGGTGTGTTAGGTTATTTTCGTTACAGAATTTCTAGATTCGGTCTCCACGCTCAAGGCCCGCGATAGAAGCTATGCAATAGCTTAAAAAAGAAACCATAATACGATTTATTTTACCTTATCAAGTGGATAATGAAATAATTGTATCGGAACCCTAAAAACATAAATACTAATTTGCTTGGAATGTTCCTAGTTACGATTCTTCTAATTTTAAATCATTGTTATTCTTCAAATAATGTATGCAATAAAAATATAACGTTAATTTACAGAAAAGCAAAAAAATACAATAACCCGTGTTTTCCCATACTTACATCATAAATGAGCTATATTACGTAAATGTTAATAAAAAAATACAATTCATGTACGCAATAATATATATTATAACAATCTTGTAATAATAATATGTAAGCACGTTAAATTACTGGCGAATTACTATAGGAATCACAAACTCTGTCCTGTTGTTATGTCGACGACTTCCTTGTATTTATAAACTTAACAGTAACCGTGGGAAAAGCGGAGAGAACCACTGATTTCAATCAGAATGTGAGTTCATGCGAAGTACTGCTTTAGAATACTGAAACAAGTCAGGATATTAAAACATCAAGATGCATTTGTACACAAAAATCTACTCACGTTTTTGTGGATTGTTTAAAGTATAAACAGGCTGACTTTTAAACACTAGCAATATTCAAAGACATGTTAATTAGTGGTCTTATGAAACGTTTGAATATATAAAACCTAAAAAAAAACCTAACCTAAAAACTAAAATTTCGGTTAAAGTTCTTCACAAGATTCCAGATTTTATGGATGCCGTGCACTCTCACGCACCGAGCGAGCGCAAGTCACATCCATATACTTGCGCAGTTTAGTGTCCGTAATTTTGTGTTTCCTCAGGATAATATTAACCACCTATTTTGTTAGATTATTTGGAACGAGAATTGGTCACTGAACACCTGTATCAATATTACAAAGTGTTCATACAGTCACCCTGTACATACATAATTTCACATTCCCTTATGGTGTATAGGGACGAGTGTTACGGTGTTTATTATTAAGACAATCGATACTTTATCAAAGATCAAGATCAAGTCCAGTTGATACAATAAAAAACAAATTCACTTTCTTGTTTTTTAGGGTTCCGTACCCAAAGGGTAAAAACGGGACCCTATTACTAAGACTTCGCTGTCTGTCTGTCTGTCTGTCTGTCTGCCTGTCTCCAGGCTGTATCTCATAAACCGTGATAGCTAGAAAGCTGAAATTTTCACAAATGATGTATTTCCGTTGCCGCTATAACAACAAATACAAAAAATTAAAAAAAAAAAAATTTATTAAGGGTGGTCCCCATACAATAAACGAGTTTTTTTCGTATTTTTTTGCTCAATATTAAAAACGGTAACAGGTAGACGCTTCAAATTTTTACAGAATATTTACTTGAATATTACCTTTCAAAATAAATAATCAAATAACAATAAAGTAAATATTAAAGGGGGGCTCCCATACAACAAACGTAATTTTTAAGCAATTTTTACTCGATCTTAATTAACAGGTAGAAACTTGAATATTTGTAAGTAAATATTTAGAAATATATTAACTATAACAGATAAATACCTAATCTAATACATAAAAACACACAAAATGAAAATAATCCGTGCATCTAAACGCGGCGGCGCCGCGCCGCGGTGTGGTGGTGGCGCGAGCACGAGGTGGTTGCTAAGCAACGGCCGCGCTGGTAGCGGGAGAGGTAACATCACGGAGCGAGCCATAACCGCGCGTACTCGCGCGAGCGTCGTCATGCTGCCCGGATGTGTATCGAAAACCTACCTATAAGTTTGCAATTTACTACTTGGAATTTCGTTGATTTCTCGTTATTTTATACGATTTTCTATTATAGATGATAGTACGGAACCCTTCGTGCGCGAGTCCGACTCGCACTTGGCCGATTTTATTTATTTTTAATACGAGAATAGGCTTGCGCTTGACCCCTAACTCGCCTGTTGTCAACGATGGAGCGTGCTTGCTTAGAAGGAACCTATTCACTTTTGATTTGAAGACACTCAGATAAACCATAGGAAAAACTTATTCAAAATGTCAAACTATTGTAAAATACATCATATTATGCATATACACAGATTTTCGTCGCAAATGTGCAAAAACTTACTAAATATGAAAGTATTTTAGAAAAACAAATAAATTTAAATTACTTATAAATGTCACACTATCATATCAGGCACTCTGCATTTATTAAAGAGATAAGAGCTACACGATAGAGAGAGATGCACTCTGTCAAAAGAATAGGCACTTAACGACTGTGCAAGCGACTTGAGCTTCTATTTTTTTGTAGCAAGAATCGGTACTTAACTATATATATTTACGGAGTAAGTCTTCTGTACTTTAACTATATAGTCCTGTGCTGTCATTTAAATTTCTAAAGCACTAAACAAAAACTCTAGTACAAGCAACGAGCTATTGGCCGATGAACTTTTATGTAACAGCTCAAAAGAACCAAAAGCCCCAGATTGATATATCGCCCAATAGGGTGACGTCACCGATGATGTGCGACCGATTGCGTCAAACAACACAATAGCCGTGAAAGTACTACGCTAGAAAGTGCAAGTCTTGTCTCACGTACACATTATATCAGACTATTTACATAACAATCACGGTTTTGTGGGTAACTGGAACGATATCATGGTATATAACAGAGTTACCGATAGTTATGAAGGTCAGTCACATATATCATGGCAGGGAAAAAGTAAGACGAATAAATTATAAAGCGTGTATAGAAAAAAATATTAGCAGTTAAAGTTTATATAATTGAATAATTGACGATAAACAGCAGGTTGGACCAAATATTTATATAACAAAAGATGGCTAAAAATATTTTTTTTATGAAACGGATTATGAAATAATAATTTTAATAGATAATGCATTATTAAAATATATATAACTGGCGAATATATAATTACTATCACTAGGCTGAACATACTTGTTGACACAAATAAATTCAGTCGAAATGAAAATTTGTTTTTTGAAGTTAGATCAAAATCTTTTAAAGTATTCGTCGGTAAATAGTTACTGAAATGAAACAAAACCGGCCAAGTGCGAGTCGGACTCGCGCACGAAGGGTTCCGTATCATTATGTATAAAACGGCAAAAAAATAACGTTTGTTGTATGGAAGCCCCCCTTAAATACTAATTTTATTTTAACTATTTATTTTTAAAGTAAACAATATAACTCAATATTCTGTGAATATTTTAATCGTCTATCTGTTGCCGTTATCAAGCAAAACCGAGTAAAAAAATTACGTGCTGTATGGGAGGCCCCTTAAATATTGTTTTTATTCAGTTCTTTATTATTTATTGTTATAGCGGCAACAGAAATACATCATCTGTGAAAATTTCAACTGTCTAACTATTACGGTTCATGATATACAGTCTGGTGACAGACGGACAGAAGACAGACAGACAGCGAAGTCTTAGTAATAGGGTCCCGTTTTTACCCTTTGGGTACGGAACCCTAAAAAGATGTTGTTGTGTTATGTATTGTAAATAAGAGATAAGGATAGCGATAACAATGGAACAGTGTGACAAATTGTTGCTTTCAGATAAAATCAGACGTGAACAAAACAAAATGCACAAGTAGAGGTGGTACTTACCTACACTGGTTAACAATGACATGTTGTATTTAATAATTTACATAGTAATCACGGTTTTGTGGTTAACTGGAACTATATTATGGTATAATAATAAAAGTGTTGCCAAATGTTATAAAAATCTGCCATTCATTATTGTGGTTAAAATTTTGAGAGCGGAAATGATACTGAATGAAAATTACTAGAATGAGTTTATGGTAATTGGTAATAGCATTTTGAGGTAATAATAATGGGATACACACCACAGAACTCATTTGTAGTGTTTCGTACAGAAAAAGTCCAAACGGAGCCCTTTACTTCTCTCTTACGCTTCCATCTGTTTGCCACAAGGTATACACATATATTAACCAAAATTATTTTGAAAACTGTTAGTTGTATTTTTTAATTTCAAAAATATTGACAAAGCTATGTAAAACTGAACTAAGTGAGGTAAGTACCTATTTAAAGGTATATTACCTATTTCACAGCGTTTTTACGCATACTTTCTCACAAAAAACGTACACTCAACAGCGTATCAAGCGAAACGAAATTGTAAGTTAGACTGCATAAACTGCTTTTCTGCAGTAGTTTTTTTTTGTATCTACTTGTTTGATCACTTTTTCATCTTAATCATAGGGACTCTGACATCCAAACTTTAAGGTATAACAAAACTCATTTATAATGAGTACAAGTACAATGATAGCCTAGATGACAATCAAGATACTAAAAAGGTTACTAGGTTTTATAATAAATAATATTAAGCATATGTAACGTTTCGTTAACACTGAACTCCTTAGTATGGATGATGATGCACATAAATATAATTGTCACCGTGATTGAGATATTCAAAGATAGAAAATTTAAGAAACCAAGCTGAAGAAATGCAATAATTTTAATAGTCTCGTTATTATTCATGTAGATATATACGAGCTGCGTCTTTTCTCGCAGTTTTATAAAACTTGCATAGACTTGAGCTTGGCTGCCAACTTGCCTGATATGTTTCCTCAGTAGAAACCGATTCACTCTCCAATTAAAAACACCCTTTATTCATTGATTGATTTGTTATTGAGTAGGTAGATATTTAATTACGTCTATTGCAGTGAATGAGCACCTCCACAAACCATTTGTGGTTTTCAGATGTTTTAATTATGTGTATATACACATAATTAAAACACTTGTTAAACTTTGTAATTATGATAAATAAATAAAAAATAAGCATATATATTCAACATTTTATCAGTACGTTCAATAAAAGTTGAACTTATACGCCGTTTCTTATTTTGAAATAATAAAGAATAGAATAGAATAAGTTTATTGTACATCCATACAGAGTAACTAAAAGATAGATAAAGCTGTTGTACATAGTGACTTTATTTATTACGTAAGTGTATAAATTTACGAAAATTACATACAGTATAAAACGTGTTCATCGAGACATTACTTTTGATACCATAGACAAACTACTTTATCTCTCGAAAAAATTGGGTTATAAATTAATTCGCCATAATTATTGGATTTTCTGAAATGTCATATGATAAGCAAAGTGTGGAACCTCGTCGATTGAAAGTGAAACCTTATTTGTAGGGATCTGACCAATAGGTTAGGAGTTAGAGTAAACAGATGGGTACATAAAGACACTCATCTACTTAATTATACATACTATCATAGATATTAGCCCTTATTTTATGTAGGTGTGCAAAATTGTAGATATTAATTACGCTAAACATTTCCCAAAATATCCCACTCATTAAAAAAAGTCTGTAACTTTATCTAAATGTATTTCCTACCGTTAAATAGTAACAACAATATTCCATAATAGATACCTTGATTACATACGACGACGTTTAGGTACGTCTACTGGTTTTTGTCCATCAACAGTAAAAAAAATATTGCGAATAATTTTAAGCAAAAAATTCTATATCTCCGTCCGACAATACAATATTATTTTTCTCATTGTTAACTGCGCGCTACAGGTGAGCTAAGTCTCGGTGTTTGTTATGCTTTGTTGGTTTGAGCAATGCCGGGACATACGTGCGGCTAGATGAGACAGCATGCTAGCAGTTAATTTTATTTTATTCCAGTGATGTGTATTCAACTGTTTTAAAGTAAATAAAAGCCTCATTTGAAATTATTGATCGTTATCTTTTGAATGCGTTTAAGTAAGTATTCCTAAGCAAATACATATGCCAGTAAATAAAATAAGTAATAAAAAGCAGTCCGACAGAATGTGTCCTGATCGCTCTGTAACCAGGTTCACAAAATATCCGATTCGCGAAATAACGCATTTGTGGCGCACGTGCCCTCACAGTCATTTTCTTTTATCAAAGTCCGCTAGATTGAGCTTTTATCAATATTTACTTTAGATGTGCCTACCGTTTTATACCGTGTTATATTTCTACTATATAGAAAATATGTGAAATAACAAATATTAGTCCTGTTTTCTATGTTCATATATTACATTCCCAACCTACACCCGTACAGAAGCCTTGGTGTGCGAGTGAAACTCTTATTTTGCCAGATTTATTGTAGCTATTGGATACTAAATACTGCAAATCTGTTTCAATTCGTCACCTCGTCGAATAGTCACAAAGCATTCTATGAAACATACCCTCCCACTTATTCGCAAATTTTACGGCTAGCCCCATACTCGTAACGATCTTTAAGTTTTCCGTTTTTAGCGGTATTTTCTTTCAATTTGCGACGTTATCCGTTAGATTTGTCTTTGCTCCTTATTCATTGCGTTATTCATTAAATTACTCAAATAATAACTTAGGTATCTATTACTCGTTTCGCTTGCCCTAATTACATATTTTGATACTATCTGCAGTAATAAATAAGAAGTCACTTAGGGTCTCACTTCACTTCCGCGGTCACTTGGACAAAAGACAGCCTAAGTCTTGTAGATACATATTATGTGCCAGGATTGAAATTTTGGATATGTAAGCAATAGATTCGTTAAAAGTCGATTAGTGATATTTCATTTTATAGATTTCAATATTATTTTTACAATATTCAAATTGAGAAATCGAATTAAAGCGGCTATGTTTAATATTCCAAACAAGGTGCTTAGTTATCTATTTTACGCACGTGTGTATCTCGAAGAAAAACTTTACAAAAGGATTACGTAACGCCTATTCGATACGAAGGCGATAGCCATCGGTAAGTTTGTCACGGTATTCAGTGAATGGATATGTTTTTATTTAAAATTAATTTGATATTGAATATTCTACTGAACCCTGCCAGATCAACGTATTTGCAGCATTTGATTTCAGTTAGGCGATGTGTATAAGCCATGAAAAGATCTTGTGTATTGGCTCTATACAGAGCCTGTAAGAGCTGCTTCTGTAGAGGACAACAAATAACTTTTATTTTAATATACTTACGGTACTTGGATAGAAAAAAAATAACCAATCTTTTGTATGGATCGTCAGCTGATACTTTTCCGATTCTTCAAATGGCCTACTAAAACCATATTTTATTTATCTTCTACTGAATATGGTTTTTAGTAGGACTATTGAAAAATATACTCAAACAGTTCTAAGATACAGATGCAGCCTTTATAAAGTGTCCATCCTAACAAAATTAACCTCATACCTATACGAATACATAATAATATAACTTTACTAGCATGTACTTGACTGGCCAGAAATGTTATTATATTTCATCAAATACTAGGTATGCAGCGATTTGATTAAAAACCTGAATAGGTCAGCCTTCATTTTGTGAGCCAATTTGAGGTATAGTGCCAAATCATAGTAGTGGAAAATATATTTGGCTTTAAATTCGTAAATAGTAGGTAAGTAGCTAAGTCAGATAGGCACTACGAAATATCCTACTTATCTTATATTATCGTGTTATCTTGTATTATGTAAGGCTATATTCTGTTTTGTATACGTACTTAAATAAATAAAAATAAAATAAAACAATGTTAAGCGCATTTCACAACCTCTTGCTTGGAGCACGTGAGAATGAGGAAGGATAAACTGTATTTACATAATCTCTGTAATTTCTTTTATTACGCTCAAATTATGTTTACTCTGCAATCAATCTCCGTGTCACGTCAAATCTTTACTTCCTGCGTCTTTATCCCTATCTTATCTGTTATCTTTACTGAGACCAAAATAACTCGAGAAAAGTGCAAAATAACATAAATATATAAAATAAATGATATTTGCGTTGTTTAAAAGATCTATTACAATATAAGATCAAAAACAGCATCGTTTTCCAAAACGGTGTATCATGTGTATTTATTTTTGTTCAGATCTGGTTCATCGTAAACTGGAATTGCAAGTGATAAAGTCCGACCCGATGCGTCTTCGGCGATTACATCATCAAGCTCGATGCTTCGTGTTCCGTTGAATTTAATTGCATACCGCTTTGGCATTCTTCGCTCCTCTGCTATGTCGTTGTTATGTCATCCTATTATATTATATCTGTACAGTAGTCAGTAGGGTTGTTTGACACTTGAAGAATTGATCAGACAACTTGTACTACATATGATTATATCGTTTTGGTTTTTAGAGTTCCGTAGTAATTATAGAGTTCCATTATCGAAACCTAAGTAAACCAAATATGTACTTTCCTCTCGCCTGCACGCATCAGCTATGACGGTTAGAGGGAATTATTGACAAAGCGTACTGTATTAAAATTGATAAAAATTGACTTTTAACACTATTTTAATCGGACTTTCTGTCGATCAGTTAATCCCAATTTTAATTAGCTCATAATTAAAAGCAATAAATTCCGCCAAGTTTTATAGATTATAAAGTGCTCTGATTGATTAATCCACCCACGTTCAATAAAGATGGCGCATGGCGTTAGAAATTCAGTAAGCGTACATGAGATGAACACACAAGTCTTATGTGCAAGCAGTCATTCTTCAGTGGAATTAAACTAAGTACATATACATAACAGCTATGTATATGTAACAGTTATGTACATATAACTTATAAACGGTTTTTTTCTCGGTGTTAGGTGTATGTTCGATGTTATATACTAATAAAATTTAAAAGTAATTGGAAATACTCTGCACTATGACATGTTTGAATACTGGTTAACAAAAGATAAAAGAGGCTGACGAAATTAAATTCATCCTGCAGAGGAATATAATAACTAGAGACGAAAGAAGGAAGGATACTATTCCAGTATCGATTGTAATTTGTAACGTATTAATTTGTTCCCTAGAGTAATGTACCACTTTAGATGAAGATATACATACTTATAAGGTGCATAAATAATTATTTGTATAGTATACATGCATCTGATTGAAAATACTTCTCACTGATTTACGTTTTTATTTTATAGTCATTATTCTTATTCAAACTGAATGCCCAAAAAAAGCATAAAGTAGGCCAGTGAAGTGTATCCGTTTAAAAGTAGTACCTACGTCATAGAATACTCAATAGTATAAACTACGTGCTATACGCGCTTAAAATTGACTGCGCCCACAGAATATCCTAATAGTATGTTCTACCATGTACTACTTGTACTACTGCTGCTTATAGCCATGGACGTTAACCTTTAGCTTGTTTTTGTTCACGTCTTTGCATACTTTTGTCGAACTTTCAAATGAATACCTACTATTACGTGAATAGAAAAATACAACGCTAATGTCAGAGAAATTTATCACATGATAAGTTATGCGGTATGTTGCAAATTTTTTCGTAGTATACTCCGAACAAATACTTCATTGACTGTTTTGGTGCTGTGTAAGACGTTCGTTCATAATTTGCTTTTGCCGCAGCATAAAATATCTCAGTGAATAGGGAAGATGCAATTAAAATATTTATGAAAATTTTATGGTTAAAACGTTAAAAAAATATAAAATAAAGGCCACTGCAACGTTTATTACATAATGTTGATTTTTAACAATAATTACGAATCAAAAATGACTTGAAACAAGACGTATTTCAAAACACCAATCAGCGTTTAGTGACGTCACTCCTGTTATGACAACTTATTTGAGGTTACGGTTGTAAAAGTGAATATTATTTTATGGGAATATTATTTTAATATTAGATACGCATTTAACCAGATACGCAAATGACCAGATACGTGCATGGCCAGATACGCAATTGACCAAACTTGTGTACGCAATTGACCATAAACTGAAATACGCTATTTACCAAAACTGAAATACTGCTATCAAACTTGACAGGCTGAGAGCACAAGACAAATGTCATTCCAAAATTAAGGACTCCTAAACCACTTAGGTACTTCGATGGAGTCATATTCGTAGCTCGGAAAGACCCACTCATAAAAGAGGAATTAAAACGTACCGTTGAGGATTATGGAATATCCAACATGAAACGATGTCGCATTTATTTGCTTCTTGCTTTTTGATAAAAGGAAAGGTCATAATTATTATTTAAAAAAACCGTAACAACCGACTTCAAAATATGCGGTTTTTAGGGTTTTTGATAGTTGAAATGAAACTATTTTTAACGGATTTATTCCGTATCTTTTACGTGATTTTATGACCTGACTTTGCGAATACCACGACCACTTTTGCTTTATGACCACGGACGCTGCAGTGTTTAATACGTCATATAACTATGTCAAATATACGCGATAAATCGGTTATAAATTGTTTAATTTCGATACGCAATTTCGTTTACTTGTATGCCATATTTTTCCAGTTATTATATTAAAAATTAAAGCACTAAGCCGACTCTGAAATATTACCTACCAAACAGAAAATAAACATTAAAATCAATCCATAATTAGCGAAGTAATCGCGTAAGAAACATAGAAAAAAGTTGTCGAATTGAGAACCTCCAAGTTGTCGAATTGAGAACCTCCCCTTTTTACCCGACTGCGTAAGAAGGAGGGTTATATTTTTCGAGTGTATGTATGTATATTTCTATATGATCGCCTACAGCCTAAGCGGCTTGACCGATTTTGATGCGCGTGGTGTCGTTAGATTTGTCTTCACTCCCTGAGTGTCATAGGCTATATTTTTTTGTAATAATAATACATCTCTCGCAAAAATATACAATCTCGTGGCTGGTCTTCCTACGTTGCGCTTGCGCGTGCGTGGATACTTGAGAGCTTTTCGGCATAAACCTAACTTCACTATAATCCGTTCAAAAGTATAGCAGTGAAAGGCATACATTTGATACTTTATCAAAGGTGAAAGGGTACAAAATAGACAGAGCTGGTTTTGCTTTTTTAATAATTTCAGGTTCTGTGTACTATTCTGTATTGGTGTATTTATTTCTTTATAGTATCATTATCCATGTCTCTAATAATTCAAGGTTACAAATCTACATACCTGGCTGTAGTGTTAGGTCAAGGTGAATAAGTAGGTAGAGCTGTTGTGGATGCTTCTAGAAAGCACTTTTTGATTGCAAACAGGTTCTGTATTAGCAATCAACAACAGATTGCTTGCGAATTCTGATTGATGTTCATGATATTTTAATTGCTAAATAATTTTATCAGTTTCTATGACATATACATATATATTTAATATAAACTTTCGTATTTAATGTAAATTAGACGATACCACAGGCAGCTGGTACAGTGAAAAACCACAATGTAAAAATGTATTGTATGACAATAATTAATTATATATCAACAAAACACCTTCAATACTACTTTTAAATACTTAGTTTCTTTTTGATGTGTGAGATATTTTTAACCCTTATTTTCCTTAAAACATTTCTTCCCTCTTCAGCAGTTGAATGATACATATGTTAAGATAGATAGATAAAATCTTTATTTTATACACTCCACACAATTTCAATAAGAAGAGATGAATATTAAACTGGTGTAACATTTGACGAACTTATCGGTAATAGCGATTTCTTTCGGGCAACCTTAATAAATATCATAATAATGCTTTCGGTTTATAACAAAACACGAATCGCTTATTTAGAAAACCGGAATTTGATGTCACAACATTCCATAGTAACTTAGCCAGTATTGTAGACTTCTAAAATTATGAAGACACAATATCCTTGAGAGTAATTTTGTGGTTGTAAAAGTAACCATTCAAAATCACGTGAGTTTCTTGGACGACCATCACTTGTAATAAAGCTTCCAACGTTTTGTCTTGAAGGAAAACTGTAATAAACAAGTATCTATGTTACAAGAAAAACAAAATACCCGACTGCAGAAAAGCAGTTTTGGCAGACTAACTTACGATTTCGTTACGTTTGATACGCTGTTGGGTGTACGTTTTTTGTGAGAAAGTGTGCGTAAAATCGCTGTAAATGAAAGATTATAAATACGCATTCCTTAGAATAATTCTAGTAAAATAATTTGTTTATTACGAAAAAGTTTGTTGAAGGTTGCGAAAAACGCATTATTTTTATTTTGCGTGAGATGTATTATTGCCAGCGTGGCAGACTATGACCTAACCCTTCTCACAGTGAGAAGATGGCCCATTCCCAGCAGTGGGACAGTTTGACAAACAGGGCTGTTAAAAAAAAAGGTAATATAGAAACAAAGAAATATGTACATACATTACATATTACATATATAAACAAACACAGTTTAAAAACCATTAGTTTTTTTTTTATAGTAGATAGATCTACGATTGACCACCAACTCGCCTGATGTTAAGCGACGGTGTGGCCGAGGATGGAGCTCGTCGATCTTGAAGATATCTATTCACTCTAGCCTTGAAAATTCCAAGATTGTAGGTCTCAGGAAACAGAGATGGCGGCAAAAAGAATTCCATTCTTGTGCACTACGCAACAGGAATGTGGATCGATATCGCTGAGTACGGATTTTCGGCATTTCAACGAGAAATGGATGGTAATTCGCCGACTTTCTACTAGTCCTGTAGTGAAATGGGGATGGTGGAATTAGGTCGTGAAGCTCTTGCGTACACTCCCCGAAATGAATCCTGTAGAAAATAGACAGACATGCTACTTTACGGCGGTGCTCGAGACTAAGTAGCTTCTTGGCAGCTAGTTTATCGACACCGATTAACCTCACAGCTCGCCGGTATTTATTATATGACAGCGGCATATTTATTCGTAAAAAATTCATGGAAAAAAAATGCAACTTGATTGCAGAACCTCTTGCTTTTTAAAAAGTAGGTTTATTGAAAGTGATAACACAGCTACTCGTTTTTTTTTTATTCATCATCATCATCATCGCAGCCATAAGAAGTCCACTGCTTTTGCACTGCACTGCATTTTTTTATTGTTAAACTACAATTCTGTTGGCAAAATAATAAATAAATATTTATGGACATTTCAGCTGATTTCACACAAACACTATTTAGCCCAAATTAAGCAAAGCTTGTACTATGGAACTAGATGGCTGATAGAATACATATAATTATATACTTTTTTTTTGTAAATATATACATCTATGAAACATAGAAATACAGACACAGAACAAACATCCATGCTCATCACGCAAATGTTTGCCCTGGGTGGGGATCGAACCCACCACCTACAGTTCAGCAGGTAGACATACAACCAACTGAGCCACAAGGCCAGTCAGTAATGCCCAGATAGTAAAATTCTAAATAAAAGCATATACATACAATATTTATGTATGTGACTTGTAAGGTAACCCACCCTCTCAACCGAAAGGACAAACAGGGGCGTGTACGAAACATTTCTCAATGCTGCTTCTTTCAATGTAAATTTTTGTATGGGCTTCAAAGGTACCTACTTGTATCTACCTCTTACAACAACTATAAGCAGGTACTTACTTGTTTCTAAAGCATTTCCGGATTGAAAGTCGAATATCCCGCTTCCATGTTCTTTCGACCAAGGTGATTCAATTTATAATTATGTGATTTAGTAAATGTACGACAAAATTGATTTCAAATTAGTGTACAATCTAACGAGTACCATTTGTATGTAATTTTCGCAATACAGACAAACTGCTTTTGTACACTATTTTATGCATATGGCTCTACGGTCATGGTATGCGCGTCGGTTCAGTGGGCGTACCTTAAGTCCTACCTCTACTAAATGTATATCTATATTTACATAACGTTAAATTCCAAACTTGCATTGTACCAATTCAAAACATTTGAATCATGAATGCAACGTGCGTAATACGTTTAACGTTACGTTACGTTACGTTAACGTCTAATAAAGTTAGTAAGTACCTACTCATTATTAAAAAGTTCGATGGATGTTATATTCATATCATACCTAAGCAAGCGACTGCATCAAAAAAGGCAGTACTCGAGAAAAAAATCGTGAAAATTACTCGTTGAAATTGAACTTCCGATATTTCGAGGCAGTTGAATGCACTATGCTCACGGACAGACTGAAGAATGCGGATAGTTGGAAAAGTTCAAAAATAGGCGCAAAAAGATTGCTTATTTATTCTTTGTGGCTAATTTTGAAGTTTCTACACATTTCTTTGTCTTTTAAAATAATCCACGGGAAATATCATCGGCTTTACCGAAAAAACGTTACTTAACTTAGCAATGCTTACATTGCTTAACATATTTTGTCAACTTCTCGCAGACACGTAATGACACTCGCGGAAAGAAGACAGAGAATTTAAGACGATGTTTAAAGTTAAGTAACGTTTTTCGGTAAGGCCCCATGTGTATAAATAAGAATTATTTATTGATCTACAAGTATATAAATATAATCGTTTTGCTGATTATTTAAATTATAGTTACGAAACCTGATCATAGAGTTTAATTTCTACCATAGAACCCATTAGCTATCATATGCCAACGTAGCACCTCGTCCAAATAAATTTCTATACTCTCTTCCTTAATAATAAGTTAAAAATAAAATTGAAAACCTAAGAAGTATGTTACCGACGAATAAACAGGAGTAATTAGTAGATATGTACCTATTTAATATTAGTAGATATAGCTACTAGTATTAATTTGAAGGAAAGACGTGCAAGAATAATGTCAAGCAATAAAAGTGGAAGAAGTAAAATACGTGTCAGGATCTTAATAAGTGGATAAATATAGGTAGTCTTTGTCGAAATCAATGGGAAACAGTGTGTAAATGTTAAGCAATTTGGGTACGAATATGAAGCAAGTACAAATATTCTAATCTAATACATTTTATACGAACAATTCTTTTATATATATATATAATCTGAACTCGAAAACAGCTTCAACGATTTTCATGAAATTTTGTAGGTATGTAGGGGTTTTGGGGACGATAAATCGATCTAGCTAGGTTATATTTTTAGAAAACGTCGTTTTATCCGTGTTTTAAGGCAATAGAAAACTGCTACAATATCATTAGAATACGAAGGTATAACTTATCAAAAATATTTATACTTTAAAAAAAAATACGATAAGCGTGTTATTTATTTATTAAAATGACATTCCCACCATTCTGCATTTCTACCCATGTCTCTGCAAATTAATGCTTTGAATTTGAATTTGAAATTTAAATTTATTAATATTTTATGATACTCTCCATGTTACTATGTTGTTGATGTTGTTACTCCGTGTTATTACGCAGCTAAAATTACTAACGTAGGCGTAAGGCTTGACTGTGTCAATTGGGAGTTCGGTTTTATGGTTGTTTTGGTTTCTTCCCTCAACGCACTGTTGCGAGGCAGTCATTAAGTGAAACAAAAAAAAACCGGACAAGTGCGAGTCAGACTCGCCCACTGAGGGTTCCGTACAAACTAAATAAAAGGGGGAAATCATTATATTTTTTATATTTTCCTTCATAAACCGAAAAATATTATACGTCGTAAAAATATTTAACACATTCCTTGTTCACCACTCGGATCCGAGTAGAACGGGGCTATAGTAGCGGCGCCTTCCACTCGGATCCGATTCATTTTGTAGTAGTCATTAAACCGTTTGAGGCAGTCAACGTTGCTTTGCGCGGCCACTCTGTACTTAATCAAAATTCGTCTAAAAAGTTTTGGTTCCCAGCTGAAGTAAAGGGTCTGCAGGGGGCTCTTTCATATGATACCCCACATGATACGGTTAATTCACTTTAAAATTTGGGCCCTCATTCCTTGAATAGAGACACTATTTTTTTGTGATTAAATTAAAAATGTCCAGTTTTCGGATTTTTTCCTATATGTGTACTCCAACACAATGCTTCTTGTTTTCAAATTTCAAAGTTCTAGGTCAACGGGAAGTACCCCATAGGCTTTGATTCCTCTGTGAGTGTCGAAATGTGCGTTTTTACGACATATTCGGCTGTAACTTTTTTTTACGAAAACTGAGAAATTTTATTTTTCTTTGGTTTTAATTACAACTAAAGACAAACACGGATAAAGGTCTTGACACCCGCACGGACGGACAGACGGACAACAAAGTGATCCTATAAGGGTTCCGTTTTTCCTATTGAGGTACGGAACCCTAATAACGATAAAAAGCTTTATATTTAACTACGAAAATAGCCCGGCGTAGTTATATGTATAAACATTCGTTATTTGTACCTGTTCGAGAATGTTCAAGGGTCTCTGACGTGTACTTTTTATGCGGCTCGAGGAAGTTCCAATGACATGTTGCAACTTTTAATAGTTTTATAAAGTTTAATATTTGTTTTTGACGTGATAGCGTCTTATACATTGCTGAACGCCGGTTGCACGTACGAAAAAGTGTCACGTTCCGCCTGAGCCGAGCGTACAAGCGTTCGGCTTGTGACGCATCGTTATCACGTAAAATTATCGTCCGTAAGCCGACTTTATAGACAACCATATTTTTTTTACAAATACTCATCATCATCATCTCAGTCACAAGAAGTCCACTACTGGACAGGAAGCGGCCTGCATCCAGCGTCTTCCTGCCACTTGTATGATATCTTCTTACAAATATTATGTTGATGCCAATGAGTACTTTGATATTGTTGATGTAATTTTGTGAAAATCTAATCTATTATTGTTACACAATAGTACACTAGAATAGTGACTTAGTCGAGAAGCGAGTAAAGACGTTAGAACGTAAATTTAAAATGTAAAAGTTCTAATGGTCTATGTTCTATTTCAATACTTTTGCTTAGCGCTTTGGGAAACCGCTTATAAATAAGTAGATTAATCCTGATGCTCTCTAGATACCATTCCAGACGAGAGATTTAAAAAAGTCGCTTAGGTTGTCATTCTGTTTCATAAATTCAATAAATCTACAATTTCTTGCATAGAAATTAAGCTCTAATAATAGCACACGAGTCATGGGAGGCGCACAATTTAATTGCATAATAAACTAAGTGCATGCGTGCCAGAATAGGCATGTAGTGTGTGAAATATGCACTTGGCTCACAAAAAGAGAATATATGTTGGTAGTATCTGCAATGCTTCTGACACCTGCTTGCTTATAGCATGGGAATGCAATAGTGTAATGGATATTCGAATGGAATTCCTAATCAATTCAGTTTTTTCTAATCGATGAAATGTTTGTAAATTACGTAGGAAATGAAATAATTGGATAGGTTCTTACGTCGTTTTGTGGTGTTGTTGTTCGGATTTGTATGTGGTCTTCGTCATCGATTTGTTTTTTGTATTTAGTGATAATGATAATGCATTGAATTACTAGCAAGCGAGACAAAACCTCTAGTTAGTTACCTATAGTTTGAGAAGCATCATATTATTATGGTTTCTAGTGAATAATTTGAAATAGGAAAAAATCTGGAAGAAATTGCTTAAAGCAAAAATGTTACCATATATTGTAATTGTCTAGTTTATGTTTTTGTTGGTACAGAATAAATATACGTTGTATTGTATTGAAGCCTTAAAGTTTGGAAGACAAGCCACAGTCACATGTCTAGTCCAAGTCATGACTAATACTGATATTAGTATCTTGTGATGTTGAAAGATAATTGAGAGCTGAACATGTATGAACATGTCACACATGAAATATAAAATTATTGGAAAGTAATCGATACTTCAATATTATCTCTTCTAGTTTATTTATACTTCAGGTGGCTCTGCGAAGAATCGCTCGCTAGTAGTTATGGTTCTGCATAATTTAATAATAAATCTTTCGATCTGTTTCGATAAATTTCCCCAAAAAAATCAACCTATTATTCATTTAGTTCAGCTTTGAAATTATGTGAACAGCAGAATCTCACATAGGTATAAGTTTTCACTAATTATTTTTTATTAAACATGGGTTTGTGCGATGTAGTATCCACGGTTACTCACCTCGGTCGCTTCATCAACAATGGTATTAAAAAAACTGTTTGTCCAACACGTTCAAAATGATAAAATAATTCGGCAACGCCGTCGTGCTGGGGTCGTTGATTGCGGCTCCTTATCAGCCCAAACAAGGAAGATTGGACGGCAATTCCTTACGATCTGACATGTTTTTCAAACACTGCAAACAGGTTTGTGGCAGTCGGTTTGAGGCGCTAGCTTTCTACTGTGTAAAAGATTCCTTTAGGGACACATCATTGTGCGACTTTTTGTAGAGACATGTTTTCTCGAACGGTGACTGAGCGGCATACGTTGAATTCTGATGCTATTACAGTATTTACTGGTAAATTTAATGGAATTCTAAGGGTACAAATATATGAAAAACTTCTTCTATAGGGTTATCTGTTTAGAAGATTGATTTTATTGTAGTTCTACTTCGATTAACTTCTGTACCATTGAATATGCTGTTATTAAAGTAATTATAAATAAGATTTACAATATCGCGTAAAAAAATTTTTTTAGGCAAACGCATTCTACATAACCCAATTTCAGTCAAGCGTAAGCTTATCTGGGAATAAAAAAAAGTCAATACATATTTTGTAATTATAGACAATATGGACCCAGAAAAAATAAACTGTAATCTTTTCGCAGATTGATATAAATAATCGAATGCTTATGTAAACACGGATACTACTAAATCTAGAATAGGTAGATAATAGATAGAAATAAAGCTCAATATAAAAGGTGTTTCGAAAACTAATCAAAAATCTAGGCAAGCTCCGTTGACATCTGTTCTTACGTCAAGACTTTCACTGTTACGCTAAATTCTGCGAATTTTATAATTGGCATCTGTAGATACGGTGTTGTCCCCTCGACGAGTTGAAATGTCGGTCATGTGCTAACAACGCACTGACCAGCATCCACTCTTGAGGGCTAATTGTTTATACAGGATGTAAAACTTTTCTAACGACACGTTTTTAATGTCAAAATGAATTTTATACTAAAGGTTATACTTGTTTCTCTAGATTGGCTGCTTTGAAGAATATTACGACCTAGAGCCATCTAGTGGTTACAATAATATCTATAATTTTCAAAGCATGTAAGTACGATTTATTTAACAGCTTAATCGATCTTGATGGGATTATTCTTGATAGTAGTGTGCAATACAAGGATGGAATTTATTTTTAGTATAAAGAATAAACTGATATTATGTATGATTTTTATTTTGATATGTCCAGCAATTTTTATTTAAGCATATAGAAAACTGAAAAGTCCAGGGTGAAGCTAAAATAACTGCACACCTTTATATGTATGTATGTACTTAGAAAGGAATAAATTCACCTCATCTTGGCATTTCGCTTGACTCGTCGATTTAATGTCATCGTTTTAGTTCAAGTTTCAACTTATAAATTCTAACTGTATTCTGAATTATAATTATTATAGCTTGGTCTTCATGGGGAAACATCTTTCATATTCCAATATATTGACAAGATCGATGGTTTGTTTTTGGATTAACGCAGATTTGCTAATACACATAAATATGCATGATCGTTTGGTTAATAGGTTTTGCGTCAACCTGCATTATTTAATAAAATAAATTATCTAAATCTTTAGCACGCTGTATAAAGTTGAAATTATTCATCAGAAGTTATCTGAGCAAAAATCTGGTTCTGAATAGAGGTCAAATAATTCGAGTCTTGAGTATTTCAAGATATTTTCGAAACAAAAAATTACTTTCTTGATGAGAATTTTCACGCTAAAATTAGACACGGGTATGCATATTCACACCTAAGCTAATTGTAAGAACTCGAAAATAACAGAAATATTGATAATATTATTGTTAAGTCTCTGGAAACTTATTTTTAAATATGTTGATAATTTAAATCATGAGATAAAAATGTGGAGATTTATTAACTGAATGTGTTGAGCTGATAATATAAAGAAATATTGAGGAAAATCATTGATATGAATGTCGAAGACGTTGAAAATTTCAAAATAGCCAGATGATTCCAAATTGGAGAGATGATTTATACTAGGGCACCTTGTAGTAAATCGAGAGGGTCATTGTATTCATCATTATAAATAACTTTGAAAAAAATATCAACTGTTTCCTTTGATAAAGTATCAACGTGATGTAGCTATAGTCCTCAAAAACGTCCGAGCTCAATGAGATCTAACCCCTTACATGATTAAAATTGATCACATGATTTTCAAAATAATTCCAAGCGACTAAATAGACGTCTCTAGACTTTTTAATCTAAATTAGGCTTTAGCGCGGCGACATAGAGTCTTTATACCAAAATGTTTAAGTTCGTCATTGTTGGTATATGAGTATCGGTCAACCCAGGACATTAAGTATATTTGTGAATTTTGTTTTAGCCATTACGTGCACGTGATGGAAAGGCAGGCGGAAACGTCTTATAAACAACATGTCAAAACACCAGGGGCACAGCTATCTCTCTCGGACTAAATAGATATAAAATATAAATATAAACACCAGAAAAAATTAAACAAAATTATATTCAGGTATCATTTACGTTGGCGGTGGAGATTTGAATAAAAACAATTTACTAAAAGAAATTAATAATAATAAAATAAAAAAATTCGCTTCAGTAATACCGCTACTCAGTGATTTTATCTTTAAAAATATTGTGATTCGTGAAATATCGAAGAGAAAAAATGCTATAACATGGCTCATGCATTCACTAAAAACCTAAATAAGGTGGCTGAATGAATCCGACGTCACACCTCTCGCGTGACCTTTTACATTACAAAATCTGGGAGTATCCGATTGCTAAATCAGACGAAAAAGCTAGGTCTTTTATATTATATATTCATGCTACTGCACTGACCAGCCACAGCTGTTGTATAATTTACGAGTGACTGTGATTGCGAGGACAAATTTTGTTGGAACAGTTTTGACTTTGCTAATCTCATTTTACATACAAGTACAAGATATCATACAAGTGGCAGGAAGACGCTGGATGCAATCTGGAAATCCATGGGCTCCCCCATGTGCCTGGCCTATGTCCAGCAGTGGACTTCATATGGCTGAGATGAGATGATAATGATGATGAATCTCATTTTATAACCAGCTAGCTGCCTTTTATCCGACTGCTCAATACGTAGGTAAGGTAAATGTACACAAGTTCGAACATGTCCTAGAGCTCGAACGCTTTGCGGTTTTTTGTTTTTTAAACTTTCCTACTAATACTTAATAAGATTTTGTGAATGGCAAAAAAATTGTGGTTATATTCTAAACCAATATAGTAGCAGCACTGAAAAATTGGTCTATTGGCGACCAGTCTACATTACAACAAAAGTGCGGTATCCGAAACTATTAAAAAATTTACAAGTTTAGTTGCTACACTTCGTTGCCACCACGTCATTTAGTTTATTTTGTTTCTCAGTTCTGCGTAATGATACGGTAAGTGTGTTAGTTTACTAAGATACTTAAGAAAATTATCTAGCGATATAACCTATAAATTGAGAAGATTTTAATTGATTGGTTGTTATATTTGAGCGTTCGCCTACTAGTACACACTTAACCTCTAGATGACCCAATACTCGGACAAAATACATATTTTTCGTCCGAAGACTAGGACACACTTTAGCTTTTGGTATTCCTTGTACCTAAGTCCGTAATACATCTTTATTGCCTTGAAATTAGTTTCAATTTCCCTTAAACCTGTGGCAAATATCTTCCGAATGTTAGGACGTACATCGATGGGTGCATTTATGTGTCTTATTGCGTTGAGTTTAGTTACATTTTTGTTTGGCTTAGTACGAATAGATGAGATAATATATAGTTAATTAGATTTAATTGACATATAATAAGAATTTAATAAAATTTATACTATAAAATATATAGATGTCTCTGAGTCTGAAACAAATTAATTTTGATTTGATTTGATACTTTCAAATTCGAGCAAAATTTATAAAATAAAAATGCAATTATATTAATTTCACTCATTCATCATTTCTGGTTCATTTAATGTGATTTGGTCCATACAAATGGATTTAATTTTATTAGACTATATTTTTTTATACAAGATAGATCCACGATTGACCACCAACTGGCCTGATGTTAAGCGACGGTGTGGCCGAGGATGGAACTCGTCGATCCAGAAGATATCTATTTACTCTAGCCTTGAAAATTCCAAGATTGTAGGTCTCAGGAAACAGAGATGGCGGCAAAGAATTCCATTCTTGTGCAGTACGCAACAGGAATGTGGATCGATATCGCTGAGTACGGATTTTTGGTATTTCAACGAGAAATGAGTGGTAATTCGCCAACTTTCTGCTAGTCTTGTAGTGAAATGGGGAGGGTGGAATTAGGTCGTGAAGCTCTTGCGCATATTCCCCGAAATGAATCCTGTAGAAAATAGACAGACATGCTACTTTACGGCGGTGCTCGATACTAAGTAGCTTCCTGGCACTAGTTTAACGTCACCGATTAACCTCACAGCTCGCCGGTCCACTGATTCCAAAGCTTCCAGCTGATAGTTGGCTGATCCATCAAAAAGGTGGTGATACAGTGCGTACTTTGTAAGACTTGTTATCATACTGTTTGCGCAGAAGTTTTGCCTAGTGAAATAACGTTTCGATGTATCTATTGTAATGTATAATTTGAAGAACAAAGTAAAGTTTGTTTATATTGGTTGATTATCTGTAAACCAATCACAAAAAATCCTAATTTCACTAGAATTTATTAAACTAAATTTATTATTGAACTGATTCTGAAACTAGGTAGTTTCGTCTATATTTTTTCAAAAGATGTTCCAAATAGGTTTCTAGGTAGGATAGGTATCCACCAAATATTAAATAAATAATTATGGCCCTAAATCTGCCCGTTGTTGGTCACGGGCCTCTCTTTAACTGCAAAATTAGTAAATGCTTTTCGTTTTTAAATTGTATATGAAATATATTATTTCGATAGTTATTAAAATGTATTTTTCTTTCACGTGAAGTTCTTTACGCACTTTGAACTGAAATACTATTTTATTCGTAGTTTACGCATGATTTTTTCAGCTATGCCTAAAATTTTTTTGAGTAATGACGGGATTTTAAACTCTAAATTCAAGCAGATACAGTTCATATTTGTAAGGCGTTCGACTTCTGGGACAACATTCCGATTTCTAGTGCAAATCGTTCGAGCATTGGTACTTTAGGGTATTTTTTTACTATTTGCTTATTAATTACTATTAAACCTCAAATGTATCACAAACAACTTATTTTGAGATAAACTAGAATGTATACCCTATCTAGCAATAAAAATTTCATTTTCGTATTTTAACTAGTTTCAGTATGGTAGAGCAACAAAGTCAGCAAAGTTCAAAATCGTTCGATTATTGGGACGTTTACCTTAGCGTTTTCTCATGTATGATTATATACTATTACTTTCCTTATTCTAAAAAGCTTGATCAATTTTGACTAGTAGTTGTAGTAGTTGTGTCTAAGTACCTACTTAGGTATGATTTATTTTATCTTTTACTAGATCAGTAATACGGTTTTACTTATGATCGAGAAAATGCCTACGTCTTTAGCTCTGCCTACGTTCTTGACCTCTGACCTATCGGATCACGCCGACATACAGCGACAGAGACGAGCGATCGCAGTGCGAGCCAGTATGTTGGCAAGAAGATTCAACCGCTGCAGTAAGGCGGTAAAAAATCAGCTCTTCATTAGTTACTGCACAAGTGTTTACACGACGGAACTGTGGAGCAATTATACTAAGGCCGCCATGAGCGAGATGCGGGTGCAGTATAACGATGCGTGGCGCGCGATCGCGCGATGTTCCGGCTGCCACGGTGGTGCAGCGCCAGCGGCATGTTCGCCGCGGGGCGCGCGCCCGGCTGGCAGGCGCTGCTGCGGAGTCGGTCGGCCGGCACGCGCACCGCCATGCACCGCTCCGACAACGCACTTGTGGCTGCCGTGAGAGACTGGGACGCTAGTCCCCTTCATCGAACGTGGAGGGCGTATCACGCGCCGATCACATAATTTATTTATTATTCTTAATTTAATTCATTTATTTATTCCTATATATAATTATTATTATTTATTATTTTTATTTAATTTACTTGATTTTATAATTTTATACTTTAATTTAATTTAATTGTTATGGATTTACATCTGGAATAAAATAATTTCATTTCATTTCATTTCATTTAGACTGTGTGTGTGTTAGTATTTAAATCAATTGAATTAATATATATATATTAAAATGCATGGATACGTTTTATTATTATACATATATTTATATTAATTAATTGGGTCTGTTTATCTTATTAACTTTAACACCTTTCTTTCTAAAAATCTAGGAAAATACAGTTAGGCAACTTTATTTTATATGATTACAATGAGATGAATAAGAACAACGTGCAAGAAGTACGAAGAAGTAACATCGCTATATGGTTGATATTCCGAAAACCTGTACGAAACGCTTTGGCTCCGCTTTCATTGTGTGTACCGCCAAAATGTGGAATGCGCTTCCTGAGTGGGTCTTCCTGAGTGGGAATGTATATATAATCTATGTAGGTGTCTAATGTCTTCAAGTCGCGAGTGAATAATTTTCTTCTAGGCAAGCGGGCTCCATCTTACCAGATGAGTTGGCGGTCAAGCGCAAACCTATTTTCGGATAAAAATCAATAGAATGTTAACAAAACATAAAAGCCAATTTTTACTACAATCAATACAAGTCAATACTAAAATGCGCGAGCGAGGCGAGCGAGTGTCATTATATTTTGTGATAAACAGATTTCCGGGGGCTGCACTTGTACAGCTGATGGATTGCGGCTGGCAGAATCTATCAGCTCTTTATATAGTACGATATAGAGTTCAAATAAATAAATAAACATTGAAGGACATTTTCACCCAATATAATCTAGCCCCAAAACTAAGCAAATCATTTACTATGGCTTTTATAACGTATCAATGGAATGTAGCGTTAGTCCTAAAAAAAACGTCCGAGCTCAATGAGGTCTAATTAGTCTTACACGATTAAAATTAATTCGATTTTCAAAATAATTCGAAGCGGCAAAGTCGACGTCTCTAGACTTCTTAATCTAAATTAGGCTTTAGCTCGATGACGTAGAGTCTTTATATCAAAATCTTTAAGTTCGTCTTTGTTGGTATATGAGTATTGGTCAACCCTGGACACTATATTCGTGAATTTTATTTTAGACTTTACGTCCACGTGATTGAAAGTCATTGTACTATGGTATAAGTCTTCTATCTCATCATCATCATCATCTCAGCCATAAGAAGTCCACTGCTGGACATAGGCCTCCCCCATGGATTCCCAAAAAGACCGATTGGAAGCGGATTGGATTGGTCTTCTATCTGGTTTCCATTAATACAAGCTTTGCTTAGTTTAGGACTAAATAGTGTTATGTGTAAATGTCCACTATTATTTATCTATGTCGCTCTTGTAATATGCTGACCGGGGCCAAAACCCATCTGCTCTTTACAAGCCACATCGCCCATAATTATAAACTTGATTGATTTTATGTCAAAATGGCGTCCTGCTTTGAGATGTGAGTTGGAAGCAACTGTCTGAAGATATCCTAATTGTATAGAATTTCAATCATTATTAAGAACACGTAACGTCGAGCATGACTCGCCCCGGACTTGACTGTAATTATACTAATTATTGAAATGATAGGCTTAAGCTGTCGCAAATACCATTGGATATGGAGTTAGAATTAGCTTCTAAATGCGTTTTATCTAATACCTTTAAATGAGCAATTCTTGTATAAATATAATCTGGATCTCGGAAACGGCTCCAACGATTTTAATGAAATTTGGTTTGTAAATATAGTAAGTATATACTTTAAATAAAAAAAGTATAAAATTAATCAAAAACACCGCTTGAACTAATAAAAGTTGTAAAAAAAACATAGCCCACCTAAAAATAACATATGTTTTGACACTTTAAAAACATGACAAGCTACAAAATATTATGGACAGAATTTTGACACCCGAAAAATAAAATAGAAAATCTAGAGATTATTTTAGACAAAAAAAACACAAAACAAGAAGACAATTATAAAATAAAACAGTAGGTATTTTAGTTAGTTAAGTACTATCTGTCTTACTTATAAACGCAAGTTAAAATCTTATTCACTGAATTAGGACATGTCACTTTCAGTCAGACGGGAACTGTCACGCGCGGAAAAGGAACAAACCACTGTTTAACTAAAATGCGCTTATTCAGCGTTTATAAATTAGACGGTATGTTTTGTTATACCATATACCTAGTTAATAAAGGCACTTGCCCTCACAGGCATCACAATAGTCCATTGAGTTAGTCATTTATGAACTTCATTAACTACGCTTAGTACTAACCGTACAAATGCCTAGCTAAAGTCAACAATAGAAAGGAAAGTCGTAAAGAACACCATGTTACAAATGTTAACAATACACTTGTAAATGTAGTTCGCGTCGATTCTAGTTCGCGTCAGCCACCAAGTGGAAAGGCGGGTCGAAGGCGTTGCAATGCAAGAGAACCAAAAAATAAAAACTACTTCACAACCTCAGCTTCGTCGGTCTGTCTGATTGATGTCGATAATTTGACGATTTTAATATCTCAATAAGGAGAGCAAATATTTTCCATAAGTGTAGTAAAAGAAATTTTGTGCGTTCAACCGTCCGTCATGTAGCTGATTTGTGAAAATTATAAATACATACATATATCACGCTTATTTTCCCTTACAGGGTAGGCAGAGCATCAAATACCATGATGATGTTTGACGCCACATTTGACCGTGGCTAGAGTCAAATACCCTCTTCTTTCCATCTAACCGGAAGAGAGACGGTATTAGACGGTTAGAAGGTACGTTATGTACAAACTCATCTAAATTATTTACTGGTGCAAATTACAAATGTTTACGTGCTACGCCAGTAATTTAGTCCAGCAGTGATTAATCTTTCGTTTGCAAAGGTAAATATCGCTCCCTAAAAGTATTAAAATGCAAATATGTAACATCTTTTCAAATGACTAGTGTAGTGTGAACAGGGCTTAGGATTTATCGTACTACTCGTATCTTTGTATACATATTTTAATGTTTATAGCCAATTTGAGGAGGTCTATTCAGTGTATACTTATGAAAATTTATACCGTTGATTTTGTGACGTATCCTTGCGTACTGTGAATCAGAATGTGTGAGGTTATAAATTTGACGTAATTACAACGAAAACTTGATAAGCCATGACAAGTTTTCTGTATGACTTCGAAGAAAAGATCATGGTCAAGGTGATACTCAGAAACACACGTGATATTGCCCAAGATACAGGCCTAGCCTAGTTTGGGACCCATTGCATTCGATTTTGTACTAATTGTGAACTTTATCGATCTAATCTAGTTTGTGTTGTAAATATGTATTTGTGTGTAATAAATGATTATTATTATGGGCAACAACTGTAAATCTATTGTTATAAATAGGTAAGTAAGTTACTGAATTATAGGTTGCTAAAACGACCGTAAGGATTTGAATACAATTTAAACAGTTTAAATTTAAAACGTTCTAAAAAGTCAATTGAGGTAAAATTATATATTGTTGGTACTAAATGTATAAACAACATTTCAAACATCGAGTAACTTGCGTGGAAAATTTAAAATTTCATGGAAATCGTCACGATATTCACAAGCCAAATGACAACTGTCAGACTTCTGTCTACCAATTTAATATTTCCAGATAGAACTTTATCTAAATAAATATCTTCATGACCTCCAATTATTAAATGGAACAAAAGCGACGTATAGATAGTTACCGTTATGGATCTTTGCTTTTATGGCCGTATATAATAAGCATAGTGTTTGCTCTAGATACACACATCTGTTAGCCCTCTGGCCTTACTTAGCATATTAGCTATTGGCATTACAACAGACGTAATAATTGCTCATACCGTTTTGTGACAGTAATACCTATACATAGTATGTGAGAGTCCAAGCTTTGTGATCGCAAGTTTTTGCATCTGTAGGTATTTATTTTTATAGTTGCAAAATTTATGCCTTACTTATAGATTTGCAATATTATTGAAATATAATAGAATATTTTTTAAACTATCACGGTCATTCATTAAAACACTATTAAATATCCCGTTAGTAATAATAGTGTTTATAATATAACATGATAATTGTATATTCTTTCAAAAATATTAAATGGTTAAACATAATACTAAATTATATATTTTGCTATTTTTGCTAACCATGGGACATTTTCTATCATTCTGAAGATAAGTGTCATTCAAACCAAAACAAAAAGGTATATTAACTAAACGTTGAAATATATGAAATATAAAAAAATAGCCTATTTTGGTTATTTAATTTCATAGCACAATACCATGTAAATAAGGCGAATTCTGTGCACAATATCTACATTTCCAGAATAATTTAGTTCCACAGGATATTTTATTAATTTTTTCAGCTACTTTTAATGTATGTATTTTCAAAAATTTGGGTCCCAAATATTTTTTTCTATTCCGAATATTTTAACCGACTTCGAAAAAGGAGGAGGTTATCAATTCGTACCGTTTTTTAGGGTTCCGTACCCAAAGGGTAAAAACGGGACCCTATTACTAAGACTTCGCTGTCTGTCTGTCTGTCTGTCTGTCTGTCTCCAGGCTGTATCTCATAAACCGTGATAGCTAGAAAGCTGAAATTTTCACAAATGATGTATTTCCGTTGCCGCAACAACGGAAATATATCAACAACAAATACTAAAAATAAAAAAAATAAAAAAATTAAGGGGGGTCCCCATACAATAAACGTGTTTTTTTCGTATTTTTTTGCTCAATATTAAAAACGGTAACAGGTAGACTCTTCAAATTTTCACAGAATATTTATTTGTATATTACCTTTCAAAATAAATAATTAAATAACAATAAAGTAAATATTAAAGGGGGGCTC
This sequence comes from Lycia hirtaria, assembly GCA_947563715.1. Taxonomy (NCBI): domain Eukaryota; kingdom Metazoa; phylum Arthropoda; class Insecta; order Lepidoptera; family Geometridae; genus Lycia; species Lycia hirtaria. The sequence goes on along the minus strand of OX387379.1, from coordinate 9,453,780 downwards.
ACATACAACAAACGTAATTTTTAAGCAATTTTTACTCGATCTTAATTAACAGGTAGAAACTTGAACATTTGTAAGTAAATATTTAGAAATATATTAACTATAAAAATAAATACCTAATCTAATACATAAAAACTCACAAAATGAAAATAATCCGTGCATCTAAACGCGGTGCGAGCGCCGCGCCGCGGTGTGGTGCGGGGGAGGTAACATCACGGAGCGAGCCATAGCCGCGCGTATTCGCGCGAGCGTCTTCATGCTGTCCGGATGTGTATCGAAAACCTACCTATAAGTTTGCAATTTCCTACTTGGAATTTCGTTGATTTCTCGTTATTTTATAAACAGAACTAAACTTTGTAGTATTATAGATGATAGTACGGAACCCTTCGTGCGCGAGTCCGACTCGCACTTGGCCGATTATTTTTTATGTATGTACACGAATTGTCCCGTCATTCGAGAACCATATTTTGTGTTTCCTGAATTGGTGTATAGAGAAAGCTCCCAAGTTGGTCCCATAATTATTTTATAAACATCGCTTTACAAATTTTTGAATAATCTCTAAAAATGAAAATATTTTCATTGTATTTCTAAAAACGTGTCAGTGGAACTCTGCGATTTTATAATCTGACGCACTCACTCAGGAATCTAATGAAAATATTTTTACTTTTAGAGATTATTCAAAAAGTAATAAAGCAATGTTTCTAAAATAATTATGGGACCAACTTGGGAGCTTTCTCTATATGTCAATTCACGAAACACAAAAATTGGTTCTCGAATGACGGAGTAATTCGTGTATAAACATTAAAAAAAACGGTACGAATTGATAGCCTCCTCCTTTTTCGAAGTCGGTTAAAAAGAGCAAGTGAAGAGAGGTCTCTTTAAAAAGTTTACAATCGTGAAGGATTTAGTAAGTTGCCTTTGAAGTCGGTTTTTTAATAGAAAAATTATTTGATTTCATCTTCCCTTGCATGATAAAAGTTGACAAAGAAATTTTAGCTAAAATAAGCTTGTTAGATGTTTAGGAATGAGACGGTTAGCGTCTAAAAACAATATAAATTAGGTAAATTACAATGATAGCAAAAATTATAAGACGTTTTCTGACATGCACCGGGGAACAATTTTGTTTTACATTAGATAATTATCTACAATTGACTACCAATTTTTCTGATCTTGTAGTTTTGGAAATTCTAAATTGTTGTCGCTCTCAGGATACAGAGAAGGAGGCAACGAATTCTATTCCTGTGCAGTATGCATCAGGAATGTGTATCAAAATCCTCGAGTTCGGAATTTTGGCATTTCAATGAGAAATGGGTGGTAATATGCCGTATTTCATTCAACATCACGAAACAATATGTTAGTGTGTGTGAACTATCTTTTTCTTGGGAACTCATGTTCTGTATTGTACTGCGACTGTTTATCATCACAGTCGTGAAATAGTTTTGGTCTGCAACGGTACCACGACAGGTTATTTGTAAACGTTCATTATATCGTCATTAGATTTAGTTTTTATCTGCTCATTAGTTAATTTCAGCAAGATAACATTTTAATTAAAATAACCGTGGCAAATTGTATATTTGCTTTTAGATTAATTATGTTTTGGAGATATGGTAACAATTAATATTTAATAATTTACAAAAATTTGTAGCGGGATGTTTGTATTATTGAATTACCAGATTTTGTTTTCCTAAACAATAATTACTATAAAACTATGATTCATAATTTTATAGTTTAAAAAACTGAAACAACCGACTTCAAAGTACGTTATTTCGTTTACTTGTAATATAAGTAAGGATAATAATTAAACAAGGCGCTCAAGCGTTGAAGTAACTCTATTTTTCCCTATACACATTGGATGAGGTGTAAGTAGGTTTTACTTTTCAAGCTCAATAAATCCCTCACGATTGTAAACTTTTTAAAATACCTCTATTCACCCGCTCATTTTTTTTCAAGAATGATATTTGTCACTGAATGTCAAATGCTTCGTCGTCGCAGATTAGAAAATGTGCAGATGTTTATACGAAACACCTCAACATTTGACTCTTTTGCAAAAAAAAACGTGTCAGTGGAACTCTGCGATTCTATAATCTGACGCACTCACTCAGGAATACAATGAAAATATTTTTACTTTTAGAGATTATTCAAAAAGTAATAAAGCAATGTTTCTAAAATAATTATGGGACCAACTTGGGAGCTTTATCTATCCATCAATTTAAGAAACATAAAAATTGATTCACGAATGTCGGAGTAATTCGTGTGCATACATAAAATAAAATATACGGTACGAATTAATAACCTCCTCCTTTTTCGAAGTCGGTTAAAAAGGACACATAGGTCATTATCAAAGTAGTAGTGACTGAGTAACCAAGTAATTAGTGAGCATTTATAGCCTTAATAGACGATTCGATTTGTCCGGAGCAAACCTTCACAGCTGTTGATTGTGACGTCACAGCGAACTTTCAAAGTACAACCCTAGACTAAGAGCGGGCCGTATGTTTACCCACCTCAGCGGGTAAAAAGATGTGAGCTATCTAGGATGACGCACAATTATAGCAAGGTGTCTCTAAATGTACAGGGTTACCTAGGCTAAACTTTTGTACAGTTAGTAGTAGCTATTAGTTGTACAGTCTATCTGTCAATCTCAACTGAACACAGATATATAATACAAAATCGCATTTTAGTATAGAAACCGGCAGAGGTTATATTATGGAAATATTTTAAATTTCACTACAAATATTCTGTTTCCTGTTTTATCTCTCCATAAAAATACAATTCCCAGTGTGACAAATTTCATATAATAAATCTTCATTAAATTAAATCCAGGCACATGTCTGACCTATCCCATTGCTCGATGCTAACCAAACACGCGCTTATTTCCAATGCTAATGTTAGATGATGGCATCTAGTATTTACCACTAGTTTTCGAAGTATAAAAATTAGCACTGTTAACAGTTATCAGAACTCATGGAGAGCCAGTTATATTGCCTAACACTAAAATCCCTATCTCTTCATAACCAAAATTTTGATAAAAGTATGGAACTACATTACACAACAAAGCAGTGACTTTTATTTCTCTTCTCTCTCTCTCTCTCTCTCACACACACATACCCACCCACACACATACCCACCCACCTACACACACACACACACACATACACATACTATCACTCTTATTTTTTCCCTTTTCATACTTGAACTTCATGTATGTATACATTGTATGTATATGTAAGTTCCTATGCCCAATTTGTGTACTTGGATGATATTTTTTCAATTAATTTATTATAAAGACTAAAGTACTGAACCGATCTTGGAATTTTTAAGGCTAAAGTGAATAGATATCTTCTAGATCGACGAGCTCAATCCTCGGCCACACATCAGGCGAGTTGGCGGTCAATCGTAGATCTATCTTGCGTAAAAAAACAACGGGTTGCACTCCGCCAGTGCCGGCAGAAGTGAAAACTAAAAAATAAAGTAGCAAAAAGACTGACTCGTGAAGGATTTGAACCTCCGCCCTCCGATTGACAAATTAAAATTTATATCGGTGCTCTAACCTATTGGGCTAACGAGTCTTACGTGCATGTGTCGAAAATAAGCATTAGCCGCAACGAAATGACGTCATGCTTGAAGGACAAACTTGTACATACAATAATTAATTTTAAATGCAGAACGTTAGAATAGGTTTCTGACTAAAATAATGACGTCATGCTAGAAGGACAAACTTGTACATACAATAATGAACTTTAAATGCAGAACGTTAGAATAGGTTTCTGACTGTCCGTCTTACGATCTTTTTACCCATCCCAAAAATGCACAACGCCGCTAGAGAAGTTTACTTTGTGAAGTTATGTATGTCTTTCCGTGACGTTAATATTATCTAGTAAGTTACGTTCGAGTATCCTTAGTACGACTCCGCACTTGGTAATGGTGTCAACTGTGTGCCTACAATGTTATGTCTGAGACTGCAGCAACATCACACGAATGGTAAATGTAATAACGGTTACTTCATGAGATGAGATGCTAAAATATATAAATTAAAATGTTACCAGCTGCTGTTACCCGAGACATTGTATGTAGGAAAAAATATCGAACTATGAGAAATAATTTAAACTATCGCGGTCATTCATTAAAGCACTATTATTATTAACGGGATATTAATATATTTCATATTATTAAGGAGGCTTTCCACCGCGAGCGAAGCGAGCCCATTAATGACTCCATTTACCTCGCAATACAAAAATGCATAAATCTGTTTCCACCAACAAAGAGTCGAGCAAAATGACACAGAGAGCAAAAAGAGTAAAAATTAGTTACACGCAATCGAATTTTACATAGTAGTGTTTCCACCGAGAAAGAGGTGAGTGAAAATGACGAAAGAGTAAAATGTGTCAGCTGCGTCGCAGTCTTCAAGTAAGTTCGTACGCTGTGGAAATCAAAATTAATTTTTCATTTCTCATTTTTTAGTTCATTTCGCTCAGCTCATTTCTTTTGCTCATTCTTCTTTGGCGGTGGAAATCAAACTCCCGAACTCTTTCTGGGTGGAAAAGCAATCCTATTTTATGTAAATGAAAACCGCTCCGCTAGACATCCCTAGTTCATTCCTCTTTGTTGGTGGAAAACGGGCTTTATTCTTCAGTCGCCCGTGAACATGGTGCATGTAACTGTGGCGAAATATCGGGAGCTCAAAATTAACGCGAACCACGGTAAATATCCCGTTTAATAATAGTGCTTTAAGGAGTAATAAATTAGTTAAATTAATCCTGATAATACATTGACAAATTATTAATAAAAAAATAAAAAAATATTTGAACAAATGATATAATATTTTTGTGCCGAAATCTCCTACTATAGTTTCAACTGTATGTATACATATGTTTAGTGTATGTATATATATATATAGTGTATGTATATATATACTGCAATTGCCGCCACTACTTAAAATATGCATTACTACTTATAACATGAGAAAACTGTTTTCTACCTCTAAAATTATTACCCAATTTCAAATATTATATTTATATATTCATTCAATTCAAAGGGGCTTTATTAATTTATTTCGGGCCTTGGGTATACATAATATACGCTTGGCGACGTCATTTACATCATAATCACAATAATATAATTATTAAAATTAAACATTATGATTTTATATAAAACAAAAATTGTTTGCAGCTGTAAAAAGGCATTGCCAGTCAAAAGCAGCTGTAAAGGGGCTTTGTCATAGATAGCTAGCTAATTATAACAATACAGTCAATAATATTAAATCAATAAAAAATACAGCATGTATTTAGTAATATTATATTAATTTGTTATTGTATTGCAGATTTTGATGCCACTTTTTTCAAGTGGGTTTTGTCTTTAATGAACAAATCTATAGAATAGTATGCATTATTCAATAAATATTTTTAATGACAGTTTTGAATTTATTTTCCTTGAGACCCAAAAACTGTTCTAGAATAATATTGTAAAAACGTACACTGTTTATCAGGAATGATTTATTTGTTTTTTGAAGCCTATGTCTAGGATGAACAATTCTATGCTTGTAGTGTGATGTTTCATATTTTTTATCAAAGCTATAAAGGTTTTTTCTAGCATACATAATGCACTCATAGATGTAAAGCGATGGCACGGTTAAGATATCAATAGTTTTAAATACCTCTTTCAATGACTTCCTGGAACCTAAATTGTAGATGGCACGGATTGCTCTTTATTGCAGAATAAAGATGGATTCTATATCTGCTGCCGATCCCCATAATACTATACCGTAGTCATTACACTATGGAAGTATCCAAAATAAAAAAGCCTAGCAGTTGCCACATCTGATATTCTTCTAATTTGTCGTACAGCATGAGCAGCTGAACTTAGATTGTCAGCTAGTTTGGAAATATGTGGGCCCCATTGAAGTTTAGAGTCTACTGTTAGTAATACCCAAAAATACTGTAGTGTCCACAGGCTCGATTACTTTATTTTTCAATTTATTATTTAGATCAAAATTTTTGATATTTGGGAAATAAAATCTTATGACCTTTGTTTTTGCAGGATTTAAGACTAGATAAAGCTTGTACTATAGCTAAGATTATAATTAAGTAGGTACCTGGGCGACCGAGCTCCACTCAGATTTTTTATGAATACAAGCAAACCCGGGTTCACTAAAATGAAACCTAGCAAGATCGATTTAACGTCCCCTGATCTACCTACAAACCAAATTTCATTAAAATCGTTGGAGCCGTTCCCGAGATTCAGATTACATATATAAATATATAAACAAAAATTGCTCGTTTAAAGGTAGATATTAGATATATACATTTTTTAACACAATTTGTAATTTGTTAACTGTGACATTATAATGAATTCCGAAAAAAGCAATGCTAAAAGTAGAATCCTAATCTGTTTAAATCTGATTAAATGAAACCTGTTCTTTCTTTTACAAGTGTGCGGTAAACGCAGCAGATTTCAAGCTGATCTAGTCAGTCTTGTGTGATTTTTCTATCGGAGTTAATATTCGATAGCAGCTCTATTGCCTTGGGTCCGACTAACGACGTTTATCAATTTGACACAGATATATAATAACTATGGAAGCGGCTTATTGCATAATTATTAAATTGTTAATTAAGTTTGCCGTTAAAGTTTTTTATAGTAAGTTTATTAATTATACCTCTATTTATAATTTGCCATTGTTTAATGATATTGGCTTGTGTAGTTTAATTTAAAAAAATCAACCATACTCTATATCTATTATTGAAAATAAACTTTGTTAATAAATTAATATTTAATGATCTCATCAACAGTTGCCACGAAAAAAAATATTATGTTGATTTATTTCCGAATTTAATAATTTTATAATGTGATAACATAGTATTAAGAATCTAATCTAAATCTCCAATTTCCAGAAATTGTAATAAGATAAAATTAAATGGTTACTAAAAATTCCATACCAATTTGCCATTGGCCATTGTTTGCAACTTCGCACTTGATAGATAGATAGATAGATAGATAGATAAACTCTTTCTTTTATAGCATTGAACAAATGCAATATTACAAAAAACTTACAAAACTAGTGAGACAACAGGCGGCTTTATTTGCTTATTCTTGGTTGCCATTTTTTTTGTTTTTCTTGCTGCCTACATATAAGGTAGAAATATGAGCTCATTGTACTAAATATAAGAGTAGGTACTCGTTAGACACCAATCCGGTATTTTGTTTACATTATTAGATATATAAATTTACTTTTTTATGTTGTCACTTCTAGCACTCTATAAATCTATGTGCACCTTCTACCGCAAAGAGGAAAATGACACAAAAACGACTACTTCCTATTTGTTATCCTAGGTCAATCTAGTTGAATATCGCGTGTGCGCCGAACGAAGCAGTTATAGAATTTTATCATAGCTCTCTATGGATAAGAATCTAATAGCGGTAAGTCTGCATTGCTGCCGGGATTTATGTCATTACCAGGATAATGTGGTTTTATTTAGTGTTCTAGTATTTATTTAATGTATTGTAATGCATAAAAAAAGAAATTTTGACGCATTTTAAGGCCCAGATGATCGCCGCAGCTGTCTCTTTCATGTGCGACGCCTTTTCACCAGTTATAAAATCTTATATTATATAAACATAAAAAATAAAAAAATCTATAATTTTAAAACTTATAGGTACAATAACTTTCGTAAAAATTGGTTGAAAAATTCGACCTGTACGGAAGTAGCTATACATCCAGACAGAAAAAAGAAAATTTCGCAAGTTGATTCAGAGATCTTTCTTTGCTTCGATCACTCGTTCATTCAATCATCATCATATCAGATACAAGAAGTCCACAGCTGAACATAGGCTTCCCCCAAAGATTTCCAAAAACACCGGTTGGAAGCGACATCTATCCAGCGTCTTCCTGCCACTTGTATAAGGTCATGTGTCCATCTCGTGTCTGGTCTTCCTACGCTGTGCTTGTAGGTGCGTGGTCTCCACTCGAGAACTTTTCGGCCCCATCGGCCATCACTTCTACGTGCTATGTGCCCTGCCCAGTGCCACTTAAACTTCACATATTAATCTTGGTTCATTCAATATTTAGCTAATAATATACAAAATTGTATATACTTATAGTGAATAATATACAACACATATAATGTGTTTTATGTATATGCAGTACATATTTTATTTGTTAAAAAAACCGGACAAGAGCGAGTCAGACTCGCCCACCGAGGGTTCCGTACAAACTAGTAGATAAAAGGGGGAATTTATATATATTTTTTTTTTATATTTTCCTTCATAAATCAAAAATACACATCGCAAAAATATTTAAAAACCTGTTTTAGCTTGTGCTAATTAAGCTCTTTCATATGATACCCCACATGATACTATTAAAGTCATTTAAAATTTGGACCTTCCTTCCTTGCATAAAGACCCAATTTTTTGTGATTAAACTAAAAATGACCAGTTTTCGGATTTTTTCCTATATGTGTACTCTAATACAATGCGTCTTGCCAAATTTCATAGTTCTAGGTCAACGGGAAATACCCCATAGGTTTTGATTCCCTTGTGAGTGTCGAAATGTGAGTTTTTTTACGATATATTCGGCTATTATTATTTTTTGCGAAAACTGAGAAATTTTAGTTTTATTTCTGCAGCTGTAGATCTGCGTATATGGTTTTTTAATTTCAACTCGATACTTTAACGCGTTCCCAAGATACAGGTCTTGACACCCGGACAGACGGACAGACAGACAGTCGGACAACAAAGTGATCCTATAAGGGTTCCGTTTTTTCCTTTTGAGGTACGGAATCTTAAAAAACGGTTGTAAAACAAAAGGTTTGCAAAATTGCAAAGTTTTTACACACAATAATTTGGTCTATTTGTGTTTCAAGGCCGACTCCTTAAAAACTGATTAGCTTGTAACCGAGTCACTTACTAACCGACAAACCTATCGCCATACATATATAATTATAAGTTAAGTAACCCATCAAGTTATGTAATTCAGATATTTGGTATTATTTTGAGGCTAATATTAATCTTTAGTTAGGGTTCCGTACGTGAAAAAGGAAATGGCAATCTTTAAGTATGCTATTTTTTCAGGAACTCTTGTGTTAGATTTTTCAAAAATCTAAACGAAGCGTTTTGGTTTTTCAAATTGATTTATAAACGACGTAGTTATGCGGTGACAAATATAAAAAAAATACATTAGAATTGTTAATCTTCTTCTTTTTAGGGTTCCGTACCCAAAGGGTAAAAACGGGACCCTATTACTAAGACTTCGCTGTCTGTCTGTCTGTCTGTCTGTCTGTCTGTCTGTCTGTCTGTCTGTCTGTCTGTCTCCAGGCTGTATCTCATAAACCGTGATAGCTAGAAAGCTGAAATTTTCACAAATGATGTATTTCCGTTGCCGCTATAACAACAAATACTAAAAATTTAAAAAAATAAAATATTAAGGGGGGTCCCCATACAATAAACGTGTTTTTTTCGTATTTTTTTGCTCAATATTAAAAACGGTAACAGGTAGACGCTTCAAATTTTCACAGAATACTTACTTGTATATTACCTTTCAAAATAAATAATTAAATAACTATAAAGTAAATATTAAAGGGGGGCTCCCATACAACAAACGTAATTTTTAAGCAATTTTTACTCGATCTTAATTAACAGGTAGAAACTTGAATATTTGTAAGTAAATATTTAGAAATATATTAACTATAAAAATAAATACCTAATCTAATACATAAAAACTCACAAAATGAAAATAATCCGTGCATCTAAACGCGGTGGGAGCGCCGCGCCGCGGTGTGGTGGTGGCGCGAACGCGCGGGTAGCGGGGGAGGTAACATCACGGAGCGAGCCATAGCCGCGCGCGCGTATTCGCGCGAGCGTCGTCATGCTGCCCGGATGTGTATCGAAAACCTACCTATAAGTTTGCAATTTACTACTTGGAATTTCGTTGATTTCTCGTTATTTTATAAACAGAACTAAACTTTGTAGTATTATAGATGATAGTACGGAACCCTTCGTGCGCGAGTCCGACTCGCACTTGGCCGATTATTTCTTTTTTTTTGTATCACAGAATAAGTAACCTTTATAACATAGTTTTTTTTCTTCCTTTAAAAGTCGGAAAAATATAGTAACTAGTAAGATATTCACAAATAATTAAAACCTTCAGTGTACATACGATTATATAAAATTCATAGTGTAGTTTTGTTTCTCATAAAAAAATTACTCAATTTGTTTTTGTTTAGAGCGTACATTGTCAATAGGAAAACTCCTAGAAGTAATTTTCCTTTATATAAGCTCATATAATTGTAAATATAAACTCATACGCATATCATAGTCTACCTAATTGAATATACCATTGTATTAATTATTTATTAGCTTCGATGCCACAGCCAGTCACTTAGGTACATAAATACACAGACATAATACAGATACACAAGTTTAACTTATAACAACCCTTGCTTTTTTCGGGAGTTAAATATTCCAAACCTATTTGTTACTTGCAAACAGCATTTCGGTATTTTCTTTTGTGACACAGTAGACAAGAAGATATTTTGAGGTCATTCTACATCCTTGATTGATATCTAGCGGCGAGTGTGGTCGTGTCTGGTCTAACTTGAGTGGCACTTCCGGTAACAATTTACTTAAGTAATTACAGACTCGTTAGCACCGGAACAAATTGTCTGCAGACTGTTTTATTATTAACCTATTATTATGATTGATATGCGAAGGCACGTCTTTTTAGGTTTTGCGTTCATTATTTGCATATTATCTGTCTACTGTTTTTTAGGGTTCCGTACCTCAAAAGAAAAAAACGAAACCCTTATAGGATCACTTTGTTGTCCGTCTGTCCGGCTGTCAAGACCTTTATCTCGGGAACGCGTGAAGGTATCGAGTTGAAATTAAAACTATATACGCAGATCCATAGTCTCTTGCTGCAGAAAGAAAAATAAGATTTCTCAGAAAAAATTGTGTCTTTATGCAAGGAATGAGGGCCCAAATTTTAAAGTGAATTAACCGTATCATGTGGGGTATCATATGAAAGAGCTTCATTAGCATAAGCTAAAATAGGTTTTTAAATATTTTTACGATGTATATTTTTCGGTTTACGAAGGAAAATATAAAAAAAAATATGATTTCCCTCTTTTATCTACTTGTTTGTATGGAACCCTCGGTGGGCGAGTCTGACTCGCACTTGTCCGGTTTTTTTTGTATATATCTTTAAAGTGGTTCAAAATAAAACAAATAATAGCTAAATAGCGTCTCGGCACACGTATAAGCTTTCGTATTTGATGTCATGTAAGTATCTAAGAATAAAAAAAAAAAATGTGTGGCACTCGGAGACTGCCGCGGTAAAGCTATTGCATAGCATTTTTTATCAACTTAGGTAATTATAATTATTTATTTATTTTATTTATGCAGTATTCCTAACACCCCCCACTCCGACCGACACAGCGGTGATACTTTTTAGTTTTTAGTTTTGCCATCTATCGATGAATAGCAGAACTTTTAATGACTTTTTGAAATATCACGCTTGTCTCTTTAGTTCTGCAAATCGCCTCTAGGTGGCATTGGTTGTATCGGCGTTACTGCGTTAGGTTATTTTCGTTACGGAATTTCTGGATTCGGTCTCCACGCTCAAGGCCCGCGATAGAAGCTATGCAATAGCTTAACTATGCAATAGCTTAACAAGAATAAACTATTGTTTGTTATGATAATTTCATAAACAACGTCTTCAATGTTATTCACACTATATCACACAACGTTGTAATCACAAATGTCCAAGCTGTTTTAGCACAAGTAATATTATATTACTACAGTTTGTTTATTAGACCTAGGAACGCATGACTATATCTCAAAGAGAGGATGTTTTTTCCCCAATCGCCTGCATAAGTACTAAACATGCAGGCTTCGATGTAATAATACCATTGTTTACCAATACCAATGTTTTCCATTTTCGTAATTTTTAACCTCCTACTCAAAAAGAAGGGTGTTATAAGTTTGAAGTGTGTATTAGTGTAGCTGTATATCTATGTGTCTGGCTGTGACATCGTAGCTTTCAAACGGATGGACCAATTTTGATCTTTTTTCGTTTGAAAGAGGATTTCATCGAGAATGTTCTCAGCTATGTTTCAACAAAATCGGTCCAGCGGTTTTTTTTTGTCGGGTGCTTAATAGTTTTCTACACTTGTACTATAGTATTGTAGCGGTTCATATAGTACATTCCTGCTTAGGTTTCTTTGTTAAATAGTTTAGTAATAAAATTAAATGTTTATGGCATACGGACAGGACAAAACGGATACAACAAATTTAAAATTGTTTCTCCTAGTATTATTGAACTCTAAAAGGATGTTACTTTTGAAGATCAAAACTGCAAGTCTAGCTTAGTATCCGGCAACATAACACTGCTAAATTTTAAACCAAATAATGAGTAAAAAGACGTATCTACTAAAAGCAAAATCTAAACGCGGATCTCAAATTAGAATAATTCACAGTCACATACTTACGTCGCCATCGCGACCACGTTTTTGCGATTGTTATTTAATTAAATTTACGTAATAGCACATAACTTCAATACGTAATAAGACGTATTTATGAATTATGCGAGCGTATAATACGTTTCTTGAATAATAAAAATATGATCATAACAATATTCATATGCAAGTGACGATCCTAATATTATAAAAGCGAAAGTAACATTTCTGTATGTCAATTTGTTACACTTTTCACGTTTAAACGTCTGAACGGGTCCCAAAATTCTGAAAAAGAGCCAAATTATGAACTTCTTTTGGTTTAACATCGATGCATCGATAACAATCAACAAGCTTAAGCTTAATATTTCGCAAACCATCGCGATGGTTTGCGAAATATTAAACCCCACATTGACCCACATGATGAGCAAAGGAACATTAATTACCAGTACTTACAGATAACATATTCCGCGAATTATATCTATGCTAACAAAACATTGATGTGCTTTTGATGTAAAAGGTTAAATATCGTAAGGCCCACAGAATTCGCCCTATTTACGTAAGGCCAATGGCTTTTAAGCTGAACAAGTAAAACTGAAGGCTCAGTTTGTAAACAAAGACTCCACAAAAGGAATCGTGCATCACACTATTCTGCAAATCAAAATGATAATTCGCTTAGCAAATATTTTGTCAAAGCCTGAGCGTTTCATTTGATACAAAGCACCTTCCGTGTAAAACTTATAAAACTTATTTTACGAATCAATTATCTATCTATTCAATCGTGAGTTTCAAAATTAGCTAGTCGTTGTGCGATGACGGAAATTTTGATAACAGTTTCATACACTTAAAAAGTAATTCAGCTAAAACTTATTTTTCGGTGTTTATGATAAATAGAATGTACTCAAAATTTCATTTATCAGCTCTTTAATTTTTTTAATTTATACAAATAGATAAAATAAATAAGTATTTAATAAATTTTCTAGAAAAAAGAAACCGTAATTCAACTTAAATTATTTTAAATTTTGCAGCTAAGTTTGTATAAATATAGAGTACGCGGATAACCGTCTTATGTTCAAAGAACTGCTCTTATTTAGCAACGAAAATTGAAAATCATGATTTTAAAACCTGCCTGTATGCAAAACTGTCTCTCACCACTACTTTGTCATAAAATAAATTAGAAATGGGTGTCAAATAAGACTATCCCAAGTAAAACACTCAAAATTGTATTTAATGAGCAAATTGATTACATTATCATTATCGATAAACTCGTGCATTCCGTTACCAAAAATATATATATAAAAAAAAGATCGGGCAAATAAAACGCATAGCTAGTGCTAATGCTAGCTAGCTAATGGAATCAGTACTAATGGAGTTTATTTTCATATAACTAAAGTTTAATTATTTCAGAAAATATTTTAATCCAATAACTATAGACAAAAAAAAAGCAATATGACATTGCAAAAAAATACGCTACGAATTGATAACCTCCTCCTTTTTTGAAGTAGGTTAAAATGGACTAATATGTATATCACTTTTTTAAACTATCACGGTCATTCATTAAAACACTATTATTATTAACGGGATATTTACCGTGGTTCGCGTTAATTTCGAGCTCCCGATATTTCGGAACAGTTACATGCACCATGTTCACGAGCGACTGAAAAATGCAGGTGGATGATATGGTTAAGAGCAGACAAATCTCCCATTAATAATAATAGTGTTTTAATATGTATTTGCTTAGTAGCATACATAATGATACATGATTTACAGATGATACAGTCAACTTAATTGAAAATGGTTTTAATTTACCAGCAATGTTTATGATTACTTATCAAATGATACTCCACACGATGGCGAGATGAGAAAAAAAAAATATCCCAAAATTAGATGTTGATTTAGAAATATAAATTTTAAGATTTTATTCTATAACATTTTTGGTGTGATTAATATGTATGCTTATGCTAAGTTACAGCTTTCTTGTAGGTACTAAGGTCTTGACACCCGGACGGACGGACAGACGGACGGACAACAAAGTGATCCTATAAGGGTTCCGTTTTTTTCTATTGAGGTACGGAACCCTAAAAACATCAAAATCGGTTCACCCATCGAGAGTTATGAGGTAACAAACATTAAAAAAACAGTCAAATTAAGAACCTCTTCCTTTTTTGATGTCGGTTAAAAATACAGCCGAATTGTTAACCTCCTTCTTTTCGAATTCGGTAAAAGAAGTAGAAGACAATTACACTTATACTGTTATAAACATATTTTCAAGGCAATCAATTTTTTTTTTAAATTTGTTAAGAACAGTTTAAGGATGTATCATATCGATCTGATGTGCCCGTCGCCACTTAAACGCACTCCTTGCTGCCAACTCAGATTGTGACATTTTTGTGATAACTGGAAGACTATTTTAAGTACCTACCTCCTTGACTTATTGTGAAAGTTTAATGGATCAATGGGACAGGTATAAAAGCCTGACGATTAATTGGATTTGGACGGTAACCTTTAAGTTTATTGACTTGGTACTCTGAGTACTTACCCGAACGGCATATTTTACTTTGTTTGACATACTTTTTAGGGCTCCATATCTCAAAAGGAAAAAATAGAACCCTTATAGGATTTCTTTGTTGTCAAGATATCTAACAATATATATAAATATATACATATGTTGTAAATATATACCCTTCTCACAATGAGAAGATGGCCCGTTCCCAGCAGTGGGACAGTTTGTACAAACAGGGCTGATAAAAAAAAATATATACATATGATACATAGAAACACCCAGACACAGAACAAACATCCATGCTCATCACACAAATGTTTGCCCTGGGTGGGGATTGAACCCACGACCTTTTAGTCCAGCAGGCAGACGCAAACACACTACCAACTGAGCCACAAGGCCAGTCAATGTATATAAATACTGCATATTCCATTATTATCAATATAATGTAAAAGCAATACATTATTAAATTTTAATTAACTAATCTACAACAGTCATCAAACTAACTCCATATTCATATATTTATCAGGAAGTATGTAAATGTATAAATAATTAATATTAATTTCATAAAGTGGGTTTAAGCATTTGGATTACCTTTAGACCTTTATCGCTCTGGGGTAATCAATTTCCTTTTTGTGTAGCAATTTAGTTAAGTATGTGTAGTATGTATATTGTTTTGATGTAGTTAATAAAGGCACTTGCCCTATTACATATAAATATATATATATATATGTATATAAACTAATGACTTATTACTATTTAGTTTCATAGTAAATACAAGGAAACTTATAAATTCGTCAAGTCTGTTTGTCTATCCATATGTCACAGCTACGTTACTACGAGATACAATTTGACAGATATAATTATGTCCACTGTTACAAAATACTACAGTAAAATTATCAAAAGCAATGACATTAGCAAAGATCAAAAACCTAAAAAATATAAATAGCATCTCATACATAGGTATATGACGGGTATGAAGGGTGTGTGGAGTAATAGATAAAGGGAAATAAGTCTTGTAAAATGACACTACAAAAGGTTTCATAACTATGTCACATACTTCTGATACGTGTTATATACGAGATAATTATAGGCCACCAAAAATTAAAAAATTGTGCATAGAGTTTCTAATTTAAATTCAAAATTCAATTTTCTTTATTAGTGTATATAAGTAAGGTACAATAATATAAGTTCCACTGACTCCGAACTAGTTATAAACTGTATCTCGGACGTCAGTGGCTTCTTCCTATTAATGAATGGATGAAATGAATGAAATGAATGAAATGAATGAAATGAATGAAATGAATGAAATGAATGAAATGAATGAAATGAATGAAATGAATGAAATGAATGAAATGAATGAAATGAATGAAATGAATGAAATGAATGAAATGAATGAAATGAATGAAATGGATGAAATGAATGAAATGAATGAATGAAATGAATGAATGAATCTTAAACTATTATACATTTGTTATTATTAATAAACCTAAAACTACAACTTTAGGTTACCCGACGGCGGGCGTTCCTAAACTATTAGGACGTATTAGTCTATTACTCCAGCCTGCGATATTTTTATTGCTATTGCCATTTTAGAGAGATTCTCTATGAATCTTGTATGCAATGAAATATTATGCAAGTGAAAGTATACTACTCATCCAATGCCTACCACTTGTTCCTGGGCTAACGAAATAAAAAAGAAAACAAAATATTCATGAAACAGGTTTGTTTTATTATTTATATCATCAGTGAACTTCGGTAATAGTGAATTATTCTTACAATTAACATCACACACACTCACTCATTTAAATCACACGTAACGCAGATTAGTACATTATAAAAAAAATATAACACTTAAAAAAGCCGTGTAAACTGTATAATGACGATCAGATAAGTAACGCAGAAGTGAAAGATCAAACGGATCAGGTTGGCGTCGAGTGGAACCAGCCTGTACATTTTGAACTTGAGAGGTCGAGCTTCTATGTAAGGGATCATTTTCTCCAATGAGCGACGTTGCACAGCATCTGAAAATAGGTATAAATAAAAATGTTAAGCCTGCTAGCGCGGAACTATTATCTAAATTAGAGGTTTACAAAGATTAATAATTATTATTCAAAAACGAAGCTCCGCAGATAACATATTTGTTATAACTGATATAATTTTACAATAGTTTGATTTTAAAATATATCGAGTAATATCTTATATAATTACTAGAGAAATAATCCAAAAAATGAGTTCGTAGTTTTAATCTCACACCAAAGACAATTCACTAATTGTAAAAAAATGTGACAACATAAATATTATGTCTATCCTATGAAATAGACAGTTTTTCGTTATTGTTACTCAATTCATTACAATAAAGCTGGAAAATCGAACTTGAAATTTTCCATTCATTTTTACGCTACCTCAACCCGCACTTCTTGAGCGCGGTGTTTTCATGTACGTAACATAGAAGTACGTACGACGACGCCCTGCCGCGCCGCATTTTACGTACAAACAATTTGAGCTTTATCTAATAGTACGAGATTTTTTTGTAGATTTCCAAAAAGCTGTTTTGGGTATGCGTGGTCTTAACAATCGATTTAATAAATATGATATTAATGGTGTAAATATATTAATTGTATGTATTTTGTTCATAAACGACCACGTTCAGTAGGTACTATTTATTTCGTTCTGGGTCACAAGATCCAGTGGGCCAAAAGGTCCATCGACCTAAACTGACAACTCTGAAAAGGTTAAGTTTAGTAAAGATGCAGATGTACAACACTTTAACACTAGAAAGAAGTGTAAGATCTTAGTTTGGGATGACAGCTGTCTAATTTGACAAACTCGTGGGTATCTCATAAACTATTAATTTCAATACGCCCGCAATAAGATCTATCGCTTTTGAGAAAAAAAACTAAATCCAAATTCAATTTATTGTGCTTGAGGTTACAAGGTGTGTTCATTTATTTTGAATTAGTCCGTCAGGTCCTGCTTTGTGAGCATACAAGCAGTTTATATTAAGTAATGTGTAAGATATGTGGTTAATTAATTATAAATGTCAGCAAAATACACAAATATAAAAGAATGTCAGAAATCGGTATTCGTTAATATGTATGTCAAAGTACAATAATATAAATATAACAATGTCAGAAATAAGTAAGTATGCATTAACATGAATGTCAAAGTACAGTAAAATATAAAAATGACAGAAATAAGTAAGTATGCGTAAACAGGAATGTCAAAATAGCCAGTAGATAGAGTAATTATACAGTTCAATTTAATGTTATGTAGCTACAACCATTTGTTTGTCGTTTAAAAATTATCTAGGGAATAATATCCTTTAGATAAAAGTAAGTTAATTAGCCTACTTTTAAAACTGTGGACATCGTTATAGATTAGGATCAAAAATTATGATTTTGTTTGAAGAATAGGATTTATGAGAATATATATTTTCATAAACTTAATAACGATGCTTAGCAATGAATGGTAAAATCTTTGGATTTGGAAAATAAGAGGTTTAATTTTTATACAAATCGAGTGAGCGAGGCTAGCAAAGGTGGCATTAACTAGCAAACTTTTCTTTCTTCTGTTCATCGGTTCGGGTCAGACCGTATTTTTCAACCAATCTTAAAAAAACCGGACAAGTGCGAGTCAGACTCGCCCACCGAGGGTTCCGTACAAACTAGTAAATAAAAGGGGGAAATCATATTTTATTTTATTTTCCTTTTTATACCGAAAAATATACATCGTAAAAATATTTAAAAACCTGTTTTAATTAATGCTAATTAAGCTCTTTCATACGATACCCCACATGATACGGTTAATTCACTTTAAAATTTCGACCCTCATTCCTTGCATAACGACACTATTTAATTGTGATTAAATTAAAAATGTCCAGTTTTCGGATTTTTTACTATATGTGTACTCTAACACAATGCTTCTTGCCAAATTTCAGAGTTCTAGGTCAATGGGTAGTACCCATAGGTTTTGATTCCTCTGCGAGTGTCGAAATGTGCATGATACCTTCACGCGTTCCCGAGATAAAGGTCTTGACACCCGGACAGACGGACAGACGGACAGACGGACAACAAAGTGATCCTATAAGGGTTCCGTTTTTTCCTTTTGAGGTACGGAACCCTAAAAATGATATACAGTTTTATAATTGATTTTTTTGTTGGGGATTTATTATTGAGATGGTATGATTTCTGTACAAAACTATTTTTCACGAATATGGTCGCAAAGAGTATAATTTTACAATGAAATAATTGTGGTTAGTTTAATATTGATTTTTATTTGTGGTAAATCACATTTGTTTCAGATTTATAGACACGAAATTAATATTGCAAAAATATAAAGTGACGATTGAGCCTCTGCTCATAGTGCTCTGTTTAGATATTAAAATAATAACATACCCTTTTGAAGTAGAAGTTTATCATAAAGCAATGATTTTAGTCTTTCTATTTGTTCAGATAATTGACCAGCCGATAATGCCGGTGCGAAGATTATTGTGAAATGAGTGATTAGCAGAACATTACGTACAGCTACTTTATCCCATGCCTGAAAAAAACAGTTTACTTACCTATATAAAGTTATAAAATATTAAAAGTTATAAAAGTAATAAAATATTTATCATCAAGTAATACCAACGACCATAAGAATTTTGGAAAACAGATTATATATGGTAACTTACGGAAAAATTAAAAAATTAGACTTATTCATATATAAATAATATAATCCACACTATGCACACATAATAACATCAACAGCACCAGAATTTCAACAGTTGTTATACAGGTCAATGCATTGATAAATTGATAAAATCAAGCCTTGTTTCCCTTACGGGGTGGTCAGACTATCAAAGACGATGAGGTTGTTTGAACTCCACGCTTAACCGTGGATAGAGGATTAGACGACAGGGAGAGGATATTATAGGGTATTAGAAGGCAACATGTAGTAAACGTTGGCTTGAAGTGACAGAAATTAAATGAAAAGAAATTTATTTGCAAGAATGTAGGTAAACAAGGTCTTAGAATTAATTACAATTTTCCATTACATTCGATCATTTCTGATGTGCAAATATTTGATATTGAATCAGTATGACTTAAATAATATTAAATTAGAATTGATAATAGTAAAATTAATGCCAAATGGAAATTAGATTGAAGTATATTTTATGTCATATGAAAATAATAATAAAAAATACGCAATTAGTGATTTAATATCAGGTACTTGCTTTCGTAAATTTTACAGTATTCATGTGTATGTCAGGAGAAAATGATGAGGAGAAGATCAGCTAATCGTCTGCATAAACACTAATTTCCTTCAAGTCCCTGACTTTTACAGATATGTATGTCTGGGAAGAAAAGAAGCGGTGGGCTGTGGTTACTGCGTTCATAGAGCCTATTCTTAAAAAAAATAGACAAACAATTTGTTTCACACACCGAGGCTTAGATGTTACCATCAATCACGAGTAGCTTTTATTTTGAAATTTTCAATACTTTTTTTCTTGTAATAGATCTACGTTTGACCACCAACTCGCTTGATGGTAAGCGACGATATGGTCGAGGATGGAAAACGTAAATCTAGAAGATAGATTTTTCTAGATGTCTTAAAATAATAATAAGAGCTCTTTGTATTTCTCTGTGATTTGATTTTTCTAGTCTTACGTTTTCTAGAAGATAGATATCTTCTAGATTTACGTTTTCCATCCTCTAGCTTCGAAAATTCCAAGATTATAGTTCTCAAGGAACAGGAAGGAACGACAAACTTAAATACTCAATACTTAATTATGATCTCTAAGTGTAAAATATGGAACCAATAATTTACAAACCTCATTATTTTTTATATCTCGCACTGTGAAGTAAATACTCGTAATCAGCATGGGAAGGTGGCATAATATCACTGTCAGGTACTGCAATAATACAACAATATGGAATAAATATACCTAACAAAATATTATCCTAAATTATACCTACGTTGCAGTAGCAAGCCATACTGTCGCTTACCATCAGGCAAGTTGGTGGTCAAACGTAAATCTATTTAGTATAAAAAAAGAGTTGCTAGTAGAGGCGTGCCCTGCTAGCTTTCTTTCTCATTTTCTAACTGATGGCGGATGGGGCCAGACTACCTCATACAAGTGGCAGGAAGACGCGATTTCCAGGCCGCACGTAACTGGACTTTTAAGAAATCAATGGAGTTGGTAAATATCTAGCAGTGGACTTCATGTGGCTAAGATGATTAAAATTCCTTATAACCTATTTTTGAAATTGAAAGTTGGTAAGAATACGATTTAACGAAATCAATAAACAAGCTTATCTGTCTATATTCTATAGGATTCACTTCAGTGAGTTTGCGCAAGTGCTTCACGACCTAATTCCACCCTCCTTATTACACTACAGGGCTAGCAGAAGTCGCCGTATTACCACCCATTTCTCATAGAAATGCCAAAAATCCGACTCAGCGATATTGGTCTACGTTCTTGATGCATAATTGCACAAGAGCTATAATCTTGGAATTTTTAAGGCTAGAGTGAATAGATATTTTATAGATCACCGTGCTCGATCAACGAGAATTTTGGCATTTCGATGAGAAATGGGTAATATGCAGACTTTCTGATACTTCTTCAGTGGAATGGAGAGGGTAGTATAAGGTCTTTTAGCTCCTGCGCACTCTCGCCAAAATGAGTCCTATAAAATATATAGGTAGATAGACATACTAATTTACGTCGGTGCTCGAGACTAAGTAACTTCTTGGCAACCAATTTTATGTTACCGATTAATCTCATAGCTCGCCAACCATCTTTAAAACTTCCATTAGCGTACAAGTTGAATTACAACTAAACTTAGTATATACATTATACATACAGGTTTTAAATATATATAGAAACCCAGTTTTTGAATCAAACATAAACTGAAGTAAATCAAATTGAAGTAAAAAAAGTTTGATCTCGTGAGTTGTACGCAGAACTTTTACCTATTTAGTTAATATATACCGTTATTTAAACTTACCACGCGTTGATATGAAACTTTAAATTTTTCAGTAACATCTGCGAGTGATTTATATATTTGATGGAAAATATTAAAATCGCCGTACGAATCTGCTTTTATAATGTCTCCGAAAATAACAAAGCGACGGTATACAGAGTAAAAGACAAACGCAAAATATATCATTACCATGTCTGAAGTAATTGTAACAAAAAAGTATAATGCACTGAAAATTATATAGTAAATATGTATCGCGTAGTCTGAACTCAATGAATGATCGAAGAACAACCAGCATGTATGATTAGTCAATCTCAGTATGAATATTAAAACAAAACACAAGATTATTTTTTTCTTCACCAGATAAGATGCACTCTCACATTTCATTACTTTGTCGATATTTTGAATATCGTTATTAATTGTATAAAGAGTGAAATTGGACCGAACGGACATAAAAAATATAAGAATAATAAAATTTTGCGTAACATTTACTAAAACAAATAAACGAGCCGTGTAATTCGTGTTTCCATTAGCAAAGCACAACCAAATTAATAAGCACATAATCAAATATCTAAATAAGCAGGAAAAGCTAAAAAATATTTTAGCTTTATTAGAATGGTGTCTATAACAACCAAAATCAAGACCAAAAGCAAATTGCAAGACTGTCATTAAGTTAATCATTTTAATTATATGAGTGAAATTTATTGTACTGCTTTAATTTTTCGTATGAATGGTGCCTAAGTTACATGCGTTTACTATAACGTCTGAAGAAGTAGTTGAGTCAAAACATTTATTGGAGCACGAATATCGGCAGCTATGTATGTATATGTAAAACCTGTTAAGTTAATGATGTTATTTTTATGTTGTCATTAAAATAAGTAGCTTAGTAATAGAAAACAAATAAATTTGTATAACCTCAAGCTTAGCATATTTTTGAAGTTTGAAGTTTCTTAGCATTATATATTACCTACTTATTATAGTTAAGTTGGATCATCCTAATTTTATGATAGACGATCAGATTGTCTATCATGAAATTAGGCTATAGCGCCTATTTTTATTTATATAAAAGAAACACAGTGTGTCAGATTCATAAAATATATATTTTTACTCTAAACGTTTGACCACAAATTCGTCTGGTGAAATGCGATACTGTGGACTTCGCTGACCTAAAAGGTACTCATCACTCTATACCGGAATTTTCGCATTATAGTCAATGACCTCTACGTGGCCTCAAGTAAGGTAATCGCCCGACTCGTCTTCAGTTGCGTAACGCTGTTAGACGCGTGTAGTGACTTGTGAACAGTGACAATGTCATCCTGTGTGCTTAGAAAGTGTAATACCAAAATATATAAGGCCTAGATACTAGGTTTTAAGGACGTCTCTTATCCTTGAAAGTGCTGAGAACTGAGATTTACTTCATATTCAACGTGTTATAGATCTCCTCTCTATAGATGAAATCTCATTGATTAATTATAGTCATCGTTATGAACAATGTTATTAAATGGTTACAAAAAGATTACTAAATAAAAAAAACACTTTTCACTAAGCAAGTTTACTTACAGTCTTAAAATCATCATCATCATCATCTCAGCCATAAGAAGTCCACTGCTGGACATAGGCCTCCCCCATGGATTTCCAAAATGACCGATTGGAAGCGGCTTGCATCCAGCGTCTTCCCGCCACTTGTATGAGGTCATCTGTCCATCTCGTGGCTGGTCTTCCTACGCTGCGCTTGCCGGTACGTGGTCTCCACTCGAGAATCTTTCAGCCCCATCGGCCATCAGTTCTACGTGCTATGTGCCCTGCCCACTGCCACTTCAACTTACTAATCCGCTGTGCTATATCGGTGACTTTTGTACGTCTACGTATCTCTTCATTCCTGATTCGATCTCGTAGAGAGACTCCGAGCATAGCTCTCTCCATAGCTCGTTGCGTGACCTTGAGCTTCTTTATAAGGCCCATAGTTAGGGACCACGTTTCAGTGCCGTATGTCATCACTGGTAACACACACTGGTTGTAAACTTTCGACTTGAGGGACTGGGGAATATTGGACGAGAAGACGCTTTTAAGTTTCCCGAACGCTGCCCAGCCGAGTTGGATACGACGATTGACCTCCCTCGTAAAGTTGGACCTGCCTAATCGGACCGTTTGTCCTAGGTAGACGTATTCGTCAACAACTTCAAGAGTGGAGTTCCCCACAGATATTGGGGTGGGCACTACATGGACGTTCGACATAACCTTCGTTTTGTCCATGTTCATTTTGAGGCCCACCCTTTGGGAAACTCTATTGAGGTCTTCGAGCATCGTACTGAGCTCTTCCATCGACTTTGCCATGACTACTATATCGTCGGCAAACCGAAGGTGAGTGATGTACTCGCCGTTAATATTGATGCCGAGCCCTTTCCATTCCAGAAGCTTATAGTCATCTTCCAAACCGGCGGTAAACAGTTTCGGAGAGACAACGTCTCCCTGCCTCACGCCTCTCTTCAATGGAATTGCCTCTGAATTCTGGTCCTGTACTCGGACTGACATGGTGGCGTTGTTGTACAAACACTTCAGCACTTCGACATACCGATAGTCAATACGGCATCGCTGGAGAGCCTCAAGCACCGCCCAGGTCTCGATCGAATCAAAGGCTTTCTCATAGTCCACAAACGCTAAGCAAAGGGGCAAGTTATACTCTTCGGTCTTCTGTATCACTTGCCGCAGCGTGTGGATGTGGTCTATGGTACTATAGCCTTTTCGGAAACCGGCTTGTTCGGGAGGCTGGAAGTCATCAAACCTGCGTTCAAGACGATTCGTGATGACCCTTGAAAACAGCTTATAGACATGGCTCAGAAGCGAGATGGGTCTGTAGTTCTTCAGCAAAGTGTAGCGAGACACAGTGTACAGTCTTAAAATGTCCTTTATTTTTAACCGACTTAAAAAAAAGGAGGTTATCAATTCAACGTGTATGTTTGTAATATTGACAGAATTGCACAATTTTTGTACCTATATAATATGTCTATACCAGCTTCTAAACATGTGTGCCAAATTTCATAAGTGTATGTATGTTTGTCCACACATTACGCAGAAACTGGAAATCGTATTTCAAAAATTATTTTTTTGTTGTTGAATAAAGTATCTTTCAAGTTAGGAGTCACTGTAAGTTTTATCAAAATCGGTTCAGTAGTTTACAAGATATTTCAAGATTATATAGCTTTGAACACCCACTTCGTTCATCGCAACTGCAGAGCAGTGTCTACACCTTATATTTCAATTGTTTGATAGACAGTGACATGAGCGGTGATGAGCTTTGATGACCGTTTTTAACCGACTTAAAATAAAAATCGGCCAAGTGCGAGTCGGACTCGCGCACGAAGGGTTCCGTACTATCATCTATAATACTACAAAGTTTAGTTCTGTTTATAAAATAACGAGAAATCAACGAAATTCCAAGTAGTAAATTGCAAACTTATAGGTAGGTTTTCGATACACATCCGGGCAGCATGACGACGCTCGCGCGAATACGCGCGGCTATGGCTCGCTCCGTGATGTTACCTCCCCCGCACCACACCGCGGCGCGGCGCTCGCACCGCGTTTAGATGCACGGATTATTTTCATTTTGTGAGTTTTTATGTATTAGATTAGGTATTTATTTTTATATTAATATATTTTTAAATATTTACTTACAAATATTCAAGTTTCTACCTGTTAATTAAGATCGAGTAAAAATTGCTTAAAAATTACGTTTGCTGTATGGGAGCCCCCCTTTAATATTTACTTTATTGTTATTTAATTATTTATTTTGAAAGGTAATATACAAGTAAATATTCTGTGAAAATTTTAAGCGTCTACCTGTTACCGTTTTTAACATTGAGCAAAAAAATACGAAAAAAACACGTTTATTGTATGGGGACCCCCCTTAATATTTAATTTTTTTTAATTTTTAGTATTTGTTGTTATAGCGGCAACGGAAATAGATTATTTGTGAAAATTTCAGCTTTCTAGCTATCGCGGTTTATGAGATACAGCCTGGAGACAGACAGACAGACAGACAGACAGACAGACAGACAGACAGACAGACAGACAGACAACGAAGTCTTAGTAATAGGGTCCCGTTTTTACCCTTTGGGTACGGAACCCTAAAAAGGAGGTTCTCCATTCGGCCTGTATTGTGAACATAATTTTTACTTTCAAACAAAACGAGTAAATACTATTAAAAATGAATAAATAAAAGTAATTTAAAAAAATGAAACCGAAAAGAGAGAAACTGAAAAGAGAGAAATAACACGAAGAAAATCAATACTGGGCGTCTACCTAATTAGGTACTTACGTAAACCAACTAAGTACTTTTGAGGTCGGTGAATATAAAACTGACATTTCAAAATTTTACTAACCAATCAAGTAATCTACCTAATGATTAAGGTAGGTACTTACTTTATTCGAATGCGTAGAATTTCTTTCATTATGGAAATTAAAATAAGTAACTTATGACATTTCCGGCACATGACTGATATATTTCTAATTAATATTACAAAAGTCAACATAAAAAAACTCTGTCTCTTGTCCATGGGTGTATATAAGGGGGGGGGTCCAGGGGGTCCGGACCCCCCCCCATGGCATTGGCCGAAAAAAAAATTAAGTGCTATCATAATGCCGGATTATCGCGGATGGCACGGATGTTACAAAATATACATAAACACCTGATGCGCGGTTGTCATAACGACAGTTTTGCTAGAGATGCAGTGTGACATTAGTCCATCCTTCGCCCGCGCATACTACAAACGCGCAAACAAATCGAAACTATATATTTTACTCGACTGCATAAGAAGGAGGGTAATGTTTTTCGAGTGTATGTACGAGTATGTTTGTATGATTCTATATGTCAGCCTACAGCCTGAACGGCTTGTCCGATTTTGATGTGTGAGGTGTCATTAGATTTGTCTTCGCTTCCAGAATGTCACAGGCTATAATTTTTGTAATAATAATAATAATACATCTCTTGCAAAAATTAAAAAAGTTTTTTCGTAACCTCTAACGAATTATTTCGTAATAAACAAGTGTTTTTTTAATTATTCTACAGAATGCGCATTTGTAATTTTTTACAGTGATTTTACGCATTTTTATTCTTACAAAAAACATACTTAATGTTTTAATGTTGTTTAAGTATGTTTTTGAAGCATTAATATGCTTCAAAATTTTTCGCGCTCGCTTCGCTCGCGCATGGCTACATTTTGAAGATATGAAATGACTGAATAAACTCATTAAAAAAAACGTCCTTCGTAAAACTACAAAATAACATCGTTAAACATCAGGCGAGTTGGCAATCAGTCGTAGATATATCTTATGTAAACAAAAACACAAATATTCCACAAAAATTTCAATTCGATCCAAGCCAATTTTATATAAAAAATATTTTTTACGTAAATAAAATCGAACAACTTTTAATATGCTGTGCTAATACAAGCAAATACTTGACCAAAAAATAATCACTAACCAAAAATTATTTTCCACCTGCAAGGGAGTACCGCGTAGGTATGTTTGTAATTTTCTATAAAGTCTTAAGTTTAAATTTAGGAATAATAAACTGGCAATCAATGCATTCAAATGGTTGTATATATAATTTTTTATAGCGTAAAAGTCACTCTTATTCAGTCGGGTATTCCATTTTTCTTTTAACACATTAATATACTTGTTTGGTTCATCTGGGCCACAAACACCTAGGCTCGCTAACACGATCAATGAATCAAAGCACTTCCAAGATTTCATTTTAAAAACCTTAAAAAATTTCGCGCTCGCTTCCCTCGCGCATTATTACTATTTTACCATAGAAGTACTGTGGGCTCACTAATACGAGAAATAAATCATGATACTATAAAAACACTACAACAATTTTCGCGCTCGCTTCGCTCGCGCATACTTATTACCTATGATTTGTTTACTTGAGTCATGCAAATGTTGAGCGCTCTTTAAATTGAATTAAATTTCACTCGTAATCATATCTAGTATAATATGAATTAATAATGTTCCGACGTTACTTATACACTTTATTTACAGTTATACGTTTGTCCGTAGCTTAATTTTCGTGTATTTTAATGTTTTTAAACTAAAATTAACATTTAGAAACCAGCCCCCGTATTCTGAACCCATTCGGTTTCGGAATCGATTCGATTTCGATTCATTCTCTATGGAAATGACAGAGACGGACTTATACAAATCGAATCGATTCCGAAACCGAATGGGTTCAGAATACGGGGGCAGTACTCGCCTGCGTATAGTCTGCGCAAATAAAGAGGCAAATAGTAGTAAACTTTTGTACCCGTGGACCCCCCCCCATGAGAAAGTTATAGCTACGCCCATGCTCTTGTCTGTTTGTCTGTTTGTTACCTTTGGAAGACTAAATGGCAGAACTGATCGTTGTGAATTTGGCACGGAGATCGCTTTGACGTGAAGACGGATATAGTTTAGGTACTTCTTATCATCATAATCATGGTTTTCATCACTGCGTGATTGGCCCCGGGGCATAAAATTAGGTTAATAAAAATAATGAGATTTATGAAGCATATACCTACCTACCTACTTACATAATAGTTCAATAAAAATGAGATTTGTGATAAAATAAAAGACACCTAAGAAAATTGTTATTTAAATGAAATTACTGGTGTTTTGAAATACATTTCTTACAATTTCAGAATATTATAAAAGCAAAGTTTGATACCTTTACACGATCATTCCGCTGAACCTATCGTTATGTCTATGTTTAGAGATAGCTATGGACCTGGATACGAAAATAAGCTACTTATCTTCATTAGCATCATAATTTTTTTTCATAACTACGCGGGCGTTACCGCGGGGCGCAGCTAGTTTATAAATCGTGGATTATTGAGAACTCATGTTTTAGGTATTTCTTTTCTTAATTTCTTAGTATCCCCCAATGTGCATATAATGTGATTTGCTCCACACAAACGGATTTATTTTTACTTGACTTTATGGGTTTGTTGTGTTGATGGTGATTATTTGATGCGACAAGACGCACACATTTTACTTCAACTTAGTATATAGGTACGCGCGATATACAACCATT
The DNA here is from genome assembly GCA_947563715.1 of Lycia hirtaria. Lineage (NCBI taxonomy): Eukaryota > Metazoa > Arthropoda > Insecta > Lepidoptera > Geometridae > Lycia > Lycia hirtaria. Next base: position 9,424,815 of record OX387379.1, on the reverse strand, counting down.
ACTGCTAAAAATGGATCTTTGTTCTATATTTGGGTGTTTAATATGTATGTATTTACAAATAAAACGGGACAAGTGCGAGTCAGGCTCGCCCATATAAACTAGTAGATAAAAGGGGGAAATCATATATTTTTTTATATTTTCCTTCTTATACCGAAAAATATACATCGTAAAAATATTTAAAAAGATGTTTTAGCTTTTTTATGCTAATTAAGCTCTTTCATATGATACCCCACATGATACGGTTTAAGAACTTTAAAATTTGGATCCTCCGTCATAGACAGTCTCATAGACTAATCAGTCTATGAGCACAGACTATATCAATTAGTTATTACAACACCTCCCTTTCAAATCATATACTAATAAAAAAACTAATACACAAACTTAAATACTATAAATCAAATATTAATTACATAATTAACACTCTGTTATGTACCTAGCAGGTTTTTTAACAATGCGCCCTCTCCTGGTACGAATAATTTCTCCAGTTTCAACATCATCATTGTTATTATTCGACCTTACAGGTTCTACTATGGGACTTTTATCATTATTCACACTTATCTCAGCATCTACCACATTTCTAGGTCCCATCGTTTCCTCATCTGGTAATATAAACATATCTCTTTGGAAGGATTTATTTCTGATATATGATTTTCTTTAGTGTTCTGCAGTGCGCCTGAATGGCTTAGAGTGATTTCCTTTGCAAATCCAATATGAACACGGGGTTCTTTACATTTCTTTACTACAGTACCTTTTCTCCAGTAAGCATCCTTCCCAGTTCTATACACAATGTTATCCCCTTCTTTACACTCTATTTGTTTTTTAACATGCCTATCATGCAACTCTTTGCAAATAGATTGTTTCAGATTTAACAATTTGTAAATTTCTTTTCCACCTTAGGGTCTAAGTAAGCTTCAGCAACAGGTATACATGTCCTTATGGATTTGCATATATGGTTTTAATTTCAACACGATACCTTCACGCGTTCCCCAGCCCCAGATAAAGGTCTTGACACCCGGACGAACTGACAGACAGACAGACAGACAGACGGAAAGACGGACAACAAAGTGATCCTATATGGGTCCCGTTTTTTTTCTTTTGAGGTACGGAACCCTAAAAACAAAAGTATGTAGGTATATATTTTATCAGCCATCTGGTTTTCTTAGTACAAAAGCTTTGTTTACCTTCGGGCTAGATGGTGTTGTGTGAAAATGTCCTCCAATATTTATTTAATTCATGTATTCATTATGTAGTCTGTTAACAAAAAAAAAATGCAGTTATAACTATAAAAATACAACAAAAAACCCGGCAAAGTAAGAGTTTCACTCGCACACCGAGGCTTCCGTACTCCCTCGCAACATATGAATACAGAAAACAGGTCTAATTTTTGTAATTTCAAATATTTTCTATACAGTAGATATATAACAAGGTATAAAACGGTGGTACATCTAAAAAAAACATTGATAAAAGCACCATCTAACGGAATCTGATAAAACAAAATGACTGTGTGGCGTGTGCCAGTTCGCCAGTGCGCGTAAAGTAAAAATATATAATAAATATCGACGAAGATGCGAGTGGTGTGACAAATGACGGCATCTATCGTCACTTGTTTATGTTTTACTACAACGTGAACTAATTTGTTTCATTTTCAAAATTAAAAAAAAAACTGTTAATATCTCAACGAGGTATTGACCTCGTTGTAATATCTAGTGTTTGTTATTCAATTATTATTTGTCGATTTACATCAAAGGGAATCCAATATTATTGCTAATTTTGAGACTATAGGTATCTATTATCACTCAAAAGATGCAGCCGTTAAGTGTAATACAGACAGATAGACATGGTAGCCTTACGAATAGACTCCCGCATCCTTAAACGAGTTAGTAACAAAAAACCTAAAACATATATATGTAATTATTACATCTACCGTTTGAAATAGGTTATTTTATATTTCTTTATTGTATGCTAAAATAACTATTTTATTATGTAACTTTATGTATCTGCGTCACACCATTTACGAGTAGGAAGAATCGTGTATTTATTGTTAGGATCTAGTTTATATGTGACGTACTATTTAAACGACTTATCAGAATTGGACATGAGTATCTTTGCTTACTTACAGTTGTTAATTTAATTTGCTAAAATTGCTATGCTATTGACCACAGTTTACTGTTGCTAATTTATCATAACTAAATGACACTTTGTTGGGATGCAAAATGTAAGTTTTATTTAGTTTGTAATATGTGAGTGCACAAGAAAAAGATATAGGTACACAAATAGAGGAAAGTTATTTTTAGTTATTTTTTAGGGTTCCGTACCTCAAAAGGAAAAAAACGGAACCCTTATAGGATCACTTTGTTGTCCGTCTGTCTGTCTGTCCGTCAGTCCGGGCGTCAAGGCCTTTATCTCAGGAACGCGTGGAGGTATCGAGTTGAAATTAAACCATATACAGACAAATCCATAGTCTCTTGCTGCAGAATGAAAAATAAAATTTCTCAGTTTTCGTAAAAAAAAGTTACAGACGAATATGTCGTAAAAAACACACATTTCGACACTCACAAGGGAATCAAAACCTATGGGGTACCTACTTCCCGTTGACCTAGAACTATAAAATTTGGCAAGAAGCATTGTGTTAGAGTACACATATAGGAAAAAATCCGAAAACTAGACATTTTTAATTTAATCTCTGCGAAATTGTATCAGGAACGAAGAGATCCATAGATGTACAAAAATCGCCGACATTGCACAGCGGATTAGCAAATTGAAGTGGCAGTGGGCAGGGCACATAGTACGTAGAACTAACGGCCGATGAGGCCGAAAAGTTCTCAAATGGAAACGACGAACCGACAGCTTATGAAAGCCAGCTACATGATGGACAGAAAATATCATACAAGTGGCAGGAAGCCGCTGGATGCCGCTTCAAACCGGTATTTTTGGAAATACACGGGAGAGGTCTATGTCCAGCAGTGGACTTCTTGTGGCTAAGATGATGATGACGATGATTAGTAGGAAAAACCCACTCGGCTTAGGCTTCCTAGCGGTTCAAATAATGAAAGTGTGTGGGTTTTCCGTATCTTTACATGTTTAACTTGAGCAAAATGTACATATAATCTGTAGTGATTATCCTTATTTAATAGTCATAAAATCCAAAACAATACGTCAATGAAATGTCAAAGTAAAACTGTTAAATATAGGCAAATATTTAAACTACAATATCACACATACATATCAATTAACCGCATTGGGAATTTTTGAGATATTTTAACTCATCAGAGTCATAGGTAATTTTTCGAACTGGGCAGGATAAGTATTCCTGTGTACTGGCACTTTAGTTGAAAATAGTGGCTAAAGCATATATGTACTTGCATATACAACCAACTACAGAAAACAAGAGGTTTTCAATTCACTTGTATTTTATTTTGTATGTTTGTTACCGCGTAACTTTGTAATTTATAGGATTTTGAAAAGTATTATTTGTAAGGGTATAATTTTAGATTGGTCCAAAAGATATTTTGTTACAATGGAAATGAATGACATTGGAAGAAGAGCAAGCATATGACGTTTGCTTTCTTTATGATCTAAATATTTATTCAAAGTAGAAATAACTAGGTATAGGTAACTAGTGACGTGAGTAAAAAATATATCCGCACATGTTTATATTACAGGAAGGAGACAGTTAAGCGAGGCAGCGAAGCGTGGCGAGCGGAGCTGAACTTAGCCATCTGAATGAATGCCAGATATTATGAATCTTTCACGCAGGACGAAACTTGAACATAGTTATCCAAAGCGAATAACATGCCATTAGAATTTTTGTAAATTACACTAAAGAGACCGGCGATATTGCAACAAGCAGGTCAAAACTGGACTCTTGGCTCAGGGTCGAGGCAAATCGCATCACTCGAAAGAGATTTCTCAGCAGTGGGTTAAAGAAGGAAGAATGTAGATAGTGATGTGAAAGAGGTTCATCTGCAAATTACTTCGTGCTGCTTCGTGAAAATTCTGCCTATATTTGAGGCCAAATATATTAAAATATCTATTTACGATACATTCATTTTTATCTTCGGATTCAACGTCGTTATTTTGTGGCAAATGGCGGGCAAATCAGACTATGTTCTTTTCTTTGGAACCAAAAATACTCATAAAGATGGTGTTATGAGGAATTAATATACCTAGATTCATTTCACATCACCGTAACTTTAATATGTGGTAGGTGTAATAAAAATTAGATGTTCTTCATATTTATAAGCGTATCATTTAAAAATGCTGGATGTGTCTAAAGTTTAAATAGTTCGTATAAGGTTATTTCAGGTAATGGAAAAATACTAAAGGGCTACTTTCTGTAGGATTTTTTTCTGCACTTGTTAACTCTCAAAGTGAAGTGCTTTAAAAAGGCTGGCGGCTGAACTGCCTATAAGCCAAACTGGCAGGACCAACTTTTAGGATTTATTTAGTGCACGAGAAATTCTATTAAAATTATGCACAAAATGGCTACAACTACATTTTTGTTTTGACAATTTTATATTTTCTGACATAACAGCATACAGGTAATTTTTGAGACGAAAAAGCCTCACTAGTAAAATCAATTGCACTGAGAAATGTTCTTCTGGAAATAAACAATTTCGTGTAGTAGTTTGTGTAAGTATTGAAAAAAAATGTAGGTATTTTAATATTGTGACGAAAGAAAGGCATGCCAACAGGATGAAATAAAATTAATTTACGTATCGTTTGTAAAGAACTGTAAGCGACATTCTAAAAAATAAAATATTTATAAGCTTAATGACATTGCGGTAAAAATCACAATTTTCTCAGGTAACTTTGTATCTCATCCCAATGTCCCTAAGTGCTACTTATCTGGCCTTAACAAATTAGAAGGGTCTGCTGCCAGAGCACTTGCTTAAATTTGTTGTAAAAATATACTTAATAATAAAATTACAGGTTGTGGAAGCCGACGGTAACTTGGTCGTCACGACTTTGCATGATCCGAAAGTTTAGTTGGATGATTTTGTGAAACGACAAGTTCTGAGAAACCACAGTTTGGTTAAGGTAGTTAGTTATTAAGTAAATTAATAATTTTTGCATCATCACAAAACAGAGGCAAGTCGGACAAATTAACATCGAGGATTTAAATATCTTTGTTGCTCGCCTTATTGTTTGGCGGAGTTTGGCGACGAAGTTGTCAGTGGAGTCGAGCGTTGCAGGCTTCAAACGCTCACGAGCGAGACGACGAGACGTCATGAGCGAGTGGCAATCAGATGACAACTAAAACTTCATACATGTGTGTATGTCATATACAGACGTCTTTTTTTGTATGTGTCACCGATTAGCGCGCCATTGTATGGAGTGTTTATCATGTGCAATGGTCAATGTTAATAAAACTCTCTCTGATGGTTGTGATACGTGGAGTTGTATTGTATGCTAAGAGCCATGATCAGAAAGTGGAATTTGAATTTGATTTACGCGAAGAACCAAATAAAATAACGTTAAAAAAATAAAAAGTTAAAACTAATTATTTTTATGAAATGTAATATTTTATTTTTTTGTGTAGAAAGTGGGAGATACCCTATCCCTTTCCCCAAAACTAATTTTGTTTAGAATTACCACAGTGTGAAGAACTCATATGGCAACTCATGACATATGACGACACTTCTTAGTTCAGTGCGCATTCTGTCTGATGTGAAATTTAAATTCTAAGAACTTTTACATTTTTAAAGATAATTTAATCATCATCATCATCATCTCAGCCATAAGAAGTCCACTGTTGGACATAGGCTTACCCCATGGATTTCCAAAAAGACCGATAATTTAATATCAATTGTCATTTTTTGTACTAAACTACAATACTAGTTTTAGCCATCAAAAATAATACAGTTGAAAATTTTAAATATGACCATATATGTAACGACACATGTTAGTTAAACTGTTGTAAACTCTGCTTTATAATGCGGAACAAGATCAAAATGGGTATAGCTAACAGCAATGTTTTACTGATTGACAGCTCATTGGGGTTACTTACTATTCTCTCAAGTTCAAATCCAGCACAGCCTTTTGTACTACTTTGCCGCACGTTTCCCAAAATTTCCTATTCACTGCAAGACATTCGTTATATGTCCTCATTACTTTGTGAGGATTCTGTCGCACATTTTGCATAAAGCTAGGTTTTGTCAAAACTCTACAAGAAATGTTTCATTGACGCAGATTATTGTTCAACCTTCGAGACGTTGGTATTATCATAATTGGCATTCGTTCCGGTTGAACACTGAACTTGAAATTTTCGCATATTATTCAGTACATTTATACTTATATATTGTGAAATATCATATTCGGTTTGATAAGACTGAACGCAGCTGCATTACCTGAATTATTTTCCACACTCAGATAGTGTGTATGTTTATTATGCCGTAGTAAGAAAGATTACAGAATGATCAGTAAAAAAACAATATTTACATGCGTTAAAAAATCAATTATTCAACTATGATTTCAGGAATAAAGCATTGTACTTATTTAGGTATACAAAGTAAAAATGACAAAATAGAAGTGGCATCTCCAAATGCCACCTTATTACAGTAAACGTTATAACGTGGAATCCAGATTCCAGATTAATCCAATGTTATAATCGTTCCGTTTTTATTTTTCAGGTACAGTACCCTAAAAAGATATAAGACAATAAGTAAGTGTACTGCAACTGACACATCGATGCCTACATTCCAGTGTAAGTCTCACTCAGTGTTCTCATTTTATTCTTTCTTTTACGAACTTACCTATACTTAAAACCACAAACAGAATCTTCTGCGGTAATGAAGTAAAACAATTCAATTTCACTCAAAATGACATGCGAACAGGAAAATGATACATACGCTGCCTGCCATAGACGGAAAATAACACATACGCGTAACGACAATATTGTCGAAGATTTAAACCGTGCCTACAATTATATATATATATATATATATATGTTAATACGTAATGACAATGCCTGCTCTGACCACGTGATCCGACTAATCGGACCACGGGATCTTTTAAAATCATTCGTACCGCTGACACATTTAGGCTGTGATCATCTTGATGTCATTTTAATATGTTTCAACACAAATCCGATATAATCGCCATTTGGCAACTATTATATTTTAATTTAGAATACATAATAATAATATTTACAAATTTAATCTAAGAGACCGCTACCAGTAGGCAACGTACCCAAAATGCTGCCAGCATTGCCACGTTTAATGGCAATGCTTAACCTTTGAGCCAAATAGAGACCAGCATTTTGATCACGTGTTGCTACGATCAGTCGTTCCCATAACTTTTTGAAAATTTTATTTGCACTCGGTCCCCACGGCCCCAACGTTTCGACCCCAAAGGCGCAAATATATAACCACTATCTAGGGTACTATATTTACGCCTTTTGCGGCTTACATTCAGCGTCTTCCTGCCGCTTGTATGAGGTTGTCTGTCCACCTTGTCAAGCTTGATAAAGCGTTAGAAAATATAAACTAAAACATTTTTGACGTGATAACGTCACATAAATCGATGAACGCCGGCTGCACGCACGAAAAATCATGACTCATTGTCACGTTCCGCCTGAGCCGAGCGTGCAAGCCGGAGCGCGGAACAAGCGATAGAGAGGCACGATCGGCCTAAGCGTTCGGCTTGTGACGCATCGTTATCACGTAAAATAATCGTCCGTAAACCGACTTTACAGACGAGCATTTTTTTATTTATTTAAATAGTTTGTAGGAAAAATACAACGGCATTAACCCATTTTAAAATTACTTTTAAAAAGCAATAAAAACACGTGTACGTTACGTCACGTGGCTTCATACCAACGGCTTGAGATACCTGTTCTCGTTCTAATTTAAGATTAGTTTGTTTGAGATGAGTTTTAAATTATTAATATTGTAACGTTTTTTTTTCTGGAAATAAAACGCTCGAGACGAATATAAATTCTATAAGGCGTAAAAACAGCTACCTTTGCAATAATATTGATTTGGGCATCGGAGCAAAATCGGTTTTATGGCAGTTTCAGATAAGTACTCCTAATTATGCCTCAAGTGATTTGAAATAGAGTATTTTTAATTAAATTGTTATTACAAGGAAATGGTTTTAAAACGAACAAGTCACTCGGGTTACATAAAACAATTCAAGGAAGCTTGAAGGAAACTATAATATCTTTGCTATAAGGTCCAAAGCCTCAAAACCTCAAAACTTTTGACTAGAAGAGATCAAAATCCTATGTGGTGAGATGGATCTACGATTGCCCACCAACTCGCCTGTTGTTAAGCGACGGTGTGGACGAAGATAGAGCTCGTCGATCTAGAAGATATCTATTCATTTAGAATTTAAAAAAAAAACAGTTGCGAGTCAGACTCGCCCACCGAGGATTCCGTAAAAACTAGTAAATAAAAGGGGGAAATCATTATTTTTTTTATTTTCCTTCTTATACCGAAAAATATACATCGTAAAAATATTTAAAAACCTGTTTTAACTAATGCTAATTAAGGTCTTTCATATGATACCCAACGTGATATGGTTAATTCACTTTAAAATTTCGACCCTCATTCCTTGCCTAAAGACACAATTTTTTTCTGATTAAATTAAAAATGTCCGGTTTTCGGATTTTTTCCTATATGTGTAACACAATGCTTCTGGGCAAATTTCAGAGTTCTAGGTCAACGGGAAGTTATGGGGTACTTCCCGTTAACCTAGAACTCTGAAAATGAGGTTTTGATTCCTCTGTGAGTGTCGAAATGTGCGTTTTTTACGACATATTCGGCTGTATTTTTTTTTTACGAAAATTGGGAAATTTTATTTATCTTTCTGCAGCAAGATGCTAAGGATCAGCGTATATGGTTTTAATTTCAACTCGATACCTTCACGCGTTCCCGAGATAAAGGTCTTGACACCCGGACGGACGGACAGACGGACAGACAGACGGACAACAAAGTGATCCTATAAGGGTTCCGTTTTTTCCTATTTAGGTACGGAACCCTAATTAATACTTACTGTTATTTTATACATTTCTTATGTTGTACAGGACCCCTTTGATTTATCAGAAACATTTATTCAACAGAACTAGAATATAAATTACTATTTTATGTTCTAAAAGATATAAAAATCTTAGGTTTTTAAATATGTAAAGTTGTTGCTGGGCCTGTCCATGGGAACAGGTGGTCATTTCATATTTATGGGTCTTGTTATTTAAAACCCCATGGTAAAATGTTTAGCTCGCATTTCTCGGTGGTATCTCACTAACTGGTAGGCTTTTTAATATTAAAAAAACAAAAGATGTTGCAAGCGAATAAATCCCCAAATCATTGTTTAGCTATTAATTGTTTTTCTAGAAAATTTATATGTTTTCCCATAATAATGAAATATTAAAACAACAAATCGTGTTATTTGAAGATTAAAAGAAGAAAAAAAAATGTTATAATTAATTAAGTTATTTACAGAAAATCTCACAAGAAATTAAAAAGTAATCAAGAAACCGCAAACAATAACAATGCATTTTTGAATAAGGAACGCGGCTCGCGCCGCATTAGAGCGCCTAACTGTCCAATTCTACATCAACAGTGGATGAGTGACGTCTACTGGACACCGGCCAGATTTTCCGGCTAGAAGCCTTCGACCTGCAAACTCGATCGGAACGAAAATGTAATTATCGAAGTAAACAATGGAGCAGGACAAGTCCTCGCCATTCGTGCTCCGAACATCGCGCGTTCCGCACGCGCCGCCCATACCGCTTCCATAGAAGTTATCAACGCGCGATCGTATACGTTTTGTGCCTTATCAGAGTGCCTAACTATTTTTACGCTTCATTGTTCCTACGAGATGCACTTATCTTGATGCATTGCAGCCGCGAGTGATTAACAGTCGGCCGGTGCACTTGACATTGACGTGACCGTGTAAATCCGCGTTCTGTGAGTTTGTGTGATTCTAAAGTAATCAGCCGTGATTTTCAGTGGCAGTGCCTGCGATTAGTTACGCTGTCTCATGAATATTAATACATTTTGTATTGTTTATACGGAAAACTCTAGTTATCTGCATATTAATGTTCAGGAATCATTGTTATGTTGATTCTAGAGTCGGCCGGCGCGAGGACAAAATGAGTGGAGATTAGCGGAAATAACGTTTCAATTGCCTTGTCAGTTGGAATAGGTCTGTTTTTCATTTCTACTCGGTGATTATCGCCGTGACTAATTTGCGTGTGTAAAGGTTGGTTGAAAGTTTTAAGTGCTTGAGAAAAATTAGTGGGGTACTGGAGTAATTGCCGGTTGTCGGTTTTTTATTAGCCCGCCTTGTTTTTTGCAATATTTCAAGGATGGAGATGACAGCGCTTGAGCGATTTTCCACCGGTCCGGTCACGTGCTGGCGATGCAAAGTTATTGCCTACTTACTCTAACTAGTGAGTGAACTAGCTCTAATAAAATATAAAACTAAAATAAAAGTAGCGATCGCCGAATGATCGAAATACCAACGTCATTCATTATGTTAATATTTTTAGGGTTCCGTACCCAAAGGGTAAAAACGAGACCCTATTACTGAGACTCCGCTGTCTGTCCGTCCGTCAGTCCATCCGTCCGTCTGTCCGTCCGCCTGTCACGAGGCTGTATCTCATGAACCGTGATAGTTAGAGAGTTATTTTCAGTTTATATTTAAATATATTGAAAGAAGCTGCGTTTCTGATGCTTTCCGGTAAATGGTTATATGTATATGCTTGTACCACATATATACACAGAGAACATATTTCGCTAGAGAGTGAGCAGGTGTTTGAAGTTTATCTTTCTGTCTAGTATTATACATATGGGTTGCGCCTAGTCGGTAAATCTGTTAGTAACATGGGCTCGTAGTATAGACCTTAGTGATATCTTAGATCATTTACGGCCTTACTGAACAATGTTAGGTACTCAACTTCGTTACTATTTGCATCTTAAATTCTCTGTCTTATTTCCACAAGTGTTATTACGTGTCAGCGAGAAGTTGACAAAATATGTTGAGCATTGAGTAACGTTTTACGGAAAGACCCTTAATCTACTAAATACCTTTATATTACGATATACGTACAGTCATATCCTTAGTTTCGTGTGTGGTAGGGTTACCATAATTAGGTTCAGTATTATCTGAATACGGTCAGTTTCAATTTATATTACACAGGTGTAGGTGTCTGTATTTTTTTGCTCTAGCAATGATTTAAAAAATATTATTAGAGTTTGTTTTGTTACTAAATATCATAATTTAGCGATCGTTTATTTTCTTCATGTCGTTATTATGTCGTATTTGTCGTGGTTCAGAGTTATGATTGGTGATTTTCATTTGTATTAAGAAAAAGAAACGGCTACTCAATTCTCAAATTCGACCGACTTAAGTGTTATTTTTTTTTTATTAATGACAATGTATAACTTATTATTAGGTTATTCGATTTCGATAATATGTTTCTTTGATTTTTTGGCGCGTTTTTTGGTAGTCTTATAAGTACTAAAGTAGGTAGGTAGTTTTTTTATAATCTATTACATTTCGTTTGGTGTGACGGCATTTGTACATTTTAAAACTAGTAACTCTAATCCACAGAAATAGGACAACTCACAAAATGACAGAAATGAGTCAACACGTAAAAAAAAACGCAAACGGCCAGCAGAGACGCTAATTGTAGTGTCCAACTGACAACTCACACATAAAATAACAATTAAAAACTAAATTAACATATTCATCACATTATGTACGAGAAAAGGCGGACTTCGCAAAATTCTCATTTTTCGAACTAAATAGTCATTAAGTTTTTGTTAAGAGGTGCTCAAAGAAGACAACTAATTATGCGGCTTAGTGTACGTTAAAATTTTAAGTAAATAGCATGTGACAAAAGCACGAGTGTTCTGACGTACAAGATAATAAGATAAGCAATGTTAGTTTTCAGTCAAATGATTTACTCGCGATTCCTAGTACCTACATGAATAAAGAGATCTTGTTTTCTTATTCATATTCATAAAATACATATAAATAAATGGGTCTTACAAAAGAATTCCTGTCTGCAGTAAAAGTTATCTTAAAATATATATTGTTCGCCACCAAATGAAATGAATGTCAGTTAGAAATAAATTACAGTATAAACAATTAAAAAACACGCTACAAATTATTGTGGTCAAAGTTCATTAGAAGACTTTTCTAACAAATCCAAACACAGCTATGATACGATGTTCCATCATGAAGTTCTAGTTCATATCTTCCGGCTCCATCATCAGATCAGTTCGACAGTACCATATTATTGTATTGTCATTAGAACTACATACAGCTGCCAATTTTCATGACGCTACGATCCTTGGAAGATGGTGCAATTAGTTACCTTGGATTTCATTACATAGTTAGTTACATACAGGTCGACCTAATAAAAGCGTGTTAAAAAATAATATATGATTTGAAAAGTCAAAATATTAAATGACTTTAGTGATTAACATAGTAAAATTTCTAAACTGTTACGGCTATTCACTACATTTTATATTATACTGTTTCGGGATATTTGTTGTGGTTTGACCGGAAAATAAATGAATTTGCATATTTAAAAAAAAAAAAAAAAGCTACAACACAACTTCGTTTTTGAGTTACGACTAATTTTATTTGACATCATTAAAAGCGATTGAACGCAGCATTTTCTTGCTAACTAGATGGACATTAGTATTGTTATATTATTGGCAAAATGGAGTTTATTACCGTTAAGTATATCGAAGAACTGCGAATTGAAAACCGTCTGAAAAAATTGTATACTTCAAATAAAGCAAGGATATGTTGTAAATATACAAGGATATACTGTCCGAGCATCCAAACACTGGCAATCCTAACTTTTTAACATTAAATTACCTAAGCCTTTAGAAAGGCTAACCCGTTATATTCAAGTTATTTTAACATCATAGTATAAAGCTTTTTGAAAACTTTTCCACGTAAAATGTGTGGGTGGACTGTTTGTACACGGTCGGTGCGCTTACACACTGAGCTACTGTAGTGATACAAATACTCGTTCGTAAATCGCGCGACTGTAGCACTTGAATTGATGCAAACCTGCAGTTACATCGATGCAGGTTGGGCGGTTGTAGTTGTATCACAGCAGCTAGACAGCGACTACATCACGATTTTATCGCTGCATAAAATAGCACGTGTTCTTAAAGGTCAAGGATTAACAAGTGCAGTGCTGTTGTACCACTATTAAATCGCTGCTGAAGCGCTGCAACAAATCGCAGTATGTCAGCGGCCTCAAATTCAAAGGATAAATGATATTATTTAATGTGATATTGAAATTACCAGTTATTTAACAAAATTAAAAAGAATAACCACGACCATGGTTAAAATATGTAGAATTCATAATGCATATGCAAGCTAGCAAGCTTGAAGCAAGGTTTGATTTCAATGAAAATCATAAGTATATGATTTTCATTGAAATCAAACCTTGCTAGCGTTAATAATGTCGCTGTAACATGCGACAACCAGAAAATATTGTTCAAGCATTTATAACGTTTTATTTATGAACCTATAGTTTTGTTACATATTGTGCTTCCAATTATTAAATAAGCTAGGTCGTTCATTAATATGACAATTAATATAACAGTCCAGCAAAATGTCAATTCAATTTTTTTTATACACGATAGATCTACGATTGACCCCCAACTCGCCTGATATTAAGCGACGGTGTGGCCGAAGATCCCTTTCCATTCTATTTAACGAATTACTACTATATCTTATATATTTAGGTATATGCATGTAAACTATTAAAGTTTTCTGTGGCCATTAAACTTATCAAACTCTTTTTACACAGGTGTAAAAAGTTTGGTTTAATCTGGGTTTGAAGGATATTGGCATTTTATAACCGCGCTAAAATTCGTTTTTAATGTTGCGGGTAATATACCAATTTAAAAAATTCAGTAATTTTTATTAGATTGCATAAATTGTTTTTGAATTTCTATCTTCTTGCGTTACCCTCACGAAAACTATTACAAAAAATTATCATTTTTGGGGTTCCGTACCAACTACCACTTTGTTGTCCGTCTGTCCGTCTGTCCGTCCGTCCGGGTGTAAAGACCTTTATCTCGGGAACGCGTGAAGGTATCGAGTTGAAATTCAAACCATATACGCAGATCCATGGTATCTTGCTGCAGAAAGAAAAATAAATTTTCTCAGTTTTCGTAAAAATAAAGTTACAGCCGAATATGTCGTAAAAACGCACATTTCGACATTCACAGAGGAATCAAAACCTAAGGGGTACTTTCCGTTGACCTAGAACTCTGAAATTTGGCAAGAACCATTGTGTTAGAGTACACATAAAGGAAAATATCCGAAAACCGGACATTTTTAGTTTAATCACAATAAAATAGTGTCGTTATGCAAGAAATGAGGGTCGAAATTTTAAAGTGAATTAACCGTATCATGTGGGGTATCATATGAAAGAGCTTAGTTAGCATAAGTTAAAACCGATTTTTAAATATGTTTACGATGTATATTTTTCGGTATAAGAAGGAAAATATAAAAAATATATGATTTCACCCTTTTATCTACTAGTTTGTACGGAACCCTCGGTGGGCGAGTCTGACTCGCACTTGTCAGGTTTTCTTTAAAATAAACATCCAAATAGCGTCCAATATTATTTTATATTGTTACATTTATTTCAGTTAAATATAGAACTAAAAATTATTCTGAATACATTATAATAATTGAAATCTAAAGAAGCTGATACTTGCACGTTTCTCAAAATTAAGTTATTTATTTTTATATTTAAATGAGCTGTGTAAATTTGTGCCATTAATATATAGTGTTGTGTGAAAATGTCCACCAATATTTATTTATTTCTCACTTTTCTAATATCCTTAACCGATGACTTTATCATAGTTAAATAAAAAAGGTTGTGATGCGCGATAGAGACAGCTGCGCGCGTTGAGCGAAGGGAAATTAGCGCTATTGAACCCCTATCACTATGAACAGACATTGTAATTATATCTTGTATCTAACCTTCCAACGACACTGTCAAACAACCTCATTGCTTTGATGCTCTGTCTACCCCGTAAGGAAAAGTATATGTTATGTTCTTTAACATTTATCTAAATAAGATGATCACGTTTGACGAAACATCAAGTACTCCATACATAGGCGCTGACCGTGATCATAATGTTTAGATAGGCCTACTGTAAACAAACGTAGTAAAATTTTCCTTAAAAATGTTACATCGCATCAATATCTATTCACATCACGTTGTGGTAAACAATATTATGATTATCCTTATTAGGGTTCCGTACCTCAAAAGGAAAAAAAGGAACCCTTATAGGATCACTTTGTTTCTGTCAACACGAAGGGAATCAAAACCTATGGGGTACTTCCCGTCGACCTATAACTTTGAAATTTGGCAAGAAGCATTGTCATATAGTACACATTAAGGGAGAATTCCGAAAATTGTAAATTTTTAATTTAATCACATAAAATAGGGTCTTTATGCAACCGTATCATGTGGGGTATTATATGAAAGAACTTAATTAGCACAAACTAAAACAGGGTTTTAAATATTTTTACGATGTACATTTTTCGATTTATGAAAGAAAATATAAAAAAAATATATAATTTCCCCCTTTTATCTACTAGTTTGTACGGAACCCTCGGTGGGCGAGTCTGACTCGCTCTTGTCCGGTTTTTTACTTACATGGACATCACTTACATGGATGATGTCAATCAAAGTTTTTCATACATCATCAGCATCAATGAAAGTCATTTATTGAGCATTTATTATAATTATCTATTCTTTAACACCTAATTTTACTTCATAATCTTTAATATTTTGTCATATTGCCTACTTCGTCAACTTTTTACAATTTGAGAGACCTATGTATTTCAAACATACAATTTTCAAATTTTCAAACCATAAAAGATTTTGCCCATGTATCTCCAATTATTCATGCTAATCCAGACAGAATATCAATCATCTCATAATGAAATGATTTATTAATTTAAAAAAGCAGAGTCAATGTACTTGCATTCGATCGATTTGCTTCTCTTACTCTGATATATTGTATCATATCAATTATGAGACAGCGTAGCTAAATAAAATTAATTAGAATGCCATAGAAACTTCTTGTTTCCAATAACAAAAACAAGAAATAATCTTCGAAATTAATATAAAATATGCGATCTAATCATATTATTTTCTTTTAACAGGGACAAAATTATCGAACGAAACCAACGAAAAAAAACCATAGCAGAATTTGTAAAATTGACTTAGTTTAAGAAACCGAAATATAAAAACTGTGATTTTTATGTGTATCAGATCAAGTGTACTTTTAAGTGCGTTAAGTAACTGGTGATCGTGAGAAGTGAGATGAGATCGTCACGACGTCATTTTTGACGTGCTTTGTTCCCGATTAACCTTAGGAAGGAAAACTGGAGGTCGACACTTATGAAGTGTCAGTTGAAATCCAGCTGACAACAGATGTCATCCCGATTGAAGACGGTAAGTAGTCATTAAAATATTTCGTGTCGCGATTTAAGTTATTTCGTTTAAACCATGATTTGTTCTCAGCAGAGGATCGTAATATCAAACCTAGGAGTTTTGGCGGGAACGTCATGGAAACATATTGTTGATTTATTTATTTTTCTATACATGTATTACTTTGAACTTTAATGCTATAAAAACATGACATTAAGTGTTTGATCAAGTGCGTGAGTGAGGGCATAAAAGCTTCCAGTAAAGTCGCCACCACTTTACTGAAGCACGAGTTGAATTTGAAAATGACTTTATGCGTGACTTAGATTGTGACTAGAACATTTATGACTTGTTTTATTAAAAAAAAACTTGAAGACATCTTAATACTGTCAAATGCTCTAAGCGTTGGACTCGCTTTCATTTTTTCTTTCATTTCATTTGACATCCTATTAAAAAAAAAAAAAACTATTTCAGCAATCGATGAAATTCCTGTAAAAATCGCGTTTTTTTGTCGCGTGTTGAAACAAAAAATTTTTTCATGTATGGAATAACAAAAATTGCAATGGATTTCATTTCTTTAATCAATACTTTATAGAACCGAATAAATTTTTCTGCACTTATTTAAAAATGTCGATTTGTTACCCTTTCTCTCTTTCTCTCTATGTGACATTAACGGGGTTGTGAAAAATCTTCGTAATAGCCATAAAACATAATTTGTGAAGCAATAGCAACAATTAAGGGAACTTATCAAAGCTATGCTGTAAATGTAAAGAGATAGGCCTGTTTTACAAAGATGGTACCTTTTAACCAAGTGACAATTTTTGAATTTATCATAAATTTAAAATTCATACTTGTATTCGCACATGTTACCATAATATTTCCATAATCAACTTTTAATCTGAATAAAGCGTTAAACGAACCTGTTCTAGTAATCTATTCTGAGAAATACACTTAATTTTTCCTCTAGAAAATCATTTTAATAACGTGCAGTTCTTGAATTAAAATTCCATAGTCTTCCTGATCTGCATAGTCACATAATTTCGGAAAATATAATTTGAAGTGACAAATGAAGTGTCTGTAGTTAAAAGCTTGCCTACGTGGTCTATCTTTACTTATATTGTCCCGAATATCGTTTCGGATAAGAACTTACTCATAAAACATAATACTTAATATAACTGCTAACAATACATTCGGTTTCTTTGTATATTTGTCGCAAATGGAAACCAACTCTAAGATTATGAAGACATGATAACCTTTGATAAAATCCTTAGCTCTATCGAATCGTTTCAGAATTGCTTTGTGATTTATGTTTGATAAATAACTGTGAACCTTACATAGGATAATTTTTATCACGAATGGATCACCTAGATAAACCTTTGATAAAATCCTTAGCTCTATCGAGTCGTTTCAGAATTGCTTTGTGATTTATGTTTGATAAATAACTGTGAACCTTACATAGGATACTTTTTATCACGAATGGATCACCTAGATAAAGAATAGGTACGTGATATGAAATGAAATGAAATAATTTTATTCCGGATGTTTTGCATCTATATAAATTACATTACAATTAAAACTAAAATTATTGAAGAGGAATAAATTAGATTGAATTAAATTATTACAACATTAAACATAATAAAATTAACAGTTAATTTCAAATAAATAATTGCAAATGAACTGAATTAAATTGATAAATGTATAGATAAAAATATACAATAATCAGTCCGTTTAAGTGATGTGACATTGATGGTCCTTGAAAGAGAACCATTATATTTTCAAAACAAATTGTTCCTTTGCATTGAAGATAAAGCATATAATGAAGAAAGAAAGTTTGGTTTCACCTTGTTCTACTAGTGAAAGGATATATGAGAAACTGGTATCTAAAAAATTATTTTCCTGTTAGTATATATTCAAGTCCGTTGGCAATGCTTATTTAATCTAATCGATCCACCCTAAAGGCCGAATACGTAAATGAGGAAGGACCTCTTCTAATAGTGTATTCTAAAAAACTAATTTGGGAACTTGATTTTGTATCAGTCTAGTGCTTGCTATCTGGGATCATACCGTCAGTTAACATTATATTACCTAAAGTGAAGCACAATTTTACTATGGAAAGTAACGTGGTTTTCACACATTTTAAATAAATACTACTACTCACATCTGTTTTGAGTCGAAAAATCCGACTATAGTTTCAACCGTATTCGGCAGTCTTTTTCAAAGGAGCAGCGGAAACGTCACTCTCGGTCGGTGACGCGGTGTCTCGCACTGCGACGTGCCTGTCGTGCCGCACGTGACGTCATTGGTTGCAAAAGAGTTGGGGTGGGAAGCTGGTCGTCTTGCGTCGGTTCAGATGAAGTGTCCTCTTCACTAGAACTCTCATCAGTGTCAGGAATGTTCCAGCAAACGGGACTCACGAAATCACCAACCACGACTCACGAATATCACCAACAGACTCACGATCACCAACTAATAAATCAAATATAGTCTGATTTTTTGACTCAAAACAAACGTGAGTGACCCGTAGTTTTTGTATTTAAAAGGTAAACCACAATGTTTATTTTGATTATGAGAAAACAACTACCAATAAGTATTATATTATAAGTCAGTTAAAAATATTTTAATTTGGATAAAGAGAAGACGATTGCTTTTCAAATTTAGTACGTTTATCTTTACCAATTATCACGTAAACAGTAATACGTAGTTTGGGTATATATGTGCTTGCGCACGTATTCCAGAGCTATCGTTCACCAGGTGATGCGTCAGGTGACGTCCGATCACGTTTGTGACCAAAGTCAATAACAAAGTAAGAACGTTCGATATTTTTTTGTGCTTTTCCTATTAGAGGATATATTAATAATATTATCCTATTGATAATATTATTTGCTGCAATATGAATTGTTTTTTTAGGTAAATGCGATGAGCTTTATTTAGGTATATCTACTTAGTTGTCATTTTCATTGTTGAAGGTCGTATATAGTTAGAATCTTTGATCT
This sequence comes from Lycia hirtaria, assembly GCA_947563715.1. NCBI lineage: Eukaryota > Metazoa > Arthropoda > Insecta > Lepidoptera > Geometridae > Lycia > Lycia hirtaria. Next base: position 9,405,387 of record OX387379.1, on the reverse strand, counting down.
TTGCCAGACAACATGCACTTCAATAACGATTTGTGTCTGCTAACGTTGAATCTTCAGTTCGTTCTTCTGTCCTTGATTCTGGCTCAAATTTTCAAAAAAATCAGCCAACCATATTATCGATCTTGGCACTACAGCGCCCTTTGATACGTGGTAAATATGATGGTAAGTAAATACCAATACTAGTTGGTCCGCAGACTTGGTTCCACTGACAATATATGTATGATCGGCTCGCGCCAGGCTTACGCAACCACATTTACGTACATTATCGGTTTGATACTGAGTAACTTAGTAAAGTAAACGTAAAGATTTAATGCTTTTCATCCCACTAAGAAACATAGACCAATATCACTTGTATCTGGAAAAATGGGGGTACTTTAATTATTTTAGTGCATTAGTATTATGAGTGAGTGACAACAAAACCGGCGAAAATGTTTTTACGGTACTGGTTTAATGTTATGAGCTACTTACATCATTATGAAAAATCTTTAACTTCTGTAGATACCTAAATAAAATCCACGGGTTTTTATCATTAATTTCGTATCATGCGGTTTAGTATTTGAATAAAGAACGTAATTATGATGTGCGGGTTAAATTAGGTTTTATCTAAGTTAGGTAACAAATAAACGACTTAGATTAAAATACATAGGTTCTTAAGTACATCTACTTGTATCTGCTGTAGCTTTCCTATGTTACTCATTATGTTTTTGTCGATATTTTACTACGTAAATTAACTTGTTTACCTACGTTTGGTTTTTTACCAGTCCGAGTGATATAATGTGTTTTGTATTCTACTTTTAAGTGTGGTAATTTTTTTTCAACTGTATTTTGGCACGATGTACCCACATATATATTTTGTCAACTTCTCGCTGACACGTAATGACACTTGCGGAAAGAAGACAGAGAATTTAAGACTATGGTTAAAGTTAAGTAACGTTTTTCGGTAAGGCCCTATGTTTAAAAATGTTGTGATGCGTGAGAGAGATAGCTGCGCGCTTAAATTAACAAGACATAATCCGGTAGCAAGAAACAAAACTGATAAAACTGGTGGTTTTTTGGGTTTGAGCAATTGGATTATTTTTAGAACATCTTTAGAAAGTATCACCTGAACCTACCTTCGATTACAATCATCATAATTTTCCTCGTACAACCTTGGACGAATAAAAAATAAAGATACAATTAAGCCAGGACAGGCGCGATGACCTTGTCACCGTCTCAGCGATAAAATAAGACAATACTTAATGGCAAGGATGTGTTATCAGAGTGTGAAGCAGCCACGATAAATATGTTGATTTTTGCAATAACAACTTTATGACTATCTCGAGAATTCTTGAGTTGAGACGATACATGAGTGTTTTGAAATACTCGAAGGGCCTACCGCTATCTCTTGTACATTGTACAAACAAAGGGATTTAGTATTATTGTTGTGGCTTATACTTAACTTCATTCATTATTTTAGAAGTAACAACTTTCTATATTAAAAGAAAAACAAAATACACGACTGCAGAAAAGCAGTTTTTGCTCAACGATTTCGAAGCTTGATACGCTGATGAGTATACGTTTTTTGAGAGAAAGTATGCGTAATATTGATGTAAAATGTTTTGTCATAATATTTATAGGTTATAAATGCGCATTATTTACAATAATTTCAGTAAAATCACTTATTTACTACAAGTTCGTCGTTGGAGGTTAAGAAAAAAAAGCATTTTTTATTTTAACGAAAGTTGTATTATTATCTCATTTATTTATTTAGTATCTTAATTAGGGTAAACTACCCTATTCTTGACACCCCACCAATTTATCGACACTCCATCATTTTTCTTAAAATATAAGACACCGACCAAAGATAACGTTGCCATTTCATAAAATAATTAATTAGTTACTTTCTTTTTTGCGATTCGGGCAACACCAACCTGAGATAAAACTAATATGGCGTCTAGACAGCTAATTGAAACAGTGTCGTCGTGTGTTCGTGACAAAAAGCCAGTTTCCTTAAAATTTCGATAAGGTAAGGGTCGTAAAAATGTCTTTATAATGTGAATATTTTTCTCTGTATTGCTTTGAATGTGGTCTTATGCTGTTTTTAAGTAATAAAAGAACATGCATTATCGGTTTATTGTTCAATTCGTTTTCAAAGTTAGGATTTTTAAGGGTGTCAATTATTGGTATTTGAAATTAGGGAAATTCTAATTTATTGACATCCATGTCAATAACTGGGTATTTATAATTGCTTGCCTATGAGTATCATTTCAATTCCATAGCTTTTTTAAGGTGTGTTGTATGACTAAGAAATTAAATAAGAGCTAAAATACACTCGTATTCCAAATTCTGACATGGGTGTCAAATCGATATTACCAATTATGAACACTAATGTCGGTAATTGGGCAAATGCATGTCAATAAATGGACTGAAGAATACATCATCAATTAGCAAACGTGACACTTACCATCAGACGAACACTTTGCTCGTGTAGCTACATAATCGAATAAAAAATAAATAAATATATTTATAACTTTTTGTTGCAGTTTTACAATTTATGATATGAAACCTAAAAAAACTCTTAAAACAAACGAGAAAAAGAAGGTAAAAAGAAAAGAATATGAGGCAGATAACATAGCCAAAGCTTCTGAAATCCCAGTATCATGAAGTGATAGATTCAAACTCTGTAACCAATGACAACATTAACATAGATCCTCATAACAATGAATGGTGTTCACAAGATATGCATGTTTTAACTGTAACTCACAAAGCAGAAATACATCATCAACCTGTCAATTATGTTGAAAAACACCACTTAAAAAATAGGACAAATCAAGTTATCCGACTGTACACCAGTCAGACTGCACGATATCCTCATATTGCCAAAGACACCACAAAGAAAAGGCACAAAAGATACTAAAAGGGCTTCTTTCGTGTTAACGTCAGCTGAGTGGAAGGCAAAAGAAAATGAAAACAATAAAACCAAGGCAGAAAAGGCTGAAGGAATTAAAAAAAGAAAAGAAGAGAGGGAGAAGAAGAAAGAACTAGAAAAAATAAAAAAGGAACAAATAAAAAATAATAAACAGAAACCAAAGAAACAGAAGACTAATGTAAAAGATGATGAAATAAAAAAAAACTTGTTCAGCGAAGAATTTTATCACATAGAAAAAGTAAAGGAATCTCCCCAAAAGCAAGAAGAAGAAAAAGAGAACAGCCAAAATAGTTTGATAGAAGAGAGTGAAGTTACTTGTGAGAATAATAAACATAGAAGTTCACAAATTCGTAAACGAATTCATAGAAGTTAACAAACTGAATAATAATGATAATAAAGGCTCAAAATGTTATTTTAAACTATTAGTTGACTGATTAATAAATACTGAATGTTTAATGAAACTTTGTTTTGTTTCTCTAATTTTTTATTTTGTGTATTTCTTAATTAATACCTAAATATAGCAGTATGTCAATAAATGGACTTAGACCTGACAATAATACGGAAAACTGTGTCAATATTTGGGTAAATAACAGTGGTTCGCAAAAACTAAAAAAATACAATATCAAAGAACATTTTCATATTTTTTTTTTATTGGCAATATTCTTTAATATATAAGCTAAAATTTTCAAATTAGATTCTGTCAGAAAATCCCTTTACGTGTCCATTAATGTACTTGTTTTAGATGGTTGGCGTTAAAGTGTCAATAGTTGGGTAGTTTACCCTATTTTTTTACAAAACAAATATTTATTATTTATATATATGAAAATAACATAAACATTGTAAAAAACTTAAAAGTAGGGTTATTATTATAACAAAAAAAAAATTGCCTAATTATAATTAAAATTACGTATTTTGAAGTCGAATATTTAAGTTTTTTTTTTTCATACTAAATAGATATTTCATTTCTTACATTTCTCATTTCTTACATTACATTTCTCCACCAACTCCCCTGATGATTAGCAACGGTGTGACCGAGGATGGAGCACGCCTATCTACAAGATATCTATTCACTCAAGCCTTGAAAGTTCCTAATATTTGTATAGAAGATTTATATCACCGTATGATTTCCCCCTTTTATTTAGTTTGTACGGAACCCTCGGAGGGCGAGTCTGACTCGCACTTGTCCGGTTTTTTTTGTAAATACATGCTTAAGATACATAAAAATACTCAGACACAGAATAAACATCCATGCTCATCACACAAATGTATGTGTCCTGGGTGGGGATCGAACCCACATTCCTGTTGCGTACTGCATAAGAATTGAATTCTTTGCCGCCATCTCTGTTTCCTGAGACCTACAATCTTGGAATTTGCAAGGCTATACTGAATAGATATCTTCTAGATCGACGAGCCTCATCCTCGGCCACACCGTCGCATAACACCAGGCGAGTTGGTGGTCAATCGTAGATCTATAATGTATTTTAAAAAACCTACAACTTAGCAGGCACACACACTACCAACTGAGCTACGATGCCAGTCAAAACAAGTACTAATTTTCTTCAATTTCTATAAAAATATCTATTCTAGTGTAGAATGTACGGTATTTTAAAAACTTGCCTGATATGGCGAAACAAGCTATCGTATTTAATTCTCGCAGTGACCCAGAAATTGATGAAAAACTGGTGTTTCCAGTTTGCTTAGGGTGTTGGTAATTTGCAAGTTTTAATGCATATATATAACATTATCAAATCAACGGTGCTTATTGGCGGTGCGCTTGTGGGTGTGTGTTTATGTATACTGAGTCTATTATTTTTTGGTCATTAAAATCTAACTTTGAACTTTAAAGTTAATTAGTATCCGATTTATTTCGTGTTTGTTATTGTTACATAATTTTAAAATAAGTAAAGGTTAAAAACTAAAACTCTACGTTCTTTGCAGCACTGGAAATATTTCTTTTTAGGGTTCCGTACCTGAAAAGGAAAAAGAAACCTTTATAGGATCCCTTTGTTGTCCGTCTGTCCGTTTGTCAAGACCTGTATATTTGTTTGTGAAAACAACTATATCTCCCTGTATTTCTCTCTATCTGCTTTCGATAGCTTAGAACCCTGTAGAACGGCTTTTAATAACTACGCGGGTGAATCTGCGTGGCGTAGCTAGTTTTAAAAAGCTCATCTTATTATCTGAATATGGGCTCGGCTTGCAAAAGTAACGAGGCCTAAATGGGCCTAGCCCACTACATTTACATCTAGTAAAACCTGACACCGCGATTTCCCTAAGACAATAGGAGGGATGGGCGCGCCCTATAATGGCCACCACTGACCTTGGCCTACGTCACTGCCTCTCCTACGAGGGTGACACGTAGGTAGGTTGTATTTTACGGCGTTCGCCCTTAATTTGTCTGTCTTCGTCGTTTGGTAAGGGCACACGATAGAGTGGTCACTCACTATGGGGCTTATAAGAAGTCAAAGTCACGAAACCAGCTATGGAGAATTCTAAATTTTAAGTTTCTCTACGAGATGGAATCAGAAATTAAGAGATCTGCATGATGAGAGAGAGTTGAAACGATCACCTACTTGTATGAGGTCTGTATGTTATGTATATCTAGGTATATACCTATATAACATACAACCTCATACAAGTGGTAGAAAGACACTGGCCGCTTCCTTATAGGTCTTTTTTTTAATTCAAAAGGGAGGTCAATATCCAGTAGTAGACTTCTTCCGACTGTGATGATAAAGGTGACAATTACATTGTTGAAGTGTGGTCTCCCATGATTTTATAGTTTATAATTTTGAAAAGAATACGTCGTTCAATATCCAACGGTTGTGACCTAGTGTCTTCACTCACTTGTAATCTTATAGTTCCGTAATTACACTTAAGTTTTTAAAGTTTTACTCGATAACCTAAAAATATGACTGTTTCTTGGGTTATGTTATTATGTAAGGTGTCTTCGTTTTTACCTTCTGATTATCTAAACTTATTTTAAAATCATTAAGTAAATGTTGGAACCATGGATATGATCATGGAATACTAGCACCGGACACAAAGAGAGAGAGAGAGAGCTTAACACATTTATATAATTGGACACATAGTGCATTAGCAGTCACGGCAGGCACGGGTACAAAAAAGTAAAAAAAACTGCCCGTGGAAAACGTAGGTGGACCACGGGTTAGAAACCATTTTGAAATCAGTTGCTTCACTTTTTATTTTCTATTATATGCCTTAGATATGAGCCTCTCCCAGCCATTTCGCCGACCCCATCAAGGCCGGTACACAGTACACACGGTTGGAATGACAGGCAGGCACGCAAAGGTCAAGGGTGTCAGTGGTCAAATAGATTAATTGAGTTTAAAGAATAGTGATTTTGTATTAGATTTCGATAAATATTGACTAATTGACCGAGTGAGCGAAGCGAACTTAAAGCGAAGGTAAAGAAGTTGTTATAAAGAGGATTTAGTTGAACATGACTATGCCACCTTCATTGGCATGTCTTAATCTATTTTATCTGGTCAACCTATGCATCAACTCTTCGTTTAATGCATAGTTTAACCATTTTGTACAGATTCTTAGCTTTCTCCGATAGATAATCAACCAGAATACTATTGCTCTACCTCTACCCTGGATGTATACAATTTGTGTTTTGGGTATGTACAATATGTACATTCTTCAGAATGTGTGTTTGAAGGAAATGTGACACAGTCACATGAAATGTGAAGTAGAATTAGAAGTATTGCTGGAGAGTATTTCTTTATTAAGATTTACTTTAAAATAAAACATAACTTTATATGAACATGGAACCGATTTCCAAAGCTATATCTCTTGTACCAAAAGGTAAGTAAACCACAGATTACCGAGTGGAACTTGCCCAGTTTCCTGTTATGCTTATCGCAAAATACTGGTAGTAGCTTTTACATTACGATCGATGGTAACACCATGTGTCAACGCGCCTACTTTTTGTGGTTATCGCGATTACGCAACTAGTTTAAACTAAGCTTTGCATTTCCTGTATAATCTAAATCATCGATACACAAGAATAATAATTTTCGTAGTAATAAATTGAATATAATTAAATCGACCACATTCCAATAAGTATAAATATAATTTTATTTAATGCGGATAATTTGGAGCATTGTTAACCATTTATTATTGACAAACTAATGCATTATTTCAATTGCTAAATTCCATAATTATGAAAGTTTTCGATCCATTTTTCCCGAGACCTTCTTGGACTCAGATTACGAAATGTAAAAAAAAATATTATTTTTAGAAATTTGCAACAGAGTTGCCAGTGTATGGCTAAGGTCGTTTTGTCTACTAAATCCAGTAACATTTACATCAGCCGTATATTAAACTAGTGCCTATTTAGCGCGAGGTTGGCTTGGCATTACACTTGCGTTTGCTACTTTTACTCTAGGTTTTATATTTAATAATTATTTTTACTTGGCTTGATGTATAAGTGTTATTCCTAAACTAGACTATTGCAATACAAATTCTATCAATGCTGATGAAATCATCTCAGTTATAAGAAGTCCAGTCAACTGGACATAGGTCTTCCCCATGGATATTCAAAAAGACCGATTGGAAGCGGCTTGCATCCAGCATCTTCCCTCTACTTGTCATCTGTCCATCTCATGGCTGGTTTTCCTACGCTGCGCTTACTGCGCTTACCGGTGCGAAGCCTCCACTCCAGAACTTTTCAACAAATTTCTTAGTTTAACAGTATTATAAAATGGACTTATTAAATTTTACTAAAAAAGGTTTATTATTTTATGCTTTTCAGTTTTTTCGGAGGTCAATTTTTTTTGTAAAAAGTTTTTATTTTATATTTTTTTGTAGCTTTAGTCTATTAATTACTACATGCTTAATTTTTTATTACTATAGCTACCTACCTTATAATACACAACTCGGCATTAAAATCTGCGAGTAAACAATAAATCACCCCTATTTTCCCACCCTTGGGTAGGTTTTTTCCAAATTTATATGATACCAACATCGAAGTATACCCTATCTAATAAAAAAAAAATATCAAAATCGGACTGCTCTGTAAAAAATTATGCGTGCTCATACATTACTATCAGTAAGTGAACAATCAATCATCCCCTGTTTTCCTACCCTTAGGGTTCGATTTTTTTTCCAAATTTATATGGAACCAACTTCGATGTATACCCTCTCCAATAAAAAAAGAATGATCAAAATCGGACAACTCTGTAAAAAGTTATGCGTGATCATACAAAAAAAAATATACGCGTCGTCTTGAGAACCTCCTGCGTTTTTTCGTCAGTTAAAAACTAATCTAACGACATCACTCACATCACAATTCATCTATTTTATCCCAAAAAACCTATATTTTAAAGAAAAAACAATATTTACATTACGTATTTTGTATTTAAAAAAAAATAAATTTCCCTTGAAAACGATGAATAGTGTCATGGCGTCTTAAATGACGTCACAGTCTGCGAAACTAAACTGTTTACATCTGTGTCAAGTGTCAAAACAATAGGGAGTAACCATAGTAACCTGCTCTGTTATAATATGAAAAAGTCAACAACAACAATGATGTTTTGCGTGGCGTGACGTAACACTTTCTGATTGGTGTTCGCTATCACGTAACTAGTTTTGCCTATTTCTTTCGAACTTATTTTCTAAAAATGTTAATAATCTTTAACTTTTATGAGAAATAGACTGGTTTTTTCTTATCTACGTCTCTTCATTTATAATTAGAAACTATAAAACAAGCAATTTGATATTAGTGGGCACAAGCCTATTATTGGTATATACAAGTTCACCCGAAAAATATAATAAATCGAACTAAGTCCAGTTCGAAATATTTTTAAATCCGCAGTGCAGCCGGCGTTCAACGATTTATTAGACGTTGTCACGCCAAAAAAATAGAATTATGTACTTATAGGCGTCTGTAGTAGGTACTTGTTATAAGTTATTTATAAGTAGAATCTTATACATAAAATTTATGCATTGTTTCGCTTCATAACTACGTTATCTAAATTTAGACGGCATTGTACAACCAAAGTGCTTATCTTCCTCTGACTAACAATAAACATGTCACATATCAACTACGAATTTGTATAAAGTCATCTCTTGATGGATTACTTATTAATTTCACAATGTTCGCGAATTTTCTGAGCCGTGTGTCACATGACTGCTATTATCTCGTTTAATATTTATCTACCTGCCAAGAATTTTAAATTTCATTTTTAGAATGTTAATCACAAATATTTTATTAAGTTTCAAAATATGTTTGGAAATATTTGTTTTTAAATTAAACGGTTTTCTTTAGCTTGACCCTGTTTGTTTATTTATTTGAAAATTTGGGTCAAATTTAGTAATTGAAATTTTACCCCCTTGCAGTTGAAGTTTTTTTAAGTAAGTACTTAATTACTAATCTTGGTTAGGTCTCGCTCGCCTAGTAAAAATACATATGTACATAATATTATGTTTTAGCTAACTGTACGAATGAGATTTTCGTAGGAATACAATACTATTTTCAACCGATTTAAAAAGGAGGAGGTTTTTAATTCGACTGTACCTATATTTTTTATGTTTGTTACCTACCTCATAAATTTCGACTAGGTGAAAAGATTTTAATGATTCTTTTTTTTTATTTGAAAACTGGTGCTTCCCTTGTGGTCCCATTTCAATTTGGTCCAGTTCTGACAATGGCATCCATAAGAAGTCGGTTTCTTCAGTTTTATAAACTATAAATTATGTCCGAGTTAATTTCGCCAGTTTCTTTGGTGAACCGATTTTTATGATTTTTCCATGATAGTTTCGTGAATCTATATTTTTTTATATAACAGACTGCGCTTGACCGCACCTCTCGACTCACCTGATGTTATACGTAATTGCGGTTTACAGTGATTTATGCTCTTACGTAGGTCTTAGTACGTAGGTACAAGAAACCAATTCATTTGTGATTTAAAGACACCAAGATTATATCTATCGGAAAAAATCTATTGACGATGTGTATTCCAAAATACGTTTATTGAATACTATTTTTTTTGTATTTTTTGAGGGGGAGTTTTAGTTTACTAGTTTTTAACTAGTTCCAATTATTCGATATTTTTAGTGTTTTACACATTACCTACCTACAAATACCTACAAGTACCTAAAAATTTATAAATAGTTCAAATATTACACACATCCGACGGTACGGTCCCGTGTGTGTAATTTATATGTCTATAATTTTTTAGTTCCAATTATTTATATGAATTATATAATATTGTCCAAGGACCTGCTTTTGGATGTCGAATTTTCAGTTATAAACCTATACTTATTATATTTTATGCAAGAAAAAGGACACTAATTAAAATTAATTCTTTGTGCTGTATATTTAATTATGGTAGTCAGTACGGACTCCTGGTACCTATTGACAACCTGTTATACACCTTTTTCAAAGTATATCTTAGTCTTGATAGATGTAAATAACTCTCAGGATACCTTGTTTTTATGTTGTAAATGGTATGTAATTATAAATTTATCTGTACATGCATCATTTAACCATTAGGGGGCGTCCATAAATTACGTGAGGTGTTTTTTTAAATTTTCTGCCCCTCCCTCCCCCCCTGGTGAGATGTCGTGAGATTTTATTCAACCCCCTCCCCCATCCCCGAATCTCACGTGAGATTTTTCAAAATGTGAGTTTCTTACGTAAACGCGTTGGATTGTTATTGTAAAAAGAAAAAAACAAATTTGCATCGTCCTTTTATAACGTCGAAGTATGAATAAAATTATTTTCTTTCGAACGAATTAGTAAATGATCTTAATCGTACTACGATTACGCTTAAGATTAAATCTTAAGCATGTACAATCTGGATTAAATAGACCAAAATAGAATAATTTTTTTTTGTTTCAATCAGAAAAAAAAATTGCGTGATATTTGCCGAGACCCCCCCTCTCTCCAACGTAAGATTAGATGAGATTTGACTCGACCCCCTCCCCCCCTTAAACACCTCACGTAATTTATGGACGCCCCCTTACTAGTTACGTGTAGGCCGTTGTTATCAGACGATAAGAAACCTAAACAAGTATAAGCTTAGAAAACTCAAAAACCGCCGACAAAATAAAAGTCTGAACTGATTTTGATGAAACATAGCTAAAACAATCTCGATGAAGTCCTCTTTCAAAAAAAATACCAGATCTAATTCGGTCCATCCTTTTGAGAGCTGCGCTGCCACAGACAGTCATACAGATATACAGATGCATACTTCAAACTTATTACAATTCCTCTTCCCCTCTTTTTGGGTCAGGGGTTGAATATTGCCATCGTGAGTTTTTTTTTATTCAATTAATAAAAACTTGTCTCGAAAAGTATTCACTACATTTGAATTTAATTCCCATCTGGGTGAGTGGAAGAACAGTACATTCGACCATAGAAGAACGACCATTTTGAAGAATACTCGTATAACCGTACATAAATAAATAAATAAATATTTGTGGACATTTCACACAACACCATCTAGCCCAAACTAAGCAAAGCTTGTACTATGGAACTAGATGGCTGATAGAATGCTTTTTTTTTGTAAATACATACATATGATACATAGAAACATCCAGACACAGAACAAACATCCGTGCTCATCACACAAATGTTTAGCCTGGGCGGGGATCGAACCCACGACCTACGGCACAGCAGGCAGACATACTACCAACATAAATAAATAAACGAACTTCTCCAAATCCGTAGACACAGATAATAAACTACATATTCATGATTGAATTATGTGATGCCGCGGCATTAATAAAAACGTGTTTTGCATACAAACTACGGGTATAAAGTATAAATACAACTGCTTAACAATTTTGAATCTTAAAGATACATGTTAAAATATGTAATTTTAATGCAGTTTAAAAAAATAATTTTGATGAGCCAATAATAACGACAACGGTTGTATTTTTGTAAAAACTTTATTTAATGCAAATTTTACACAGACACCGCGATTATCCTGGTCGACAGGATAATCCTAAAACGGCATTTTATTTCATTAATTCACCAATAACTTCCATAATAGTGCGGACGAGGATATAGCACAACAATATGGAAGATATCTTCACTCTTCTAGCCTTGACTCTTTTAGCCTTGAGCGTTGGATCTTTTAGATTATATGTTTAAAAAATTGGGAATAATTCCAATTCATGTCCTATTGGAATTCGACATGAATATACGCTCGCATTTCGAGCGTATATTCATGTTTGTCTAATTCTTTGCCGTGTTACAGCCTAGATTATATTACGGACTTGCATTTGTAAGCCGCAGTGATACGAGTTCATTATGGTGTCAGCAGCAAACAAGAATATTTCAAAAAATAAATAAAATCGAATTATTATGCGATCAGGTATTGATTTTATTCATTGAATAATATTTCATCATCATCATCATGTCAGCCATAAGGAGTTCACTGCTGGATATAGGCCTTCCCATGGATTTCCAAAAATACAGATTGGAAGCGGCTTGCATCCAGCGTTTTCCTGCCACTTGTATAAGGTCATCTGTCCATGTCATCTCTTCCTACGCTGCGCTTGCCGGTGCGTGGTCTCCACTCGAGAACTTTTCGGCTCCATCGGCCATCAGTTCTACGTGCTATGTGCCCACTGCCACTTCAACTTGCTAATCCGCCGGGATATGTCGGTGACTTTTGTACGTCTACGGATCTCTTCATTTCTGATTCGATCTCGTATAGAGATTCCAAGCATAGCCCTCTCCATAGCTCGTTGCGTGATCTTGAGCTTCCTTATAAGACCCATAGTTAGGGACCACGTTTCAGTGCCGTATGTCATCATTATCAATAATATTTATTTAAACTGTAATAATAATTTGAACGAAAGCAAAACGTTGTAAACAATGTTAGATCTAATGTACTGATTATTGTAATCCACAGTACAGGTTAGGTCCCCATAAGGCTGGTAAGCAGGAAGGTAGTTAATCATATTTGCAGAGTCCTTGATCCCATGAGCCAAGTTCATGAGTCCCGCGACTGCAGAGGGGCAAGGTTGGATACATTTATATTGATTAATGGTGTGATAGGGATCCGATTTCCACGGCGACTTTATATGTTGGACGAAAATATTTTGTTTGTTAACAAACAGTACAAAGACGTGTAATACCTAACTACGAAACGGACAAGCAGCAATTTTTGTACGCTGTTATTCTACAAAAATTTCATATTTGTTTCATTGGAATGTTAAGTAATAAAACAATAGCTATTTAAAAATTGTATCGACTATTTGCAAATACTAGAATTAAATATTAAATATAATTAAATATTAAATATAATTAAATAAATATAATTAAATATGAAATATAATTAAATATAAATTAATAAATATAATTAAATATAAATTAATAAATATAATTAAATATAAATTAATAAATATAATTAAATAATAATACAATAAATAATTAAATATCGAAATCCAAATTATATTTTGAATTGGATGACATGATTGATACGGTTTTTAAGAGAAATAAACAGAAGTAACATGTAAGACATGACTATACTAAGAACTAGGACTAATACCTCTACTATCTACACCTTCTGATTACATAAAAAAAAAAAAAAAAAAATGTTTCTACTCCTAAATCTTAGCCGAGTTCGATAATTATTTTTTAGCCCCCGACGCAAAAACGACGGGGTGTTATAAGTTTTGACGTGTCTGTGTGTGTGTCTGTCTGTGGCATCGTAGCTCCCGAACGGATGAACTGATTTTGATTTTGTTTGAAAGGTGAATTAGTCGGGAATGTTCCTATCTATGTTTCATTAAAATCGGTTCAGCTCTCAGCAGTTTCTAAGCTTATACTTGTACATGGTGGAAACCGTGGCTAAGCCTGTGCGGTTTGCTTTTTCAAAATTTTTACTTATAATTATTTAACGAAACTCGAAAAAACAAACCGTAGATGCATACATTATGTCGGAATGTTTGATGTACTGTGAGACAATAGCGTCTCAAAAACTGTCAAGTATATTTAAATAAGGTTTTTTTGTTTTGTTGGTCTCTCTTTATAATTATGGACCCAATCTATTAATTATTTTTATATAATTTAATTAATATCATTTAATTGTGACATATTTTTATATAATTCTTTGTTTGTGTTTGTTATTTTAATTGAATACTTTTGACTTATTTTTAATTGACTTAATTTATTAATTTTGACATTATTGTTATTTTGACACTTTGAATTGACATACTTATTTTGAAAATTATATCATTAGCATAATTCGTGTCTACGGTGCTAATTTGAATAATAAATAAATAAATAGAAATGTAAGACCTAAATCAGATAAAAGGTATAGAAAACAGTTACTCCTAATTATATGGGAGATCAAACGACAATATTTCTCTTAACCCCCCGACCCAAAAAGAGGGGGTGTTATATTTTTGAAGTGTGTATCTGTATATCTACAAGTATGTATGTGGCAGTCTGTGGCGTCGAAGCTGTCTAATGGATGAATCGATTTGATCTATTCTTTTGTTTGAAACAGAATTTTATCGAGAGTGTTCTTAGCTGTTTCATTAAAATCATTTTAGCAGTTGTTTTTTGTCAGGGATTTTTAAGTTTTATAAACTTATACATATATTTAAAGGACATAATTATTTTCCCTGTTTCCTGAGAACTATGATCTTGATATTTTCAACGCTAGAAGAAATAGAAATCTTCTATATTTCCCAGCTCCATCCTCGACAATATCGTCATTCACACACACACCACGATTGAGTACCTACTCGCACCTATACGCCTAACGTATACCTACGTTAGGCGAGTAGGTACTCAATCGTAGATTTTTAATTTATGTGATCATTATAATATTATAAATCTGAAGCCAAAATATATCCAAAAATTGTGAATCTTCTTACGGGCAAGTGACTTTATTAACTACAACAAAAGAATAATAATAATTACAAACACTTAACTATTTGAGTTGAATTGTTTTTATTTTGTTAAATATTATCGGTCTCATTTCTTCCATTCTGGACTGGGAAAAAAAAAAAAACTTAAAATGTACCAGATGCTTTTCTTCCCGGACATACCGCAAACTTGAGAAAAATTGCCGCTTAGGTGGGCGATGGGCTAACCTCTATTGTCACTGCAAGCCGTCATTTTGTACATCTTACCCTAGGTAACTTACTTACTTACTCTAATATCCTCTTCTTTCCATCTAACTCTCATACCACTGTCAAATGTGATGTCAAACGGCCTCATGGTCTTTGATGTTCTGCTTACTCCGCGATGATAAGTATGTAGCATTGTACCTATGTAGATATATTGTTGAATGGGCACCAAAGGTTAGTCGACAACAAATTACAGGAAAAAGTCATACAAAAATTTTCCTAGGTCGTAATTTTAGCCTAGGTATATTAAAAACATAATTATGGTTGCTATACTCAATCTATACAGGAACGATTCTACTAAGATAAGCGGCTTTCGAACTTCTTAATAGGCCTTCTATGGAAGCTCAAAGTCATGCAACGAGCTATGGAGACGGCTATGCTCGGAGTCTCTCTGCGAGGTCGAATCAGACATGAAGCGATTCGTAACGTACGAAAATAGGGCATAGTAAGTTGAACTGATGGGGCTGAAAAGTTCTCGAGTGCAGACCGCGCAACGGCAAGCGCAGCGTAGGAAGACCAGCCACGACCTGGGCAGATGACCTCATACATGTGGCGGGAAGACAGACGCTGAATGCAAGCCGCTTACAATCGGTCTTTTTGGAAATCCATGGGGGAGGCTTATGTCCAGCAGTTAACTAAGCTTCTTATGACTGAGAAGATGATGATGATGTTGATGAATAGGGCGTTTTAGCCTAAGCATACAAATCTGTAAAAACGTCTTGAAGATGTTAATGAACTTGAAATCTAGTTTATTAAAAATGTTTTAAAAGCATTAAAACCGGATTGAAGGATTATATCTCGTTTTGAATTTTAAAATATACATTTTGAGAATCGGTCAAAGTTCGTCATGTGAAATTATTTTACTTTGATGTCAATGGGAATAAGAAAATGTTACACGAGGCGTTGATGAGAACATTTATTAAAACGTGTATATTTTATTTTTAACCGACTTCTAAAAAGGAGATTCTCAATTCAACTGTGTTTATGTTTTGCACGCAAAATCATTTCTGTTGAGATGTTATAAATTTGACGCCTGTATCTGTGTATATCTATGTATTCTATGGCATAGTAGCTCTCAAACGGATGGACAGATTTTAATCTAGGTTTTTTTTGTTTGAAAGAGGATTTTATTGAGAGTGTTCTTAGCCTTGATGTTTCATTAAAATCAGTCCAGTAGTTTGGTTTTCAAAACAAAATAACTGGAAAAAGTCATCCGAGTAAACCAAATTGCGTATTTTGAATTCGGTTGTTTCATATTTTAAACTATAATAATTAGGAAATGATGCCTCTACCGACAAAAACTTTGTTTTTTATTCACTAGCAGCATTCTGGATTCATGACAGGCCTTGTGGCTCAGTTGGTAGTATGTCTGCTCTGCCTGCAGAGCTGTAGGTCGTGGGTTCGATCCCCACCCAGGGCAAACATTTGTGTGATGAGCATGGATGTTTGTTCTGTGTCTGGGTGTTTCTATGTGTCATATGTATATATTTACAAAAAAAAAAAATTTATATATATATTTTATCAGCCACCTAGTTCCATAGTACAAGCTCTGCTTAGTTTGGGCTAGATGGTGTTGTGTGAAATGTTCATAAATATTTATTTATTTATTTATTCTGCTGTTTTATCTGCGATCTGAAATTCCTTTCTTAGAAGGGTGATTCATTTGTGACGTACCTATAGGCATCTGCGCATACAAGTCACAAAGTGGCACTCTCCAAATTTAATATCTTTAAGAGCAGCGGCTTAGGATCTATGTTGCATCCTCTGACTATGTCTATCTGTACTTAGGACAAAATACAAAAATAGTTTTTTATTTTCCTATTTTTTTATTCGAAAATAGACCTGCGCTTGACCGTCAACACTCAGATTTTAATCATTGTAAATAATCAAGTGCAAATTAATATTAATCATTTATATTTTCGGATAGAAAAAGAAGAAGACGGAAGACGCTGGATGCAAGCCGCTTTCAATCGGTCTTTTTGGCAATCCATGGCCTATGTCCAGCAGTGGACTTCTTATGGCTGAGATGATGATGATGATGATATTTTCGAATCGTAGCGAAATAGGTATCCAGCCTATTTCTATTTTTTCTCAGGCCACAGCATAAGTAGACAGATACTTGTCTATAAATCTTTTTTTTTGTGTTAATTCATTTAAATTTCTTCAAAGTTATCTGTATTCGAATTCCGTTGTACCTATATCTTATTTTTAATGGAGAATATATCACTCTTGTTGCTACAGACAGTATAATAATTTATGGCAAAAATGTAAACTCCGATAGCAAATTGAATAAAAATGCTATGGTACTTGTCTACATAGCTGGCATTTTATACTGGAAGTCTTGGGACTAGATTCCTATACTTAGCGGCGTGGCAGTCAAACGTGAGTTTAAGTATGCATTAAGTATGTTAAGTATGCAATGTCGCAACAATCATCTTGAGATTACAGAAATGTAAAATACGTATATAAATTGTATGTTGATAGTTAGTAAAAATAGTATGTAAGCGATCAAAATAGGTAAATAACTCGTAATCTACAGGCTTAGACAAGCGGCAAACGTTTCAATTTCTACAAACGCTTACGCTTCGAAATGCCAAGAAACTGTGACGTGCCATCACGTGACATTTTGTTAGCTAATGTCAATCCCTTACTTACATACATAACTTTTTATTCTGCCTGCGTTCACGAAATTAGAATGCCACTTGTCTAACCCACCGCGGGTTTGATTTTATCAGTTCATTTTTGCGTACTTAGTTTTTATAAATAGTATACAGAGAAGGGGTACGACCCTCCTATCTAACCCCCACGAAGCACACGAAAGTAATGTATAATTATACCATTATATTGGTTTAGCTGTTTGATCGCGAATACGTAAATAAAAAACTATATAAGAAAACAATAGAATTCATTTCACACGTTTTATTAAAAAAAAAGTTTCGAGCCGATTTAAAATATCTTTGCTTTGGAAATATTTTTTGTTGCCAAGAGAAACGAGTGTCAAACCTACTCATGTAGTTAAAGTAGCTAGCTACTATAAATTATTGTGTATATTACTTATTCATAAAAAAATAAAGTGTGAACACAATGCGACCTTAACCTTGATCGCGATGAGTGATCACGAACGCTAGTTGATGAATGTGCTAGTTTATGTACAGGATGTTCGGATACAATTTGACAATTCGGCAGGTACAGAGTTCGAATAAAATAACAAAATAAGATATTTAAGTACTGATAAAAAACAAGAGTTTTCAAAAATGTGTTCAGGCATATGTCAAGCATGCCTTTTATCTGTCAGAGTCAAAATAAGAGAATATATTCTCTTATTAATAAGAGAATATATTCTCTTATTTTGATTACGACTGTACTTTCTCTATAATTCCCATTTTGATATTAGGCACAATTATGGAGACGTATGATATGCCACGCCTGACGTCTTCTCTCAGGAAATGGACTGGATATTAGTAGGTACAGATTTACTTAATTATAGCAGTCAAAAATCAGTTAATATTGTGCACTGAACAAGGAGCATCACAAATCCCTTTTTAATTTGAAGAAAAAAAAATACGGGTTACTTATGTCTATTTTTGTTTTTAGTCGAAATCTTCGACGAGACGAGACATCCTTCGAGAGTGACGTCTACGCTGCTCTTTAAAAAAAATACCTCTTTTATTAAATGTGCAACAAAAAGGCAGACGGCTCGCCTGATGATAAGCGATAACCGTCACTTATGGACAACTGAAACATCAGTGACATTACTGTTGCTTTGCTAGTCCGTAGAGGTGCTTTTAGATGTAGACATCCTTTTTAAAACGCGCTTTGTTGAATCTCCACATGAGATTGAAAATGGTCAGAAATTTCGATTTAGAAAATAAACGTAAATAAGCCGTAATATTTAAAACTAAAATAATAAATAACATTCACAACATAAGCCTCCATATCATATAACTAAGTAAGTAAGTTCGTATAGACTGAGTGGCCAGCTCTATTGTCAGAGTTATTAAGCCGCCTTTATTTATTATATAAATATAACTGAACACTCTGTATTAGGTAGGGTACCTACCTATTACGGTGTGACTTGTTGTCAACTCGCTCTCCCTGTGGTTTTGGATTAGACCAATTGAGGAAGTTGAATGAACAATACAATGTGATGAGCATTATCATCTCATTGTATAGCAGGTTATAAATACATTCAAAACTTTTTGCAGAATTTTAGGTTGTTATGCAACATGTGACGGAAAAGTACTTTTGTTTTTCTTTTATTATTGTATTTTTTGTGGTAAGTTAAATGTAATCGTGATTTATCACGAATTCTATGTAAATGAAAAAGTGTTACGCTATCTCAGATACATTTTCATTGTCAAAATAATTGTAGTGAATATATTTTTCACTACAATTATTTTGACAATGAAATGAAATTGATTACAAATTTCTGCATGAAATTTGTTTGAATCAAAATTAAATTTTATGTTTAAAAATTTCTGATATTATTGTCGAGATTCCTTCGAACAGTATTTCAGTAATTTAATATCTCTAAAAATGCAGTAATTTATGAGTCCATCCGCATAGCCTTCTCTAACTTTTATTACACTAAACTGGTAAATTCTTGAAAAAAAAAATGGTCCCCAAACATATACCGCTGGTCATTGAACTTTTTGAATGTTTTTTTTTTTTAATTTTCTAATTATAGTTCTGTATTTTAGTAAGTTATAGTAAACAGGACAGTAGCAGTACCAGCAGAGGTTGCAGTTAAAGTAACCAAGTACCTATATGCCAATCTCCTTATCTCGGTATTGTTCTTAGAAATACAAATCCATAAGCTGATCGGTAAAGTACCTCAGATTGTTATGAACTATCAAGTAAATAAAATATATACGTATTTGAAGACGGAGCGTGAAGCATCATCAATGTTATGCAAGAGTAAATAAGGAAAATAGGACTTTGGCACGTTTTGGTATTTTTAGATGGAGATCAAAATAAGTAAACAGGATTAAAGTTGAATTTCTTGTTAGATGGCATTATTGACCTTCCGAGAGTACAACTGTTATGGATGCTAATTTATGTAGGTATAACTTCTAAGCAAGACTATCACTTAGCGAATCTAAGAAAAAATACTTTCTTCAGGCAAAATTTACTTGACTACGGAATATTATATAGGGCTATTATGGTACCTTGAACTAAGCTGAAACGTTTATTGTACTCATAATTATGGATTAACTTCAGTACAGTTTCAAAATTTTCCTAAAAATCAGCTGTTCCATAGAGATAGTTTATTGACCTCCAGATAAAATGTTGACAGCTGTATAGCTGATTGAATAGAACAAATATGTACATTACGAAAATTAAATTATTGGCGTTGATTGTCGCATACAAAACTTTAGTAGCGCAGAGGTTTTACTAGCTACCATTACGTATAGATTATGCGTTTAATATTTATTTTAGTAGGTATCTATTGTTCGAGATCTTTGTTATCCAAAAGATGTACACAATTATGTTATTCAAAAACCATTAGTATGTAACCACACAAAACCGTCATATTCAAATGATTTAGACACAGGTCGACCAACAAAAAAAATATGTCAAAAACATATTTATCTCTGTACAATTGACATCTTGTTTACTTTTTCTGGGCGTTCGCCTTTGCTCGCTTGTGTTTCAAGGCACTTCCTTGTTCAATTTACAATTATTTAGAGGAAAAAGCTGAGGCTACTTAGTTTGAGTCACCTGATTTCCTCCTCGTAACGTCCTTTGAGGTGCCTTATAGGACTAGGTCACTGATCGGATGGAGGGTAAACAAAGTAACGACTTGAGTTTGCTCTAATAGTGTAGAGGAAGTAGATTATGAGTAAGCAAGTATCTACAAGTAAATGTAGGAGGATATTTTCTCACAACGCCATCTAGCCAATACTAAGCAAAGCTTCATCCAAATGTTGGCCCTGGAATAAAATCTACAACCTAGGGGCCATTCATTTATTACATAAGACGATTTAGGGGGGAGGGGGGTCGACCATGTCTTATTTTATCTTACAAGGGGGCGGGAGGGAGTCTTGTTTTGTAAGATCACAAAAATGCGCAAAGTTAAAATTATACTTTGAGATAGCGCTGGTACCGTGCGAGTGCCGAAGTGCACTCGGATGTGCAATAGCTACAGTCTGTAGCTATTGCTCCTTTTCCATCTATAATAATAATATTTGTGTCGATATTTGGTGGTATTTTATGTTTTTTTTTTTTTTATTATTTTTTTATCAGCCCTGTTTGTACAAACTGTCCCACTGCTGGGAACGGGCCATCTTCTCATTGTGAGAAGGGTTAGGCCATAGTCTGCCACGCTGGCCAAATGCGGGTTGGCAGACTTCACACATCTTCAAGATCATTGAGAACTCTCAGACATGTAGGTTTCCTCACGATGTTTTCCTTCACCGTTTGAAGTTGGCGGCAATCAACAATACGCACATAACTTCGAAAAGACAGAGGTGCGTGCCGTGGGATTCGAACCCAGGACCTGCGGATCGCAAGTCAGACGGTCTCCCGACTAGGCTGCCGGAAACTTTATGATTATACGACCAATTTTACTTGATAACCAAATCCAATTTTGAAAGCTCACGGAACGTACCTACGAATAAAAGTGACTTTAGTCTGTATAAACTATTACGTGGTTTTACCTAGTAAAATGGTAGCTTCAAATTCTTTGCATAACGTCTTAACTTATAAAATGTTATAAACAATTAACAAAGTAAACGTAGGACGTCCAGCCACAAGGTGTTGCAAGCCGCTTCCAATCAGCCTTTTCGGTAATCCATGGGGGATGCCTACGTCCAGCTGTGAACTTCTGATACCTGAGATGATGATTCTGACTTCAGCTATAAAAGATATCCGAAAGCTTAGAATATAGAAAAATAGTGCGTTTGCTTACGAGTATCATACCGAAACATTACCGATTTTTGTATCCATGCAAATGTTAATTTACTACAACATGCGATCTTCCATTCTAATTCTCAGTTTGACGTCAAGCAAATACAATGGGGAACAATGAACGAAATGTCAATGATTGTTACCGCGATGTTGGTAGATTTTTGGCTCATTGCCTACGTGCTTTATACCTTGTACTTTAAACAATATCATACTGTACTTGTAAACAATATCATACTGTACTTGTAATAATATAATGTTTTGATTGGAAAACCCGCAGCACAAACGTCACTCTCGGTCGATGCGCGACATCGATCGAAGGTGACGTTTGCGCTGCTCCTTTGAAAAAGACCGCCGAATGCGGTTGAAACTATAGTCGGATTTTTCGACTCAAAACAGACGTGAGTGACCCGTAGATTTTATTTAAAATGTGTGAAAACCACGTTAGTTTCCATAGTAGAATCTTTCCATAGTAGAAAACTTCATTCCAAAATTTCATTCATTTCATACTAGCTGTTACCCGCGGCTTGGTACGCTTAGATTTATGTAAACACTTTATTATTTGACACTGCTGTGGAGTATCAGGTGGGTGACAGGTCGAATTTTTTAATTAATCTTGATGAAACATCGTATACTTATAGGTTTTACAATTTAATATTTTTGATTAAGAAGGTATTTATTTTCCCCAAAAAGGGGTAAGTTTACAGTGGTAGCATTTTTTTCACTGATTTTAGTAATATTTGCTAAAAAGTTTTGCTATTCTCAATTGTAAACAAAAAATAAAATATGAGCACACTGTTCAACAGGTTGTTGGTATAAAGAGTTTTGAAATCTTGGTTAAAAGGAGAAGTTTGCTACGAAGTCATATTTTGAATCCAGCCAGAATCTGAATGATTGATTGAATAACTGACGATATAATACAATGCTAGGTGTTATTGCAAAACAGGTCCATCAGTATACCCTCATCGGGCATTCAATATATATTTTTGATAATATTAGGCAGCAACATTCGATACTGAATTTTGAACATGAATTTGGAATGTGGGTGTTGCGAGCACAAACTTTTTTACAACAAGTAATCAGTAAGTAGTGCTACTGGTCTAATTTTCGTAGAATACTAGTTATTCTTTGTCTATAATTTTAAGATGTACATATTTTTTTTATAAAGCGTCACTCAATTTAGTGGTACTTACATAAAATATCTATGTTCAAATCGTTTAACTAGTCCAAGATTTATCAACGCCATACCAATTTGCGTCTAAAATGTATTGACACGTTTTACTAATATGATGTGAAAACCGAATTGCGATGCCAAATAGCATTTTTACGTGTAAAAACTACAAATGAAGACGCGAAAACCCATGCTAATATTTGCCCAAAAGTTGGTTGACTAGCTTTACCATATGTTTAAATAAACTTATGAATATCATACCTACATAAAATTAATCTAAACCAGCTCAAATAACAATTTACGAGGAACATACTAATTTTACGATGTATCTGTTTACATTTTTTGAGATCAAATTTTATTGCTTCACCCTTCATTGATTAAAAAAATAATAAAATTTATGTACATATGTTTCTTTTTAAAGTTCAACCATCAATATGATTATGTTGATTAGCTTATTTTTAGAAGTAGAGATGACGCGAATTAATGATATATCTGGGGGCACGGTAGTGGCCCCGGCCAAGTCGATACATTATACATTACTCTACCTATAGTTTATTAAAGTTCGTTTTTTGTACATGTCATGACAAACAAATACAAATACAAATACAAATAATTTATTCATAACGCCCAAGTTACAAGTCAAGTTCATAATAAATCATGTGAAAGGGTGGTTGACAAAACTATTTTGATATTAATAATTCATTAATTAATTGGCTAAAAATAATAATAATATAACAAAAAATATCATAATAGTCAAAAATAATAATAATATAGAATAATAATCATAATAGTCAAAAATAATAATAATCAATAATCTCTTAATTTTAAATAATCGCTAATGTCATAAAACATGTGTTCTTGCAACCAAATTCTCAGGTTGGTCTTGAAGCATGCTTTGGAAGGTGCGTCTCGAATAGATGCGGGTATGCGATTGTATATCGCAGGCCCTAAGATGTATACGGATTTCTCCGACTTGACGAGACGGTGCGATGGCGTTACAAGTTGGTCTTTCTTTTTATTGCTACGCAACTGCAACGTACCGTGAACGCCCCTTCGCTGAAATTTATCTAAGTTTGCGTGTGTGAACAAGGCTATTCGATAAATGAACTCACATGGTAAGGGCAAGATATGAAGCTCTTTAAACAGCTCTACGCATGAGACGTCATCCCGAACCCCGCAAATGGCACGCACAGCTCGCTTCTGCATCACAAATACTCTGTTGCGATCTGCAGCACGGCCCCACAGCTCCAACCCATATGATATACTACTATGGACGGTCGCGAAGTAGCAGGAGCGCACAACGTTGCGGGTGGCGGTGCTAGCGAGCCGCCGGAGCGCGAAGCACGAGCGGCTCAGCTTCCCGCATAGCTCGTCTATGTGCGTCTCCCACGACAACGCGCCGTCGATATGAAATCCCAGGAGTTTCATACTGTATACCTGTTTTGGAGCGCGGTTTTGCCGACTGTCACCGAATACTTATTTGTCGAGTGCCCGTTGAGGCTCAACAAACAAGTTTGTCGAAGATATAGTAGTCATGGCAAAGTCGATGGAAGAGCTCAGTACGATGCTCGAAGACCTCAATAGAGTTTCCCAACGGGTGGGCCTCAAAATGAACATGGACAAAACGAAGGTTATGTCGAACGCCCATGTAGTGCCCACCCCAATATCTGTGGGGAACTTCACTCTTGAAGTTGTTGACGACGTACGTCTTGTACGCCTACCTAGGACAAACGGTCCGATTAGGCAGGTCCAACTTTACGAGGGAGGTCAATCGTCGTATCCAACTCGGCTCGGCAGCGTTCGGGAAACTTAAAAGCGTCTTCTCGTCCAATATTCCCCAGTCCCTCAAGTCGAAAGTTTACAACCAGTGTGTGTTACCAGTGATGACATACGGCACTGAAACGTGGTCCCTAACTATGGGCCTTATAAGGAAGCTCAAGGTCACGCAACGAGCTATGGAGAGGGCTATGCTCGGAGCCTCTCTACGAGATCGAATCAGAAATGAAGAGATACGTAGACGTACAAAAGTCACCGATATAGCACAGCGGATTAGCAAGTTGAAGTGGCAGTGGGCAGGGCACATAGCACGTAGAACTGATGGCCGATGGGGCCGAAAGGTTCTCGAGTGGAGACCACGTACCGGCAAGCGCAGCGTAGGAAGACCAGCCACGAGATGGACAGATACATACAAGTGGCGGGAAGACGCTGGATTTGCATCCAATCGGTCTTTTTGGAAATCCATGGGGGAGGCCTATGTCCAGCAGTGGACTTCTTATGGCTGAGATGATGATGAGATGATGACATGTCATGACAGCGTGATTTGTTGATTTGCTACTTCACTTGTTAGTTATGACCAGAGCTTCGAAAGCTCTTATGTCATTTTATATTTATGTGACACTAAGTCGTGCTAGCAGTGAATTGTTACTGGGTATGTTGTCACCACTTTTCATACATGGATGATGGATTAGAATAAAGAAACTCAAGGATTGCTCTGAAGGTATTTTAGTGAAGCAATTTTCCATCCTCATTAGAATTATTTATTTATTACACACATTGCAGGATCTAGGATCCGGCAGCCTAGTCGGGAGACCGTCTGACTTGCGATCCGCAGGTCCTGGGTTCGAATCCCGCGGCACGCACCTCTATCTTTTCGAAGTTATGTGCGTATTGTTGATTGCCGCCAACTTCAAACGGTGAAAGAAAACATCGTGAGGAAACCTACATGTCTGAGAGTTTTCAATTATCTTGAAGATGTGTGAAGTCTGCCAACCCGCACTTGGCCAGCGTGGCAGACTATGACCTAACCCTTCTCACAATGAGAAGATGGCCCGCGCCCAGCAGTGGGACAGTTTGTACAAACAGGGCTGATACAAGTACACACATTGTAGAAATAATCGGCCAAGTGCGAGTCGGACTCGCGCACGAAGGGTTCCGTACTATCATCTATAATACTACAAAGTTTAGTTCTGTTTATAAAATAACGAGAAATCAACGAAATTCCAAGTAGTAAATTGCAAACTTATAGGTAGGTTTTCGATACACATCCGGGCAGCATGACGACGCACGCGCGAATACGCGCGGCTATGGCTCGCTCCGTGATGTTACCTCCCCCGGTACCCGCGCGGCCTCGCGCTCGCGTCACCACCACACCGCGGCGCGGCGCTCGCACCGCGTTTAGATGCACGGATTATTTTCATTTTGTGAGTTTTTATGTATTAGATTAGGTATTTATTTTTATAGTTAATATATTTCTAAATATTTACTTACAAATATTCAAGTTTCTACCTGTTAATTAAGATCGAGTAAAAATTGCTTAAAAATTACGTTTGTTGTATGGGAGCCCCCCTTTAATATTTACTTTATTGTTATTTAATTATTTATTTTGAAAGGTAATATACAAGTAAATATTCTGTGAAAATTTGAAGCGTCTACCTGTTACCGTTTTTAATATTGAGCAAAAAAATACGAAAAAAACACGTTTATTGTATGGGGACCCCCCTTAATATTTTATATTTTTTAAGTTTTAGTATTTGTTGTTACAGCGGCAACGGAAATACATCATTTGTGAAAATTTCAGCTTTCTAGCTATCACGGTTTATGAGATACAGCCTGGAGACAGACAGACAGACAGACAGACAGACAGACAGACAGACAGACAGACAGACAGACAGACAGACAGACAGCGAAGTCTTAGTAATAGGGTCCCGTTTTTACCCTTTGGGTACGGAACCCTAAAAAAGAACTATACAGTGCTCCACAAAACTGTAAAAAAACGGCCAAGTGCGAGTCGGACTCGCGCACTAAGGGTTCCGTACTATCATCTATAATACTACAAAGTTTAGTTCTGTTTATAAAATAACGAAAAATCAACGAAATTCCAAGTAGTAAATTGCAAACTTATAGGTAGGTTTTCGATACACATCCGGGCAGCATGACGACGCTCGCGCGAATACGCGCGGTTATGGCTCGCTCCGTGATGCTACCTCCCCCGCTACCCGCGCGGCCGTTGCTTAGCAACCGCCTCGCGCTCGCGCCACCACCACACCACGGCGCGGCGCTCGCACCGCGTTTAGATGCACGGATTATTTTCATTTTGTGAGTTTTTATGTATTAGATTAGGTATTTATTTTTATAGTTAATATATTTCTAAATATTTACTTACAAATATTCAAGTTTCTACCTGTTAATTAAGATCGAGTAAAAATTGCTTAAAAATTACGTTTGTTGTATGGGAGCCCCCCTTTTATATTTACTTTATTGTTATTTAATTATTTATTTTGAAAGGTATTATACAAGTAAATATTCTGTGAAAATTTGAAGCGTCTACCTGTTACCGTTTTTAATATTGAGCAAAAAAATACGAAAAAAACACGTTTATTGTATGGGGACACCCCCCTTAATATATATTTTTTTTTAATTTTTAGTATTTGTTGTTATAGCGGCAACGGAAATACATCATTTGTGAAAATTTCAGCTTTCTAGCTATCACGGTTTATGAGATACAGCTTGGAGACAGACAGACAGACAGACAGCGAAGTCTTAGTAATAGGGTCCCGTTTTTACCCTTTGGGTACGGAACTCTAAAAAACGGTTTGACTGTGAGAACTAGCCTCCCGACAATTTATACCAAACTATTTATGAAAGTCCTTTAACTTACGCTTATGTCGCTTATATTTATATTTGCTGTTCTGCCTTCAAACTACAAAAAATTGAATTTGAAATTACGTACAGCCTAAACTTTTCTTAGAGACATGAACATTTTGAGAGTACCTCCGTTGTGAAGTCTATGTATACACTAAAGAAGGATTTTTGAAACATGAGATGCGGCTCAGCTAGGCTGTTATTAGCGGTGTTGATCAGATTGAAAAAACTAATTAAACAGCTAAGGCTGAGGTCCGCTAAAGTTAAAGGCAAGTTAAAGCCTGTAAAAGCAAGTTCCTGCTAACTATCAAGTACGCTAAAGTAGTAAAATTAACAAATGACGTTCACACTGTCGGCGTCAATAAAATGGGAAGAGGTTCGTTAGACTCAATTTATTTTATGGTTTTCCGAGCCGTGTGCGGATTTACCGTTCTTTGGGACAAAACAATTCAACGTACGACCTCGTAAGATAGCTATACTGCGTAATGGTATTGAAGCTGTTTTACAAAATAAGTACTTAAAAAACTTTTTTAAGTTAAACGGTTTAATTGAAAAGAAAAATAATGATATAGGTAATGAATAATATAAAATGAATATTTACATACTGTATTCTACTAGAGAAGCACTTCATTTGATTCCCATATTCTAGGGGTTGTAAAAAAATATAGATAACCGCCATTTCGTGGCGGCGGCCATATTGAATTTAGAATGATACTCAATATATTTCATTGTGTTGTTATCTAAATTAAAGGCGTGTAGCAAATATCAGATCAATCTGTCAACGGGAAGGGGGACAAATTTAGTATCCGAAATTTGACCCCCTTCCCTATATCATTACCTATATCATTATTTTTCTTTTCAAAAATGAAACAGGTTAAGCTAAATAAAACCGTTTAAAAACGGATGAATTTATTTCGTACACTGACATGGAGATTTCCGTACTTTCTTATCTTTCTTTCCCCGCGACTATTCAAATTCATAATCTTCTATCAAAACTGAAATTCGGTTTTTCGTTAAGAAAAACCGAATTTCAGTTTGTAGTTGTTCCATTTACAACGTAAGTTTGTAATTGCAATTACTTTTTTGATTTAGGTCATGTAACGACAAATGAACAATCTTCAGAATTGTCCTTCGTTTATAGTATGAGATCTTGATTTTGTTAAATTTTGTGACTCTAGGTCTATGAGAGATTGGGTTTTATTTACCCTATTGGTTTGATTTACCTGCGAGTATCAGAATACGAGGCAAAATGATATTTTTTTAAGATTAATTTTTATTGCATTAACTTAGAAGCTTGTTTTTTTTAAACACTTTTTTTATTATCACGGTCATTTATTAAAGTACTATTATTATTATTTTGTTTTTTATAGCTTTAAAGGACAGCAGATTCACGTTTTTATATTAATTTCTATTTGATACCTTTACATTTGCCTGAAAAAAAATGTTTTTTCTTGCTTTGTCAGCAATTGTAGGAGTATTCTTAAACCCCGACAGATATACAGACACATAAAAAACTAAGTAGGTAATCCTATATCCTAATAAAGGTTCTATATTTTATTTTTGAGATACGGAACCCAGAAATAAGATAAATACCGCTACTTCTTATTGTTTATTGTCAATAATTAGCGGTAGAATATATAGAATATATAAAAAACCTAAATTTTATAGGTAAATGAACTGGAGGTTGCCTTATAATTTTGTTTTCTATGTGGACATGCGTAACTGTACTTACAGTTATATCAAATATATTATATGTTTGCTTAGCACTCAAACTGGCAAATATTATTTAAATAACCTTTCCTACTTAGCCTACCTAAAATTGTAATATTTACTTAAGCATAAGTATGATTAATTGAGCAGAGTTCGTTGCGCTAACTATCGTGCTATGTAGAAAGGTCAATGTTAAGCAGTTTAGTAATATAAGAATATTGCTACTTTATACTATTTTTTATTTCTGACGCAATGCGTAAGCGGAATAAATAGGTACAATATTCATATATTTTTTTTTTTTTTTTTTTTTTATAGAAGATAGATCTACGATAGACCACCAACTCGCCTGATGTTAAGCGACGGTGTAAACTAAACTAAATGTGTTGATATTTTGTTCTAACACAAAACCATTATGAAAAAGTTTATCAGAGAAGACGCCATACTATAATTTACAATTGTACTACATCTGTTATTGATACTAAAAGTGATAACATAAAAACAAAATAAACACATAAAATGGCGGTTTTATCGTTGAAAGCGATAACCTCCACACTACCTTATGAGGATGTCTGAAAAATCCCACATACAAAGTTATTTTCAAAAATTATCATAGGTAAATAAAAAATTAAAGGCTGGAAAAAGGTTGAATTCTAAAGTACTTACCTATATTTTTTTATAGGAGTGAAAATAGATTTTAATTTGTCATACTGTGACGTCATAGTAAAAGCCTATGACACGTGGGGTGAGAAGACGTATCGTCAAAGTTATGTTGTTAATTCAGGATATTTACAGAAATTTTTTTTTTTATTTTTTTTTCTCAGCCATTACTGTCCCACTGCAGGGCACCACCTCTCTTCCCTCTTTCCATTTTTCTCGGTTTAGAGCTTCCTTACTCCAGCCGCTACAGTGGGAGTCAAGCTCATCTCGCCATCGTTTTTTGGGCCTGCCTAGGGGTCTTGTGATGTTCGGTACCCAGAAAGTTGTTGTTTTTGCCCACAGGTATTCACAGAAAACATATGAATATATAAAATACTGAGCCTATTAAAATCATAACCGTTTTAAACGGTTTTCTTTAGCTTGACTTGTTTATTTATTTATTTGGGTCAAATTTAGTAATTGAAATTTTACCCCTTTGCAGTTGACGGATCGATCTTAAATTTGGTATACACCTTTAGTCTTGATGACAATACAATTCAGTATATACTATATTCTGTTTTATTGTAAATCCAAGATGGCCGCCGCCACAAAATGGCGGATTTCATATTTTAACACAACCCCCACAATATGGGTATCAAATGAAAGGGCTTTTCTAGTAAGATAAAGTAAATACATTACATACATCATTATCTTTCTTTTCAATAAAACCGTTTAACTTAAAAAGTCTTTTTAAGTAAGTACTTGTTTTATTACCATTGTCGGGTAAAATGTTCTGGTTGAGCGCTCGAGAAAAATTGCATATTAAGGCGAGGCTTGTCCAGAAATTTAGGTATTTTACCCTACCTCAGTTTACGGCATAGTTCCGCGTTTTATGAGAGCGCGACGTCCGCACAAAACTAGCGCGATACCGATCCGCCGCGCGCCGCGCCGCGCGCTTGTCTAGCCGCGCGGCGCGCGACTCGTCTGAGCCACATCTTCATTACATTGTAGTGGCAAGTAAGTTGTGATATACTGATATCAATCTATAAGCTTATTTCTTGAAAATCTATGAAATAATAATTTACTACTCGTACTCGTTAATTTTTTCGGGATAAAAGCCTAAGTATGTCATATTATGTGGGTATATCTATCTCCATTCAACAACCAACTCACTAACTCACATAAAACACTAAATTATCACATTTATAAAATAATAGCTATGCTCCTGCGGTGTAACCTGCGTAGTGATGAAAAACGACGATGATTATGATAAAATATAGCCTTTGTCCTTCTCCAGGTCTTGAAGAATCTCCTGTCCAAATTTCATAAATATTGGTTAGAATTACATATTACAGGTCAAATATATCACGTAAATATCTTTGACAATAATGTAAAGGTCTATACAGGATGTTAGGTAATAAACACAAGCAGACACAACAAGGTTAATTTTATAATTATATTGCAATACCATTAGTTAACCGACTTCCAAAAAGAAGGAGGTTTTCAATTTGACTATGTTTTTTGTATGTTTGTTCACCGATTACTCCACCAATTGTGAATCGATTTTGAAGATTATTTGTTCTTTGGTAAGTGATTTCAGAAGTGGTCCCATATAAATTTTATCAATATATAGGTCTAGTACTTTGGATTTTTATAACAAAATAACTTACAATTATTGTAGGTTTTAAAAAGATCCTGAGAGAGTTTACTACAAATAATATAAATAATAAGTTGTCTATTTTGTTTGTTTATTGATTAACAGATTTTCAGATTTACATATTTACAGATTTACAGATTTACATATTTACAGAGTTACAAATTTAGAATCCGGAGTGTAACGAGGGATTCAAGCTCGCCCAAGACAAAAACACCTTTATCCCCGAAGTGCATACTCTACTTTTTACACCTAATGCGTGATTATAGAAAGAAATGGGTTTGAATCTACATTATTTAACAAAACAGAGCGCTTTGTTGTTATTTTTAACGTACAGCCTTGAAAAATTTCAGCATACGCTACCTGAACGGATTTTCTTTGATTCACATTATTATATCTACATTATGTAACAGAACGTCGCAATCGCAATTAAAATAGAGTTTTTCTAAGCAAACGCGCTCCATCGTAGACCGTAAACGTCGTTCAAAACTAGCGGGATCGGTGGTCAAGCTAAAGTTTCCCATAATAAAAATATAAAAAACAACCGTAGTACAATATCAAAAAATTAACAGATCTTTCAGTTGTAGCATATTTCATCTTCTTTGGTTGCAGTATTCGTGCCTGTTTTATTTCTTTTTTATGTTCTATTCTCACAACTATATCACAACTCACATGTCGATGTTATTACTCTCACATGGTGGAGTACGGGACAGATTATGCGAGTTTTCAGTGACGGTCGTTCTGTAATATCAAAGTAAACGTTGTAGCAACCACACATTTTATCATTACAACGAGGCTAATGCACATAAGATATATTTTAATTATACAAACAGGTGCATTATAATTTATTTTACTTTTTTGCGTGAGGTTTTCACATAAATTGCTGGTCTACCTACCAATTTGCAGTTACAAAAATATATGTGCATAAACCTCATTTTTTGTAAAATAAATAAGGTTGTAGTGCTCACTCAATCCTAGAAGTATTCAAATCAACTGGCTCTAATGTTATCAAAGACTCGTTGATTACTTCAAGATGCTTCTTTGATCTGCAATATACAAGAATAATGCTAACAATGTCGATTACTGATAAATGTACCTAACTAACCTAACCTAACACCCTGTTATTGTGGTGGAAATATAAATGTTATGAAACTACCTATCTAAAATATTTTATACTCAAATACGTAATATATGTATACGTAAAATCGCTGTAAAAAGTTGAAGTGTGTATTTTTTATTCCAGTAAAATTACTTATTTCTTATTTATCACGAAGAAGTTCTAGGTTATGAAAAAACATTTTATTTTATTTTTGCAAGAGTACAAAAAATGCGTTACAAAAAATATAATATAGCATATGATATTCAGGGAGTAAAGACAAATCTAACGACACCTAGCACATCAAAATCGGTCAAGCTGTTTAGGCTGTAGGAGGTAATCTAAAAATATGCATAGTACATACATAGATATACACCCACATACACCCTTACATACATAAATACAAACATACATATACTCGATAAACAACCCTCCTTACGCAATTGGGTAAAAATTACCTACCTACACGCGGCGCGGGCGGCGCGCGACAGACGGCGGTATACCTATATAGGTACTCTCAAAGTCTGTGACGCGTTCAAAGATGCCGCGCCATATGCCGCCTGCCGCGACCGCGGTGTATTTTTACCGGACTGTGCAAAAAGGTGGGTTATGTTTTTCAAATGTATGAATCATATAAGATTATAAAAGCGAAATTGTCTGTCGTCTGTCTCTCTGTCTGTTTGTTACCTAAACGGCTGAACCAATAATTATAAAATTTGGAACAGAAATTCTTTAGGACCTGGAGAAAGACAATATATATATATATTATATATATATATATATATATTATTATCACCATTTTTCATCACTACGCGGGTGAAACCGCGGGATGCAGCTAGCATGTGTATGTATGTTTATGTATACATTTATTTTTTATGAGCCCTGTTTGTACAAACTGTCCCGCTGCTGGGCGCGGGCCATCTTCTCATTATAAGAAAGGTAAGGCCATAATCTACCACGCTGGCCAAATGCGGGTTGGCAGACTTCACACATCTTTCATAACTGAAATATTTGAACATCAGGTAAGAGTAAGTACATTTTCTTTATACAAGTATGAATAGAACTCATAGGTTTATGAACTGCGAGTGCGAGTGATCTATATAAATACTTACATGTATATTTCTAGGAAATAATAACTTGCAACTGGGTATTTACCTTTTTCGGGATCGCATCATTTCTATATGAGCCAAAATTTTGCGCTTACGCGTTCGCTTATTTTTTGGTTTCTTTGTTCTATGATTTCCCATAGTAACTTGTTTTATTTGGCGCGCGATGCAATCCGACACAGTACCGTCGCTGACAGTGGTCACCGACAGACTGGCGCGGGTGAACAGCTGAAGCAAGGCGGCGGGACGGTTGCTCGCGAGCAAACTTATTGTAAAATAAATTACTATAAAATAATGCACTAAACGTATCAAAAATGTAATTCTAGAGAACACTAAAAAAATGTAATAGCTACTTAACATGGTAAATTTGGTTTTGATGGCTTTAAACACTTTAGAGATAAATGGGAAAAATAAATAAAATGGCATATTTTTCAAAAAATAAAGCTATCGAGATTTTTTTCAGCAATCGTGTTTTTGTTTCTAGGGAAACCTAGCCAACAGATCAAAATTTTACGTACAAAAAATTTGAGCTTGAACTAATAATACAAGTATTTTTTGTAAATTTTCAAAAAGCTTTGTTTTACTGCTTTTGCGGACTAGCCGGGCCTTAAGTAAACAAAAAATCTGTTTTGAACGGTCAATATTTTTGAAGTATTACTCTAGAATTAGATAAGGGTTTGCCAACCGGTTCAAGAAAATCGGCTGTTCCGTACATTGGCCCTTGGTGGTAAACTGTTTTCACACGAGGTTATTGGTAGTGTGCATACACTACCAATAACCTCGTGTGAAAACAGTAACACATTCTTCGCCCCCTGCAGACCCTTCACTTCAGCTGGGAACCAAAACTTTTTAGGCGAAATTTGATTAAGTACTTACAGAGTTAGCAAAGCAACGTTGACTGCCTCAAACGCGCGTTTGAAACGGCGGTTTACTGACTACTACAAAATGAATGGGACGCTCGCTCGGATCCGAGTGGGAGGCGCCGCTACTATAGCCCCGTCCTACTCGGATCCGAGTGGTGAGCAACGAATGTGTTAAATATTTTTACGATGTATATTTTTCGGTTTATGAAGGAAAATATAAAAAAAAAATGATTTCCCCCTTTTATTTAGTTTGTACGGAACCCTCGGTGGGCGAGTCTGAGTCGCACTTGTCCGGTTTTTTAAAATTTTCGTTACTAAGAACTTTCTTTTAAGTTTAGAATTAACACAATCTTCATAATGTATTGATGTAGAGATAACTAAACACATTTTCTTTTCTATTCCAGGTAAGTTCCAAGCTTCTAAGACCTACTCACATATGGACTTGAAAATATGGATAGTCCTTCTGTATGTACGTAAGAGTATTAAGTGAGTATATTTGATAATAAATTTCTTCATACAAAATAAAGGACTTTTTGAGAGGTCTTAGATTCGTCTTCTCTCTTATGAGCGTCATAAATTAGGTACATATTTATAACGTTTTTTTATATAATAAATAATATAACATTTATATTATAATAACCTATATATACCTACTTATTACAGTATATACGTTATTTAAGTTACCATAATTATAATGTTATAAATTATAATAACTATAGTTCCTGATATAACAATTTTTGATTAGCCACAAATTTTTACTAATTTAAATAAATGTATTTAACATTTGGGTAACTATTGAAATTTACTAAAATAACGACTCTGGAGAACTGATACTGATCAAAAGCTTTGATTTTAAACGAAACACCCAAACGAAACGCTTTAATTCCACTTTCATCATGCGGACTGCTAGATTGTAGAATTCGCTTCCTGAGTGGGTCTTTCCCGATAGTTATAATCTGGGTGTCTTTAAATCGCGAGTGAATTGATTTCTTCTAGGTAAGCGCAACCCATCATAGACCGCAACGTCGTTTAACATCAGGCGAGTTAGCGGTCAAGCGCAAACCTATTTTTACATTAAAATAATATGTAGGTACTAGAGAGGTCGACTAAATAAAATAAAGACTAGGTATGCTGGGAAATTTATGAGGTTTCTGACCTTACCAAACCTAAAAATTTCACAACCTAATACTTGCTTAAAGCTTTAGCCACTTTAACAATTGGTACGTACCTACCTATAAATAAGATACATGATTTCACATTTAAATCCGGATGAGCAATTGTAAATCTAAAAGGTGACCAAGGCAATTTGTGTTCTAGACTAACCAAAGTAGTTACATTTTTTATCGTCAGTTTATATTAAGTAAATGTCTTTGTATGCTTACTTATTATAGTAAAAACTAGTCTTTTTTAAATATTTTTTTTCGACGGGCAATACGTGACGAGATTATAATATATTACAACAAAACAACATATAACTAAATCCAAATACTCAAAACTAGTATCGGTTAGTGCACCCAGCTTGCTGTTTAAGCATTGCCACGCTGAATGGCAATGATCATCCATTGAGCCAGAATGGTAAATAACAGCATTTTGGTCACGCGTTGCGTCGATCAGGTATTTTATTATCAAATGAGATGGAGCTGCATTATATTATGTAACGAGCTGTAGTTGTCAGATTGGATAAAAGACTATCACGGCCAAGATGAAAAGTAAAGCCGCGTATCCACTAGGCAACATTTGGCGCGCAACACGTGCCGCTCAACATGTTCGGCAATGTTGCACAACAACGCGCGACGTAGCCAGATGGCGCGCAACATGACGCGCGGCTTGTTTGCTTAGAGAGTATCGTTAGTTGAGCATCAATTGCTGTCGAGTGGAGTTGACTACTTTCAACATGTTGGGCAACATGTCGCGCGCCAAATGTTGCCTAGTGGGTACGAGGCCTATCCGAACACTCTCCTAGCAACACTCTCTTATTTGTGCTGCTTGTATGATTATACAATTGAATTAGTATGCATTATCAATTATTTATTCTGTCAATAATCTTTATTTATGTGTGTTTCTGAGGACACTTAACTATTTTACTTACGTACGTAAGGTATATAAGTACTAGTCTTACAACACTATACGATTGTTAAAAATATAATAAATCATGTAGATTTGTTTTCAATCCGCTCGAAAGTAGGTATTACATTCTCTTAGCAGTCGAACAGGGGTGTAAATAATTGAACGGTTGACTCACCCTCCAGACGGAGGGAAATGTCAATAGGGAAAACTGAATTTCTTCGACACGTCATATAACATCGGATAAGTATTTGTTTATTTTATCCACAGGCATAGTAGATGGAGCATGCGACTTCATTTATATGAAAACCTTGCGTGCCACATTTTTGGTATCGACTGTGACGTCACATAAACGATTTTGCGATTGAATGTTCCATCCGCGCGAAACCTATTCGACCCAATGGATCCGCGCGCTTGTACGCTAGTAACTAAGTAGTTGACAAAATATCGAATCGGAAGTATATATAAAACAATATATATATATAGTAGGATATATCACCTGAAATTAGATAAATCTTGGTCGTCAACTGCGATATTTTATCGTACTTGACACGCTCGTTTTGACACGCTAGGTACATACACTTGGGGTATCTATAGAATTCATATGTATTCATAAGTATTCTTGTCTTGTACAAGTTGCATGCTAACTCGTTATGTAGTTTACATTATAATATGTTTATTCAAGTACTACCAATTA
Source organism: Lycia hirtaria (assembly GCA_947563715.1). Classification (NCBI taxonomy): domain Eukaryota; kingdom Metazoa; phylum Arthropoda; class Insecta; order Lepidoptera; family Geometridae; genus Lycia; species Lycia hirtaria. The sequence continues at coordinate 9,367,812 of OX387379.1, read as the reverse complement.
TAATTAATTATTATTTCATGATTGTTTTTTTTTATATTTGAGTAGGTGTTTCTCCTACAAAATGATGATGATTCGATAAATTTAATAACAATAACCGCAGTGTGACAAGAGTGAAACACATACACTCTACATATATTATATTATACAAGTAAGATCAGAAAACGTAAAAATCCTCGACAAAAAAAACGCTGACTCGATTTTGATGAAACATGGTTAAAAATACTCGACCAAATTCTCTTTTACAACAAAAAAAAAAATAAGATTAAAATCCGTTCATCCGTTTGAGAGCTACGATGAAAACCGTAGCTATTCGGATACGCAAATACACAGATAGATACGCCAAACCTGTAACACCCCTTTTAGAGTCAAGGGTTCAAAACAAAATACCCGACTGCATAAGAGTGATTTTCGTAATGTTTGCTACGCTTGATATGGTGTCGAGTGTATGATTTTTGCGAGAAAATATGTGGCCGATGTACAACTTGCTTAAATGAGAGTAATCTGTGTAATATTTAGTTCTTTTATTTGTTACTGAGAGGCTCAGTAAAACTACAAATAAATTTGTGGGAAAATTTTAAATTGTAACAAAAAATGATTAAAAAAAACAATGGATCGTTATAAAATGTTGGATCTATTAGCGTGGCTTAGAAATAGTCGAATATTTTATATAGTATGTTATTCTTGTAGAAGTGCTTCTTAAAATGGACAACTTAGAAACAGTACTTAATGTATTCGTAAGTTGTATGATACCTTGCATAAATATCGGAAAACTTTAGTCTTATTTTGATAACTTTACAAATATTATAACTCATAACATAACACTACTTCTTAACATAGGCACTGACTTGCTAAACTCAAGCCACTGTGTCTTCTGCAAGTAACGGTTTATAGTTTCTTTGTATTTTCGCCAGTCTATTGTGTTCTAGTATGACGTAAATAAAAACAATGATCATAAAAAAGGTAAACAGGACTTTGCTACAATTCGTCATGCAAACTCGTTGCTTAACTGAGATGATTGTAGAAGTCGTACATTGCCCGAATGCGAACCTAATAATTAGTCGAAACAGGTCTTAAAAAACCGGCCAAGTGCGAGTCGGACTCGCGCACGAAGGGTTCCGTACCATTATATATAAAAACGCCAAAAAAAAAACACGTTTGTTGTTTGGGAGCCCGGGGGGCTCTATAAGGGGTCATAGAGCCACTAAATATTAATTTTATTTTGATTTAGTTATTTATTTTTAAAGTTACTAATATAACTCAATATTCTGTGAAAATTTGAAGCGTCTACCTGTTAGCGTTTTTAATACGAGCAAAAAAATACGAAAAAAAAACACGTTTATTGTATGGGGACCCCTTAATATTTTTTTATTTCTAGTATTTGTTGTTATAGCGGCAACGGAAATACATCATTTGTGAAAATTTCAGCTTTCTAGCTATCACGGTTTATGAGATACAGCCTGGAGACAGACATACAGACAGATAGCGAAGTCTTAGTAATAGGGTCCCGTTTTTACCCTTTGGGTACGAAACCCTAAAAAAGAAACTATGAAAATTGATCTCTTGGCTGGCGAGAATATGTGTGTAGGTATATATACCCGGTAACAATGAGTATAAACATCCTTCTTTATGGTCAACCAGCCAAAAAAAAAGGCCCACCTACATTACAAAAGACTAGTAGGTAGATAAATAGCGATAATTTTTTATAGTTCTTTCATCACTACAGTTTAATGGACAATTGACACTTGAAAGAATATAACGACATCGAACTCTGAAACCTTAAAAGTTAAGCCTAAATGGGGATAAGTACCAAGTGCTTTTATCTTGATGCGTACTTCACAGGAATGGAATTCTTTGCCGCCATCTGTTTCCTGAAACCTTATAATCTTGGAATTTTAGAGTGAATAGATCTTCTAGATCGACAAGCTCAATTCTCGGCCACACCATCGCTTAACATCAGGCGAGTTGGTGGTCAATCGCAGATCTATCTTGTATAAAAAAATAATTAAAGACCAAAAACATCACCGGACTTTGAACATGCTTTTCGTGGCCTGGATGCAAAAAGTTTTATATTAAAAACTAAAAATTGAGATACCATTATTTTATATTGGCAACGGAGTAGTGAAAATACATAGGGAACTAATTTTTTGAGCTGTTATTTAAATATTCGAGACGTTATTATGATCAGTTCAAAAACATATTGAGCAGTTATTTAATTTAATGGCGGTTGATTAATTATTGCGACAGTAAAACATTGACAGTAATAAAAAATCTATTAGTCGGTTATTTTATCATACAATGTCAATTCTAAAAATAATTGAGCAGTCCAATAACTGAATGAGCGGTAAAAATGACGGAAAGTTATCTATGTATATAGGTATAAGCAATAATTTCTTCAGAGATTAGGTTATGGTTTTTTTTAATATAAATTTATAGATAATAATTTTTACCGCCCATTTAATTATTTTCCTGCTCAATTATATATTCACTGATCCATTTCATTATTTTTTATTACTCATTTTTGTTTACTTTACTGCTTAGTTTTAACTGCTGAACTAGTTATTAAACGTGCCATTTATAATTTTTAACTTACCAAAACTGCTATTTACAACTGCCTCTTTAAATCAGTGCCAAATACATATAGGTATTTTCTAACTCCTCAGCCGAGTTAAAAGATATCGAAGGTTTTTTTTTAAACATTTCTCCTAACTATTATACTATACTATTATTTTCAAGGCTAGAATGAAAAGATATCTTCTAGATCGACGAGCTCCATCCTCGGCCACATCGTTGCTTAACATCAGGCGAGTTGGTGGTCAATGGTAGTTCTATCTTGCTAAAAAAATATCTAAATAAACAAATCCGTAAACAAATATTTTCTAGTATCGTCATTCGTAATTTTTAAATGTTTAAAAATGTTGTGATGCGAGAGAGAGAGAGATATAGCTGCGCGCTTTGAACCCCACCTTAACGTATGGTATGTACGTAAGCAAATCTAATTGAACAAAGTTCACAGAGCTTTACAATTCGTTCTGTAGCGTTCAATTAAGAGATTCCAACTATCATTCGCATAGAAAAAATAATTACAAAGTCCACACAAACTGGCCGCAAAAAAATCGCAATCAACGACGAACATTTGGACTTTAGAATTTTGTTGAACTCATCAAACAGTACACGTAGATTTCGTGAAGCTATAATTAAATAAGCCGATAGAGTTTTAGTTCAGTTTTCCTCTGATCATGGTAGTTTTAACAGTGCCAGTGTCGAATTATGGAGAGCTTAAGCCAAACCACTACGGTAAATATCTTGTTTCATATTTTAAGTAGTGCTGTGGGATCTTCCCAATTTGACCTTATTCGACCCATGGCGTAAAGACGTTGATATGAGACAACGACATGTTCTTCTAAATCTGCGAGCTTACATTTGGACCCCCTGCTTCGTCCTTCGCAAATCGCAATTTCCAGAAAGTGAAGTACCGACGTATTTCTAGGGTACTTGTGAACTCATAGTGTTACTTGTTGGGAAGTATTTTTCCGTCGAGTCACATGTGTGGAGGTCCCAGTTGGAACGAACATTTTAAAAGTTGTAAATGTTGATATTAATGTAATTCCATGGAAAAACTTGCTAACGAATCACAGTGTGAGATGTTTTGCTGTGACTCGTTGGAAATCTAAAGATGGATTTCGCTTACTTTATCTATAAAATACCTAGATAGTCATAATCGTATCAAATCACACTATTTAGTGCGCCGACTTTTGAGTTACTCACAAAACATCTCAGCTCGACTACAACGCCGCACCATGCCAAAATGCGCGGTAAGAAACTGCCCGTGATATTGATCATTATTAAAAGGACATAAAGTCTAAATTCGAGTAAATGACTCTTTAATTATTCTACAATTTGACATCTTAGTATACAGAAAACGTTGCACGGACTTTTTTGTTGTTGTTTTTTAACTTTGTGATCAGTGGAATAATTAAGTAGATTTTTTCGAACCATAATAATTAATGACGACCTATTTGGGTCAGTAGTGGAGCGAGAAGCATGTCCCGGGTTCAATTCCAGGCCGGGAAGTTGCTTGAATGATAAATATGTAATGCCTGTTCGGGGTCTAATTATTAATTGATCTTGTCATTATATACATTATGCTCGAGTTTATAAAGCGTTACAAGAAAACCGTTTATTTCCTAATGATAAATTAATAATTTATGGACTTAGGTAATCCATAAATTTCAATGTGACAAATACCGTTAACTACTGCGTGATCATAAAAATTTAAAAATACAGTCAGATTCTAGAACAAAAGATATAGTACCTCCTAAGCTATAATAAATAATTCAAGATTCGTAGTACAGCAAACTGAATAATTAAGCCCTTTAGTGAAGGTGCTTCTGATAAATTTAATTACTTAATTACTGCTTAAGTACCTAATTAAAATGTCTTTATAAAATGACCAAGCCTAATGAGTTTGTAAAAAGGATCCTTTTTTGCGCCACAATATTTTTAGTCACAATTATATCGTTAACTTCCAATGTAATGGGATTTTAGTGATATTTTTATGTATGATATGTCGTATTTCGAAAACCCAGAACAAATAGTTTTTTTTTTTTTTCTAAGTATTAAATAAAGTAATACCTACAAGTAATATTTAGTTAAGCTTATTGACCAAGTTAGGAATTCCGTGCTGCGCTCCAATCAAAGATCATAGATGTCGAACAAAAAGCTGCCAGTTTAAAATGGAATTAGGCTGGACACATCTGCCGCATGCCCGAAGACTTGTATGCAAAAACTTTTTGGGTACCGAACATCACAAGACCCCTAGGCAGGCCCAAAAAACGATGGCGAGAAGAGCTTGACTCTCACTGTAGCGGCTGGACTAAGGGAGCTTTTAACTGAGAAAAATGGAAAGAGGGAAGAGAGGCCTTTCTTTGCCCTGCAGTGGGACAGTAATGGCTGAGTTTTTTTTTTATTGACTGCCTAAGAATAGTGGTAATGTTTTTGAGTGTAAATTTAATTCTTATATTTTAATCGCCGCTTAGGCTATTTAAATTTTGGTTTACAAAATGACTTTAGATTGTTCTTTTGGTACTTCACAAATGTTATAGGCATTTTTTTTAGCTAAATGTACAATTCACTTGTAAAAATATAAAAACTATCATGTTATTATTTAGCTATGGTCATTACAAATTAAACTAAACAATCGTACTATAAAAAGTTTTTATACATACTTATAAATACGAGTTTTTTTTATTTTAATTATTGTACTTTTGCTAAATATGTGATTTAACGAACATTTGTCTCTCTGTCTATGGACTATATAAATAGCCAAGCTATCTCACAGCCATTGTGCTATTATCTCTTATCAAATGCATGACAATCGAGGCGTCTGAATGAAGGTCATTGAAACTGGGCTTCTCGGGCAGATTACATTGATGTTCTTATTGAAATTAACGAACTATGCAATTACGAGTTGCGAATCACTATTGAATAGTGCATTTTGAAGTATGATCTAAGTATCAAGATTTTTTATTCATTTTTTATTCGACAATAGGCTTGCGCATGACTGTCAACTCACCTGGGCGACAGTGGCAGGTCTACGATGGAGCGTCCTTACCTAAAACAAACCTATAGGTACTAGAGATTTGAAGACACCTAGATTATATCTATTCGGAAAGACTCATTCAGGAAGCGCATTCCACATTTTGGCGGTACGCACAATGAAAGTGGAGCCAAAGCGTTCCGTACGTGTTTTTAACTATTTGCTGGAGGAAACATTCCCGAGAAACTTCTTCCTCGTCTTTCTTCTTTAGCTGGAAAGAACCCCACTTCACTTCGCACTCACTTCACTTCACTTAGCTACCTGAATTGCTAAGCAGGTTGGATGAAATGTATGCAACTTATTACTTATTTGCGCCGTTTAACACACATGACACAGGCCACAATGTAAGTACGGGTACCGATGTCTAACGTCATGTACACTGAGTAACTTAACACTCTTCATTATGTATTTTTTTTATAATTTTTTTTTTTTTAATTATAATATTTTTTACAATATTTTTGGGGTCCAAAACAGTTTTCTCCTATTGTATGAAAACTGGTTAGCGAAAATTGCCGAAAACTCTGATTTTTAACCGACTTTCAAAAAAATTGGAGGTTCTCAATTCCTTGGAACTTTTTTTTATTTTTTATGTATGTTCCCCAGTGATATTTAGAATCTCTTTGATGTTCTCGATTACTCGAAACCACATGGACCGAATTGAAAAAAACTTTTTTTTTTGAAAGGGTTTATATTCCAGGTGGTCCTATAGCAATTTTATCAGAATCAGTTCAGTACTTTGGTTTTTATAACAAAATAACTGGAAAAATATGTCATCCAAGTAAGCGAGTTGCGTTTTTGAAGTCGTTTTTTTAGTTTCTTAAACAATTACTTGTAATTTAAAAATATCAATACTAAATAAGTTTTAATACAACTGTACAGTTGCATTATTCAAAGCAATTGCCAGCTCTAAAATGTTCATATGAAATGCAGGGCATGCCTTGCAACACCGTACGGCGGGAAACCCGGAATGTGTGTGAAGTACTCGCATCCTTTCCTTGTCAAAAGCCCTTTTCTATTTGCTATTCTATAGAGCCTTGCACGTGGAATTTCCACTGATGCTATGATAAAAATAACTGTTTGTAGGTATATAACAGTCTTCTACATCTTGTAAGTTGAGTAACCGGCTGCAGAATTTTTACGGTTTACTTTCATGTTTTGCGACGGCGGTGCAAAGTTAGCTCAGGACAGGAGCGTGAGCCAACTTTGCACCGCCATGCAAAATTGGCTCACGCTCTCGTGAGATAAAAGTTGACTTTGAGTTGTGATATTTTTAATAATACAACTTCTAGGTCACTCTCCTAATTGCAAAAAAGTAAGATAAAAATAGGCGCAGGCTAACTTTCTACCACTGTAAAAGGTGAGTGAGCCCACAACAAAGTTGCTAACACAACTTTGTTGTTATTTACCTAACACAAACAAAATTGATCAGGCCGATTTTGAAAACCTTTTTTTTATTTTACTTTTTTTCAAATAAGTTTTACTTGTTAATGTCGAGACAGGTTGTCAAAAAGGTTATATGTACGTAATACGTATGCGCTACTTTAGAGATTGGCTAGGCCAACTTATTTATTTAAATAAAGAACCCATGCAATAATATTTGGCTCGTGGCCATACCTATTGTGTCCTGAGTTGGACCTATGTGAACTCTACACAGTTAATTAATAAATACAACAACATCGCTTTATAAGGACTTCAAGCACAAATAGAATTTTAGTTTTTTTAGTTTATCAAAAGTTGACTGTTTAATTCCTGTAGGATTTCTAGCACGTAGTTTGGGTTAAGAGTGATTAAAAATTACCTATTACTTAAATGAAAACAAAACAAACAAAAAAAAAAAACAATCCATTTCCAAAACACATTCCAAGGATATAGTGTACTTTTTATCTCAAAGATTAGGTACATTTCAAAAATATTAGTGAAGTTTGCTTCACCAAAAACTTCAGTAAAATCAAACGAACTTACTTACCAAGTGAAATATAGTGAATCAGATTAAAGTTTATGCGCGATGCACACGTAAATAATAACAAAAAACTAAATAAATAACCCCTTTGTAACTTTAATAATAAAGAAAATTATAATTAATTACAAAAATTAAATGAAAATATATAAATACAATTAATATTTAAAAACTTAAATCTAATTTATACATTTAGTGCGTTTCCACTTCGAAGCGGGTACATGCTAGATAATAAGTTTTTGATTATGAATTTCCGCAAAGTAACGCCTGATTCAATACATTTTACAATTGCTAAATACTTAGATGATTATTGACATTATATTCTTAGACGCTTTGCCGCGTCCAATTGGTCCTTTTGGAAATCAATGGTCCGGAGGCATATGTCCAGCAGTGGACTCCTTATGGCTGAGATGATGATAATGATGAATATCTAAATGTTTGTTTGTGAGCAGTAAGTAATTCCCCAGTAGGTAAGCAGTGTTGATGACCATTCTTGGCATCTCGGCCCTTCATGATAACGATAAGCGATCGGTTCTGATAACCGGAATCGATTGCCTCATCAATAGGTCTGAAGGTGTGCCACTTTCCTATTTTCATGAGAGATAAGATTAGTTTTGTACTACTTATGTTATTGTTACAATGTTACTGCACCTTGCCGATTTGTCAACATCTTGGATATAGACTTAATTTTACGCCAATATGCTATTATTTTTTACCCGATTATCTATGGCCATTACCGTAATCATGATTTCAGACATAAGGGGTTTTACCGAAAATGGTTACTTAACTTTAACCAACGTCTTAAGTTCTCTGTCTTCTTTCCGCAAGTGTCATTACGTGTCAGCCAGAAGTTGACAAAATATGTTAAGCATTTCTTAAAGTTAAGTAACGTTTTTCGGTAAGGCAGAAGAAGTCTTAAACTTCTAAAATAAGTGGCAAATACCATGTCGAGACACACGTATAGTAGGGTTCCGTAGCTAATACTGTAATTTAAAAAAAAAACTTCTTGGTGAGATTTTTTGTTTAGACTACTTTGCGAAAAGGTTAATAACCTCAGTACTATAATGATTATAGTGTTTTATATATTAATTGCTATAACTCAAAAGTTGTAATGACAGAGTATTCAAAACAATTTTCATTGAAAGTATTTGTATTCTAAGACCCTTTATTTCCTACACAGTTTTGACAATAAATCATTTTGATTTCATTTTAATTTGTTGGGGTAGTGAGGTCAAACAGCTCATAGGTGAGTTGGGCCACCGAATATTTGATAGGACAGGTGACTCCCGCTCCGGCATGTTTCTGGTGTAAAGACTGGCAATCGCCATTCAGCGCGGTAACGCCGCAAGTATTATGGGTACCTTTGCACCAGGAACAGTCAGTGGCGGGTTATTTGACTGAGTCAAATTTAGTTCGGTTTTAGGTCTTTTATAATTATGTTAATTAATTCAATGTACTTTATATCATATGAAATAAACGTTTATTTACCCATTTTAATTTGATTTTAGTTAATATGATCTACTAATAGGGTTAATCATGAATTACTATATCTCGCACACATCGGTCTGAGAAAAAAAATATTTATGAAAAATAGTCTTATTTTAAAAGACTTATTTAACGAAACACTACACGATGGGGTGAGGTTGAAAAAAAATCATCCCTTTTTTTATATGTATGGAGTTTCATCCCTATTAAATTTTTATGATAATGTGGCTACGGCATTTTGTAGCGGTTCACGGAACACATCTACTTGCCAAATTTCGTTCATGTAGGGCTGAAGTCTGTGAGTAAACTGACTGTGGCATACGGACGGATATAGAGACGGACAAGGCGAAATTATAAGGGTTCCTCATGATTACCACGGAATCCTAAAAAGACCGGTTGGAAATGTAATGTCGCCTTGTGGTTGGTCGTCCTACGCTGCCCTTGCCGTTGCGTGGTCTTGACTCTAGAACTTTTCGTAGGAGATGGTTTATTGTATTTGATTTGTTATTCATGTATATTTATATTTCTATATTGCTTAAGTAATATAGTATATAATTTATCTAGATTAACAGCATCTATTGATTGGTTGTAAGAAGTCGTTAGATTTGTCTTTGAATCCCGAGTATCACAGGCATTAGAACTAAAATTTTGTTTTTTATTTCTCTTCTATAATTTCATCTATTACTTTACGGCTTATAAAAAGTTAAATTGAAGTTACTATGTGCAAGTGCTATGTGTATTAACAAACCATCATTCTGTTTAATTTTGATAATCGAATATAATGACAAACCAATATTTCATTTATTTTTTTGAAAATAATATCCATAAATTTGAATTTAACATAAATTAACAAAAACAAGAAGTAGCAGAAACGTGATAGTCCATGTAATTAATCACTAATGAACATCTATTAGTATCCGTTACTTCGCTTAGACAAGCTCTGGGATATACAACTTTTTTACATCTTTGCGTATAGAACGGTAGATGGCGGCAGTCTGAACGTAATTCTGCATTAAACATGTTTCGACCAGACCAGAGACTATAATAAAGTAAAACTGAATGAAATAAATCTGTAAAATTTATGTAAATATGGTAGGTATTGTTTTAGCATCTATTTTTGTAGATAATTTTATTTTACTTGTATGTTGTTATTAGGTAATCGACTTACTCAGCAATACATAGGTATTTAAATTGTGGTTTTGAGCAAAAATGATTTATTAATTTCATTAAAAAAATCCCGTGACTTTTTACACGTAATAATATAATATTAAACAACTTTTTCATAGTAAAAACTGTCAAACTAAGAAATATATTTTTGATCATTGTTAATACAGCATTGATGGATATTTGTCATTTCATGTAAAGTGTAAAACAAATTAGTGTGATGGACGATGACCCTTGCATATATAAGGCGATTATCGTAGCTCTACAACATCATTAGGTCTAGTTATAAGCTGCATTGATTATTTTCCGGGTAGTCTAGGCGTGTTCTAGCAAATTATTCTTTAGGTAACTAAAGTTTATAGAAGTATCATTATACGTAGTACGTAATATGTACCGGCTTTTTGCACGATCGGCTGACGTATGTGGGCGGATACAATAATAAACCATAAAATAGCTGCTAATTTTTTTTATAACGATGTAAATTTAATTTAATACGCATTTAATTAACGCTGTTACCATAAAATAGTAAATTGTCTTTAAACGAATTGAATCCCAATTGAATTGTTATGTTGGATATGTTTGATGCTTTATCAGGAAAGTTTGCTTTCAAATTATTACGATGTCACCAACGTAGAGCTTAGTTATTTTTATGTCAGAAAGTTCCAATGTCATGTTATTTTTTTTTTTGTAAAAAAATGATAATTCAGTTTAATACTACAAATCGTATTTAGTTGTATTGTGTACGTAAATGTCACTTGTTGATGACCATTTTGAGAGTGACAACACCTTTGTATGCTGTAGAGTTATTTTTGAACGAAACCATATAAACACAATGTATGTATACAATTGAAGTAAAATTTATTTACTTTTATTTTGTGGCACTTACATAATGTCTAATAAAAAATATGACATCAGGCGAAGACATTATAGGAAACCTACACACAGAAAAATACAATCCTTTTAAGTCAGTTTAAGTAGCAAAGTAATTGCAGTTGTAGGCTGTCAAGTAGCTGTCAACCACAGACATAGTAGATGGACCATGCGACTTCATTTATATGAAAACATTGCATGCCACATTTTTTGTACCGACTGTGACGTCATATAAACGATTTTGTGATGTAATGTTTCATCCGCGCAAAATCTATTCAACCCAATGCATCCGCGCGCTTGTACGCTAAGTAGTAACTAGTTGACAAAATATGGAATCGGAAGTATATATCACCTGAAATTAAATAAATCTTGTTCGTCAACTGCGATTTTTTATCCTACTTGACACGCTCGTTTTGACACGCTAGGTACATACACTTGGGGTATAGAAGTCTATGCTGTCAACATACCAGATGGCAGTTACTTACACGATTCTTTTCTCATTCTTCTCTGTGTTTGTCAAGTTTATAACTCAGAAACGACTTGTAAAGCTCTTAGGGTGCTATTAAAGTTTTTACAAGGGGCTCTAGACACGCGATAAAAGAGATCAACTGGCTCAACGGCTGATGAAAGGTTATTATTGTTCAAAAAGTATATTATTATGTTTTATTTGCATTCTTAAGTTATTTTGGTTTGGTTTTAAGGCTATAATAAAAATAGCGTTGACCCGTAGCGTACCCATGTTCTAGCAACGAAACATCACAACGGTTTCACCGGTTGTCCATGAATAGGTATTAAACTGTCTGAAAAAGAGTAACTTTTGCTTTTATTATGTTATTTTTATTAATTCTACAAAACGTTTTTAAAATAAGCGTTTCTATTATTGGTTTTGTAAAATATCCTTTTGTCTAATTTCTTTTATCAGGAGGCTTACTTTCATCCTTTGAAACGGTGCAAAGTTGGCTCGCGCTCGTTTTTATCTTGCTCTTTTCTGCAAAAGAATGAGATAAACATTGAAATTTCAACTGTTCTAAAAAAGTAGAATAACAACGGGCACGAAATTTAACAGTTACATGAGATGAGAGTAAGCTCAAGGACATCGTTATCGTCCCCGTTTACGCAATGAAAATAGTTTATGACAACTTAACATATCAAATATTTGGTCTACACAACTTTTTGATGCTTGTAAATAAGTAGCCTTCAGAAAGTTTCTAGTGACAACTCTTTGACTCCATCGTCAGACCTATTCACTGGTGGTACTTGTCATATTATTGCAATGTCATCAAACTGACATGACAGCCTTATGTTGATGACACCGCAATAATCTGAATTATGTAGACCGGACCAGCGAAAGTGGCCCTTAGACCGTTTCTAAAAAATCAAAAAAGAAATCTCCTGGTGTGCTCTTTGCGTATGTTTTGTAAAATGTATTGACCTCTTTTTAGTCAGCGGTAATATACTTATAGATTCAAATTATAATAGCATTCCCGAAAAAAAAATTTTTGTCCGTAATATATTTATTTTTCTTAAAAAATGCTTATAATCTCGAGTATATAGGCTGGGAAGGTAAAGACGAATCTTAACGACAGAAAAAATGTTTTATTTTTATCAGCCCTGTTTGTACATACTGACCCACTGCTGGGAACGGGCCATCTTCTCATTGTGAGAAGGGTCTCGAGCATTATAGACTGGTAAAATAAAGACGAATCTAAACAACAGATTCCAAGTCAAAATGAGATAAACTAGAACCTTAACGTAATTATATCCGAAACACCGAGTCCCTGTGAATCATTTTCTTAGTAGGTCTATAAAGAACATTATAATTTTATATTATGAATATCATAACAATATTAGTTGTTATTCATAACTATTAAATCTTTCATTAAAGAATCTATATAGGATCCTTATAATGGAGTATTAGATCTATAATATCATTCATCTATAACACAGCAGTCACGTGCTAGCCACGACGCTTGTACGTAGACTTATGAATTATACTTCATCACGCCTTCTGAGTGTGTGGTCTAGCTTATCTTATAATATGCCTTTATTTAACATTTCAATCACAGTTAAGTGTTTATTAGACAATTATTTTAATGGGTTAGTAATTGACGTGTCTAGCCCCATATTCGATATTGGATTTTTTAATAATTACCTAACCTAGAACTTTTTTAGATAATTGTTTGATTCATCATCATATTTCTCTTGTTCTTCTTACAAAGTATAACTTGTAACTACCTATATAATGTTATCTTCTCTTTTATAATAATTGATTAGATAAATTAAACGAAATTAATTCTGTCGCTCTGTCTGTTTGTTACTTTTTTACCACTAACAGCTTAACGCATCATGATGAAAAACACAGAACACTGTTCTGGTTTTGTAGTCAGCCAATCCACCGAATAGGGTCAATTTCTTTATATTATTTATAGATATTTATTTATATTTATATATACTTTTTTTTGTAAATATATACATATGATACATAGAAACACCCAGACACTGTTTTCAGCAAGCAGACATACTACCAACTGAGCCACAAGGCCAGTGAAAATAAAACGATAGTCCGTAAATACATAATATGGTTTCATTGTAGCATTCAGATGATTTTTAGGCAATGCCTTCCACTTTGTATATAAACTTACAAGTCATAGTGAGAAGTCAAAGTTATCTCTGTCTGAATCATTTTGTACCATATTATCGAACTGCCTGTTTATAAACCTTCATACATGATCCAAGTCCTCGACAATATGTCAGAGACAGCTGCAGGTGCCTAAACCAAACAATGGTCTGACCTTATAACGCGGAGGATCATTGTTAGCGCCTATAAGCGGGTGTTCCTCACATGACGCGCGGTATAGAATACAAATTGTCATAATTGACCTCTTGGCGTGTTGTCGTTTTGTACTTCCGACTGGATGAGTGTAGAACGGCCTTAAACTTGTGAATGGTGTGAAGAAACTGTTGAAGGTCTTTTAGTTGAAGTCTAAGCACCTAATTTTTATATACATAGGTCTCAGCCAACGAAACGGTATATATAAGTGGAGGACGATGACGGTAATGATGGGGTAACGTAGTGGGAAGAATAGAATATAGACTTTTTTGTTCGTAGACAAAAAATATCTTTGATACATTACCTAGCTGCATTGAAGTGGGATTATTGAAATCCACTAAAACTCTGTCATTGGCAGCCACTGCTGCAGCCGCTGCTTAACAGGATGTAGGTACTAGGATCTGTGTGGGACCGAACCGGTGGCTCCTTACGTTTTGCCAGAGTTATTCCGAGATAACTCGGGCAAAACGTAACTCCTTTACCTCTACAATTATTCAACCCACGTCGATGGCAATACCGCACCCTTGTCTTTCCTGGGTTCACTTAGACATGTTTTCAGATCAGAAGTCAGAAGTTTGAAAATTGAGAAACACCGAATGTTAGTTTTTACATAGCCTGGGCTTTTATAAATAATCTGCATGTAGTTTATGTATAGTTTCAAATATTTTTGTACACAATTTCGTAATAATCCGTCCAATCGTTTAGTTATGTAGAGTGAAATATTAGACAGAGATACTTTCGCTAAGATACATAAAAATATGAAGACTGGTATCTACAATGAAGTTCTTCCATTTTAACAACATATAACACTTCAGAGCACGTATAATTATGTTATAATCGATTACAGCTGTCCAAAAGTATTTTGTTTTATCTTGTATTCGTTTATTTCATCTTACCAAATACATATATCTAGCGATGCAGATTTAATATACTTAGATGTATGAATGTAGCGAGTGAACGAGATGCCACATCAGAAACTTGCTTGAGAGAGATTTAAATCGATACAAAATCAAAATTATTGTTTTAATTTAATAACATCTCAGAGCCATAATTACAATGAAGTAGCTACGTGCGGCCAAATGGAAAAAAATGTGTTGGTACCAATCAATGCAGCCAAATGAAAAAAATAGTTGGTATCAATGGTGTATTATACGTAGATAGGTTTTCCCTAGCTCTACGTGGCAAGCCTCAAGTAAGGTAATCGCCCGACTCGTCTTCAGTCGCGACACGTCGGGCAACGCTGTTAGACACGTATCGTGACTTTTGAACAGTGACAATACCATCTTGTGTGTTTAGAAAGTGCAACATCAAGATATATAAGGCCAAGATACTAAAAGGCCTTAAGGATGTGTCTTATCTTCGAAAGTTCTGAGAACTGAGACTTGCCATGCTTTTACTTCATATTCAATGGGTATCTCTATAGATAAAATCTTTTTGGTTGGTACCTATCAATTTTTATTACCGTGATTTTTTGCGAAATCAATCCGCTGTGCCTTTGATTAGGTATAAATTAATTGTTATAAGAAAAAAAAACATGTACCTACCTATACATGTATACTAATTAAGATTTTTTCCGGTTCTCAGCTGTATGAAAATTGGCCACAACGTTATCCTGATTTTTTTTCTTTTGAATCAATGTAGTTATCATTACTAAAAATATTCTATTTTACGTTCGTTCGCCATGTATCTATTAACTTCTTTAATTAGATTTATCTATTGCACTTACGTCTATCTGTGATTATTTAATTTCGTTAACAATAAAATTATCAGCGTTCTTAGAACGAGATTAGCAAAAAAAGTTGACTGAATTTAAATAAGCTATTCTCGTACACAAGTTTTCCTTGACACTAATAAAATGAGTGAATAATAAGTTTTATTTCATGAGATGAATATTGGATCATTGTAGGTAATTAAAAAATACAAATATTTGTATATAAATAAATAAATAAATATTTGTGGACATTTCACACAACGCCATCTAGCCCAAACTAAGCAAAGCTTGTACTATGGAACTAGATGGCTGATATAATACATATATACTTTTTTTTGTAAATATATACATATGATACATAGAAACACTCAGACACAGAACAAACATCCATGCTCATCACACAAATGTTTGCCCTGGGTGAGGATCGAACCCACGACCTTTCAGTTCAGCAGGTAGACGCAAACACACTGCCAAGTGAACCACAAGGCCAGTCAAAACAATTAGATATGCCAGGAGTAAACAGTACAAAATCAAAAGTCTTAACCTACTTACGTATTTATTGTATATGAACCAAAATGTGTTGAGATATTTTTAACTGACTTCCAAAAATGAAGAGGTTCTCAATGCGACTCCATGTTTTTTTTGCATGTTTATTACGCGATTACTTCGCCAATTATGAATTGATTTTGACGATTCTTCATTGGTTTAATAACTAATATTTTAGATATATACATAAATTTTATCAAAATCGGTTCAGTACCTACTTAAATTTTTAAAACAAAATAACTGGAAAAATATGTTATGTTCTTCCCTTCTCTTTTGTTTTCAACAAAATCAAAAGAGAGGGCATGATGGAACATGGCTCAAAATGTTTACCGCTAACTGTAATGGATGTGTTTTTTTTTTTAATATAGCCGATGAAACTGTGAAGGTAACTACAGAAAAATTTAACAACGCTTTGAGCTATTACACAATTACATAAATATAACACGCTATTACATAAATATACAATCATACGTGCTTACATAATAATATGTACATACTCACAAAAGTGGGGCGATGCCAACCTAGTCAAATTCAATGCTGCTAAAACGCAGGCGTGTCTATTCTCTGCAAAAAGGAGCCCATTCCAGCTGGCTCCTACTTTCCGGGATGTTGCGATACCGATTAAGGACCACCTCGAGCTCTTAGGCGTAACACTGACGTCCACCCTTAACTTTGGCTCCTATATTGAGTCTAAGGCTCAATTAGTTGCCAAAAAGCTGGGTATCCTTTCGAAGGTGCGTCGGTACTTCACGCCGGAAGAGCTGCTTACGCTATACCAAGCACAAGTTCGGTCGTGCATGGAGTACTGTTCGCACCTTTGGGACGGATCTGCTAAGTACCAGCTCGAGGAGTTAGAGACCATTGAGAGGCGTGCTAAGAGGCTCATTTGTGACGATTACCTTGTCCGGACTAAGCTTCAAAGTTTGGAGCATCGTCGCAAAGTAACTAGTTTGTCGGTTTTTTATCGTATACATTTCGGTGAGTGTGCGTCTGCTTTGCATGATCTCATTCCCCCATGCCCATTTTTCTATCGGACTGCAAGAAGCATGAAAAAGCGACATCGGGATATCAACCATATAGGTTGATATTCCGAAAACACGTACGAAACGCTTTGGCTCCACTTTCATTGTACGTACTGCCAAACTGTGGAATGCGCTTCCTGAATGGGTCTTTCCGACTGGATATAATCTAGGTGTCTTCAAATCGCGAGTGAATAGGTTTCTTCTAGGCAAGCGCGCTCCATCGTAGACCGTATTTTTTTTTTTTTTTTTTTTATCAGCCCTGTTTGTACAAACTGTCCCACTGCTGAGAACGGGCCATCTTCTCATTGTGAGAAGGGTTAGGCCATAGTCTGCCACGCTGGCCAAGTGCGGGTTGGCAGACTTCACACATCTTCAAGATCATTGAGAACTCTCAGACATGTAGGTTTCCTCACGATGTTTTCCTTCACCGTTTGAAGTTGGCGGCAATCAACAATACGCACATAACTTAGAAAAGACAGAGGTGCGTGCCGTGGGATTCGAACCCAGGACCTGCGGATCGCAAGTCAGACGGTCTCACCACTAGGCTGCCGTGAACTCGTGTAGACCGTATACTGTCACTTAACATCAGGTGAGTTGACGGTCAAGCGCAAGCCTATCTTCGAATAAAAAAAAAAAAAAATATCCTCCTTCTTGGATACTCTGGTTGTCTGAAAGAAATCGTTTTTAGTGAAAGTACTATATTTTGTTTATCTATGAAGGTTTTTTGCATTCTTTTGGTGTCTAGAAAGTTTTTGTATTGTGTAATTGTAATATTCATATTCATTTATTTCGTAATTCACAGTTACACGTCAAAAATAATATATCTTTTAATTAAAATAAAGCAAGTATTGCATTATATCAGACCACACTAGGTACTGGTACTAGAGTACCCACCTTAGGAGTACCAAGTTCAACCTTAATAAGTTACCTATATGTGAATATTGTGGTTCATTATAATTTTTTACTTTTAAAACACAAGTTAAGCTCAAGCTTCAGGTCAATCGCCCTCTTTGACGTATCTGTCTACGTCACTTCGTTATTATTTCCATCAAATTACTACCGACAAACAAAAAAAAAACAATGAATCGTTATTCCAATAAGGATAAAATAAAGGTTCTTTGTTTCCTTTGAAAATTGATAGTCGTTAACTAAAGTATGCAGTATAAAATATTTCCAATAAAACTTCATAAAAGGTATTATGAGTATTATGTTGTAACTATTATGTATGCAAACAATGCACGATGACCTTCGAAACAGTTTGATGTAGGTTTTGTGTTGGGATTCAAGGTTGTATTCGAAATAGCTTAAAATATTATTTAAGTAACTATTTAGGTATTTTAGGTAATCGGTCGTTTGATTACTTAAATTGGAATTCTAAAATTATATTTCGGTAGAGTACTCGTAGGTTGGGAATATTGTCACACAATAACTGAATTGAAGTTCCTTTTTCTAACCAACTGCTCATAAATGAAGATAGTTTCTTGCGAACTGTGTCACAGTGCTGAGGGCTCCAGTATGTGTTCCTCACGAGAACCCAAAGCCCTCCGTTTAGTACTAAGTTAAGCCACCAGGGGTGTTTTAGTTGCATCCCCGACGTACAACGCAGTCGAGTATCTTTTGAAAGATTTCCTCCTCGTCAGAAACAGTCTGTCTATAGACGTGTAGATCTTGTCATAATATCAAGGTACTATAAAACTATGAGACATCGACTTGTATGATGTCAAATAAAATTATATCTAACTGAATGTTATGAAAAATGTGCAAATTAAAAAAAAAAACTGTATGTATAACAGATCAAAAAAGTCTACCTGTTTAGGCTTCAAGAGGTAATAAAGAATACATACGTACATGCTAAATTATCTTTCTTCTTAGATAGTCGGGTAAAACCTGCTTTTGTACATTCCACGACATCAAATCTTATTGTAGTAAGTACGATGAGCATTTTCTCTAGGATGGAAGATATAATAATATAAACTGTTTGTTTATTTGTTTTTTTTTTTTTTTTTTTTTTTATCCTAGCAATCCTCCAATGTAATTTTTTGGAGACTTTTTTATCCATCTACTCTTCCATTCCAGTTCTCGCTTGTTTGCCTCTCGTACTTTCATTCTAGCTCTTTCATACTGACCTTTCAATCTTTTCCTCTTAAGTAAGTAGTTTACATAATTATCCTAATCTAGTTATATCTATTACATAAGTCTTTATTTTTTACAGTTACTTATTCTATAGTGGCTTAACTATTCTATTATATCCATGCTTACACTACTTATATATTTTATTACTAATAAGCACGATTTTTATGATACGCATTATAACCTACATGTTATGATGTTATCATAATTATTTATTTGCTTTTATTCCTATTATTTACTATATATGCTAAATTTACACAGTACTCTAAAAATAAGTTTCTATTCTTGCCGTTTATGATGCTAGGTAAGTTTTCAGCCACCAGCTTACAGTCTAGTATATTTTCCACGTTGTACCTTTCGCGATAGAAATTTGGGCAATCTAGGAGTATGTGGGGGACTGACTCGCTAACCTCTGGATCGCAGGTGCACGATGGACTCTCTTTGCACTTGAATCGCTTCAAGTACTCCGAGAACCCACCGTGCCCCGTCAATATTTGGGTTGTCAAGTTTGTGGGCTCAAATTTTCGTATAACTTTGTACGCCGCCACGGCATTTGGGAAGAAAAGTTTTGTTACGGAAGCTGTTCTTCCGGCTGCATACCTACGGTTCCATTCGTCGAGCGAGTCCATTCGGATTTTTCGCTTAACGAATGAAACCGGGCAGCTGTCGTAGTCAGGAGTTTCCCCGGAGTCCAGAGCGGCCTCTTTTGCTAACTCATCTGCCCTTTCATTTCCCTCTAATCCTGCGTGAGCTTTTACCCAAAATAAAGCAACAACTTTATTCTGTTGATAAATTTTTCTTAGGTTTTTTCTTGTTTCTACTGCTAAAGGATGGAGGGAACCGAAGTTGACGATGGTCTGAAGTGCCGCTGTAGAGTCGCTGTAAACTCCAAATGAAAGTCCTTGGGTGTTGTGGATTTCCATTGTTGCCCTACATATGGCCAAGAGCTCAGCCTGGTAAACAGTACAGTGGGATGGCAAGGTAAGCTTGAGAGTTTTCGTTTCAACCTCACCATTCCAAATGGATAGTGCAGCCCCAACCTTTCCCTCAATCTTACTGCCATCTGTGAATATGCGTGTTCCAAAGTTGCTGTTTGTATCTACTAGTTCTCGAGTTTCCAAGCTAGTGTACTCCAGATCCATATGTTTGGCAGGGTGGGGAGCCTCCAACGCAGATATCAGTCGTTCGATCTCTCCCCCCTCAAACTCAGACTGGGTTACCCCTTTCTTGGCCTTATACAATGAGGCAGCCTCGCGTACACGTAGATCAAGGGGAAGCATTCCAGCCAGAATCAGCGCTGAGTTGAGAGAGACCGTTCGATAAGCTCTACATATTTTTAGCGCGAAACTTCGTTGAACCGAATTTAGCCTTCTCTTTATCCCAATTTTGTTAACAGCTGGTGCCCAAGCGCTGGCGGCGTACAATAATATTGGTTCCACTGTAGCTATATAAATTGTGCGGATAATTTCGGGATGAAGCCCCCAACTGACCTTTGCCGCTCTCGTTAACTGTTTTTGAATGCCTATGGCCTTTTTGCATATATTGGTTACGTGAGACTTAAATGATAGCTTGCTGTCTATTGTCAGACCCAGTACCCTCATTTCGTTTGTCATCCCAATGTCTATCCCGCCCATGGTCAGGCGAGGTGTGTCGTATTTGAGTTTTCTGGTTATAACCATAGCACTTGTTTTGTGGGGAGCAAACTTAAGTTTGTTTGCGACACCCCACGCCCGAACATATTCAAGAGCGACACTGGCATCTCTTTCTATTGTCGATGCAGTTTCTCCGTCAAAGACAAGGATCATGTCATCTGCAAAGGCTTGAGAATAAATTCCCTTGTGTTCTAAGCCCTTAAGTAATGGGTCTAACAACAAGTTCCAAAGTGTTGGTCCACCTATAGAGCCTTGAACACAGCCTTTATTTGTATTTTTGGTGCATTCGTGACCAGCATACCTGACTCTAACAGTTCTGCCACTAAGGTAGCTGTCAATCACCTTTCTTGTATTTCTTGGACACTTTTCCTCAGCCAGCCGGACTCTTATCGCTGGCCACCAGGCGCTGTCAAAGGCTCCCTCTATATCCAGTGAAACTAGTGTGATAATTTTCTTCGCTTCAAGCTTCGATCGAATATATTGCATCAGTATATAGAGGGAGTCCTCGGTACTCCCTCTATATACTGATGTATAGAGTACTTGCTTCGGCAGTACATATACTAAAATTGGAACGATACAGAGAAGATTGTTTATTTGTTTATCCACGTTGTCAGTTATCAGTGTCAGTACTTACATACTTAATTTCCTCTGAGAGGTGGATAAAACGGTGGAAAGACTCTATATGCCTACGTTCCTTACGAACTACTAGTTAACATAAATTATCTTCACATAATACCTACACATAAAACGTTCATTAGGCCACTTTGGTCCCATGAACTTCACTACTGGACATAGGCAGGCCTTTCGCTTTAAACACCACGCAATCTGTTCTTCAGCTTTCCGTTTGCAAACCAATACTAACTGCCACAATCTTACAAATACCTAATTACTCTCGTGCAGAAGTTAATATTAATTTCTTTGTGTTTTTATGACATTTTCACGACTAAGCAGTATTTGACATCTTTAATAGTCTCTCATTGCAAGAAAGTAAGAAGTAAGGTCGAGACAGGGAAAAGTTAATGTTATTAGGGTTCCGTACCTCAAAAGGAAAAAACGGAACCCTTATAGGATCACTTTGTTGTCCGTCTGTCTGTCTGTCCGTCTGTCCGTCCGTCCGGGTGTCAAGACCTGTATCTCGGGAAAGCGTGAAGGTATCGTGTTGAAATTAAAACCATATACGCAGATCATGGCGTTTACAAATTATTACATACTTTTATAAACTAGTTTATAATGAAAATGATTTTATAGAGACTTTTATACTTAGGTTATGGCAGAAGATGAGTCTGTAAGGAAACACACACACCTGCAGATGTGTCCATAACTGTGACGTCATAGAACTGTTAAAACTTTTATCCCTCTAGTTCAATGATAGAACCGTTGAAACGAAATCTGGCCCATTTTATAGAACTTACTACACAAATTGGCACCTGGCGACGGACACTTTAATATGCTGCAGCATATTAAAGTGTTCGTCGCGACAAGACTACGTCCTGTAGTAGTTTCAATAATTGTACCGTTGACCTAGAGAGATAAAAAGTTTTAACAGTTCTATGACGTCACAGTTACGGACACACCTGCAGGTGTGTGTGTTTCCTTACAGGCTCATCGCCTGCCATGACCACAGTATGTAAATTAACCCAAAATGAAAATATCTCATCCGCCGTTATGTAATTTTTGCGTTAGCGTGACTTGTCGGTTTTTTTAAAGAAATAAAGTTCTTGTTTTCGCCGTCGCGGTCGGCGTGGCGCGACTCATAGATGGCCAGGCGCGAAGTGGCGGGTGATTTAAAAAGTCTTTGGTTTACAGCACTTACGTCTTTTAACACAGATTTGCACGTATGTTAGTTTACTTAGATTACGAGATAACGTTAATATGTAACATAAAATGTCGATGACCATTGCAAAGCATTCAATGATTCATAGGTATATTAATCACTGTTACATTTCTTATTAATATTGCAAATTCTCGAGATTATAAAAATGTATGTAACATGTATTACTGTATAGTATCTTGCATGCTTATAACATGAAAAGTCTACAGTACTACGGCGTCTATAGTCGTGAGAAGCGTTAGTTTTGTAGTAAATTTTTAGAGTTTATTTTTTTTGTACGAAATAGATCTAAGTATGTACCTATCTACCTAAAGTGTGAATATTATGTGTAAAAATCACCAGTTACGTGAAAAATATGTATCAGTGGTAAAATATTAGTTACCTAAACATAGTGTTTATAAATAATACTTTTTTTGTGCATGGTTACACAATCCGCAAATTTGGAGTTGGGGACAACAGAGAGGGAGAGATCTAGTTATATTATACTTACTTATTTTTATCATTCACTACCTATTGCTATTTCACTTTAATCTATAAAATTTCTACAAATAAAAAAAAGAAAAAAAGATCTAGTATATGTATCATCGATCGTAGATCGTTGACTGTTTATCTAATAAAAATATAAAATAATTAAAAACATTAACCTGAAAAACCTACCTGTTTAGTAGATAACTAGTTAAAAAACAGATAAATAATTCGGTAATGCTGACAATTAAAATTTTTGAGCTCAAATGCCCACAAATTTGCATTATAATTGGATTTCAAACCACAGTTTGCTGCTTGTTTATAGATACGTAGCTTTTGCACTAGTCTACTATATCAATTAAGCATGACATACCATTTACCATTATTTTGATATCCCTCACCAACCTATCTAGAATTAGCCCAAAATTACATTATTACCGAAAATTATTCACATAATCATTATGCGTTCTACGAGCAACTGCTACGAGTGGTTTGCCTATATTGGAAGTACATGGACCATTATGGACTAAAGTTCCATCCATCTAAACTAAGTATCTAATAAAAAAGGGTCAATAATTTTACTCAACAAGGAAAACAAGAAACCAATCGAAGCAAATGATAACAATCCAAGCATAGTTGCGGTCAGCGTGACGATCGGCGACCGTGCGCCCCTCGTGTTGCCGTCACGCTCCGTCTGCTGCGACCTTTATCGAATTACTAACCGATTGGAATTATATAATTTTTGTAAATACTATAATTCTGCGACTCTTGCGCTGTTATTACAAAAATATGGCCTTAGATCATCAAACTGCGCGATGCACTTTTAACTATTTCGATAGTTCATTACTCATAGATTACTTTTAGGGGATCTTTACCATTATTTGATTATAAATTGCTTTTTAAGATTTTGATGAATTTGCACGTAAATACGGGCAAACTAGAAAATATAGACAGTTGCGAAAAAACCAAACTGAAGTGCTTATAAATAAATCATCTTCCTTTGTTTAATGTTTAAATCGTTATCACTAATATTTGAATTTGATCTAACCTAACTTAAAATACTCTTACGCTATCGCTTGGTAAAGTGAATCAGACTCGTAAGATCGCTCCTACGTAGCCCTAAAATTATGGACTACGATTCCTACGATACAATGCTACGACACCGACACCACCGATGTTGTAGGAAGAATGTTAGTAATTGATCCATAGGCTTACAATGTAGCTTATCCATCAAAAAAGTTTTCGAACTTGTTTAGTACTAAATAAACCATGTATAGAGACACACATAAAAGTCTAACCAAAATGTTTTTTCTTTGTTTCAGCAATGTCGGCCGATGGGTCGACGACGGACATCAATGCTTTGCTCAATGACACAGGTAAGAATTGGTTTCGTGTATTATTTTTACAACAAAAGAAAAAATAAATTAATATTTTATTTGTATATCTCTTTTAAGTATGCGATTGTTACTGACATCTATCATGACACATCGAAATTAAGTACTCACTAGACTTTTCTCACAAGTTCTGAAAAAATTTCATAGATGGCGCTATGTACAAGTTAATGTGCCATCTATCGGCAACATCGAACACTATTTAG
The DNA here is from genome assembly GCA_947563715.1 of Lycia hirtaria. Classification (NCBI taxonomy): domain Eukaryota; kingdom Metazoa; phylum Arthropoda; class Insecta; order Lepidoptera; family Geometridae; genus Lycia; species Lycia hirtaria. Next base: position 9,342,956 of record OX387379.1, on the reverse strand, counting down.
ACGAAACGTCAACTTAGAGTAATCAGCAAACAACGATAGATGGCGCTGTACATACTATTTTTCGTGTCATAACATAGATGGCAGTTGTATAGTTGTATAGCCTTCAATGGAGATATTAAACCACAAAACCAAACCATCCAAACATTAAGCTACTGGTACTAGTCACTAAGCCGATAGATGGCACTACTATTTTGTTGTACACACATCCAACATAGATGGCGTTAACAACTCTGAAAGCAATAAAAAATACTATTCAAGACATTGACGAAATAACATTTTTTTGAAATACTTGATAAGAAAGGATATAATAAATTACTATTTTTTTTCTTAAATTTTGCTAGCATTTTACGATGCGCGAAAGGTAGGTATTGCTTCTTGTCTAGCTTGGTCATTTTTATTATAGGCACATAGGTACTTATTTACCAGAGAGGAATATTATTATGTAGGTACCTACTGGGAACTGTTTACCCACCAGATTATTTTGGGTTCTTAGCAATTTGTAGATGAAATCTTAAAAAAATCTAGGACTTCCAAAGGATTTCCCTACTTATCAATGACGTCAATCTTCCATTTATAATTCAATTAGGACCAGTGGCTACACTGGTAATTTTTACTTTTGTTGCTATCGAAATAAGGTTCACGTTATTGAAGCCTCTGAGTCATTAGTTGAAACATGCCCTCACGTATCGTATAATGAATGAAGTACATATGGAGGTGATAGTTACTAGTAACTCATTGATATGAGTAGTTGTAAATCACTGTTAGATATACTGTACCTACTTGTGGAAACTATCAAGAAGTGATGATTCAAGATTGTGAGAAGCCTACGGATAACAAGCCAGATGGTCCTAATTAAGCTGTCGACACATCCGAAATGTAGGCACAGAAGACTTATAAAGTACTACCTACATAATTTATTATGAGATACATACTGTAGTTCCATTGATATCATAAACATACCAGTTAATACGAGTACCTATCTAGTAGGTAGGAAGGTAAAGTAGTAGGTACCTACCTACCATAGGTAATATTTAGCAGTTTATCTTTGGTCGTTTGGTTGCCTAAAAATGCAATAAATAAGTATAAAATAAGGAAAAATGCACAAAATTAATTAAGTACCCCTTTTCCGTGAAAGACCCGATATCATTATAAATAATTTTAACGTGATTCCCCATATATAATATATTAGGTAGTTTACCTATCAAAACACAGGGAAAACCACGCTTGGCTACCTACCTACCACATACGGTCTGTTAACCGACACATTGTTATCAAACATCATATCATTGTTATTTACTTATTTAATTTTGAGGTAAATTTATTGGTTATGTTAATAACTGTATTGAAAATTCCAGTTTATGTCACTAACATTAGCCTACTATATCTACATTAATTGTTTTGCAGTATATAAGTATCAACTTACTTCCATTCTTCACGAGAACTAATTTTACTGCCTACTCCTTAACATATTTAACCGACGTATTTTGCCATATTTCATTATACATATGACATCAGTTTTAATATGTGCCTGGGGTACAAGTCTCGACTTTTCGTATCGCCCGAACTCGGTTGATAAGTTGATTTAAACAGCCAGTATGGATAATGTCGATTAGTACAAAGTGAGTTAGTATCACGTTTTGTGACCTCCATAATATTGTGTTAATTTGTCGTGTAGGTACAGACATAAACAAACACTTTAACTTGTTCTGTATTAACCCAACTTTGTCCATACTGACTGTATGAATTAACTTATTAACCTAGTTCTGTCCAGTCCTGGATTTGTCAATAGGCCGTATAGGCCGCGGCCTAGGGGCGGCAGCGTCCTAGGGGCGGCAGATTGAACTAGGATATCGATTTTCAAGATCAGTAGGGGCGGCAAAAATTTTATAGCCCACTGGCGGCAAAAGTGTAAATCCGCCACTGGTTTTGTCGATAAGAAAAGTCGAGACTTGCACCCCTCCTGTTGTATATAAAATGAATCGAGCGACCAAATGGCGCATCTGTCTTTATTAGTACGCAGACTTACTGATTTAGCAATCTGTCTGAACAATCCGAGGGTGGAGCCTTAATCATAAACCTACAAAACATCTTTCAAAGAGTTCCCTGCGTCAAAAAATTGCTTTTATGATTTATTTTAATTTATTGGGTAATAATGTGGGTACATTCAACTACATTCGTCCTAACAATGAACATAAAACTTTGAAAGTGACATTTTTATAGTAATATAAGTTGATTACTCAGTTGAAATAGGACCCATAAGTACTTGCATTACTCTATGCGTTGGTTTTAGCTGACGCTTGCGTGTGGTTTCGCTTGTAATTCTACACTGGCGCCATGGGTTCCATAGTAACATATTGCCGACATGCTGCCGCCGTAGAAACAGGGAAGTATCGCGTTACGTGTAGATAGGTAATTGTTTTTACCTCTGCCGTCGACCGTTTGGCTTCAAACTTCGATTTCAAGCTTCGACACTCATTGAAAGTAGAATTACAGGATATGTAGGCTATTAGTAAGGGCCAGAGACGAATGACATAATCAGAAGTAAGTCAACGCCTAGCTGGAGGCTAATACGGGTTGATGATGATTGTAATAAATTAATGACAAGTATTAATTAACTAAGATGGAAAAGAGGGAAGCCTTTACCACGCAGGAGTGGGGCAGTATAGCCTTACAATTAAAGAAACAAGTAATACCGACAGCAAAATGTAAGCTACAATGTCTGCGTTATAAAAGTATATTTTATGATTAAATGGGACGATGTAGTGGAAGATGGAACACGCTTGCCTATAACACGCCTCTTCATTCTTGTATCGAAGATCAAGATTGAATTTATTAGGAAACACCGAAGCTGGAATGGCAGATTTTATTAAAATACATAGTCTCAAAATCGCATCATACGGACGTTTATAAAGTTTACTGGGTCTTCAAAACTAGATTCACAAGATGTTTTTTTATATTCTGTGATAGTAGCAAAAGAATCCCGAGCAGATGTTAGAGACAGGTGGTCCAAAATATTAGTTGAGGTGAGGACAGACAAGCTGGTTTAAGACATGTGATTTAAAATTTTTATGATTTGTAGTGAGACTAGTTACTGTTGATAGTAGAACTACCCAGGGTTCGTTTGGACAAGAGGACAGCTGACCTCTATGCGTTTCTCATAAAACAAGAGAAATCTGTTTTCTATCCCTAAATATTATATAATATATTGTTTGAAGTGTCCACAAATATTTATTTATTTTATTTATATTTATTATCCAATACCTAAATAATATTTTATTCTAGTCATGTTTTGATCGAGAGTCGACAATCTTTTTCTACTGAACCCTGATTTTCGCGATTTGAGAATTGTAACTACATAGCAAATAGATCTCAATGATGAGAACTATTAAATTGGCCTCGCTTAGTACAGTTGGAAACATCATTATGTAGGTGAAACCGACATTTTTCTTTATCCCAGCGGCTCCATACATAATGGTATAGTATCTATTGTTACGTTAGTTACGCCCAAATGGCCCTGCAAAGATATAATAGCTTCTATAGGCTGTTACATCAGTGGGTTAATCTCAGCATGCCTATGGGTTGGTAGTGTAATATACCTACCAGCGGTATGCATGCTATTCGTGTCATTGAAACATATTTACGCTGGTATTTTACAGTGAAATCATGGAATTATTTGCTATAATAATTATATTAATTACCACACATACAGTCTCACTGATCGCACGCAATATTAGTAACCGTGATTTCAAATAATTTTATTAATATATAAAACTATTGTGAATATTGTTATTGTACACAATGTTGATAGACTTAAATAAATAAATAGAAAAGCGAAATACCAAACTTCATAAGAGCATGATCTAGAATAATTTAATTGTTTTAAATCATCTATTTTTCACAGGATGTTATGTTACGAAGAAGTGGATTACTTTAATATTTGGAAGGGTTGTAATATTTTTATAAAAAAACGTAGCCTAAAACCCTGAAATATTAGAGAAGTAAAGAAAAATCTAACAAAAAAATTTTGGGACATCAAAATGGTTCAAGCCATTTAGGCTGTTAGAGGTTATATAGAAACATACATATATACTTACATACAAGCATACATACTCAAAAAATATAACCCTCTTTCTTGCGTAGTTTGATAGAGGGATACAGTGGTGCATATCAGTCAGTTGTAGTCTAAGAGAGATACAGTGGTATCACAGTCAGTTATGAATTTTCCAGTTGATATAAAAATATCGCGTAGGTTAACAACCGTCACATTTAGTGAACTACTTCTCCACCAAGTAAATAACACCTAAAATATCATCATAATATTTATAAAACACTGTCTATTGACGCAGTCACAATATTTTTAGCGTACAAAAACAAAAACAGAGTTAAATGAGAACCATATAGCGTTACTATGTATATGAAATAACATGTTAATCAATGAGATACAAATAGAAAACACTAATGATGAAACGTTGCGCTAATTTCCTGACAAACAAGATTATCAGGTCGAATGTGACAGGGCATGGGACTATTCCATTTCCCATTTACTGTTAAAGATAATGAAATTGAAACCAACAGAATTTGTCATTATCGTAATTGTTGCCGGCATTGCAAACATATTATAATCATCATCATCCGCAGCATTCCCTATCCCTCTGCTGGGTACAGTCTCTTTTCTTATCATGCCCATTTGCCTGAATCCCGTGTCAAACGAGTCCAGGTTCGACCCGCGATAGAGAAAATCCATCCATCCATCCATCTTGAAACGGGACTAACTATGGTTGGTTTCCCTTGTATTGGCTTCCGCTCCATCACAACTTCACCGATATTCACTATCTGCAATGTATGGTTTTACTCGTCATTAAGAAAGCTTTTATTAATAACAATTTAAATCAATAAATTAAAGGGCTTTCCGCTCGATGACCGATCAACAACTTTGTTACCCAGAGGAAGTGCAATATCGAAGTCCTCGTTCCAATCATAGAGCTAGAGATAAGTGAGTCACCAGGTTAAGGGTGTGTCAGTTATTATTGTAGCTCCTTATCTCACCCCCAACGGCTCGCAATAATACGGGTTATCACGTCTCATTGACGTCAACAGATAGATTATGGAAAATATTTTTACAGAAAATTTAACGCAACACCTACGTCTGTGCTTTTGTGATCCGTTTTTCCATAAACATGCTTTTGTTTCGCAAATTTTGGAATTCGCCGTTTATAATTGTTTGCTATTATTAGGTATAAGCTACACGTGATGGTGAATTTATACTATTCTTATATACCGACGTAATTCAGACACGTTTTCATTTTATCCAAGAATGTTACTTCCTTTGTGTGGTAATTTAGAAGGCAATTAAAAGAAGGTTATTTAGCTTTAATACGAGAAACTAACTACTTGTCGTGGCACGTTTCTTTTGCATTGAAGCATAGTATAATACGATATAGGCACAAGTTAAACTGAAACAATCGACTTCATTTAGTACACCCTCGAACAAAATCATATAAGTAATTGGAGAAAGCTAATGAAACACTCAAGTAAAATTGATTAAAAAAATATGAGACCACAAAGAAGCTATATGAAAAACGATTTAAACGATTAAAATGTTTTTTTCTTTAAATCTATAGAAATTAATTAACACATCAAAAACAAAACAACATAATATAGTCAAATATAGAACTTCGAAGTCGATCTTTTTAGACCGACTAACAGTCTAACTTTTAATGTTGCCTAAGATATTCGCGATTGTTACTAATTGAAATGAAATACATTTTAACGCATTTATCGCGTTTATTTTACACAATACCGATAAATTTAATAAATGATGTTTATTATTATTATGTTCTAACTCATACCTACTTACAATAGTTATTTGTGCAACAAGAGAGCAAAGTCGTTTTTTGCTGCGAGTGCTGATTTTGAATCCTGAGTGTGGCGAGGGATTCAAAGGCACGAGATGCAAAAAACTTTGCTCTCGTGTAACACACATAACTTTTCACTTCAGCAGCGAGAACACTTTAGGAGATAATAAATACTCACAGGTTAAATATCAGTTTTATTTGCAGTAAATACTTATTTTCGTTTAAATACAACAATAAGTTAAAAATTCAATAAATTACATTAAAATACATAATTATCTTTTTGCAAAATTTCTTTAGTTAGTACGAAATTCCGAACGTGTTTGTCTTTGAGGTCGAATTCAAAATCAGAACTTCGAAAGGGCTGGTCTTTGTCTCTCTCTCTTTCTAATGGCGGGAAAGAGATGTGAATGTTTCGAATTGTTTGATTAACCCAAGGCTGACTAAGATATTCGCGGCTTTCTGAAAAAAAAATTAAAAAGTTACTTTGTCTCACTCAGTGAGCAAAATGCGATTTTGCTCACTGATTTCAGGCAGCAAAACCTACATGTTTGAGCTACTGAAGTGAAAATAATATTAACAGAAGTCATGGACTTACATACTTAACTTAATATTGTAGCTTCATCTACGTAAAAGATTTTTCAAACTTTGGCCCCATTTTTAAACGACTTCCAAAAAGAAGAAGGTTCTTAATTCGGCTGTTTTTTTTTAGTATGTTTGTCCACCATTATTCCGCCAATGTGAATTGATTTTGATGATTCTTTTTTGTTTGGTAGGTCATACTTCAAAGGTGATCCCGTATAGATTTTATCAAAATCGGTTCGTACTTTGTTTTTTTTTTTACAAAATGACAGGAAAAATGACATTCAAGTAAACGAATTTCGTATTTTGAAGTCTGTTTTTTTAAACTATAATTTTTGAACACCATAGCCTCCTTAGATTTCAAAGTTTTTAAAATACTTTCTTATTTGTGCATCCACCGCACTACATATAAATATACCCTGGATCCCTAAAATCTACAGCGGTTTTAGTTTATATGTTGTCTATTTAGTCAATGAGTTAGTCAATTGTTAAGAACAAAGTCTATTATAGATAGGTACCTATTATAGGTATTATTATATAGTTTCCTATGGCTAAGTATAAAATTTATCCTCTATGCATTATATCTGAGCGAGTTACCCATCTGCTTCTATAATTTTTCTGTTCGTCATTGACAATAATTAGGTATAAATATATGTATACTTATTGTTGATACATTTTATAATAATAAAATGATTTGCTTAATAACTGACCAATATAGGTTTTCTAGAAGGAATGTGTTAATGGCAAAAGTCATAGCGGTATTTTTCGTTCGTTGCTGGAATAAGTAATTTTCCAATCATTTTCCACATGTGAAAATTATGTTAATGTATAAATAATATTACGTTTAGTATATATTTCAATGTAGGTGATTAGGATAGTTTTTAATATTAATTCAGAGGTAGAATTTTCTACTAATATATTATAATGGATTTGGTAAATATTCCGCGCTCATTTTACTAATGCTTTTGTTTTGTCCTTTCCTTGGACATGTTCATTGTGTGTGTTGTTTAAGTTACTATGTGATTCAAATAAGAGTATGATTAGCTGTCGGTTACATACAAGTATACACTTACCGTCAGTGGAATGTAGTTCTTGTATATGAGTACATATAAAATTTACACGACTGAAGTAGAGTCTGTAGCTACGCAACGCAACGTCGCTTAACATCAGGCGAGTTGGCGGTCAAGCGCAAACCTATTTCTACATTAAAAAAACTTGCTTACTATACTCTAAAGCAACCTATGCTGGCTAAACTCGATTATGTTCATATATTATTTTTTCAATACAATAATCTAAAGGAATTGTGGTTGTGATTTCTGATTGAAAGCCAAAAGTAGATGGCATTGTGGTGGACCCGACTTGACTAGATGGTGTAAAGGCAGTATCCTTCCTATTTGAATCGCAGTTTATGTTTTATTATATTTTTAGGTATCTATTATTGTTTTGTCATGTTATGTTTGTGTATATCATTATTCAAGCATTTTTGTTTTCTTTTATTTCAGAATCAGATCTCACGAGCCTATCGCATGTTGGTAAGTCACATAGAAATCATATTTATTTAATGTCACATAATTATATATACATTTTTTGTTTCGATAACTATTGTCTTACTGAGATCTAACTGAATTGTGAGCAATTCTAAATTAATCAGTCATCATTACAAAAAAAATACAAATATTTAAAAACAAACAACAAAATAAATATATGAATGAGAAAAAAATATCAATCAATTTAAAAAACAACAACAACAACAACAACAACACACAACAACAACAACAACAACACAACAAGTGGTACAAGATTCTGGATTCTAAATTGATAGAATTCGATCGATATGTTGATTTATGACCATAGTATGTCGATTTATAAATAATTAATTAACATAGATGTATCTTTATTCGGGCTCTATTCTACACTATACACATCCTATTTTAATACATAAATTAACGACTATACAATATTGCGCCAAAGATTATAAAATAGATTATTAAAAACGCTCATTAATGGTATTTTCTTATTGTCAGCAAATATATACCTAAGTCAAGGAACTTTAGAAGCGTAAGACAATGATTTGAATACAAGCATTTGATGAATTAGACAAATAACGATTACATAAAGAGGATGTTTTGGAACTGGCGTGGCACGAGGCACTAAACTCAAAATAAACTGTTCTTCATATTTGGAAACAATACGGGAATCTACTTTGTCATCTGACCATTGCCCCTTCGTTGCGCAGATTAATACATTGCGATTCTACAAAATCAGCAATGTATCTCGAAATCTAGTGTTGTGTAAGTATGATGTAATAATGTCAATTGCGTTTTGTATTGACATGGTGCATGAGTTTGACATTCGCCTAATGATAGATTGAAGGTTTTAACTATAATATTTGTTTCGGTTGCTATGTTGTACGTACTAATGTTTAGCCTTAGCCTGGAAAATTAGGTCATTGAGAAAATACTCTTAAGTATATCTCAAATATCTAGACTAACTAAGACAAAAAACTAATTAACATAATAAAATACTAAGTTGTGTTATTTATGTATTTCAAGTGTAGAAAAGAAAACAAGCATTTTAAATACTTAGTTTAACAATAGCGTTCGAACGGAATACTCAATTATATTGGAGATGGATAAAACAATTACTGAAATTGACATCTATTCCATGCTGGACGCGGAGAGAGAGAAAAACCGGACTCTTCCCGAGGATACTGTAAAACTCAGTTAAGGGGCTTGACTTGAGTTTAGTTATAATAATAAAATAACAACAATAACATTATTGATAAATTTACAGCTTTACACTCAGAGAATTGGCGTACAAGTAGGTGATGGGCTGACCCCATGTTACTGCAAGCCAACATTACAGCTTACCCTCAAAATACCGTCTCCCTACCATTAAACTCTCTAACAACGGTTAAATATGGTTTCAAATGACGCCATCTGCTTTCCCTATAAGGGAAAATAGGCGTGATTTTATGTAATGTAAGTAAATATGACATTTTATGGGCTCTTCCCTAAGATACGTCCCCAAGAATTGAGAACTTCTTTCTATTTCTAAATTGGTTAAACGTCTAAATCAAATACAAAAGTTTATATTGCATTGGCGTCTTCCGCAAATACATTCCCGCGTCAATACTTATGCCAATCATTTGATTAATGTTTAGACTAGACTTCCTAGTCAACAAACACTTGTTTCTTTAATTCAATTTAGTGTATAAATTTATCGTAAATTAGCATTAACAGGTATTTTAATCAATAGGCTTGTTGGTATGGAGACTTGACTCTGTATTACCTTCATACTAGTTTTGTTTTGCGGTCACATCTGCGCATATTCTTTATATAGGATCTAGCGACATCAAAACTTCAAAGTTGATCAACGCAGTTTACACGAGATAAAATAGAAGCATACAAAATGATACATTTCCCTAAATTTCTATGCCATTGTGGTGAAAAGAAGCTTCCATTATTCAAAGCCATACTGAATAGAGAGAGACTCACGTTTTATTTTATCGAAACATGTACCGCTGAATAAAGCCTCTTGTGACCTCTCCGACAGAAGCGCTATTGGTCTCAATTATAAGCTATCATGTAATGAACGAGACATTTTCATTGAGAGCCATTAAATAATACAAACATTGGTTATTGATATGTACAAATCGTTTGGAGTTACGATAAATTGTATGTTCTCATTGGGTGTTCTATTGCAAACGCGCTTCAATTAAGGTCCATGAGTGTAATTGTGGTGTTTAGTCACCGACGTCTCTAATTAATGGAATTGTTTATTTCCAGTACAATAAAAATGATGTTTTACGTAGAAACGTATTAGTTAATCTTTATTTATCTCACATAATAAAAAATTTCGTTGCATTCATCGTTATTATCTACGCCTACAGTTTCTATATCATATCCGTTTACTACTTTACTTTTTGAGTTTTATTGTGGTAAATAAACCATAAATTTTGTCAATTTGTATATCGGGATTAGTTTTTGGAGTTACAATTCCTAAAAATATTTTATTTCTAATAATCTGCGTTATTTCCAGATTATTACAAACCACTTTTTTATTTATTTATATTTGTTTTATATCTATATCTTCTATATCAAATTGAGTAAGAAAAATATGTAGACGCATTTATACCAATATAAAATTTTACCTATATTATGAGATATGATTCATTGATACTGGTATCTATTTCCAGATTGTCTTCTTTGTGTGTTTGCTTTTTAACATTTGTCTACAAATACAGACATTATTTGGCATTGATGAATGTGAGTTTTTCATAAAATATCTATAGTTGTTTTTGATTTTATAAATTTTTACTTGGCTACACAAACATCACATTTTACGAAAAAAAATAAGTTTCAGGTGCAGTATTTTTTTAAATAACATCAGTTTGTTCAACTTGTTGTGCCTATTTGCCTATGTTTGTAATTTTGATGAAGTGATGTGATAATGTAGACGAAAAGTTGACATTAGAAATTCCCGAAGGTTCATACCATAATATTAATATAATTCATATCATAAAATGCGTCGGTCGAATGAACATTAATTTATTTAGCATAAGTATTTTCCATAAAGTAAGCTCATGTGATGATAAAGTTCTGAGGGAACCAAAAATGGATATTAGGACTCATAAATATGGCAAGTTATACACGTCAAATTTGGCTTAATTTTTTTAAATCATTCAGTTTTGTAAAAGATTTTTTGCATACAATGGCAGGTTATTGTACTTTGATTGAAGCCAGAAAAGTAGATAAACAAAAAATAAAGTCAATATGTGTGGTCTCCTCATCACATGCATCACTCTCCGTAGGTGCAGCGATCACCAGAAAATTATCAACAAAATGTTTTAAAAGTTGTGTTTCCAAGAAGAAAGTGCAACGATCACGTCATTTACCTAAAGTCATTAAAATTCTCAGACGTTTTGGCATCCAACCAATCATTGTCATCAATATGGTTATAGTAAGTGCCAGACGAATAAGAAGTTTTATGAACACGGCTTGTTATGTTTACTTTATGAAAAGTCCTTGTAAATTAATTGAAAGGCATACGAATATTTAAATATTAACCTATAGAAAGATTATTTGCTTTGTCATTACTTTCATAATTATAAGGCTTTGAAGAAACACTAATATTAAAATGACAAATTTCTATATGCCATTATATTGCAAAATAATACTGCTGGGGAATGGGTCCTCCTTGTTTTCTGAATACTTTATCCTGTGTATTTTAGCCTAGGGAGAGTACGTTCTTTTTTCCTAGTAATTTATTCTCAATGATAGTAGGGTCAACCTTCTTGTTTTTATCATCTACTCCATCGTGTGAGGTATCCTGGTAGGTAATCAAAAAATATTGTGGGTGAGCGAAAACCATTTCTCAACTCCGTTTGCGAAATATTATGCTTTAAAGTGATAATTTTTGCCAGACTCAAGTGTCCCCCTTCTTTACCGGCTAGACGGTAAACTAAAATATTCATGTTAATAGCATTTATGATGAAATCAAAAGAAACCCTACTATGCTTTTGGGTCTGATTCTCGATATTCGATCGGGATTGGAAAGTTGTAGTGCCAGACTAGAATGAATACCTTAAAAAAATCTGCGTACTTTGTTTTTATTCTAAGCTTTATTTTCAAGCGAGTTTATGGTCAAAAGTAACGTAAAGATTTTATATATATATATATATAATACGTAACTCTTAACAGTACCGGCTACGCCATGAGGAAAGGTTTAGCAAAATTAGCAAGAAATGATACAAAAGTTGTGAGATGACGTTTCTTTTTCTCGGAAGCTGTAATCCATTTTGGGGTCATTGCGCACCAGTTCATTTCTTCCTGACATATAGGAAATTATCCAAAGATTCAAACAATAGATGCAGACTAGTGTAAATGAACTCTCAGATTGTTTGTTTTGACGGTTACCCATTTGTTTGTCTCAGCAAGTACACTATAAAGTGCTATTTATAATTGACTTCGGATCTGTGACTAAGGAAGGGTTAATACTTGGAACCTGGCCAAAACTGCGACAAATGGTAGTATTAACGAAGGTTGTGAAATTGTCTTATGCACGATTGAAAATGATAATACAAAGGATACAAAGGAAGATTTTCGAAATGAGACATGATATTCGATGTTTTGAGTAATGAATACGTCATTATGTGAATCTTTACTTACGTCGTGCGTGCGTCGTTTTGAACTGGTTTTCTGCGTGATGTTTATCTCATTGTTAAGATTTCGAGGAAGTCAGATTTGGTTACTGTTATGACGTAAACTTTGATGATGTTTTACACAAAATGTATCCGCAAGCGTGCAATGTAAATTGAGTAGTTATTTTTTTAGATTTACATCACGAAGTACTAAAAACTCAAAAACACAGGAAATATAAAACAAATACAATATTAGACTCTAAGTCGATATTTTATTACTGAATGAGTGATATAATTACTGAAATAGAATATACTTACGTTATTATATAAAACATTCGTTGGGATGATACGTACAACTATGATTTTATCATCGATGCGAAATATTATAGATTCACAGTACTAGGCTTAAACATATTCAAACAGAAGAACAGTTTCTTGTTCCGATATTTATTTGGTCAGTAATAAGTAGCCAAATTTAGTATACATAATTACATTGAAAATGCGTCAGCGTGACTTCAAATGCTGTCTAAAATGTCTGAATAATCTAATTACCGTTACACTAAAATATTCAAAGGAGTGATATATTTTAATAACTACACATCAAAACAGAACTTAGCGAAATCGCACACACTTTTTGGTTGCCAATATATGTAACCTGGAATCTATATACTTTGAAGCATTGCATATTATAATGACTCCGATGTTGAGAATTATAAATAATAGACGCGGCGGTCACATTGCAAGCCACATGCACCATTCATGCAGACCGGGCATCTTAGTTTTAATAGGCCAATTCATACAACTCTTAATAGACATATTACCATTAATTAGTTGTGCATTATTTTGAACCTTAGGTTATTGCCATAAGAGCGAAACCGGTCAGATTTCATTCAATAACATTGGCTCCCGCAAACGTGACGAAAGTATATACAGCTCTTATGATCTCTTCTATTTTCAAATCAACTGAATAAATAAGATTGTTGATATTGGGATGGACATTTTCTTATTTATTATAAAGTGTATCAATAATAATTGTTATTTCATTACTCTTCTATTAATTGACAGTTTTTTTTTTTGTTATTGGAATATAAAAACATATGTAAGTACTGAACAACTTAAAAATCAGAGTGTTTTCGGGTCACGACTCAAGCTTTCAGTGTTAGGCTGAATAAACTCCAGATTGATAAATCTGCACCGTATCTGAGGAGGACTACCTTATGCACGATCTATCTAGCGACTGCTTATATAAATGTTGGTTGGGGGATCTTCGTATTAAGACCGTTTATCGATACAACTATCGGAAAAATAATCGTCGAGTCACCTTCCTCACATGGCGATTGATAAGCTTGATCATCTTGATCTTCAAGAGATTCGTCTGAGATAGTGACGTTCACAAACACTGGACTGTAAATGGCAAACGACACATTACAGATAGGTATACTCTTTCAAAAACACTCTTTTGGCCAGCCTGGTAAAACAGATTAGACGGAAAAAACACCGATCCATTAAATTTCGGTTGTTTGTTTTGACCGATTTCCTTGTTTCCCGCAAAACGTGTGCATTTAGTTCGGCGTAAGATAATAAAAATTTAATGTAACCTATGTTTTGTTTCGGTAACCGTCTATTTTTATTGCAAACAGACAGCTTGGTGTTTAGGCGTTGAATCTGTCCAGAAGGTGTAAAGACCAAGTTAACAATTACAATGGCGGTTTGATTATTTTCGCAGACGAAAAAAGATCTGGCGGACTACTACGTAGTAGCAACGGCGCGCGCTCTAGAGAAAATTGTGTGACTACACATTTCATAAACTCGGTTGAAACTGGATGCTTCTCGGTGGTTTAGAAATTACAACCGGCCTTCATTTGTATCGGTTCGATAGACAAGGAATAAATATCCGAATATGTAAAATGTAGAATGTGACAGTTTAAAAATAAAAAAAAAATATTGATAAACTTTTCTTGGAAATAAAGACAAATAAGACTTTAAATGATAAAGAATACATTCACAAATTTAATTTACAGCAAATTGTATGTATTCCAATATAATTGAGTTTATGAATTATATAATTATAATATGTCTTTCACGAACATGAAATAAAATCGGGAAATACTCAACTTTTTATGATTCAAAAATGTTTGAATATGGCCTTAACGATATATTTAGAAATTTGGGTCTGCATAACTATTAGGAAATAGTTTTTGTAATAAAAATCACAAAAACAAGTTCTGCAAAGAGACGAAAATAAAAACAAAAGTAATGAGTTTCGTCATTTTAATTATGAAACAAAAAAACAAAAGTTATAATAATGCAGTTTTTTATACATTTTGATTTTTATAACTTTTGAAACACAAAACCTGAAAACACTCCTATTACTGAGCACACATTCATACGGTTCCAACTTTCAAGAAGCCTAGTTTTTCTTGATAATTCTTACATAATGTTTGTACATATAAAAAGTTTCATCATTATCAATACTAAAGTAGGTATTTATTATTCAGAAAAAAAAGATTCTTGAGCAGAAAAAATCAGACGCAGTCAATATAAAAATACGTATATATCAAATATGGTTGTTTTTGCATCCAATATATTTTACAAAGTCATAACAGCGATAATGCTAATTTCATATCAAAACAAAGTAAAAACTGCGTACCAGTTCTTGTTACACTATCAATATTTTTTTCGAAATATCAAAACAAATATCTTCTAGGTATCTCATAACAATCTACGCCTTTACAGGAAACTGCTTTTAATCAGCACTTCTGGTTTTTCCAACGCGATTTACGGTTTGTTTGTACTATTTTAACGAGTAAATAGAACTTTTGATACGCCACGTCGCAATTTCTTTTGATCGTTTTGTTGTAAATTATATCAAGGTTTTCCTTGGCTAGAACTGTGTCTGGGGCATGGCGCATCATACATATATGTGGCGCAGTTGACTAATCTTATCAAAAAGGCCGAAGAAGTAAGGACGTTGAATATAATTCACATTCTGGTTTTGCAATCGCTGCTTTGAATATTTCGACGATTTTTAAACTTACAAGATATTGTTTAAAACAAAACATGTTTAACCCAATGATTTATAATACGTAGATGTGTTTTCCCCGGCTCTCCGTGGCAAGCCTCAAGTAAGGTAATCGCCCGACTCGTCTTCATTCGCGACACGTCGGTTAACGCTTTTAGACGTGTGTCGTGACTTGTGAACAGTGACAATGCCATTCTATGTGTTTAGAAAGTGCAACACCAAAATATATAAGACCGAGATACTAAAAGGCTTTAAGGATGTACTCTTATCCTCGTGCTAAGAACTGAGATTGAGTAAAAACTCTCTATAGATAATATCTCATTAGTTTGACCTCATTGTCACGTAGACACTTTCGAGACAAAGATGAGTCTAAAACTTTTTCTAAATCTGCCAAGATAATTAAGTAACTTTAAATGGAAATAGATAAGAAAATACATTAAGTAAGGGTGAACTTGTCAAAGAGAAAAACTTCATTTACGATATCTTTTAGCGCAATTATCAAATTCTAAGAAAAGTTTAGGTAATTATTTAAAATCGCCGATCAGCTTATCTATTAATCTATTTTTTTATAATTTATCTATTAATCTATTATCTATTAACTATCTATTAATCTATTTTTTATAATTTATCTATTAACTATCTATTAATCTATTTTTATTTTTTTTATATAATTTAGTAAAAGTTAGACGTGTTATTAAATATAGTAATGTTCATTGATACCCTCGAGGTAGGGTGGGAGGCCATGAGTCTCCCCGTCACTGCGACCTTGCGGATCTATTATAACTTAAAATAGTAATATGAGTAGACCGTTAAAGATTACTACACTATTTTAGTGAGTCCTTCTTTGAACAGTACCTCCTTCTAGACAGATGGGTAAAAATAGATATGCTTACTTGCGAAAATAATCGAGGACGTCTGTTCAAAATATACGAGTACAGACGGCGCCGACTAAAGTACACTAGCTACATAAATTGTGTTATTTACACTGCACATCAGCTTAAGGTTAATGACCTTGTTTGCACAAGTTTCATTATCAGTCTCTCTGAAATCTTAATTTTGGCTTCATATAGAATGCGATATTTTCTCGTCAAAAAGTAACGAGCACAGTGCAATGTGCAGTGCAAATACTTAACTGTGATTCTCTTTTTAACACGCTTTTATTAGCTTCACCTGTATGCATGTTTGTTTGTTTGTTTGTAACCGACTCCTTTGGACTTAATTTTGACCCACTTCAAACGGTCAGATTTCATCCAAACTTTGTAGACTTATCGAGGGCTGATGTCAATACAATAATTTGAAGCGTGTTTTTTCAGTTTTTTAAACTGTAATTATTTATATTGTGTCTCGCTTGATAATTTTTAAATAACAATAATGTTTTTGCTGACATATAGTACAAATTATTACTGCTAATACTATGTACATAGCGTACAATATATATGAACCCCAAACTAGGTTGGGCTTGTATCTTGGAGCCTTGTATCTTTACCCGCCTGGCCCCATACCTATCAAAATTGAAAGTTTGTCGGCAAGCAGCTAATACTGTGTTTTCCGATAACATCAATTTAGAGCCAGTTTCTATTCTAGGCTAGGTATACTTACTTACCTTTTTCAACTACGCCGTTACGTAACCATCAAGTGAGATGTGGTCAAATGTCTGGCCTGTCGATTATAAAAAAGATTTTTCGTTTTTTATACTAAAATAGTATCTGCCACAATTAAATTGTTATATTTATGTTATTCTTCTACGCGCTCTTTTATATGTTATTCTTCTTCGCGCTCTATCATGGCCCACAGTGTCGCTCAACATCAGGCGAGCTGGCAGTCAAGTGTAAGACTATCAATGAATAATAACACATTCACATACATATAATAATAAGATAATATAAGTATAAGACGAATAACATAATTGTTTTTTAAGTTTTTTTTATAAATCCGTTAGAAAATTGTTTAATTTCAATAATAACATAGTAATATACTCGGTTGTATACCTGGTATCATTTTTTTTTACTAATATTCGAATTATTACAAAAAATTGTTTAAATAAGCAATAAAAGTGTCTTAAGGTTTGGGATCGATCTTTGTGCAGGTACGTACATATGTAAAATACGAAGGTCAGACTGTAGGTATGTACTAAAATTGACTTCCTCCGATACAAAAACTCGAGAAACAAAGTATACGGAACATCCTACTTGATATATTCTACGGAAGTGGCTTGTTATTTCTGACATGTTTTATTCACGGAAATAGTATTTTGTCGCATCGGTATCATTAAAATTGTAATGTATATCTGAGTTTATTATACTTTTTTTATAATAATATAATATATGTTTATTAGCATACAAATGGCCATACAGAGAGAAATATTACATTATCTAGTGACAACAGACATGATATACGAGTTTTATAAGTAAAACTACATATATACAAAATAAAAATAACAAAATTGGCAAATTATGTCTTATACATTATTAGCATATATGTTTTACTGATTTAATTTAGACTACCCTACTTTTTTGCGATTACTTTTAATAGATGATTGCCAAAATTAGATATAAATATAATCATTGTTGATATATGTATATTAAGAGAGAAGACGCTTGTTCCCAAAATTGAACTAGATAAACTAGTTTGGGAACCAGAGGCTTCATGTTTGTCATGTATCCTCTTTTTATAACAAATAAAATATTTGATTTAATTTGATATCTAGTCACCCCGTCCTAAAAATATAGGGTCTTACTCATAAACGCTGAATAAGCGCATTTTAGTTAAACAGTGTTTTGTTCCGTTTTCACGCATGACAATTCCCGTGTGACAGAAAGTGACAAATGCTTGTTTAATGAATAAGATTTGAACATGCGTTTATAAGTAAGACGGTTATTGTTTGCATTTTCTTTTCTAAAACTGTTTTGTCCTCTAAATTCAATCTGTTTTTTTTTTTCACAATTTAGTATCATACGTTTGTATATTTAGAACATGTAATTATTAAAATGTACAGTGTGTAACAATAAATATTGTAATGTAAATATTGTAAATCTTTTTATTTTGGCAAGTTTATAGGGTTTTCACGTCTATTTTTGAGTCGAAATCTCCGACTATAGTTTCTACAGCATAAGGCGGTTTTTTTCAAAAGTAGCAGCACAGACATCACTCCCAAAGGACAACTTTTCTAGTCAGATTGTGCAAATCTACTTATCAATTGCTTTACTACTTTACTCAATACGGTATTTTAACTATTGTATCAATCCCACAGTTTTCTAAAGTATTGCAGGTAGCACTATGAAATATTGTTTTTTTAATTGTTTAAAAAAAAAAGAAATAAGTGAAGTAGGTGTCAACCTATGCCAGTAATTTTTTTTAATTTCAACTTAAAAACAGGCTGTTTTTTTTTTGTAAACGAGCTTACGTTTAACCAGCTGCTTAAAATATGTAATTTTAAGACAGCTAATTTTTCTAGCAATTGTAGGATGGGCCTTGTAGTTACATTATGACTAAATAATTTTTTTTCAATATCGCTACACTGTTTCTTTACACTCACTCTGTATTTTGATTTTTATCAGCGCGGGAAAAACTCATTTATCATTTGCATTGTATTTTTGTTTTTAACAGGGGAAAATCTCATTTCTTAAAATAACGCTTACCTAGACCGATATATTTGCCAGTATTATCTGGAAACCAGCTCGCTACCTTTACCGAAAAATTGCGTATTTAGATTATTTGACTACACCTAATAGAAAAATATTGTGCAATAGCAAAACAAATTCTTATCACTAGCTATATCGAGACGCCACTTAAGCTTGTATCTGAAATGTTTAGATTTTTATCAAAGTAAATTAACCCGTCATTCTTACTATCATATCGATCACACATCACACTAATAGCACAGGCATTTGATACTACGCACTAGAAACTAGAAGTTTCCGGCAGCCTAGTGGTGAGACCGTCTGACTTGCGATCCGCAGGTCTTGGGTTCGAATCCCACGGCACGCACCTGTCTTTTCGAAGTTATGTGCGTATTGTTGATTGCCGCCAACTTCAAACGGTGAAGGAAAACATCGTGAGGAAACCTACATGTCTGAGAGTTCTCAATGATCTTGAAGATGTGTGAAGTCTGCCAACCCGCACTTGGCCAGCGTGGCAGACTATGGCCTAACCCTTCTCACAATGAGAAGATGGCCCGTTCCCAGCAGTGGGACAGTTTGTACAAACAGGGCTGATAAAAAAAAAAAAACTAGTAACTAGTACCAAGAATGCTAAGCTTATTTTGTTTACTCCTTCATGTTAAACCGGGTGAAAGTAATTACCCGAATTCGTAAGATTATGTTTTTCGAGTGTTTGTATGCATGTAAGTATGTATGTTTCTGTATGATCGCCTAGAGCCTAAACGGCCTGATCGATTTTGATGTGCGAGGTGATTCGTTTCTTTTTCTTTCTATTCTCTTTTCTTTTGATTCGCCTTCATTTCTTGAATCTCGTAGGCTATATTTATTTGTAATAATGATATTATATCTCAAGCAAGAATATAAAATACATTTTTTCGTAATTTCCAATGAACTTTTTCGTACCTAATAAACGAGTGCTTTTATTAGAACTAATTGAAAGCATGCGCATTTATAATCTTTAATTACGATTTTACGAATACTTTCTCACAAAAACGTCTCCGACATTTCGGTTATGAAAACTCCACTGTTGGACATACATACATAAGTCCGCCTCATTTTCAAAAAGACCGGTTGGAAGCGGCCTGCATATTCTTCCTGTCATTTGTATGAAGTCGTCTATCTTATGGCTGGTCTTCCTACGCTGCGTTTGGCAGCGCGTGGTCTCCACTCGAAAACTTTTCTTCATCAGTCATCAGTCTTTCGTGCTATACTATATGCCTTACTAATCCACCTGTGACTTAACCCATTCATATATTGTTGCGTGACTTTGAACTCAAAGGAAATAGAAGTAAAGTTTTGCGGTTCAATCTTATTTCTATTGACTCTATAATAGTTACTTTATCTACGAGTCGTTTATATTAGTAATTTTTCATCATATGGCGTGCATGGTCGCATACATTATTAGTGTTCTTAATTGTAGTCCTTACAAGCGGCCTACTGACCCAAATTGTAATGAAACTACTCAAATGATTTGTATTTCACCAAGGCTTGTTATCGTTACACCAGTTCACACATCTATTTGTTTATGTCATGAAAACAAGACGCATTTCCTACGAGGAAAATGATTTTCCTGTTACGAAAAAAAAATGTCTGGTGCAATTTTTAGGAAGTCATTTGAGTTAAAATACTGTTCGAGACTTTTAGTGGTTATTTGTTTTATATTTGAAACATAAATTTGAAATTTAAATGGTTAGTTTAAAAATATTTGGTGTCTTTGAGTTCATTGCGGTTACTTATTGTATTATGTTTATTTACAAGATAGATATACATGTGTTTATGCAAGATAGATCTACGATTGACCGCTAACTTGCACTTATTACTTTCTGTCAGATGGGAACTGTCGCGCGCAAAAACGAAACAGAACACTGTCTAACTAAAATGCGCTTATTTAGCGTTTATCTATGTAAGACGGAATATGTAAAATCACACGGTAAATACGCATGAATACAATAATAATCATCAGGCAGTACAAAGTGCTACTCTATCTCTTTTTCTCCTCTCCTCCTCTCCTATATATCTTCCAGGTGATCTTCAATCCAGGGCTATAAAAAATTTCGTGCTTGAAATACATATAAAATCACGGTAAATATGCGTGAATGATTACAAAATGCTAAAATATCATATAAATTTTATTCTATCACAAAACGGCTTAAGCTAATATAAATATATATTAAAGTAAGTTATAGCTCTGATATGATGCATTGGAACTATAATTCAAAACGAATACTCAATATGACTAAGCATATAGTACCCAAAACGTACGATACGCCGAATTACCAATATGTTTAGTGACGCAGATGTTGAACAACCAATCCGCATAACAAATAACACCAAATGGGCGATTATATTTTTTGGTAATTATAATTAAATTCTAAATTTGTGTTTCAAATTGATATAATACTGCATTTTTATGTTTTTCTTTTACCAAATTGTCTCAAAAAATTGTTTTGTCCAGATATATGCCCGAATATTGAAAAAGAAAAAAGTGTATACACATAGACTTCTCTAAATACCCCAAGTGTATGTACCTAGCGTGTCAAGTACGATAAAAAATCGCAATTGACGACCAAGATTTATTTAATTTCAAGTGATATATATACCTCCTAATCGATATTTTGACAACTAGTTACTAGCGTACAATCGCGCGGATGCATCGGGTTGAATAGATTTCGCGCGGATGGAACATTTAATTCCATCACAAGACATCTACTACGTCTGGGTGTGTACATAATCATGTTTATTTGATTTTTACGTATTTTTTATCGCATCCCTTGTAGTCAACACATTCTAACCAATTTAGATGTGCGAAATATTGTTAATTTAGTCTTTTTTATCTACTGACTGCCATAGGCTAATATTAATTTAATACGAGTAGTTTAAATACATATATAATGAGAGTAATATCGAATGAGGGTAATGATTTCTAACGCCTTTAATTATTTTGTCTAATCCTTAGACATACTCTACACTAAGCCATTTGACACACTATGACATTTGAAGTGTCATTATATTTGTCTCACTTGTAGGCGAAACATACGTATGGCAAAAAAATTTATATCTTCGGAAAAAATAGAGGTAGTGTCATATAAGCCGATGAGTCTGGATCGTAAGCTGAACATTAGTCACGGGCTTTTATTCTAGTTTTAGAATATCATGAAAATAAAATCACAGATATAGAATGAAGTATGTATTAGTACGAATAGAACTACGGAATCATATTTTGTGGTTATAGTTTTTAATCGACACGAGACTAAAACAATGTAGCGTTGTAATCTTCATACATTGTAGCATAAGGTCGATGATGGCATGCACATTGCACATGGATAGACTAAACGATTTGTTGAAATAGATAATCTGTTATATTTATCAACGTTTTTATATAGTTACTAGTTCCCGGTTTCACCCGTTTCCCCAATGGAATCATTCATTTAATCGGGATTAAAATATTGTATAATATTTCCAAGCTATAGCCCCTTTTGTATGTAAAAAAAAAAAATAACGTACAAACACGTACAAATTTTCATATTGACAATAGTACTGAGATGAGATTGTATGTGGATCTGTCCATGCTGGACTAAAAAACAGAGTGACGACAATTGGTTATCATCCCGGGCATGCTGTACAAGTCAGTTGAGGCATGTAAAGGAAGAAAAGAGGTCCAATCAAGGAGAATAGGTGGACTTTTTAGTCCACCATAGTCGCCAAACAAGGAGAATATGTGGACTAAAAAGTCCACCTATTCTCCTTGCTTGGACCACTTTTTTCCACTTTTTAGGTGGACTAAAAAGTCCACCTATTCTCCTTGTTTGGCGACTATGCAGAAAGAATGGAGAAAATATGCACACATAAGTAGGTATATATATTTCTCCTTTTGAGTGTACATTCCATTTGTAAGTATACTCTTAGATAGTTATTGCATTATAATAGTTCTATAAACAATTTCATGTGCAATTCAAATACCAAGTTTTACAGCATCTTCCTACGCCCAGTATGTAATAATATTATGATATCAAAAAGATGTCGGTGAAAACTTTATTGTAAGTCGATTTGTTTCTTTTAATAAAATCCACGCCCACAATTTTCAGGATCAATTTTATTCATAGATGTGTAGTTGCATGTGAGGTGTGGCTTGATTGCTAGCATTTTGTATTATTCATATATTTTATTTGACGATGACTTAAATCACTGTTTCAGTGGGTATCACTATGGGCCATATAAGGAAGCTCAAAATTAAGCAACGATCTATGGAGAGGGTTCGGGGTTTCTCTGCGAGATCGTATCAGAAATGAAGAGATCCGTAGACGTACGAACGTCACCGACATAGGACAGTAGATTAGCAAGTTGAACTGGCAATGGGTAGGGCATAAGGCACGTTGACTGACTTTGAGACTTCGAACTGGCAAGCGCCGATTAGGAAGACTAGCCACAAGGTGACCAGAAGATCTAATACAAGTGGCAAGAGGACGCTGGATGCATGCCGCTTCCAATCGGTCTTTTAGGAAATCCATGAGAGAGGCTAATGTCCAGCAGTGGATTTCTTGTGGCTGAGATGATGATGATTATTTGATAAAATTATAAATACTTAAATGAGATCTTGATAGTAACTCACAAAAAAGCCAATGTTAAAATAATTTATACCTCGTTACATCGTCGCTTTCCAACAGGCGAGTTGGTGGTCAAACGTGGACCTATTAGCAATAAAAAAAAAAACTCCCAAAAGGTTTTCAAGGAACAAGCTCTTCAGAAAACGAACTTTACGCAATTATCTGTTATCAGATATTCAAAAGTATTATCTCTTCATGATATCTCGTGTAATCATCGCTTGCTCATAACCAAGGTTGAGATGTCAGTTGACTAGGAAGCCAGCGATGAATGTGGATTTATTTTTAGTAGTCAATACAGGGGCGTGACTGTTACGTATATTTTGCGCATATACGCCAGTTTTGCGCAATGCTGGGCCTTAAGCCGTCCGACGTATTTACGTCTTTATTGCAATCCCATATGTTTACAGGAAATGTCTGATTGCAGTCTATTTTAGTATAACTGTATTTTCACAATTATCTTGAAGACAATGGTAGATTGTATTGTTTGTATCGGATATGTAATTGATGAGTAATGTAATTGGTCATTGATACTTTGATAGGTCGATTGCCTAAGATTGACAATTGTGCAAGTAACAACTCCATTGTAGTGTAATATACTAACATTAGAGATGTAAAAGTTTTCAAAATCATTGCACATAAAATACAGAAATGAAAATGCCATTTCTGTAAAGTCTTCAACAACAATCACATCAACGTCATCGTCAGAGTGATTTGCCATTGCATATTATAAACAAAAGCAAAACTCTGGAACGAATCGCTTAGTTCGGCTTTATCCCCTTTGTGTGGCGGGATATTACTCGCTATGTCTTATTTACCAGCATTTTAATGATCTCTGAGACTAATTTCTTCAAAGGCAGTTGACGTCAAACTGTCTCTATGGGATTTCGCGTAGCCAGTAATATCGTGAATCACTAGCCTTAGTAAATCAATAAGGCAGCGTTATAGTATTTCGTCGAAATAAGATAATACCAGATTTTTCTCACAAATATTGCGTCGGTTTCGTGGAAAACTGAGTTTGACATGGTTGTTAATTATCAATATTGTTTACGTTATCTACAAAAATAGAGAATGTACCCGAAATGCCTTTGTTTGGTACAATATTTCTGCTAAAATTAACTTTTATGTTATTAAGGTTAAGCTGTTTTTTGACGTCATCAATTGTTTGCAGCGTAATATTGCTCTGGTTCTAGAGACATGGAATTCAGAGTGGGCTTCCAATAAGAAATGATTTCTCGATCAAAAGTAAAATTGCAGGACGTATCTTCTTAAAGAAGAATTATCTTTGTATTTAAAAATATATTTTATAAATACGATTTATCTGTTTTCTTTTTATTGAATAATATGCCATTTACTCGCCCGGTGTTGCGGTCTAACTAACAAATATATTAACGTAAATATATTCACTTATTTCATAAATTATGCTATTTAACTATGTGATAACGGCTTAGGTAAACGTTAATTTAATTTTTTTGCGAAGATATTAACTAATATAAAATTGGCTTTATCGTCAATAATGTGGTGATAATTCTGTCGGACACTATAAATAATATATAATTAATAGATGATAATTATATTATATGTCTGAATCGAAAAAAATACGCTACTTACGACTTAATAACCTCCTCCTTTTTTGAAGTCGGCTAAAAAGAACATTAAACTTCATGTAAACAAGCCTATGACAAAGTACGGTCACATTGGCAATACAATGAACTTTGTTTTGTAAAGTATTAGAATACATATATTTTGATGTGCATTTATCCAAATCTGACCTAGATATAGAGTAGCTGTGTGTGTACACCCTATCTATATCATAGTAGTTTTTAGGGTTCCGTACCAAAAGGGTAAAAACGGGACCCTATTACTAAGACTTCGCTGTCTGTCTGTCTGTCTCCAGGCTGTATCTCATAAACCGTGATAGCTAGAAAGCTGAAATTTTCACAAATGATGTATTTCCGTTGCCGCTATAACAACAAATACTAAAAATTAAAAAAAAAATATTAAGGGAGGTCCCCATACAATAAACGTGTTTTTTTCGTATTTTTTTTGCTCAATATTAAAAACGGTAACAGGTAGACTCTTCAAATTTTCACATAATATTTACTTGTATATTACCTTTCAAAATAAATAATTAAATAACAATAAAGTAAATATTAAAGGGGGGCTCCCATACAACAAACTTGTTTTTTTTGCGGTTTTGTATATATAATGGTACGGAACCCTTCGTGCGCGAGTCCAACTCGCACTTGGCCGGTTTTTTTAATTCTTATCCCAAAGAAATAATGCCAAAGATGTATGATTACTTATATCTATAAAAATAGTAGATTATGGAACAGTAGACAAAACCCATAGAACTCAAGAATCGTGATTATTTAGCACTAAACTGATTTATTATTTTAATCGGGGCTATATTACGATTAAATACGTATTTCCTTACAGATCTTAGCTTCACTTTCGATTTTTTTAGTATTATCTGCTTTTTCTTAAGTCTGTGGTTGAAATAATATTTTTAGGGTTGGCAAGTAAAGAGTTTTTCCATGTCGTTCTTGACTTTAAGTTATTGTTTGGTAGAAAATATTGATCATTCTTAATACTTAGCCTGAATAGGAATTGGTTGGTACAAAATTTCTAATACCTACCCAATGTAAAGAAATCTAAATACAATTATTTGCTTTCAGGTATGCAAATATGCTTATTTCAATTTGTTTTTATTTATATCAGCGCGAAATTATAAGAATTTGATTAGATAACTCGAAATAAGAGAACGAGTTTTTCCGCTGATATTTTTTTTGGAAAGTTTTGATATTTCTAAAAGATAAGATATGACAAACTCTTGAATAAATATTGATAGATATATAATTAAGTCATTCACATAATTACATTTCTTGAAACATATATTTTTATTGTGCAATTTCCTAAAAGAAAATTAGAATAGATAAAACAAAAAAGAATGAGATTGTGTCTAATATCTTAAATGATACATCGTGTACGTAATAAAATGTTAGGTATAATAAATATAAGAATAAAAATAAAATAAATGAATAATTAATAGGTAAATATTAGGTATTAGGCTAATGAACCAGTGTGTGTTACCAGTGATGACATACGGCACTGAAACGTGGTCCCTAACTATGGGCCTTATAAAGAAGCTCAAGGTCACGCAACGAGCTATGGAGAGAGCTATGCTCGGAGTCTCTCTACGAGATCGAATCAGAAATGAAGAGATACGTAGACGTACAAAAGTCACCGATATAGCACAGCGGATTAGTAAGTTGAAGTGGCAGTGGGCAGGGCACATAGCACGTAGAACTGATGGCCGATGGGGCCGAAAGGTTCTCGAGTGGAGACCACGTACCGGCAAGCGCAGCGTAGGAAGACCAGCCACGAGATGGACAGATGACCTCATACAAGTGGCGGGAAGACGCTGGATGCAAGCCGCGTCCAATCGGTCTTTTTGGAAATCCATGGGGGAGGCCTATGTCCAGCAGTGGACTTCTTATGGCTGAGATGATGAGGTTAATGAAGTTATTTGATATGAAACCCCACACACATGATACGGTTAACTCATTTTAAAATTTGGGCCCTCATTCCTTGCATAAAGACCCCATTTATGTGATTAAATTAAAATGTGCAGTTTTCCGATTTTTTCCTTTAGGTGTACTATAAGACAATGCTTCATGCCAAATTTCATAGTTCTAAGTTAACGGGAAGTACCCTATAGGTTTTGATTCCCATGTGAGTGTCGAAATATGCGTTTTTTTTGCGACATAAACGGCTGTAACTTTTTTACGACTACTGTGAACTTTGTTTTTATTCACTGCTGCAAGGGACTACAAATATGCGTACATGGTTTCAATTTCAATTCCATAGCTCCACGCGTTCCCGAGATAGAAGGTTTTAACGGACCGACAGACAGCAAAGTAATCCTGCAAGAGCTCCGTTTTTTTCCTTTTGAGGTACGGATCCTTAAAAAGAGTCCAAACATGAGTTGATTTGCTAGTAATAACTAGCAAATTAACCCTGGAGTCTACGAAAGGACTCTTTAATAAAAGAGTCCTTTCGTAGACTCCAGATTCCATCATCAGAACACATCGGTAACCTCGAAAAAGGAGTTCTGATATGAAATAGATGTTATAAAAATACAAGCTCTATTTAGGACTACACTTTTCTCACTTTTCTTACATTTTGCAGCAGTTTATTTTCAACATAAAGGGTTAGTTTTCCCTATGAAAAACAGCCCTATGTTTGTATGTTTTTGATATTACTTTAGTTGGAAAAAAATATTGAACGGTCATGAGGGCTTGCTATTAACAGAAATTAGTTTATTCTCTTTAAAATAAAACAAGGTTTATTTATGTGAGAATAAAACTGTCACAAGACTTGGCGCCAGATCCTGTGATGTTGCTTCTACTATTTTTACAGTTGAATTCAACGTTTCGTGTCATAAGAATACCTCATCGTCTTACAGAAACATATGCGGTGAAAATCTACACGAAACGTTTAAAACGGTGACGTGGAAGCCAGACGGCGTAGGTGTCGCTATGTCATAAAATACGGCAATGATTTGTGCAAAATAAAACTGTGCCACTAAGACCATAAGGTTTATAATGTACGCATGTGGTGACGCGTCAATGTCACTGTTAGCCACGTGATGCCACACAATTACACGGTACGCGTTCATGTCATTGAATCTCTTTGATTGTTTTTTGCTATTGCAAAATGGTGCTTCGGCCATTAGCTTTAGAATCATAATCTTGTATTTTTGTTTTGATTTTGGTCTAGAAGTTATTAGAAAATTGCGCAATTTTCGTCAAAGCTTTCGTGTACATAAGTGAGTGAGTGTGACGTTTTACATAAACAATATAGCTAATAAACGAGAAAAAAAAAACATCACACTTATATGTTTAGGGGAGGTGCTAGGTAATATTTTATTTTTCCACTTTGGCGGAAGTGAACTAAAACTAAAATACACATGCTAAATTACAGCTTGCTAGTAAATTTAACAGTCTTCGAGCTAAGCCGCGGACAGACAGACAGACATGACGATACTACAAGTTTACTAGACTACGGAACCTTAAAACAAAAATAACTGTCTATTTCTTACCTTTTCACAATCAAACGGCTGAAACGATAATTATGAAATTTGGTATAGAGATAGATGAAGACCTAAAAACCGACATATGGTAGATATAAGCTACATTTTTTCATCATTACTTATCATTATGTGGTTTTACCACGGGCACAGTTAATATGAAATAGACCGTTAAATCGAAGAAATTTTTTTTTTTTTTAGTATTGGCGTATTACCTACCCACGTTCATGATGTGAATACGTTAGAGTGAGTAGGATGGCACAACGGTGATTAAATGATGATGATCATGATGGCAGGTTATCTAAGAACATTATTGTTTTGACTGTGCTGTTAAGAGCTAGATCCATGATTTTCAACTGAACTATTTGCAACAGTGTTTATTGAGTTTAGTGAATTAGTTCACCTTACACGTGTGAGTGTAAACCGTCTTTGACTTGGAGTGCACGTAGACAAAATTAAATTTCAAATAAAAAATTGTTCCTAATCGTTTGAAATGTGAACTCATTAATCTCGTTGGAAAGCGATCAAAGAAACTCTAAAACACAGGTTTTAAACCAAATTACGAACTCATAATTTATAAGATCTTTAGCATATTTTAATGGTTGTAGAGCAGTGCGATTTGTGTTTATTAGGTACTTAGTTTGAATTTGAACCTGTGTTCTCAAATAGCATCACAGATGCTATATTGTATATTTATATTGTATATTTTTGGTCAATAAACTATTTTGTATTTTGTATTTGTAGATATAGAATAATGGAAGTGTTTCGAGCTAAAAGTATTTTTACAATAATAACATAGACGACAAAAAAAATTACCTAAATGTAGCCTGTGATTCTCATGAATCTAAGACAAATCTAATGGTAACTTTATATGTAGTTCACAAACAGTTAAGCCGGTACTCATATCTCAGAGATTCAATTCAATATTTTTATTCTAAATAGATTTAAGTTTGAACATCAACTCTCCTAATGTTATGCGAAGGTGTGGCCGAGGATAAAGCACGTAGATCTGGAAGATACGGAAGATTCACTGTAGACTTGAAAATTCCCGAAAACGATTTCCTCTCAATTTATAGTTACACTTCTTTTGGACAGTTGGGTAAAAATCACTTTCCTTCGACATGAACCTACAGTATGAAACTCTCTGTTGCTTTCTCCATTTTATGAGAACTATATTTTTCTCTATTTTCAAGGCTGGAGTGAATAGATAACTAAATCAACGTGCTCCATCCTCGGTCATATCGTCAATTATTATCATTGCTTACCGCTTACATCATCAGGCGAATTGTGGTTAAACTTAGATTTATTTTCAATCGACTCCAAAGACGAGGAAGTTCTCTTCTCAGTGCTGTTTTATAGATTTGTTACCTCTTAACACAGTATAATACGTGGCCCTATTTTTTGCCTCATAACTCCGTCATTTATAAACCGGTATGAAAAATTATTGACGAAAATTGTAAAAGATGACGAGTTGACGAGAAAACGTACGTAGTGGGAATAATAGAATACTCAGTAGTGGGTGGAAACTAGATGATGATGATAGTGATGACACATTCAATACAGAACTTTTTATTTCCATTCTATACAAGATAGATTCTATATTTTAGATGACAATGACGCCAAAGACAGTCATATCTCTATGATTTTACAAGACACATTCAGAACATCTTTGTCTTACATAAATATGAAACGTGACATTTATTACAAACAATAATAGTACTATTGTTAGCTACGCTAAGAACTAGTTATTTCCGTAAAATTTGCGTCAAAGGTATCAAACTGAGAAATGGCGTAGTTATTCTTGTGGCAAACACATCAACGTTCGAATGCTCTATAAAGACTGTATGATTATGTATGTGTTACTGTTTTTAGGGTTCCGTACCTGAAAAGGAAAAAACGGAACCCTTATAGGATCACTTTGTTGTCCGTCTGTCCGTCTGTCCGGGTGTCAAGACCTTTGACACCCGGACAGACAGACTGACTTTTTCAACGCGTGAAGGTATCGAGTTGAAATTAAAACCATATACGCAGATCCATAGTATCTTGCTGCAAAAGAATAACAAAATTTCTCAGTTTTCCTAAAAAAAGTTACAGCCGAATATGTCGTAAAAAATGCACATTTCGACACTCACAGAGGAATCAAAACCTATGGGGTACTTCCCGTTGACCTAGAACTCTGAAATTTGGCAAGAAGCATTGTGTTAGAGTATATAAGAGTATCGACACATATAGGAAAAAATCCGAAAACTGGACATTTTTAATTTAATCACAAAAAAATAGTGTCGTTATGCAAGGAATGAGGGTCGAAATTTTAAAGTGAATTAACCGTATCATGTGGGGTATCATATGAAAGAGCTTCATTAGCATACGCTAAAACAGGTTTTTAAATATTTTTACGATGTATACTTTTCGGCTAATGAAGGAAAATATAAAAAAATAAATTTCTTTACTTTTATTTAGTTTGTACGGAACCCTCGGTGGGCGAGTCTGACTCGCACTTGTCAGGTTTTTATTTTTATACCAGATAGATCTACGATTGACCACCAACACGCCTGGTCTTAAGAGACGGTGTGGTACTATTAAGCAATTCATCATCATCATCTCAGCCATAAGAAGTCCACTGCTGGACATAGGCCTTCCCCATGGATTTCCAAAAAGACCGATTTGAAGCGGCTTGCATCCAGCGTCTTCCCAACAAAGCATTAAGCAATTACTTAATAGTATCGTCTTATACATCAAAAGTAATAAATTTATACTTTGTGCGTCATCATAAACCAGCGTATACCACATTGGTAGATCGTAGACATATTTCTAGACGAGTCGATACTTCTTGATTACGCCCACTAGCCGAGGTTAACAGTAGTAGCCTTGAGGGAACCCTGACCTGTTATGTAATTCTACAGATGTTGAGCTACTTCCGTCTTCGTAGGGCTTGACAAATTTAATAAACGACGAGTTATAGGTTGGAAATCTAAAACTTGACGTGTTATGGCGTCCATCTACTTAATAATGTCTACTAATAAATCTTGTCCTACATCATTTGGAAAAAATATTCCAGTAGGTATTTGAGTTTATTTACAAAACTTATTTTATACATGTCTGATGTCTTCGTTGAACCTTTCAATTAGTATCAAATAAAGAAGTATTTTTCAAAAAAAACTTGTTAAATGGAAAGCTAAGTTGTACAAGTAATTTTAGAGAACTTAAAAACGTCCGACATATTGTATAGCTGATATGATTTTGATTAAACATGTATGTAAGAACACTATTGAACGAATCCTCTTTGCTGTAATCGATTTCCTGATTCTACTAATGCAATGTCTATTTGTCAAAATTCTAAATGTCATGCATAGTCTGTTAAAATTACCACTCCTTTTTGCTGTAGTCGAGTAAATATGTTTGTAAAATGTTGAAAACTCGAAAGCTGTTACGGAAGTATCTCAAATTGGATAAAATTATTTATGTTAATAGGATCAAATACACCAATGTCTATTTCTGGGAATACAAGAGATCTAAAAATATTTGAGATGAGTAGCACTAAACTACTTGACTAGGCAATGAAGCCCACTGAGTACAACAAACCTTGGTCACAGCTCGACCTTAGCTGTCTGTCTGTTTGAGTAGGATGTTTGCTATTACACACTTTGTTTATGACATAAAGGTTAAGAGCTCTTAGAGAAAGCAATTTCAGTTTGTTTCAAGCGTCGAATATCTTTTTTAAAAGGTTCCTGTATAAACAATCATTTCTTACTGAATATGATTCACTGATTGAGAGTTAATTTTGATCTAGTTTATTGTAGGCTCTGCCGGAGGTCATCATTATCATCATCATCAGCCTATTTGATATTCGTTCACTGCTGGACCTAGGCCTCTCCTTAGAAGCGCCAGCCGGCACGGTCTTCTGCTTTACTGGATGCGTAAAGCAGAAGACCGTTTTTTTTGTTTGCTCCATTCATTTCCATTTTTTTTCCTGCCTGAGGTCATTGTAACTAAATACTGGAAAACGGTATTTAAACGGTACACTTACATATTTTACCCGACTGCGTAAGAAGGGTTATTTTTCTTATCGTGAGAAATGTGTCTTTTTTGATGAATACAGCCGATTAATTTTAGATTACTAAATGCATATAAAATTCTTTATTCGTCATTCATTATTTAGTGAAGAAGGTTTTAAAGTGTTTGTATGTAGACCGGGTCAATTTAAAATTTTATGGTGATTTTATTGCGTTTTACCCTATTACTATCGGACTACTAGAAGCTTGAAATACTTAGTGACTTTCATAAATAAGATATTCATAATATGGGAATGGTTTAATTGTATACTTTTATCGTATTTGGACTGTAAAAATTTGCTTCCTCGGTGGGTTCTTCCCCGATAGTTTGTTATCTGGGTGTGTCTGTATCACAAGATAAACTTCTAAGTAATTCCACTCTACTGTATTATAGGACACCATATTACCGAATTGACGCTCAAGCGAATCCCATCTTTGTATAAACAAATAAGTCTAGACTTAAACCCTCGACATAAAAAATAGCAAAACTGATTTTCATGAAACATCGCTAAAACACTCTCGATCAAATCTTCTTCAGACAAAAAAAAAACTAGATAAAAATCGGTCTATCCGTTTCAGAGCTACGATGCCACAGATTGACACACAAATACATAGATAGGTACATAGATAAATGACAAACTAATTATAATATCGTACTTTTTGGGTCGGGAGTTAAAACAAAAATAGTATGGACCCTTTCTATTTAATACAAGAGTTTCTATGGACGTAATTTGACATGACTGCCTAATGGAAATTCAGGATAAACGTTTTCCATTTGTTATACCTATTAAAATTCTGAAAAGGATTATGACGTGTTTGGTAAAAATAGGTGGCTTTATAATCATAACCCGATCTGAACAATGGATTGTTCATTTGGCCTGAAATTGTTTTGTTTTCCTTTACAGAAGACGTCACGCGGGCAATTTCCAAATCGTAAAAACAACTTTGTCCGCTATTTACAACTTTGTGAGCAGTTTTCTTGATATTATTTGTATGTTACATACATAATGCTTACTCGTGCGTACCTAGCGGTGGTTATTGTTGTAAAAGCTTTACCAACATTAAGTAAGTAAGTTTGTATAGACATTGGCTAACATTGGTTTATACTTACTTGAAGAGGTACCTTTTTTTTACCGTAACCGGACAAGAGGGAGTCAGACTCGCGCACCGAGGGTTCCGTACAAACTAGTAGATAAAAGGGGGAAATTATATATTTTTTATATTTTCCTTCATAAATCGAAAAATATACATCGGTAAAATATTTAAAAACCTGTTTTAGCTTGTGCTAATTAAGCTCTTTCATATAATACCCCACATGATACGGTTAAATCACTTTAAAATTTGGACCCTCCTTCCTTGCATAAAGACCCTATTTTATGTGATGAAAATTTTAAGAGATATATTTATATTATTTTAATAACTCTTATAGTTGTGCTTGTATTAATCTCGACCTAGGCAAACGTTGAGTGACTTTCTCCCATTTTAATATAAAAATAGTATACGGAAGTGTTCTTAGAACGTTAGTTTATCTAATGATTGACAGAGAGACAACTCCGTGTTATTTAAATCCCAGAGGGCTGACCCCTCCTCGGCCAGTGTTGACGCACGTTGCAACCTTCGCTTATATAATTATTTCATAGGCGTGTTGCGTCTTTTTCAATAATATAATGGTTAAGAAAACGATATACCTATACTTAGAGATGTCAATCTACCCTTCAAAATTAATATTTTTTACTAAGGAGCCAATCTAAGTTCCCGAGTGGACCACGTACCGCTGTAAGCGCAGCGAAGGAAGACCAACCACAAGATGGACAGATGACCTCATGCAAGTAGCAGGAATATTCTAGATGCAAGCTTCTTCCGTCAGGTCTTTGAGAAATGTTGAAAGTTTTGCTGTAATGTTGAAATATTTTTAAGGATTTTAAAGAAATCATATAAAAATATTTTAAGGGTTCCGCACCTTCCGCAGTACCTGCTTAAATATTTTTTAATTATAAACTAATAAATTTGAAAATAATATAGAAATATTTTTAACGTTTATATATATATCGTGCGATTTACTGGGAAAATATAATATTATATAAATATTAATATATAGAATTACTGTCACAGTTGCGCACGTGATTTACAACATTTCTGTATAATTAATTTATCCTATAAATTATGTAAGTACATATAAATTTGTTTCTAGAATTTTATTCTGTTGATGTTGTAATGTTTACCATTCTAAACATTCTTGTCCTGATTCCCGAACAATATTTACAACACATATCAGCGACATTGAAAAAAAAAAACCATAGTGTTTAAATTCTTCCGTTGATTTGTCACGGCCTTTGTTTACCTGTGTAAATAAACATGTACGATAAAAAAAAACACAAATGAAAATTGCGTATGATACTCTTATAATAAGTCATAAAGTCTGTTTGTACGATGACGTTACATCTATACTTTGCATTTGAAATCTCTCATTAGAAGGAAGTCTCTTTCCTTTCTCCCTAGGAGCCTTGAAATAAAAGTGCATAGTGTAGATAAAGATAATGGTAGCATTAATATATTATATATATATACGAGTATATTGGTTAATAGAGCACGTATTCAGAAACTCGTGGAGGTAAACTTTTTAACACGCTTGTATTTACTTCACCGGTATGTATGTATGTAACGGAATATTTAAACGTGATTTTCACTCATTCCAAAACAGCGGATTAACTTGAATCTTTGCCTACTTATCAAGAACTGATGATAAAAAAACAGTTGAGAAAAAAAAAGAAAATAGTAATAATAAAAAACTCCCTAATTTTTAGTTTAGTTTAGAAAATCTAAAGTTTTCAAAAATTAAATTTTATCTATAGAGTTATCATAGTTTTTTTAATAAAAGGCTTGCTTCAATCTGGTGTTGCTAGACATAAGCTCGCTTTCTGAGAGTCTCGATTAATGTGGATGATGCGCGAGACCAAAGCGTTCATGGTGGACACAAAAAATATATAGATAGCATTACATCATTATATAGGTACTGACGTAAAATAGCTCATGAGAATTAAGCCATGTGTCGTACGTCGTCCGTGTGCGGCTCTCCCGTCGTCGTAAGCGCCATTTAAATTTTTCCCTCACTGTCGTTGGCGGATTTGACTACATAAGGGCCAGTAGCAAAAAAAAAAAAAAAAAAAACAAGCGCGCATATTCCAGGCTTCATTTCTTTGGCTATATATACAAAAGATTGATACTGATTTCTACCTCCAAAAAAGAATCTCATTTTATGAATTTTATATGATCGGGTTGTGATTAGATTTTTCCGTTTTTAGGGTTCCGTACCCAAAGGGTAAAACGGGACCCTATTACTGAGATTTCGCTGTCTGTCCGTCCGTCTGTCCGTCTGTCACCAGGCTGCATCTCATGAACTGTGATAGTTAGAGAGTTGAATTGTTCACAGATGATGTATTTCTGTTACGGTTAATTCACTTTAAAATTTGGGCCCTCATTCCTTGCATAAAGACAATTTATTTGTGATTAAATTAAAAATGTCCAGTTTTCGGTTTTTTTCCTATATGTGTACTCTAACACAATGCTTCTTGCCAAATTTCAGAATTCTAGGTCAACGGGAAGTACCGCATAGGTTTTGATTCCTCTGTGAGTGTCGAAATGAGCGTTTTTTTACGACATATTTGGCTGTAACTTTTTTTACGAAAACTGAGAAATTTTATTTTTCTTTCTGCAGCAAGATACTATGGATCTGCGTATATGGTTTTAATTTCAACTAGATAACTTCACGCGTTCCCGAGATAAAGTTCTTGACACCCGGACGGACGGACAGACGGACAGACGGACAACAAAGTGATCCTATAAGGGTTCCGTTTTTCCTATTGAGGTACGGAACCCTAAAAACAGAATAAAATAAATATTTAAGGGCTGCCATACAACAAACGTGATTTTTTGCTCGATATTGATAACGACAACAGGGAGACGCTTGAAATATTCGCAGAATATTGAGTTAAGTATATTATTTACTTTAAAAATAAATAATTAAATTAAAATAAAATTAATATTTAATTTAATTTTTCCCATACAACAAAGGTGATTTTTTTTCTCTTTTTTGCTCGATATTCATAACGGTAACAGGTAGACGCTTGAAATATTCACAGAACATTGAGTTATATAAACACTTTAAAAATAAATAATTAAATTAATATTTAAGGGGCGCTTCCATACAACAGACATGATTTTTTGCCTTTTTTTATAACGGTACGGAACCCTTCGTGCGCGAGTTCGACTCACACTTGGCCGGTTTTTTTTTTCGTTTTATCGTAACTGTAGTACAACATACCTTTTAGGATTAATTTTATCATTCCAAAATTAAAGAAAGCAGAAAAAGACGGTGGTCTTTCTATAAAATGACTGATGCACACAAAAATATTTTTATATTTTTTCTCTGATAACAGTAAGTATTGCGGATTTTATTGCGATAGTGCGAAAAGCATGTTTTGATGGATTCATTTTATAAAAATAGCACAGATAATGCTATAGATATTAGATATATCAGATTCAACAAACGATAACTTAAGTGGGTTGTGATCTCATGCTGAGATTAGATTTGCTTTTACGATTTTTTAATATTGTTCCTGTAAATACACCAATACAAGAAAACTTATACAAGTATTTAATTTCAAAGCAGTCTATTTCCTGTCTTGCAATCAGAATGGCCAACTGACTCGGGTCATTTAACGTAAATACATTTCAGTATACGGTTTTCATGTGCTTAATGTTTTGGCTCAGCCAAATACCATAAAACGAGCGTTGCTGGCGCAAAATTAGCATCGGCTCATTCTGGCTACGGAACCAAATAACGCATCGGTTTGATGCGTAGTAATCACGCTTCACTAGCTTCTTGGTAATTTGTAACTTTCAACATACTATTTAGTAATCTGTGTTTCTTCCAATACAAACTCGTTAATAAGCTGTGCCTCTTCTGAACAGACACTGTCCAGACGTCGACCGTTCTCTAAGAAACATTGAGATTGATTTGCAACGAATACCTTGACTTGTTAACTGTTCGTAACACTAAAATATAAATTATATAAATTACCAATTTTATATTTATCTTTCACTAATAAAGTTTCCGCAATTACTCAGATTATATCACAATTACGAGTAAATATAGGTACTTAATTTTAGTTGTGGGCAGGAACTTAGATAACCATTTCTCTTTATTGTGCTTAATCGATTCCAAAAAAGGAGATTCTCAATTCAGTTGTATTTTTTTATGTTTGTTACCACATAATTCTCAAAATTATGAACCGATTAGAAAAATGAATGTCAAAATCAGTTTAGTAGCTTAGTGTTTAGTATCGTTTTTTAACTATAGAAATATGAGGACAAGAATAACTAATAAAATTAAAATTAGAGATGCGTATTTTATACTATCTAGGTACAGTATAAATCCGTTGTTAGAGTAAAGAGGAGTTCATATAAATATAATATTATTGGCAACTGAGAAGTTAACTATGTAGTACTTTCAACATCATTAAAAAAACAATGATATTTTCTTCAATTAGTGAAAGAAATCTTTTATGACAGAATTTTCCTCAACCTAAGGAAAACCTAACCACAAAACTACTTAGTGTTCCCACACGATGAATAAAATATTACTATTTTATACTCGGCACGTTACCCCAAGGTTTCCATACGTACTTTCAATAAAATTAACTGGGACGCACGTGTATGTTGAGGAAAGGGCCAGTTGCATTTCGACGGGGCTGACGTCAAAGTTGCCCTATTTCGCCTGCCAGACTATTTTGTTTCTTTTTTCTAGCATTGGATATTCTGGGATGCAGCATGTCTATTTTTAATATCAATATTTGATTTCATAATGTTCTTAGCTACTTTACATTAGGATAAAACATTTTACATATAAAACCGCCAATTGAACGAATTTAGACATCCTAAATTCGTACGTATCAGTGACCATACGTTGTGTATTTGAATATATCGTACGCCTGTGGTAACTATCGGTGTGCGCACAAGGTCTATTAGCCATATAGTCTCTAGTATTAAAATTGGTGAAAGGTGTTGTGAAATACGAATATGTGTTCATATTTATCTAGGATTGAATCTTGAAAGCGCTACAAGCTTTCTAATAAACCATGCACAATAATTAAAATTAGGCTTTCTTTTCTTTTAGTACCTATATACTAAAAGAAAAGAAAGTCTAATTTTAATTACTAAGGTTTTGTAATATCTCATTTATTTTAAGGATTTAGATCGAACATTTTTCTTTAGAGAAAATTAAGCGCAGCGAAATGTAATAAGCGTTGAATTTGAGATCAAGAGATTAGATTTCGATCGAAGCAAAATTCCTCTACCAGAAACTACATTTCAGTAACAACACGAAACAGACCTATTTTCGATAACTGTTTACTACCTGTTAACTTAAAATGTTTTAGAAGTTATTTTAGATCTTAGGGCATAAAAGTTTATGGCAGTCTAACATAAGTATCTTTAAAATCTCAGTAAATATCTATTGTTTTCTTTTGCGTTCATCTCAATGTATAGACAGCGGTTGCCAAATTTAGTTTAGTTATTTCATTGCAATCTTTTAGCGCTGTCACCTGATGCGTGAAAAATATTCTCATTTGTGCCACATCAGCGAATCCGCAAGTCGACATCTGTGACTTTGACATGCATGACACTGACATTTGAAATGTACATTGGGGATACTCGGATGTGATGTTTGTAATAGACGTGTCAATGGTTATCACATCTACGAGAAAAGTCATAGAAATCTATCATTTGATCACCAATAAAACGAAATTCTCTAAAATATACGAAATCGGAATGTGATACTTGTACCTAGCTACTTATGCTAGTTGAGTGACGCGACACGACAGTTAGCAACTGGATTGTTCTATATAAAGTCCCGTGGGCTGAAATCGCCCAAAATAACCCCATAGCGTGTCTAATTGTGTCACGCCACTATACTTTTAATACCACGCTTACACCACCGTGACCACTGATGCAAAAGGTCACAATCGACGACCTTTTATACGCCTATGAAAATCGCACGAGGGCGTCACACACACCACCACACACGGAGTAGGTAGCCTCTACTACCTATTATGTTATTTGTGGTACTCACGAGTATATTTAATTTTAGCGTCCCGCCCCTGTGACGTTAATGCTGACATTTGGGCCTTGGGCGACAGATTATATAACAGTTAGTTGGGCGTGTGGTAACAGTTTAATGGCTCGTGAGTTATTGGTGACATTAATTATCAGGCTTGGATTATGGTTGCGTGTGACCGCTATGCTATCTG
Organism: Lycia hirtaria; assembly: GCA_947563715.1. Lineage (NCBI taxonomy): Eukaryota > Metazoa > Arthropoda > Insecta > Lepidoptera > Geometridae > Lycia > Lycia hirtaria. The sequence goes on along the minus strand of OX387379.1, from coordinate 9,302,647 downwards.
ATGGACATAGTCACCATGGCGTCAACGGTATAGATGTTCTAGCTGTTCACTTGGCTAATATATGCATATAATTCTTCATAGAGGAAAATGTCAGCAATAAAGATTTATTCTGGAATTTTTAATTATGAAAGAAAAAACGAGAAAAATCTACATTATATAAGTATAATACAAATTCGAATGCAGTTCGTCGTTGAACACATAACTTGAGAACTGGATGTATAGATTTAATTATTTTACAGATATTCGTAATAAAAGATTTTTAGATAACAATAATTGACGAGTTGCTTCTTTTTTATTTATTTGGACCCGCTTAGAGCGTTTGCCAGTGTCAAATATTAATATTTCTTCAAATTTCTTGAACAAAACAAGTCATAAATGTTATAGTAACAATCTAAGTCACGTATATCATTTTAAAATTCAAGTCGTGCTTCAGTAAAGTGATGGTGACTACTGGAACCTTCTATGGTGTTTTCCGACAACGTGAAATGACATGTTTCGCCGCTTTATTTCACTTGTCCGCACTCACGAACTTAATAAAAGACTTAAAGAATAAAATACCATCATTTTAAATCATTAAAATTCAAAATAACACAGGTTTTAGAAAAATAAAATAAAACAACAACATGTTTCCATGACGTTCCCGCCAAAATACCCTTGAAAATCGTTTGGAAATGTGAGACTGACATTTTCGTCGTAGTTTATTTCTCTTTGTGTTCCAGATATTTAATTTCAAGTTTAGAAACCGAGTAGCCAAACTTTGAAGAAAAAAATTGTGTAAAATATTACCATTGATTCATAGCAAAGTGGAAAACGAATGAACTCCAGTATTTATCTAATTTATACCTTTCTAAATAGTAGATAATAAAACCAACGCATACTTCGTTCTTATTATTGAAAAACGATAGTCTTTGATTCATCTAGTAAAAACTGGACCCAAACCTGAAATTAAACAGCTACTACATTACTTATTATTATATATTTATTACATTAAACAAATACTACATTTTCACTGTACGTGTTGAAATAACTTGCATTTGTGAGCCTGAATTTCATCATACTGGAGTTGGTGCAACCGGCACTTCAAAGATGATTTACAGGGAAACCACTCCAATTTCCTTCTGCAGCGATGGTTCATAAAACATCGAATACATAAATGTAAACATAATCAAAATAAACTGGAACGACCCGACGCGCAGTCTGAAGAGTTTTATAAATGTATCCAGCGTGGTACGTTGATCGAGATATTTTGAGAGAACATCGCTCAAGGAGAATTAGGTTTCCTTATTACTCAGAAAAATCTGGAAGGAAAATATTTTGTTTGATCTGTAATTGATCATAAAGAGTTGGTTGAGCACTCATGCGTTGTATCAACTTTTTATTAAAGTATATCTATCGTGTGAGAGAAAGAAGCACATGAAACTCTCTGAATTTTTTAAACATAAGTTTGGATATAATATCAATTTGTATTTGGATCAAACAAAAGAACCATGTGAGATATTTAAACAAAACACTTTATAATACCTTATTGTTGTTATATATATGTATGGTTACATATTAAGAAATTTATACTATTAATTTGAGCTTAAGCGTCCTTATTCTCGAATTCGTATTCGCATCTTTTACAAAAGTTGTGTCTTATGCTGTACGTTTTATCTTCATTTTTATCTAATCTAAATTGCATAGGTTTTGTAAAATTAAAATGTAAAACGAAAGAAATACTGCAGTATTTATAAATAGTTCCTTGTCCTACATCTCAAGACTTTATTTGGTTATTGGTTACAATTTTGTCAAAGTGGCACAATTGTAGTTCAAGAGGATATTAAGGTCTTAGTATTCTGCAAAAGGCATAAGTTCATTGACATTAATAAAATGGGAGGTCTGGTTGTTGAAGGTAACATTATTTTACATTTTTTGTCGTAATATATATATTCAGGGTTACCAGACTTCACGGAAACAATAAACACAATAAACTACACTAATAGGTATTATGTAACCAGCTCGAGTCGGGAAGTGATTTTCTTCCTGAATCTATTTTAGATCTTTTTAAAAACGCATCTCAAGGTAGTCCAGTTTAATATAGAACACTTTAATATTATCAAGTTCATCTTCCACGTAATGATCTAGTAAATGATTGCAACACCACTGTTTTGGCGGGAACGTCTAAGTAACGTGTTGTTGCTTTGTTTTATTTTCTTAAACTTGTGTTATTTTGAACATTAATGCTATAAAAATGGTGGTGTTTTATTCATTAAGTGTTCGATAAGGTGCGTGAGTGTGGGCAAGTGAAATAAAGCAGTAAAACGTGTGATTTTTCGTTGTCGGTAAAACTCCATAGAAGCTTCTAGTAAAGTCGCCACCACTTTACTAAAGCAGGACTCGACTTATAAAATGACTGTATACGTGATTTAGATTGTGACTAGAACATTTACAACTTGTTTTATTCAAGAAACTTGAAAAAATCCTAATACTTGACACTGGCAAATGCTTTAATGCGGGTCCAATACAAAAAAGAAGAAGATTGCAACACCAGGAAATGTTCGAAATACCACAAACTAAATATAATATATTATAAAGTCGTAGGTCTTCGTTTAATAACTGGTTGGCAGGCTGCGCACCTGAAACGCAGAAGATAGCTAACTTAACGTAACTTTGTTACGAACATCGCTGTAAAGTACCATGTCTGGTTTTATCATAGGATTAACTAATACGCGTGTGAACAAAAGCTTCACGGCCTTATTTCACATTCTCCGTTCCATTTCCAGGACAGGTAGGAAGTCGGCACACTACACCTATTTCTCATTGATGTGCCTGTAAAATTTGTTCTCAGCGATTCGGTCAACCATATAAGGGACTACCTCTGAAGTATGATGTTGTTTTCTAGTTTTACAAACAACGATTTTTTTTAATAAGTTTATTCGTTCATTTTATATATTTAAAAATGTGGGTATGTGCGATCGAGACTAGAACTACGGACTCTTAATCAGTAACTTACGAATTAAAGCTTACGAATTAAAGCTTAAAACTTACGAATTACGCTGTTTTTAAAACGCGTTTAAAAGCACACTATCAAGATAACTCCCACTAAATATTATGTATGTATATTGTTAGAGATATTTATGTAAGTATATGAATGAGAATTTGGTCCATTATAATATTTTTGTTGTCCTCTTTTAACATAACTGGGTACCTTTAATATAATTAACTACTGTTGTTTTATGTATACCATTTTAATTAAGTTTTGCTTTAAGGCCACTATCTGTTGCCATCTGTCCTATCCGTGCAAGGTTGCCTGGAAGAGATCGCTCTGAGCGATAAGGCCGCCAATTAAAACACCTAGCTGTAATATTATTCTCTATGTATTTAATGTTTCTGTATTGTGGTCTTTTAATAAAGTGTTATCTATCTATCTATCTAATTAATGTATATTTAGTGTAAAACTAACCGTTTTAGGTATTGATTGAATTTAACTCTTTTAATACCTATGGTGCAATCAATAAAAAATAAAAACATTTACTTAGAGATAATAAAACAAGACTTGTTAAATGTAGCACCGGTTCACTCGAACATTCAACTCTTAATTTAAATACCTACATACACAGACAAAATGTTAAACACATATCTACTTACATAAATAAAAATTTTTAATTACCGGGAATTTGTATTATGTATTACTGTTGTAAGTTTAGAGTATTTTCTATAAAAAAGTAGGCATTGAAAAATTTAAAATAAACGCAGTGAAAAAGATTGTGTCAGGATCGTAGCAAATGGAAAAATATAATATCTGCCTACCCCATTGGGAAAAAGGCGTGATTGTATGTATGTAAATAAATCCGGCAAAGTACGAGTGCACTCGCGCACCGAGGCTTCTGTACTCCTATGGATAAAGACTGACACTAGAGCTTATTACTCAACAAAATGTGCTTAAAAATCTAAGAATATTTGTAACTTCACATATTTTCTATACAGTAGGAATAGCCTAAAATGCTAGCCATTTACATACCAAGTAAGTGTAACCATAGAGATATTATATATAGAGTTACAGACCTATTTTCCATATCCAAAGAGATTTTAATACTATACCGTTTACTATAATTTAAGTTTATGTCATATGACATCAACTGTCAACAAACGTTCACATGTCATTTTTCTTTCTTTTTTTTTGTGGAATGAACAAGGAAGTTTTATTTCGCACAATCATTTCCCAATCATTACGCAGGGTTTTCTCGCTCTTGACCAGTTTTTTGTATTTGTAAATTTAAATCTTACAGTATGGCCAATTTTAAGACTTGTATATATTACCGTTCCAAAGATATAAGATACAGTCATATAAGTGAAGGACACATAGGCAGACAAACAGACACCGTAGCCACACGGCTAGGCTCCCGAACCCTTAGTACGAAAACCTAAAAAAAAGAAATAGTCAAACATTAAAAAGCAATTAAAAACTTCCAGTGTAATATCGCTAAATTCATTATTTGTGAGATAATTGTAATTGGTATTTTTCCGTTTTTATCTCAATAAACGAATTTATCAATTTTTATTTATTAAAGTGTCTGTTTGTATTGCTATTAAATCCATTTATTTTGTACTAAAAAAAAAAAAAAGTTTTGTGATATCGTAGATATAAAGCTACATTTTATAAGATATAAACTATCAATAAAGAATTTTCCTATATATTAAAATTGTTTTTAAACAAGGAAATGTTAATTAATATACAGGCTTTACAGAACAAAGCATTCATAGATACTATTAACGGTAACTTTATTACCTCAACATCTGGAATAGTCTTCCGTAAACATAGAAAACTGCTGGTAAAGAAACATCGTGAGGAGACCGTACCATAGTGGTTTACGGTTCAAGAGCCAACGCCAGACATTCAGCGGGAAATTCAAATTTCATACATATTTTGTCCCTGTACTTGATCACAAAGTTTGCAACTATATAATATTATTATTTATCTTTCTATCTGGTTAAAAGAAACTACTGATTCCAAGTTCATGATTTTGGGACCGCCTCTGAGGCACCTATTTTAATAAAAAAGAATCATCGAAATCTATTCACAGTTCGAAGGCACAAAAAAAACGTAAGTATCATCTTGTTTCTTCAACATGCAATCAAGTGATTTGTGGTTTGAAGGAAATCAGATTGTTACGCATAAGGTAGGGGAAACCCATCTTCGGTGAAGTTTTCGTTACGGTGGGTATGGATTTTTCCGTATGTAAAATGATTTTCCTTACTACAACGGAAATGTCTACTTATATGTAGGTAAATTACACTTAAGAACACTGTGTATGGAGTATTTAAGTTAAGTTAATTCGTAAGACTTTTTTTTTATTATTTTTCTTCGTGGTACACTAAAATTCAGATTTCTGATTCATTTTCTGCAACTTTCTTCGTTTAATTCTCGTTTTCTGGGCTTATACAATTTATATCGAGTGATTTGGTTTCTTATAAGCACAATTATAGGCTTTCTGTCCCAGAGAATTGAGTAAATATTGTTTTTGCATACGAAACAATAGATATACATTTATCACACGTAGTAGATTAACTACAAATTAATAATACTTTTGCACTCGGACCAGAAGAGTTTCGATAAATAAATTATTACTTTTCCAACTTTCTAGCATTCAAATCTAAAAACAAAATAATCATCGTATATGTACGTAATTTTTTTTCAGAAGTTGAACATAAGGAAAGTTGTGGGTGGGTAATATATTGCAACAGCGACGGCATTTATTCGGGTGATATATGAGGACCTCCGAAGTTTACGGTTAGCCAGACAGTCTGAATTGACATCGCTTTTTATAAACACCACGTCATTGGTAACTATTACTTTAACTATGACGAATTTGGCCGTAGTTCATATTGATATTATTATTTTGTCTGGATAAACACTGGATAAATATCATCCATCTCGCTCGAAGTTAAATATACAAAAAGAGATGAAATGATTCCAGACATTTCAAAAGAAATTTCGTGGAACGCAGTTTGATTTTTCTAGAAGTTTTACCCGACAGAACACTTCGATTTACTTTTTTAATAATAAATATTTCGGTTGAAGATGGGATGTAAAATGTATTATTTCTGAATTTAGTATTCATTCATTAACTCACAGAATCCAACATAGAAATAACATTTTATCAAGGAATCAAAAAACATGATTTGGTATTCAATTCAATGATTCTATTGTATAACCGAATACTGTATAACTTTATAGTTCAAGTTCAAGGTACAATTTAAATTTAATATCCTATGGAATGGAGCCAGATATTTCTTAGTTATGTGACCTTTTTGTAACAAATGTGCAGCAGTTAATAATCTCTTCTAGTTTTGAATCTTTAACGACATTAATGAGGTGAAACGTGCCTTTTCGTTTTCGATAAAATTCTTTAGAAGCTTCGAGTAAATATCACCACCACTTTACTGAACCATGAATAAAATTCAATAGATTTTGTACTGACTATTAACTAGATAAAATTAATACTTTTTATGACATTATAATTTTATCCATAAAACTTGAATAAATATCTGTATTTCTATTGGAAATGCGTAAATCGTGCAGGTCCAAAACATATATAAAATACCTACACATACTAAATATATTAACATAATATAATAAAATAAAGTCAAATCACATAATATTGTCTCGTTTTAGTTACTAGTGGCCTGTTGAGCAATTAAACCTCGCTTGCTAAGAGTTGACGTTGGAATAGATGACGATATACACCCAAAGGACAAGTGCGAGTCAGACTCGCCCACCGAGGGTTCCGTACAAACTAGTAGATAAAAGGGGAAAAACATATATTTTTATATTTTCCTTCATAAACCGAAAAATATACATCGTAAAAATATTTAAAAACCTGTTTTAGCTTATGCTACTGAAGCTCTTTCATATGATACCCCACATGATACGGTTAATTCAATTTAAAATTTGGACCTTCATTCCTTGCCTAAAGACACTATTTTTTGTGATTAAATTAAAAATGACCAGTTTTCGGATTTTTTCCTATATTTATTACTCTAACACAATGCTTCTTGCCAAATTTCATTGTTCTAGGTCAACGGGAAGTACCCCATAGGTTTTGATTCCCTTGTGAGTGTCGAAATGTGCGTTTTTTACGATATATACGGCTGTAACTTTTTTATGAAAACTTAGGAACTTTATTTTTCTTTTTGGATCTGCGTATATGGTTTTAATTTCAACTTGATACCTTCACGCATTCCCGAGGTAAAGGTCTTGACACCCGACGGACGGACAGACGGACAGAATGACAACAAAGTGATCCTATAAGGGTTCCGTTTTTTCCTATTGAGATACGGAACCCTAATTAGCTCGTTACGCTCGTTCATTATGTCAAAGGTTAAAAAATACGGACAGTTATTAAACTTAGTACAAATAAAGAGACAATAATGGATACGAATAATAATGAGAACTCAAACATGTTACATTTGATACAACACTTTGTGTAGCAACAATACAGTTGTTTTGAAAAAAATAGAATAATAAATATAATATAATATAATATCTATACATAATACTGAATGATGCATATTAATGCATTTGTTCAAATCGATATTTGAATTTCTTTTTGAATCGACTTAAAAAAAGGAGATTATCATAGGTATTAATATTAAAATAGGAAAGTTTGTCTGTCTCTGTATGTTAATTTTTCAATATAAATTTACAGTATAAACGAAAAATCGGATATGTAAAACACTAGAGAAAATTTAACATAAACTTTTTTTGTTGATTGAATCGACTGACGAATTTTCAGACCCATCAAGATGAAAATTCGTCAGTTCTACGTGCTATACATATATAGGTGGGTGTCTTGTCCAGACTGCCACTTCAACTTGCTATGTCGGTGAATTTCGTACCACTACAGATCTGTTTATAATGTGATTTTCTAGATTTTCTTGTACCTACCTGATTTTCCGTATGTTTGTAATTTAATATTTTCAAAAAATGTAGCTATGTGTGAGTGAGACAAATAATATAGTATCAATAAAGGCTCCGTAAATAATACAACAACGTTTAAATTGACTGCTTTAACAGTACTTTTTTTTTTTTTTTTTTTTTTCTCAGCCATTGCTGTCCCACTGCAGGGCAAAGGCCTCCTCCTTTACAGTACTTACCTATTGTATTATAATTGTAAGTTTTTAATAGTACAATTTACAGTTATTGGGGCAAATGAACTAGATGTCGAGTGACGTTTTCGTCTGCGAATCTGATATTCTGAATCATTGACCGAAGTCGTTCCAAAATTCGGGAGACACGTGAATGAACAACGTGATCTAACTAAATATATGTATATATGAACATTTCTTCACACTAAAACTATATTGTATATACGTTATAGTCCGTAAGGATGTATGTTTGTTGCTTAATCACGAAAGAATCACAGGTTTTGATGAAACTTTACGATGTCATCATATAGGTAGAATTTTTATCAAAATAGCTCAAAAAAGTTAGCTCAAAGTTAATTTTATTCTAGATTTTTATGTCATGTAATCCTAAAAACTAACAACTAGTCCGAATGTAAAATAAACAACTTAAGAAAAAACTTTAGTAGTAAATATTTTTGTCGTCTAAAACCCTTTTACGACTAATCACTTCTAGAGAAATTATTGATCTTAGTTATTTTAGTTTGAGATAAAATTTGCACTTCTATTTCCCTCTAAATAACATCTGAATATGGAAAATTTAACTCTGCTTTATTCTATATATATTTATTCTTAATAATCTCTGCTTTTTATTATCTTTTTACGCTTAGTTCACGTGGACATATGAGTGTACAGAAATATCTTTATGCAAAACTTGGTGCCACTTAAACATTCAGAGTTTTCAGTCACATTGTCGGCCATGTGCTTTCCTAGCGCGAGTTTATACATACATCTGACGCACCCACTCTTTAACTAGTTATATAATAAGAATATTAGTTCAAATATTTGTATTCAAATTCCTTTTGGTTTTGCTTGTGATATTGGAATATATTAAATTTATTACTCACTTAACCTTCATCATGTCATCAACATCACCATCTAACTTGTCTAAGTCTGTACTTGTTATATTATCTAATTTATTAAGCTATTGCATAGCTTCTGTCGCGGGCCTTGAGCGTGGAGACCGAATCCAGAAATTCCGTAACGAAAATAACCTAACACACCGCGCGTAAAGCTATTATGCAATAGCTTTACCGCGGCAGTCTCCGAGTGCCACAGTTTTTTTTAATCCTTGACAGACTTGATTTGACCATAAGCTCGTCTGATATTAAGTGACAATATATTATACTGCTATGAGTCAGTTTCAAGACACAATCTGAGAGTTGTTAATTTGCTGCCTATATTATTATATACATACATATGTCTTGAATGAAGGTATAGTAGATAGCAAAACTTACAGACTAAAATCAGTGACAAGTTAATACTACTTTTCTACTACCTATATATTTTTATTCGTTTTTTTTTTAATTTCGTTTCTATGTCTTCAGTATTTTCGGGATCGTTATAATTGATATGCTTTATATGTACACGTATATCCATCGAATACAAAAGTAGAACCAACTATAAGAATGTATGAGAAAAAGTTTAATACAAGGAAGCGTTAAACGTAATTTTTGTTTTATTTTTCCAATAAATTTTTAAAACCGATTTTTCAAGTAAATATTCTGAAAGCGAGGTATATAATAAATAAAGTTTTTTTTTTAACAATAAGCTTTCAAATCTTACGGTTATTTTTTCATATTATCATAAAATTTACATAAGTAGCTTCCCACAGAATATCTTGAATGCCATAAAACACATCCAAATCAAATAAATAACATGTACGATACAAGTTAGTAAGTACTTAACTACACTAGTATAAAACAATAAGGTCTCTGATACAGATCTTATACTTTATATTTTAAACTATCCCGGCCGAGAATCGAAACTAGCTACTAAAGCTAATTAGAATTTATAATATCCTACCAAATGATATAAAGAAGAACCAAATGAACAAAAAATCTATTACAAACTTAAAATATTACTGTTACACAAATTATTCTACTACAGTATAAACGAATTTATAAATGATTTGAAATATGTCTCAAACTCCCGATAATATAATTTAAAAAATGTTTATGTGTATGTGAACTTCCTGCTATATTTGTTTTAAAAATGTTATTATCGAAACATTGGAATTCATGTATGCTACGCCCTAACAGGGTACTGTACCTGGCATATTTATTTAAAAGCGTGATCTGTAAATTATGCAATAAATAAATGATAAATGAGCCTTTTGCTTTGATAATGGCAATGTCATTTCATGATCAAAGAGGTGAATAAACCGTGAAAACTGAGGACACGAATGAACTTCCGTCTTTCCTCAATAATATTTTAAGCATCGTACGGCGAAAAGAGTCCTCGATGACAGCGGCAGATTTCCCGCTTGTAACCTTCTGTGTTCTTTACACATCTGTCCAAACAGAAGTCAATGAAACTCTTGACATACAGACAATAACCATAATTTCATCAGACAGTGACGTCTGAGCGTGAACTTAAATGATAAAAACGTTTAAAACAAAAATAAATAATAGACTATTGTGGTCTTTGTTGCGATTACTAAATTTAGTGCTAACAAAAACATTCTAGAAATAGTTGTTGTCAATTATTAACATGTTTTTCTTGCTGTTGAAAAAAATTTAAGTCAGTTTGGTAGTGGTAGGTCTAGGCTGTACTGTGTTTCGATGAAGGGCATTGTTTCCAGCGAAAATTACGGGAATAAAGAACATTAACATATGTTATCTCAGACTGACAAACACATAGCATTTTATACAGGGGTTTGAATAGTAGAAATTCAAAGTTCTGATGTTAGACTGTTATGACCAAGCGTAAAGCTTAACATCTGGCAAATGACTTTCTCGTCTCGTTACTTGGATTAAAAAAAAATGCAAATCAATTCTGATTTTAGTGGAGCCGTCCTGTAGTGCAATTTTGTCAGAATTTATCGTTCTATACCTAATAATATTTAGCTGATATACGTTCACAATAACAATAAAGACTAACTTCGGGTACCTAGTAACAACGATATTGACCTTGTCTTCAAACGATAACCGCGAGTGTTTTAATATACCTAGCAACAATAGTATAGTAGTTATACAAGACGAGATAGGGGACCACCGGGTAGCAACTGTAGTAATAATAATTTTGGCAGACATGACGATTACGTATAATTCTGCCATTTACTTTGGACCCATTCAAAAAAGAATTATTTGAAGTGAGCGCTAAAAATATTTAAATTAGAATTCAGACGAGCTTCAAGATAAAATTTATGCACTTATTTATAGTTTATATTTTATAAATTTTTATACGTTTGGATACGTACATTTCTAACATTTTCAGATAAAGCACATGTAACCGTTCTGAATCAAACCGAGACGAATGCATAAAGCGTTTATATTTGTTTGAAACACGCGGGTACATCTTTCATTATTTGGGTCATGTTTTATCATGAAATTGAACAAGCTACGTTGTTCCGTATCGGACGCTAGATTAAGGACGCCAATAAACCTAGACTTGAAACTAGAACACCACAACATGCGCACTTACCTTGAGGATATACTAATCTAAAGAACAACAAAAACCACAAAAATGTACTTGTATTGATTCAAATACCGTTTTAATATCCATAGACCAGATTTCACTACAAAATGCTATTCGAATTCTCATGCTGAAATTACAAGATTAATAGAAATGTGCAAAAAATGTATGATTTGTTCTAGTTTTGTAAGTCAAGTCAGTTAACGTGCTTCATCTGTTACATCGCGTGTTATATGAAAGATGTCTAAATTTTCTTTAAAAAGAAATTCTGAGTAACCGCAAAATTGTGTTTGATTTTCTGAGAATCACAAAATTTGGAACACTGCTAAAGTATCTAGTTACATTAGAAATTCAGGTGACCGATAAACGACATCTAAATGATAATTTAGTCTAAATTACTCAAATCGTACCGTCCGGGTTAAACTCGTCAATCTAATATTTAGAGATGATCTTTAGCCACATAATGATTTTTGTTGACACTTTTATAGATACAGACGCACATAAGATATTTCGTGGTAATAAAGTCGGCTATGTGAATAAAAAATAGTTAGTGGCAAGCTAAAGATATTCTGTTAATCTTTATCACTGTTTGATGTTTGACGTGAAGTCAAAAGTGGAAAGCTGACCCATTTCCATCGAAGATACCGGTCAGATATGACGTCAATGTGATGTAACAAAACTAGGTAGCTATAAACGTTCCTCTAACAGTTAGTGTTGTGTAATAAATAATCATAGAAATAATTTTGATCTGAAATCGTTTTATGCAATAAATTTTCGATAATATATTTATCGCATATGAATTACATTGACCATGACTCAGTTAGGGCTACATTTCCAGATAATAAATTACCTACTAACACATACGGCCCTATCTGGTTAAAGTAGAGCATTTATTTTAGGATATTTACCTACATATTACAATCTATCATTGTACGGATAAAATGCCTCGTTAGCTGTGGTACTAAAATATGTGTAACGAATACGTTTTCTATGCGTTTCGAGACTAATGTCTCCTTTGGCATCTCTTTCACCAACACGTAAACCACATGAGCAACTTTAATTATGCAGTTCTTAAAATAAACTTCCATTGCATTTGATGTTCTCTACCATTGCAGTTACGGTTTTATCGTTATAACTCTCACCATTTTCATACGCAGATAAAAAATTGTCCTTGGAAAATATAGTCCCAGACTTCAGCGACATACCTGTGAATGAAGTTGGAACATATAGCTATGTCTGGGCTATTAGTTCATTTGGCAATTGCATTTGGCGCCTATTCAACCAAAATATTCATGAACATTAGTGCCAAACAGTAAACAACGTGTTTTGTTCTACCGCTTTTACAGTAAACAAGAATTTGTGGTAGTAATTGATCAACATTCAGATTCTTGGGAATTCAAAGTCATTCTAAGTGATTTTTTTTCACTGTTGACATGGCTATCACCTCCTAAGGCATTATACAGAATATTTGTTACGTTAATGGATTTGAACGTTATTCATTACACTGTGCTGATTTTCCCTACAATATCTTTTTTTTAAGTTTAATCGACCACACCGAATGTCTAGACAGCGATCCGTGTTAGGAAGAAACGGCAGGGTAACGTTCTGGTAATGTGAAAAAAATTCTGCGAGCATGCGGTCCATGACACGTTTCGGGGTCAAGAATCTACGGGTCCCCGACTCCTGCCCTTGAAGTTTTTATAAAATCAACGGTTAGACCGTGATAGCTGTGGCCTGACGTGTTCCTAATCCACGAAAAAATGTGAATGGAAGATTTTGGATTGGGAATGACATACTTAAGCGCTACTCAATGTATATCAACGTGTTTTAGAGCAAATGTTTTTCTCAACTTGTCTCCAACAATACTTAAACTTATTCATTTTCAATTCTCATTGATTGATGTACATGATTTTAAATTTGATCATTGACGTTAGGGACAGTGACGTTTACCTAGCTGTAAAAGCTAGAAACTAATGACAATAATCTGACATCAATGATAATTCATGATAATATAGCCGTAGTAATTTAACTACCTTATCTGTTATTGAAGTAGGGTCGTTGAATATTTTAATTAATCGTAATTTATTGATTTAATTACATACGCCCATATTTACTTGATTAAATAAGTTTTTCCATGTAACAGTTTTGGTTTACGTTTTAAGCTCTTCTCTCATGAAATAATTTATTTACCTAATATGTAACTAAATTAAAAAAAAAAAAAAACTTCAGAGTTTTCAATATTTTGGCTAAACGAATATTTTATTAGGCCAAGTATGGTAAGGTGGGTAAAACATTTGAATAGTTGAAAATTGCCATGGTTATTTTATGAGTTTTATTGAGACTTCAATCTTTTAGAAAATCTAGATGGAGACGCAGTTGGCGAGAAGCTGGCAAAACAACGTCATATTGGAACTAATATAATGTAAAATAACAGTAAATAGTAGTAGCTCAGCGTAGAGCATAGGAAGATCAGTCACGAGATGGACAGGTGACCTCATACAAGTAGCGGAAAGACGCTGGATGCAAGCCGCTTCCAATCGGTCCTTTTGGAAATCTATGGGGAGGCCTACGTCCAGCAGTGGACTTCTTATGGCTGAGATGATGATGATGATGTTGATGCATAGTAGATAGCTTTAAGTATACTGTACTATTTAACATTTATAAAAAAATATCTGGTTCAACATAATATGTATTGACTTACGTAAGTATTATGGATTTTCTGTTTTAGGTATTGCTAAAATACAATAAATTTCAAGATGATTTCATAGTTTTTTTTTTTGTAGCGATAACCTCACTTTTTGTTGCTATCTTAATTGTCTTCGTTGACATTGAAAGTTCAAAGACTTGCCAATCAACGTTACATTAGTTTTGCTTCAGCACTAAAGTTACATCACAATTATTTATATTACTAACTTCTGGAAAATCTAGAATAGATACACACTAAAAACGCATGACGTCAGAATATAAATAGGTGAAGAATTAAAAACTAGTCTAAAAGTTGCTGCCTTATTACTAAATTCAACCTCTTTTGGGGAAACATAGAATGCAGAGAGGATTCAAGAAAGGTAGAAGTGTTTTGGGGAAGAGTAACATTTTTACAAAACTAACTTAAAATTGCGCAATGATTTACAAAAAGTATGGGGATGCTTAATTATGAATATAAAGAAGTTTGTCCTGTATTTATGTACTACCAAAAATACTTAAATGGTTCTGATATAACCGATTTCAAAGACCATGCATCTAAATAAAATTTGAAACCTGGCACTAATAAATAATAAATATTTGGGGACATTTCACACAACACCATCTAGCCGAAAGTCCTAAACTAAGCAAAGCTTGTAATATGAAACTAGATGGCTGATAGAATACATATATACTTTTTTTTGTTGTAAATATATACATATGATACATAGAAACATCCAGACACAGAACAAACAGTAATTTTAATAACTAATTTTACTACTTTCTTTCCAATAAAAAAATAATATCACTGAAAAAGCTTTAGAAACTGTAAAGAATATTCGAATTGTTGGGCATAAATACCAAAAGAAATAAAGTCAAATTAAAAGTTTTTGCTCCTTTCTTCTTTGAAGTTGGTCAAAAAACACATTATGTAGGTATTTGTTCATTAAATATTTTAAATAATTATGTAATATGTATCTCAAATTAAATGTTGAAAACCTTGATTTTTTCGACAATTATTTTATTACTCATACCTACCTACTTCAGTCTTCACGTACAATCAACGTCATTTAAATATCAATACACTCAAGTGTGTTAAATGTAGACTTTGTCTTGAAACTCTTTTGTTCTCCAACTTTTAAATTAAACCGAAACGGAGTAGGAATTTCAACAAAATAATTTATTTTGATGATTGTTCAATTTTACGTTAAATTTGTTTAACTACACCATTCGACATGTGTATAAATATTATATACATAATTATACATATTTATTTTTTTACCCTGAACCCAAATCTCTATATCAATATCTGTATATCTATGTATCCGTGAGTCTCTCTGTGACATCCGAGCTTTCAAACGGACGGACTGATTTTAATTTAGTTTTTTTTGTTTGAAAGAAGATTTCATCGAGTGATCTTAGTTATATTTTATAAATCGGTTTAGCCGTCGGAGATTTTTGAGTTTTCTAAATTTATACTTGAATATTATTTATAGGAAATTTTAAAATGTGAATGGAAGTTGGCCTATGTTTAGCAGTAGACTTATTTTCACTGTGATGATAATGGTGATGATATTATAAGTTATATATAATATAGGGTTGATTTTACGAACAAATATAACCCTAAGAATGATAATGCAAACAGAGATGGCATTAATAATTCAGTTAGAGTAAGAGAGATGCATATTCAAAATAGTTGTGTAGAACCCATCGGGATTATTCCTTATGACCAATAGTTTGGCAACGTAATGTGCGAAAATCAATCTTGGAAGTAAACTTTGACATTAAAACTTTAAAGCCTATTTTTAAATAAAGTCTGCAACATACTGATCACTTCGAGCAACTCACCTGTAGAATAATCACTTGTCAGTTCAGGATTATACGTTGGATAGATAAATCTCAAAATTCAGCTATCTATAATCGCCTATCCTTTGGCAAAGAAACAAATGAGAAGAGGCCATGGCTAGATAGGACCATTACAATACACCATTGCATACAGTTAATAATAATAATCTGTCAGCAAGTTTCTAACCCAGCCCACCCCAGCCGCGCCCAGTAGTGGGACAGCTTATACAAACAGGGCTGATAAAAAGAATATAAAAACGTATATAACGGCGTGTCCCAATCTCAGCAGCCACTCGAGATCCTGTTTCTAATCTAGACGAGAAGTATATACCAAATTTAAACAATAAGTGGGCTAGGTTAAAACATTTTAGTAGCCAACCTTAAAATAAATCTAAAGAGAATATACCACAAACGCGATTTCAATTTGCACGTCAATGGAAAGATCCCTCAATGTTCATAATCCAACTAATCCGACAGATAAGATCATAGAGAAAGAAAAAATAACACACTTCTTGATAAACATAGTACGTGTGAAAATCACGGAATGGTCATGTGCTTGGAAAAATACAAGCATTCTAGTCATAAAGGCTTAATATTTTTATTGCCCTTCACTGAAAATACAGATGTCTTGCTGTAAAGCATGAGTTATTTAATCTCGTAGTTGATAAGCCCGTTGTTTTTTTAGCGTCATATTGCAGTGATGTCAGTGAGAATAAAATAGATACCTATACTACCTAACAACAGCTGTGTAAATACTTTTGTGGTAGTTGCTACTACTTTTAATTACATTTAAAAAAAAGCAATATGTTATGTTATGATTGATTATGTTTTATCTGATGTCGTATCCATCATCATCTTTTGAATAATGTCGCGTGCTTCTACGTCTGACTCATATACCTCATTTAATAAACTAGGTTGTACTGTTATACCAATATTTTTTCTAGTAAACCAATTGAAACCGCCTATCTTAATTAAAGTGACATACCATTTTATCACCACCTGTCGATTAACACTATAGGTGAGTTACGTTCAAGTGCAAGCCTATTTACGAATAAAAAAATACATATTACAAAAATCTAATTTAATTTATGGAAGGGTCTGGGTTTTGTTATAGGACCTATTGACCACGCAATATTGACGATTAAACAATTTGTTTGAAAATTAGGCTGTTTGTCTTTAAACTCTATGTTTAAATGACCCAGTTTGTCTAAAAGTATGGGTCCTATAGCAAAACCTAAAGCCTTCCATCTGACCTTCGTAGAGCTTTTAATGAATGAAATAAAGCAAACTTCTTCAGATTTCCTAGTAAAAAATGTTGATAAATTAGATTTTTTGTATTTTTTTATTCGTGAATAGGCTTGCGCTTGACCGTCAACTCACTTGGGGTTAATCGACAGGTGGTAATGCAATGGTTTGTAACCACCTTAATTTGATATACCTTAAGATGGGCGGTTTCAGTTGGTTTTAAAATAGGCTGGAATACTGAAGCTATGTTCAAAAAGAAAGAGGTTAACAGTTCGGCTTCGTTCAGCTTTGTTACTGTATAGCTCCGTCGTTTATAAACAGAGTTCAAAAATATTTTTGTTTGAAAGAGCAACTTTCAGATTGGCTCCATAGAAATCGTATCAAAATCAGTTCAGTAATTTGGTTTTTAAAACAAAATTATATAACTTACGCTGTAAGCTCTACCCAAATGTATACGGTGCTTACTAACTTAGATACAACTTGTTTTTTTTTTGTTGAATCACGCCATACCGTAATTATGAATAATTTTCAGGGACATTTACCTTGTTTCTTGCGTAATTTAATACAAAATGCATTATATAAAATTGTAATTTTTTTTTGGATGTTGGAAAAACATTGACAGTGTTTGGGTTCGACTGGATACCTACCTTCTGCAACAAAAATAACATAATGCTACATTTTAATTTACCTGTGACTCTAGTCTGGACACTGACGCCAAAATCGATATGCTGATTTATATAAACAGTATGGATAGATGTCGATTAGTCTAGTGTTAAAGTACGGACGCCGAACAGGAAGAATTTCGTACATTGACCTATGATTACCTATCTCTGTCACTCTCGCGTGATTATATTGCTATCGCGCTCGAACAGGTGCCGGTCGTTGCACCTGTGCGAGCGAAATAGGTCAATGTACGAAATTCTTCCTGTTCGGCGTCCGTACTTTAGTTACGTTAGCATCGACTAATATACTTACCCACATTAGTTTAGAGACTTCTACTACTGTACATATCCCAAAAGTTAATAAATATTGTGTTGTGTTTTTTCTTGAAATTTGACAGTTGGCTGTGTGGTTTTGCAGTAATCATAATTCGTATAAATTGTTCAAAACATGTTTTTGCCAGACCTAAAGATAATTTTGTTTAATCCTTGAATGCATCCGTGAAGATTCCTTAGTAGATATAATTCACATTATTTATGTTTTTCGAATGTATGTGTCTATATTTTCATATTAATGTGACATATTGTATATTGCTGACATGAAATGTAGACAAATTACAGGTATGTAATTACCAGCTAGCAGGGCTACACTCAACCCTTACAGCGATGCAAAGTTGTCTCGTACCCGTTTTTATTTTGCCTTTTCTGCAATTAAGAGAGTGACACAAAAGTAGAACAGACTGTTAAAAATATCATAATTTAAAGTAGGCACATTTGAACTTTTGTGGCCGAATCTTACGAGTAACTGCAGAAAAATCGAGATAAAAACGGGCGCGAGCCAACTTTGCACCGCTATAAGAGTTGAGCGTAATCCCCCGGGTAAACAGGTAACTACTCTCTCTTGACAACAAAATTATAATAAAACTGTGTTTGTATTGAAATAATACGTGCCTACACTTTCCGTTAATTCGATATCCTTTGTTTAAACATAATTCAATAAACTGTAAACAATGGTAGCTAGGTAATACTAGTGACGCGATTATTCCACTCGAATTGTACACGAGTGGGCATACATTAGAAACACTTACGTAGCTTGTGTGTACAGGTGAGAAAACTTTAATAGTGTGTGCAACTATATACCTATATACATCATCCATGATACCTACTCACTGGAACTTTCTCACCGTAGAGTAGATTTATATAGATGCAATATTTAGAATTACAAAAGTACATAATCGGTCTTACCGAAAAACGTTACTTAACTTTAATCAACTTTAACTTTAAGCATTGCTTAACATATTTTGACAACTTCTCACTGACACGTAATGACACTTGCAGAAAGAAGACAGAGAATTTAAGACGATGGTTAAAGTTAAGTAACGTTTTTCGGTAAGGCCCCAAATGTGTAAAAACTGGCGCGTTTATCACTAAAAGCGTACGATAGAGATTTGGGATCTATTTCAGACGGAGTGTAAAAAAAACGATATGTTATGGATATATTAAGTCTTAGATATACATGTTTATTCTTAAATTATCAAGCAAACTATTTTTTTAGGTTAAAACAATAATTATAAAATATATACATAGGTATAAGCATAAGCTATTACACCCTCGCAAATTCACAAGGAAGGGTTTTTACACATCATAACGATACTTTAAATCACTGTGGATGTGGTAGATGTATGCCAGATATTACATAATTTTGGTTTTTCTAATTAGGTTTATGCTTAATTAGTGCAGTTATGTCAGATTATAAATAAGATTACGGTATGCGTATGTTTTTGCGCAAGATACGCAGTGACGTAAGATTGCATGTATTCCACTAGTAAGGTATTTCACCAAAAAATGACAGTTTTTTCACGGCGTACAATAAAAATTAAGATAAATTACTTAATGTATCATAAGTATGTATTTACGACAAAAAAGTATACCTATATATGTATTCTATCAACCATCTAATTTTCATAGTACAAGCTTTGCTTAGTTTGGGCTAGATGATGTTGTGTGAAATGTCCCCCCAATATTTTTTTATAATGTTATATCTGTCCTTTCATAACAATTGATTCAGTTTGTCAGATTGTCCTTTCATAACACTTATAAACGGTATCAAAACACTTTTTAAGCAAATTTTATTTATTTAGTGCTAGAATTTCATGTTATAGAATATTATTGAGTAAAACACTTTTATAAACTATCACGGTCATTCATTAAAGCACTATTATTATTAACGGGATATTTATAATTAACGCGAAAATATCCCGTTATAATAACAGTGCATTATTGAGTAATATCAAAAATGTAAATAATTTATTTCCTTATCACCTATCACAGTTAGGTACCTATTTTCGTATTAGTTACAATATTTTTGTCTAACATATTATCATTTTTACTATGGAAATTAACGTGGTTTTCACACATTTTTAAATAAAAACTACGGGTCACTCACGTTTGTTTTAAGCCGAAATATCCGACTATAGTTTCAACCGCATTCGGCGAAAAAGAAAAAGAACCTTGAACTTTGAAAAAGACCGCCGAATGCGGTTGAAACTATAGTCGGATATTTCGGCTCAAAACAGACGTGAGTGACCCGTAGTTTTTATTTAATAACATATCATTGTTGTCCACTAAACTTATGTTCAGTCTTTGGGTTTTTATTTTTGGGATTTTTGTTCTAAAATAATTATCCACCACAGATGTTCTGTGCTACCCGCGGAGCGATGAGCGAGGAATAATTTCACCAAAATTATCACAATTTTTCTACTCTCACTTAGCGCAGCTTTGGCGGGAAAAGTCTACCGAAACAACGTTTTGTACATACAGAAAAGCAAAAAATTGTACAAAAGACGCGAGCGACGAATGAGTGCGAAGCGGTGCGCAGTGGTGTAGTGAGCTTGCGCTATCTGATTACAAGTCTGTAAGTGAACAGTCCGCTACGCATTCTCGCATCGCTTCGCCCGTTCTACAGCATCGCTACGCATACTTATAGCTCAGCTTCCTCGCACATCTTTGGCGATAAAACTCACACCATTTCACCTGGCTCAATGCATCGTCGTAGCGGTACGAGGTGGCACAGAGAACGTATGAAGTAGCTTCTTCACACAATTCTGATGGCAAAAACTATACCGTTTTAAGACTCGCTTGCACTTGGGATTTGTAACAACTACGTGTATTAAGAACTATAATACCATATCTATTACCTTATAAACCCAACCAAAAATGGCCTAACACTTTTAAATTAACTTCTGAAAGTAAACACTTAATGAAAGTACTCGTATAAAGTCGTTGACTAAGCATTTATTGTCCTTTGAACTCACTAAAATAAGTAATCATCATGAAAAATACACAAACAATCACATTGTTTCATTCATGTGACTGCAAAATTTCCACAACGACCAATTTGTCAGCTCTACCGCTTAATAAGTCTGAGTCAGAACTGAGGGCTTACATTTATATGACAAGTGCTTATATTAAAAGAAAAATATATATTTATATACCCAACTGTATAAGAGCGATTTTAGTCCTGTATGCGTAGTGTGTGTAATTGTGTATATTACATTTACGATCATATTGCTGAGATAAGGCCAGGATTTGATTGCAACTGGTTTTACACGACTCTGTCGATGCATATTTTATTTTATAACTTCAAAATTTCGAAACATGTATCACCTACTAAGAAGTGATGTCGTTTCTTGATAGATAAAATTTAACGATTTTGTCTTTTATAACATATTCCGAAAATCAGAACGAAGCATGTTTATTGTACGTACTTCTAAAGTGTGAAATACGTTGCCCAAATGTATTTTCTTCGACAAGTATAATCTAGGAATTTTAACTCGCGAATAAATATAGTTCTACTTGACGGACGCGCTTCATCGTAGACTGAAACGCTATTCATCAGGAGAGTTGGTAGTCAAACGCAATCCCATCAACTATAAAAGAAAACTTGACAATGGCAAATGCACAACTTAAGATGCCATTATTCACAGCGGAAGGAAAAAATAAGACCGTTCTACACCGGTTCAATATCTATGACCACACGAGCACGTCACGTGTTACGCGCCGTCACACACGAGACGCGTGCACGTTTTCATTACGACTTGATTAGTACCGAGCTAGGTTTCAGTACTTTCTTTATCTTGATTGTTTCGTATGGAAGTTTTGGTTGTAATTTCATCATCTATCATTTCATGGGTGAATGCTCTGTGTGTGTAGTTAAGGCGAGGCTTGTCCAGAAATTTAGGTATTTTACGCTACCTCAGTTTACGGCATAGTTACGCGTTTTATGAGAGCGCAAAGTCCGCATAAAACGTGGCGTACGTTTAGTGCGATACCGATCCGCCGCGCGCCGCGCCGCGCGCGAGTCTCGCCGCGCAGCGCGCGACTCGTCTGAGCCACATCTTCATTACATTGTAGTGGCAAGTAAGTTGTGATATACTGATATCAATCTATAAGCTTATTTCTTGAAAATCTATGAAATAATAATTTACTACTCGTACTCGTTTATTTTTCCGGGATAAAAGCCTAAGTATGTCATACTAAGTGGGTATATCTATCTCCATTCAACAACCAACTCACTAACTCACATAAAACACTAAATTATCACATTTATAAAATAATAGCTATGCTCCTGCGGTGTAACCTGCGTAGTGATGAAAAACGATGATGATTATGATAAAATATAGCCTTTGTCCTTCTCCAGGTCTTGAAGAATCTCCTGTCCAAATTTCATAAATATTGGTTAGAATTACATATTACAGGTCAAATATATCACGTAAATATCTTTGACAATAATGTAAAGGTCTATACAGGATGTTAGTTAATATAAACACAAGCAGACACAACAAGGTTAATTTTATAATTATATTGCAATACCATTAGTTAACTGACTTCCAAAAAGAAGGAGGTTTTCAATTTGACTATGTTTTTTGTATGTTTGTTCACCGATTACTCCACCAATTGTGAATCGATTTTGAAGATTATTTTTTCTTTGGTAAGTGATTTCAGAAGTGGTCCCATATAAATTTTATCAATATCGGTCTAGTACTTTGGATTTTTATAACAAAATAACTTACAATTATTGTAGGTTTTAAAAAGATCCTGAGAGAGTTTACTACAAATAATATAAATAATAAGTTGTCTATTTTGTTTGTTTATTGATTAACAGATTTACAGATTTGCAGATTTACATATTTACATATTTACAGAGTTACAAATTTAGAATCCGGAGTGTAACGAGGGATTCAATCTCGCCCAAGACAAAAACACCTTTATCCTCGAAGTGCATACTCTACTTTTTACACCTAATGCGTGATTATAGAAAGAAATGGGTTTGAATCTACATTATTTAACAAAACAGAGCGCTTTGTTGTTATTTTTAACGTACAGCCTTGAAAAATTTCAGCATACGCTACCTGAACGGATTTTCTTTGATTCACATTATTATACCTACATTATGTAACAGAACGTCGCAATCGCAATTAAAATAGAGTTTTTCTAAGCAAACGCGCTCCATCGTAAACCGTAAACGTCGTTCAAAACTAGCGGGATCGGTGGTCAAGCTAAAGTTTCCCATAATAAAAATATAAAAAACAACCGTAGTACAATATCAAAAAATTAACAGATCTTTCAGTTGTAGCATATTTCATCTTCTTTGGTTGCAGTATTCGTGCCTGTTTTATTTCTTTTTTATGTTCTATTCTCACAACTATATCACAACTCACATGTCGATGTTATTACTCTCACATGGTGGAGTACGGGACAGATTATGCGAGTTTTCATTGACGGTCGTTCTGTAATATCAAAGTAAACGTTGTAGCAACCACACATTTTATCATTACAACGAGGCTAATGCACATAAGATATATTTTAATTATACAAACAGGTGCATTATAATTTATTTTACTTTTTTGCGTGAGGTTTTCACATAAATTGCTGGTCTACCTACCAATTCATACAAATTTGCAGTTACAAAAATATATGTGCATAAACCTCATTTTTTGTAAAATAAATAATGTTGTAGTGCTCACTCAATCCTAGAAGTATTCAAATCAACTGGCTCTAATGTTATCAAAGACTCGTTGATTACTTCAAGATGCTTCTTTGATCTGCAATATACAAGAATAATGCTAACAAGGTCGATCACTGATAAATGCACCTAACTAACCTAACCTAACCTAACACCCTGTATTTGTGGTGGAAATATAAATGTTATGAAACTACCTATCTAAAATATTTTATACTCAAATACGTAATATATGTATACGTAAAATCGCTGTAAAAAGTTGAAGTGTGTATTTTTTATTCCAGTAAAATTACTTATTTCTTATTTATCACGAAAAAGTTCTAGGTTATGAAAAAACATTTTATTTTATTTTTGCAAGAGTACAAAAAATGCGTTACAAAAAATATAATATAGCATATGATATTCAGGGAGTAAAGACGAATCTAACGACACCTAGCATATCAAAATCGGTCTAACTGTTTAGGCTGTAGGAGGTAATCTAAATATATGCATAGTACATACATAGATATACACCCTTACATACATAAATACAAACATACATATACTCGATAAACAACCCTCCTTACGCAATCGGGTAAAAATTACCTACCTACGCGCGGCGCGGGCGGCGCGCGACAGACGGCGGTATACCTATACTCTGTCTGTGACGCGTTCAAAGATGCCGCGCCATATGCCGCCTGCCGCGACCGCGGTGTATTTTTACCGGACTGTGCAAAAAGGTGGGTTATGTTTTTGAAATGTATGAATCATATAAGATTATAAAAGCGAAATTGTCTGTCGTCTGTCTCTCTGTCTGTTTGTTACCTAAACGGCTAAACGGCTGAACCAATAATTATGAAATTTGGAACAGAAATTCTTTAGGACCTGGAGAAAGACAGAATATATCGCTGTAAAAAGTTGAAGTGTGTATTTTTTATTCCAGTAAAATTACTTATTTCTTATTTATCACGAAAAAGTTCTAGGTTATGAAAAAACATTTTATTTTATTTTTGCAAGAGTACAAAAAATGCGTTACAAAAAATATAATATAGCATATGATATTCAGGGAGTAAAGACGAATCTAACGACACCTAGCATATCAAAATCGGTCTAACTGTTTAGGCTGTAGGAGGTAATCTAAAAATATGCATAGTACATACATAGATATACACCCTTACATACATAAATACAAACATACATATACTCGATAAACAACCCTCCTTACGCAATCGGGTAAAAATTACCTACCTACGCGCGGCGCGGGCGGCGCGCGACAGACGGCGGTATACCTATACTCTGTCTGTGACGCGTTCAAAGATGCCGCGCCATATGCCGCCTGCCGCGACCGCGGTGTATTTTTACCGGACTGTGCAAAAAGGTGGGTTATGTTTTTGAAATGTATGAATCATATAAGATTATAAAAGCGAAATTGTCTGTCGTCTGTCTCTCTGTCTGTTTGTTACCTAAACGGCTAAACGGCTGAACCAATAATTATGAAATTTGGAACAGAAATTCTTTAGGACCTGGAGAAAGACAGAATATATATATATTGACTGGCCTTGTGGCTCAGTTGGTAGTATGTCTACCTGCTAAGCTGTAGGTCGTGGGTTCGATCCCCACCCAGAGCAAACATATGTGTGATGAGCATGGGTGTTTGTTCTGTGTCTTTTTCTATGTATCTATTTATTATATATATATTTATATATATATTTACAATAAAAGTATATATGTATTCTATCATCAATCTAGTTCCATAGTACAAGCTTTGCTTAGTTTGGGCTAGATGGTGTTGTGTGAAATTTCCCCAAATATTTATTTATTTATTTATATATATATATATTATTATCACCATTTTTCATCACTACGCGGGTGAAACCGCGGGATGCAGCTAGCATGTGTATGTATGTTTATGTATACATTTATTTTTTATGAGCCCTGTTTGTACAAACTGTCCCACTGCTGGGCGCGGGCCATCTTCTCATTATAAGAAGGGTAAGGCCATAATCTACCACGCTGGCCAAATGCGGGTTGGCAGACTTCACACATCTATCATAACTGTAATATTTGAACATCAGGTAAGAGTAAGTACATTTTCTTTATACGAGTATGAATAGAACTCATAGGTTTATGAACTGCGAGTGCGAGTGATCTATATAAATACTTACATGTATATTTCTAGGAAATAATAACTTGCAACTGGGTATTTACCTTTTTCGGGATCGCATCATTTCTATATGAGTCAAAATTTTACGCTTACGCGTTCGCTTATTTTTTGGTTTCTTTGTTCTATGATTTCCCATAGTAATTTGTTTTATTTGGCGCGCGATGCAATCCGACACAGTACCGTCGCTGACAGTGGTCACCGACAGACTGGCGCGGGTGAACAGCTGAAGCAAGGCGGCGGGACGATTGCTCGCGAGCAAACTTATTGTAAAATAAATTACTATAAAATAATGCACTAAACGTATCAAAAATGTAATTTTAGAGAACACTAAAAAAATGTAATAGCTACTTAACATGGTAAATTTGGTTTTGATGGCTTTAAACACTTTAGAGATAAATGGGAAAAATAAATAAAATGGCATATTTTTCAAAAAATAAAGCTATCGAGGTTTTTTTCAGCAATCGTGTTTTTGTTTCTAGCGAAACCTAGCCAACAGATCGAAATTTTACATACAAAAAATTTGAGCTTGAACTAATAATACAAGAATTTTTTGTAAATTTTCAAAAAGCTTTGTTTTACTGCTTTTGCGGACTAGCTGGGCCTTAAGTTACGTCAGCGATATTGATGCTTAAGAAACTAAATTGTTTGTTTTCGTATAATAAATTTTCATCTACCCTAAGCCAATTGTTACAAACACCAATATTAACTCTTTTACCTTTAATCCCAGAAGAGCTTAAAGGAAAGATTTATTAAATATTTTTAAAAAGTCTTCAATTTACAAGAACCATGTTATGTACCTAAATCTTTAATACCCCCCCCCCCCCCTCTACTTCTCTTTCTCCTCCGCAATATCCCATCCTTATCCAAGGGAAAATGTGTGTGAGTCCCTCTGTTTCCCTACTCAAAAAATAACTACAAAAAAAATATCTTTAATACCCGATCTATATAATCGTCTGTCTATTGGTTGTTCGGTCGATAGGTCGGTCGGTCGGTCGGTCGGTCGGTCGGTCGGTCGGTCGGTCGGTCGGTCAGTCGGTCAGTCGGTCAGTCGGTCGGTCAGTCGGTCGGTCGGTCGGTCACACTTGGTAGGCTAAAGTACATAAATGTTATAAGCCACAGTGTAAAGGAAATTAATAGTTTGTGAATTTAAATTAGAAGTTTTTGGATAATTTGACTACGTACATTGAGCGGCTCCTCTCTTTTGGTTGCCTTTTTAGAAACTGAAATAAAACCGACTTCAAAGTACGCCATTCGTTTAATTCGATGATATTATTTCAATAATTTTGCTATAAAGGCCAAAAGTACTGAACCGATGTTGACAAAATTTCTATGGGACCAACCTGTAATCTATCAAACAAAAAAAGTATCATCAAAAACAATTCATAAGTATTGTTTTTAGTAGAAATAGAAAGTAGATGTATATCTAAAGTGAAAATTATTATTATTTGTATTTTTAGTATCCACTGGCTGCCAACATAATATCATCATTTCAGCCACAAAAAGTCCACTGCTGAATGTAGGCGTTATTAATGGATTAAAAAAAAACCGGACAAGTGCGAGTCAGACTCGCCCACCGAGGGTTCCGTACAAACTAGTAGATAAAAGGGGGAAATCATATATATTTTAATATTTTCCTTCATAAATCGAAAAATATACGTCGTAAAAATACAATAAATTAAAAACCTGTTTTAGCTTATGCCAATGAAGCTCTTTCTTATGATACCCCACATGATACGGTTAAAGAACTTTAAAATTTGAACCCTCATTCCTTGCATAAAGACACAATTTTTTGTGATTAAATTATAAATGTGGTTTTGATTCCCTTGCGAGTGTCGAAATTTGCGTTTTTTACGACATATTCGGCTGAACTTTTTTTTAGGAAAACTGAGAAATTTTATTTTTCTTTCTGCAGCAAGAGACTATGGATCTGCGTATGTGGTTTTAATTTCAACACGATGCCTTTACGCTTTCCCGAGATAAAGGTCTTGACACCCGGACAGACGGACAGACAGACAGACAGACAGACGGACAGATGGGCAACAAAGTGATCCTATAAGGGTTCCGTTTTTTTCTTTTGAGGTACGGAACCCTAAAAATAGGCAAATCAGCCTGCAACCCAGTGTCTTCCTGACAACTATATATATGAGGTTATAATCATTTCTGACCTACAACTATAATATGTATCTATATTAAAAGAATAACAAAATACTCTTCTGCATACAAGCGGTTTTTGTAGTCTAACTTACGATTTCGTTACGCTTGATACGCTGTTGAGTGTACGTTTTTTGTGAGAAAGTATGCATAAAATCACTGTTAAACATTTTAAATGTTTGACAATAATCCTAGTAAAATCACTTGTTTATTATGAGAAAGTTCGTTGGAGGTTACGAAAAAATGCATTTTTTCTTATGGCGAGATTTATTATTACAAAAAAAAATAGCTTATGACACTCAGGGAATATAAATATACAGTTTTTTTGCTTCTATACGATTACGTAAATATTTAAAAAAATATACTTAAGGATGTTTCCTTATATTTTATAATAAATCTACTTTTCTAGATTTATTAGAAAATGTTGTATAAAATCACGTATTTATTTAATATAAAAATAAGTTACGTAAAAATACGTGTTTTTCCCACGTCACAAATTATACATAAGAGAACTAAATTATTTTAACTGTTCGAAGAAGTTCGTCTTGTTGATGCATGATTGGTTCATTTTATAATGATTGAACCAGTCACACAATCACGAATAAGTTACAATCACTATCTCACTTTGAATTGTAAGTATAATAAGTATGTAATTTACGTAATTTTATAATTACGTAAATTATATTTGAATGTAAATGACATACTTAGCTAAAATTATTTTAACCTATCGCTGGATATTTTGAGATACAATAAATAAGAATTCAAATGATAAAACAGAATTGGTAATGGAAAATGCTAATAAAAATAATATCTTCAATTAATAAGTATACATGATTCATGGTTAAATCCACTGCAATGTTTTACAATTTAGTTATCAGGTGACGAAAATTAAGAAATCAGGCCTTACTCAATGCTGACATCACCTGTGCTTAAAGTTAATCAATTGATGATTATTTTGCAAGGAAAATCAACTTTCTCTGTGGTAATAAAGAAACTTACATACATAGTTGAAGTCTAAAGGGTCTAAAGGGTCTAAGTGCCAGAGGTTGTAAGTCTAAAGGGTCTAAGTGCCATTTTTTTCCATTTGCATATTATTAGGCTTGGCACATAGATCATACTTTTGTAATAATATTGTTTTTTTTTGGCATTTGGACCCTTTAGAATTACATCCCTTCAATTGTCCTCAATGGTAAATAAATTACCATTAATCTTATTCGAGGGAGCCATTAAATTGATTACACAATATATTAATTATCAGGTCCGGTATACAAAATTTGTTTCATTTGCTAAAAGGAAAATACGTGAAATTAATCGTCTGTGCAAAAACACAAATATTAAGGAAAATCATAAAAAAAAAAAAAATGACATCAGAGATCATATTTTTTATATTCTTTATAAGTGTTCGTAATTATTGTTGTTTTTATCACTGATATTATAATAACATCTGTGCAATAAAAATATTTTGCTATCTTATAAAACGGTACGATATGACTTATTGTGACCGTTCTGTGTTTTCCATCACTAAGGATTTTCCCGAAAATCTTTAAGTTTTATAAGAAGTTGATATAGTTTGTATAGTGAAGACTTCATACAAGCTTCATAGATAGCATTCATGAAACAGAATCGTTTTCCCTTGAAAATTGCATAATAATTAGTGAACATTAACATCACCGTATTTAATAATAGACATGAATACATTGTTATATTAAATCAATAATCAAATAATATTTATACAGCTTCTAACCACTTGTGCTGATACATTTTCAGTGAAACATATATTTATCAATCATGTGTTCTAATTAGGTATTAAAATCTTGTAAATTACTAATGTAAGAAAAGTATGTATAGGTACTAATTTAAATGTTAAATTCTGCAGCCCAAATATATTCACCTTTGGGGACAAAGCCTTACCAAAGTACTGGTTGGAATCGGCTTGCATCTAGCGCCTTTCTGCTGTTTGTATGACGTCGTCTGTCCACTCTTTGTCTGATCTTCTAATGCTCAGGTTGCCAGTGCGTGGTCTCCTTTCGAAAAATGTTCAGTCCCATCGGGCATAGTGATAGTAATTTAACAAAAACATTGCCAAAAATGTATAGCATGCTGCTTTGGAAATTTCGAGTATTCTTCTGGTATAGCTGCGCTTCTCATGATGTCGAAAAAGAACTTATTACAGTACATCTAATAATTCTAGCAGCCTCATGTATTGGGTAGCAGTTGTGAAATGGCATAAGGCAATTTATTAGACCAGTCAAGTCATAAAATAGTTCATGTTACTGGTAATAAGATGACTTTTATCAAGAACAACTATGTATCTATCGAAAGACTACTTTATAAATCTATCTAATAATAAAGGCTTCTAAAATCTACGATATCCAGGAAATAATATAGTTTTTTTTTTTTATATAATTTTGTATCGTACTTACCCTTGGATTATTACATTTATCTTCCTTCATCTTCACAATCTAATCTATTTTGGCCTTGAATATTATTAGAAATCTTTCTTAATCCTCAATTTTGCCTTTTGCTAAACCAATGCGTTGTTTTCGTCCCAGGATTTAATTTCTGATTTGCTGGGTACAACCCAGCAAATGTTAATATCCCACCCACTTCAACAGTAAATGTCGAATGTTGTAGTAAATATTGTTGCAAATTACGGGAACCCAAAATATCATGAGTAGATCGTGCTTTCAATTTCAATTATCATTTGATTGCAGTTTTTTTGCAGGATTAATGTATTTGTTAGTATGTTTTAGTCGTAAATATACTCGTATACTTGTAGCAGTCACCGTAGAAGATGGTATCAATTACAAATTGTGGTTTTCATTCAACTGCATCAGTGCGTTTACGTCACGGTTCTGCTGGAGTGGTATTAAATTGCCTACTTGATTTCCCACGCCAGCGCCTGCGCAGTTTGAGTCATGTGGAACTTCAATAATATCAACTATGAACCTACTTATGTCGAAAGTAATGAAAGTAATAGTCAAAAAGACGTAAGATAACGTAGTTCGAACATGCTCGCGCATACGCACATTTTTGAAAATATAAAATGACTGCATAAACTTGTAAAAAAATCGTCGTTTGTAAAACTAGAAAACAACCACAAATATTCGATAAAAGTTTCGATTTGATCCAAGTTAATTTTCATATATAAAAATCGTTTTTAGAAATTTTTAACGCAAAAATGATTTTTATGTATGAATGTATGTAATTATGCTTAGAACAAACTAAAAAACAACAAAAGAGTTTCCCAAAGGGTGGGCCTCAAAATGAACATGGACAAAACGAAGGTTATGTCGAACGTCCATGTAGTGCCCACCCCAATATCTGTGGGGAACTCCACTCTTGAAGTTGTTGACGAATACGTCTACCTACAAACGGTCCGATTAGGCAGGTCCAACTTTACGAGGGAGGTCAATCGTCGGATCCAACTCGGCTGGGCAGCGTTCGAGAAACTTAAAAGCGTCTTCTCGTCCAATATTCCCCAGTCCCTCAAGTCGAAAGCTTACAACCAGTGTGTGTTACCAGTGATGACATACGGCACTGAAACGTGGTCCCTAACCATGGGCCTTATAAAGAAGCTCAAGGTCACGCAATGAGCTATGGAGAGAGCTATGCTCGGAGTCTCTCTACGAGATCGAATCAGAAATGAAGAGATACGTAGACGTACAAAAGTCACCGATATAGCACAGTGGATTAGTAAGTTGAAGTGGCAGTGGGCAGGGCACATAGCACGTAGAACTGATGGCCGATGGGGCCGAAAGGTTCTCGAGTGGAGACCACGTACCGGCAAGCGCAGTGTAGGAAGACCAGCCACGAGATGGACAGGTGACCTCATACAAGTGGCGGGATGACGCTGGATGCAAGCCGCTTCCAATCGGTCTTTTTGGAAATCCATGGGGGAGGCCTATGTCCAGCAGTGGACTTCTTATGGCTGAGATGATGATGAAAAAACAACAAAGAAAAATACACTCGAAAAACATAACCCTACTTAAGATGTCGGGTGAAAAAGGTGTGAGCCAATCTGTGTGTACTGTCTTATCATAGATAAATAAATATTAGTGGACATTTCACACAACACGAACTAGCCCAAACTAAGGAAAACTTGTAACTAGATGGCTGATAGAATACATATATACTTTTTTTTGGTGAATGATTTAATATTACTACGGCGCCATTTGCCATTGTCGTGCAGTATCTCCCCTTGAACTTTGGTTAACCGAACTAGCATCACTGATATTGTCGTAATCAGTTCCGGTGGAGGTGCTCCGCATTTAGTTATGACGATGGCGCGTACACATTTGCATATTACTACTCTTATCTATTTCCACACTGTTTCCAAGTAAACTTTTAGAACATCATAAACTATTTGTATAGGAATACTGCGCGTTTTTATTGTGACAAGGTAACAAACTGAGTACACAGAAGAAGCTTGTAGTTATCTAGGTTTAATGAACTACTACGCAAAAAATATTCATAAAAATTGTACGTGATAGATAATGCCTGAATTTTACATGAGCACTTCATAGTTTTTAATAGCTGTTGTCAGATGCTATCTTTGAGAGGACCTGTCTATATTTATTTTTTACAATGTAATATATTGAAACACAAAACTGTAGTTTATATTTGTATTATAATATTTTTTCTATTAAAAAACCAACTTCAACCGCAACTTACTAAATCCTTCACGATTGTAAACTTTTTAAAGAGACCTCTCTTCACCCACTCTTTTTTTCTTTTGTCAAGAATGCAATGACAAATGTCATTGAATGTCAAATGCTCGTGTTCGAAAATTAGAAAATGTGCAGATGTTTAGACGATAATCCTTAATATTTGACACTCTTGCAAAACGTGTAGGTGGAACTCTGCGATTCTATAATCTGTCACACTTACTCAGGAATACAATGAAAATATTTTCATTTTTAGAGATTATTCAAAAAGTAATAAAGCGATGTTTACAAAATAATTATGGGACCAACTTGGGAGCTTTCTCTATACACCAATTCTGGAAACAAAAAAAATTGGTTCTCGAATGACGGAGTAATTCGTGTACATGCATAAAAAAATATACGGTACGAATTGATAACCTCCTCCTTTTTCTAAGTCGGTTAAAAATGTACTCAACATATTGATTGTTGAAGTGGCAGTGGGCAGGGCACATAGCTCGTAGAACTGACGACCGATGGGGCCGAAAAGTTATCGAATGGAGACGACGAACTGGCAAGCGCAGCGTAGGAAGATCAGCCACAAGGTGGACAGAAGATATCATACAAGTGGCAGAAAGACGCTGGATGCAGGCCGCTTCCAACCGGTCTTCTTGGAAATCCATTGGAGGCCTATGCCCAGCAGTGGACTTCTTGTGGCTGAGATGAGGATGATGACTCAACATATTAATGAACAAAAATAATAAGAGCTACGATGCTACAAACAGACACAAAGGTATACAGATACACACGACAAACTTATAACACCCCTCATTTTGTGTCGGGGATTAAGAAATAGATTCTAGTAGCCCTATAACTCCAAGGGATAGTTAAAATGTATAGAGAAATAATGGTTTAATAGGAATAGTAGAAGTGTGAACCCGTAAAATTTTAGGTTATATTCAATTTAATTAAATTTTTCCCTGGTGGCTACTCCGGTGTTGCCAACTTTCGTGACAGTTTAGTTTAAGTTATCTAATAAATCGTGTAAAACCTTTAAAAAGTGGGCATTCACAAATATGTCAGTTTTCAGTATTCAAATGATATATAAGTATATGTTAACGTAAGTATGACAATACATGACTACGAATATAATATTATCTAAATTCCAACAAATTATTCAATTCTTCTCTCATCAGCTGTTATTAAAATGCGTGACCTTCCTTTTATTTCTCTAACCTTACGATAACACAATAATTGATTGATTTTCATAGTCTCATGTAACAAATATTATAAAACAATAATTATATGTAAAGGTAATTGTAAATGTTGTATAGTCAGTTAATTGTTCCTGTCACATAAATCATTCAACACAATATTTAATTTAAAAGTACCTACTATTGCGAGATCTATTTTATTGTCGTTTCAATTAAGCGCCTACCAACCAATGCTTTGTACAAAAAAACATTGCTTTGTTATTATTTTCTTATTTGCCTCTTATTATTATTTCTATTTAGTCTTTTTCTTTTTTTTTACATAATTAATTTTTCTATTAAACTACAGTGAAGGTATTAAGGAACTTGCATGAATTTCCTCATAAAAGTTGCAGCCAGCCCACACGGCGCGTTGCGCCGTCGCAACGCAAATATTTTAACACAATGTTGTGTATGTAAAACGACGCAGCGACAGCGTTACGTCGACGCAACGCGCCGTGTGAACACAATGTTGTGTATGTAAAACGACGCAGCGACAGCGCTACGTCGATGCAACGCGCCGTGTGGACCGACTCTTAGCTGTCAATAAATTCGTTCATCAAAAGGATTATTAGAAATTTTCAATAAAACATAATGTTACATGTATTGTTACATGTGACATTGTATTGTATTGTTGTTGTTACATGTGTTGTTTCCAATTTAATGTTAGACATAGAATAATTACTTTAGGAGTATTTAGTAATGAATCAACACTACCACCCACTTTTATACTAACTTTTTTCCAACACATCCCAAGGTTGTCTGGAAGAGATCAAGTTTAGTGATAAGACCGCCTTTTGTGCCATTTTCTTATTGCTTTATGTGGTGTCAATAAAGTCTTATTGATTGATTGATTGATTGAAAGATAGCACCATTATGGCCGATGACATCAAGCATGACTGGGTACATTTTATTAGCAAATTCATCTATCAATATGTTACTTTACAAATGTTCAAGAATATATCGTCTATGTGTTTTTGTAGGTCAAAAAAGAAATGAAATTACATAATGACTTACCTTCTCATATTCAAAGTACTACATACGCTTTGATGCGTCATATTACTCCACTATATCTGAGACTAAAGTCTGTAGTAATTATTGAACAAGTCCTGACCACCTGCCGTGAATTGGTATAAACATTACTATCTCAAACGATAACTAACAAGTATTAAAATAATAGTATATAGTAAGTATTCTTAATAGCTGTTAATGTAGGTATACCTACTGACCTGAGCAGCGACAGCGTTTTCGCCTTGGCATAAATAAAGGCTAGATATTTAACAGCTGTTGCCTTCCTATCAGCCTGCACATCAATAGACCTATTCATTTACAGGGTCGGTAGAACTGTCAATCATTGGAAAGACAAGGCAAGTCAATTATATGTTTTGAATATAAGTGAACCAAATTACGCGACCGACAACGCTCTTTTAGATGCCATTCCGCAAGAGTAACAGCTGTCCTTTATGCACATCTTACTCGTGCTATGCGTGCGTGTAGGACGGCAATAGTATTGCAATATGAATGAAACATTCATAATGAAACTGCTGAAAACCTTGATTAGAATCAGAAGTTCCGATGTATTATTTCCCATTGCCTTATCAGATTTTTGGAAGGATAGAATAGAGGCATTATCTCAACAATGGGACAATGCATAATATCCTTGTCATTAACTATAAAAGCAATTCTATCTCTCTATTTGTTACCTTTACACGATGGAATGGCTGTATCCATCGTCATGAAATTTGGTATTAATATACGAGTAGCTGTGGACGTGGAGATGGACATAGGTTACTTTTTATTATCATCATCATCGCAGTTTTTCATCACGATACGGGTGGAGCTAGGAGCTAGTTCCCAATAACTATAGAACGCCGAATTGGATCTTATGTGTATTTACTTAAAATTCGAACAGAACGATAACGAGTAATTTTACCCACGGATATATTGAGACGGAATAAATGTTTAATGTGTCATGGGCGTGACATTTAGACTCGTTCTTGCTAGATTTTGACACTTGTCCTCAATCCAGCGAGCAAGGACCTAGACTGCACGCGCTATGCTCGTGATATTTACGTGTTGATAAAAACGTGAACTTTGGTTCTTAAAGTTTCGTTTTGGAATATTTTAACAAACAAAAACACAATCTCGGAATATTTTGAAGTCAATATTACAGTTTGTTTACTGACCAAGTAAGTACAGACATTACAAAGTTTAGACTTGCCGCGTAATATGCAGAATATTGTTTTTTTTTGGCTTTTCGCACATCTTATGCATTTGCCATAATAAAGTTAACAGAATATTTATTTATTTAAGGTTTAAGTGATTATTTTATTTAAAATAATCACTATTAGGTATTATCTATACTAAGCATTATTGCACAGCTATTTTTTATAATAGTTGACAAGAGTTGTAAATGAATTACATTAAATGATTAAATTACGTTGAATGCCATTGCTTGATACTGAAGCTTTTTTGTCCTTTTGTTAAGTATTATTAAAACACTTCAGTAATAAAACGTGGTAGCTTGAGTTCATGATAATGAGAAATCACTATTAGGAATTTAAAAAATCTAAGATATTAAATTTTCATTAAAAAGTGAATAACGAATATCAATGGTTATAACGAATCCTTCAGCACCTCCATTAATATACTATAAACAATATCTTCCATAATCAAATATTAAATTTTCATTAAAAAGTGAATAACGAATATCAATGGTAATAATGAATCCTTCAGCACCTCCATTAATATACTATATTAACAATATCTTCCATAATCAAATATTAAATTTTCATTTGAATTTGAACTTTATTCCAGACTAGTTTCGGTATAATTTTGGAGGAGGTGAGTTTTGTATATGTTTCGCCGTGACTAATGCGCATGATTGCAGCAACCCGTGTCCCCAATACTTTGAACTTGACATCCATAGAGTAGGTTTCCTTTGTCGGCCCTTTAATACGGGTTCTGTAATACGAATAGTCCTATTAATGATATACCTATTTTTTTAAAGGTTATATTGTATCGATAAATAAATTGTAAACGTTGTGGTTAAAGACTGAATGGCTCAGGCTTGGTCAAATTTGGTTTGAAAAAAAAAATAGTATAAAAAACTGAATCAAATGACTTCAAAATACGCAATTTTGTTTTAAAAAACAAACTATTGAACCGATTTGATGATATTTCTATGAGACCATTCTGAAAGTATATCTTATATCTTAAAAAAAAAAAAGTTTCATAGATGACGGAGCTATACGTCATACAGTAATAAACATACAAAATAAATCAAAAAGTTATGAAGTCTGTTAAAAATATTGTTTGACATTGTGCTTCTTCTTTATCACTTTATTAATTAGAATAAATATTTGGTAGTTTTCGCATATTTAATTTTATTTATATCAATATCTAATTTTACTGAACAATATTAATAAATAATAATATTGTTCCGTAAAATTAAATAAATATCACTGTAAGTTTTCCGAACAAAATAAAACGAAATAGATAAATAAAATCACTCAATTATTTCCGGTCACTGTCACATATCCAGATCTCGCTCTGTGACCTCAGGTGATATCGGTTAGGTAGAAAAAATATGGGTATATTTTTTACCATATTTTTATTACTTTTACCATTTTTTTATTTATAACCCATATTTTTTACCTATGTAAAAAATATGGGTTTGCATCAAAGACCATATATCTACGTAAAATAGTATTTCATTTGTACGAAAGGTGTTTTACATAAAATGATGATTAAAAATGTACTAATACAACCGCCATGACCAACAGATGATTCCTCACTTTGTAAACAACACGTTTATTCTTATTTTAGTTAGCTCACGTACCTACCCCATGTGTTGAACTAGGTTGGTAATGATTCACTCTCAGCCAGTTATCTGGTTCGTTTCGCTGAAAGACTTGAATCAGCTCTGGAATATGTTGTGATCACGTTTTAAAGGAAACATGTATGGAATATTTCGGATAGTTCTTCTGGGACATACAGTCTGGGATTTACGAACTTTACATAAATAATTCACTGATTTACGCTGGTATTAAATTAAATACAATTTTAATATTTTTACGTCACTTTCACATATTATTTACTTGTTATAATTGTGGTTTCAAAACAAGTATTAGCAGGTCTCTAACCAACACTTTCGTGTTGGTTAAAACACTACTATAACACAGTTCATGAGTTTTATTAAACCGCTTAAAATTGCCCTTAAATATGAACTTTGAAATTGGTTTAAACCAGTTTTCCTTTGGTTCGTTAATTTTTTTTGTATCATGGCACACAGACAGAAAAGGTCAAGATATTGGTTTTTATTTGATCATGCCGTGTCTAAGAAATAAATAAGTAACAAAAAAATCATTAAAATTAAATTCTCTATTTCTTCTATTTCATTTTCCTATGCCACAAAAGTAATACGTAAGTATATTATATACATAATTATTACTTACCTCCACATTTAATTTGTCCTTCTTGAATTGCCAGTCAATTGCCGGTCAATGGCGAACCTCCGGTCATGGGCTCGAATATGGCTGGCAAGCCAAATTTGGTTGGAATCGTTTTTATTGGAAGGGACTTACCGTAACCATGAGTTGTCCTATTAGTATACACTATACATACATTGCTCGTTACACGTGTGAGAGTAACCCTTAGACCGACCCTTAAAAGACAAGAAAGATACAACGACATCAATGGACCACAATAATGATTATAGGTAATTAGTGATAATCTTAGACGATTATATACATATTATATAAGTACCTTTATAGTAGAGATACTAATGGGTTAATAATACAACAATCGGCAATCTAAACGTAAGACCGATTACGGAAATGTATGGTACGGGTATACTATGCGAAAAAAACACATTTTATGAACATAATGCCCTCGCCATAAAAACGGCTGAACTGAATCTATTTTAATGAAACATTATATCACATCAGCAGCTAGGTACATCAAAATTGGGCCACCCATGAGAACTACACGTAACTATTTATATTTATTGTAGTGTTACATATACTATATATATTTATTGTAGTGTTACAATAAATATAAATAGTTACGTGTAATTATATAACACATTTAATTTTTATCGGGGATTAGTGAGGTATTATTTGTGTCATTATCTAAGTAAGAGGGCAATGAAGAATAGATAACTTGCCTGAAAATCATAAAATTTAAACATCATCATCATCATCTCAGCCATAAGAAGTCCACTGCTGGACATAGGCCTCCCCCATGGATTTCCAAAAAGACCGATTGAAAGCGGCTTGCATCCAGCGTCTTCCCGCCACTTGTATGAGGTCACAACATAAACAAACTAAACATAAATTAAATAAAACATAAACTATAATAATAAAATAGGTATGAGTGTATGAACTGTTCATACTATACAAAGGAAAAACCGTAGATAGACGGCTGCACATAAAACGTATCAAACTCAAATAAAACAGACGATTTATGATATAATTTAAAGGATGATGATGTTTCTGAGTAACTTTATAAGAAAGGTTTGAAAGCAATAACGAGTTGAAATCTCATTATTACTCAACACTTCAAATTCATGTTCATAACTGTTCCTGAACCCAACGACCTCATTTTGAGAACACTTCGAGGCGCCTTTGCGTGACACGGCGGAAGTCCAAACAGATGGAGGTGGCTTCATTAATATAACGCAAACAATAATGCACTCTATGTATATTAAATAAAGTTGAAAACATATTAGAACCTGTATTTCAATTGAAAACACAAAGAAATATTAAAATTTCAGCTTTACGCTACATAGTTACAACGTTCAAATTTGATTATTTTGTAATGATACACCTCTTAGTCAGAAAACCGTAAATGGAAGCTTGGCAATAAAAACTTGTAAAACCTTTGCAATAAGATCCACAGTACTTTGTAAGTAGCATTTTACAGCTATTTATGGTAAAATGAACTTTGTTTTAATCAATACAGAGTTTTGATTAGAATGTTTTTATATACGATAATAGCAGTAAGTACGTGGAAGTAAATGAATGGGTAGTTACAGAATACCTAATAAAAATTAATTATATTATAAAAGTGACATCGATTTTTAAATTAAAATTACCGCAATATTTGGTATTAATATAAATACAAATAAAGACAAAAAATTCATTGTAAGAAAGAACAATTAGGAAAAATATATATATTATAACTTAGACAATAAAGATAATTAATTATACATCTAAGTAAGATTGTTCATTTTTATTGTAAGCAATAACTGTGATTTTCGAGGTGTAAGTAACATTTGGAGCATAACGCTTTCTTCGAGAGGGATCCATCATCCACTACTATATCTTCCAAAAATAGCGTCACTCTACGAGCGAACAACTGCCACCAAAACAAATAATATGGGTCGTAATACTATGTACTTAGCTGCCTGAAGCAATAATAAGTCTTCAATTTACAGGAATAATAATATATTGATTTTTGAAGTGAAAACTTCTTTAGCGGCGAGGGCGTTGTGCATTTTTGGGATGGGTAAAACATGTTAAACTCGCGTCAGATCGCAAGACGGGCAGTCAGAAACCTATTCTAACGTTCTGCATTTAAAGTTCATTATTGTATGTACAAGTTTGTCCTTCTAGCATCACTTCATTATTTTAGTCAAAATCCTGTTCTAATGTTCTACATTTAAAGGTAATTATTGTATGTACAAGTTTGTCCTTCTAGCATGACGTCATTTCGATGCGCCGAACGCTTATTTTCGACACATGCACATAATACTCGTTAGCTCAATAGGTTAGAGCACTGATATAAATTTCAATTTGTCAATCGGAGGGCGGAGGTTCAAATCCTTAACGAGTCAGTCTTTTTTCTATATTATTTTTTAGTTTTCACTTCTGCCGGCACTCCCGGAGTGCAACCTGTTGTTTTTTTTTATTATTTTATCCTGAAACATCTTCTAATTTTCCAAGGTGTTAAATATAGCATTTACCGTGTAACTGTAGTAGTGGAAAAAATCTTCCATAAACACAGCCAGGTTCATTAGCAATGTTAACGAGTCCCACTGACATTTACTCAATGTTATTTTTCGCCAATACGCTGTGGCCCACTTTTCCAACCTCTAGGTTTCACTTTCGCTTCATTTGTCATTGCACTTTCATTATTCTTCGTAACTGTCGTAACAGTTACGAAGAAACAGTTACACAGCAAACTGTGTATCAAACTCTATCACCGATGAATAGAGTCTAATTTAGTTTGATATATTTCCAGTTTGTTTGGCTTTCTGAAGTTTGTGTTTATGTTTGGCTAGACTGTGTCGCTTTTGAAGTACTTTAAATTTTCTTTTTACTTATGATTGATTTCTTTGAGTGTAAATCAATGAAAAGCAAGATCTTATTGTTCTATTATATTATGTCAAAATTTATTAATTACTTAATATTCTATTATCAAACGTAATATTTAATTAATATCTTACTAGTTTCCAATCTAATCACATACTAATGTGAATCATCTTTGTCCAGTGAGGTTGAATGAATTTGTTTTAATCAGTTTTCAAAACAAATGGCGTCTTACTTTCGTTGATTGCGCCAACAGCCTCGACCTTTGAGACAAAATGGTGTCCATTACAGAATTGTTTTATTAAACTGGACACGCGATGTTGATATTATTAGCTGAACGGGCTTGTTTCGGGACTTTATCACAAGCTAGAGATTAATGATTAGAGATAATTGCAAACAAGGTGTATGTCGTTAGCGCCGGCTGCCTGCTATCAATTCCAACTCACACTTCCTTTTCGACCACACCTCTCAAAAAAAAAAAAAAAAACAAACAAAACTACTAACTTTTTTGTTTATTATATTAATATAATTTTTATTAGAAAACAATATGATTAGACAGTTTACATTTATAAAGCTACATTTATGACGAACAAACCATGTTTTATTTTTATTTTAGTTTTGGTTTACTATGCTCAAGGTTAAGCTTGTTTCTATACCTAAGTACAACAGCGACGATATCGTTGGCGATAATTATTTTCTTTTAATTTTAATTTGAAAATACGTTGAAAATGTTATAAATCAAACTCAACTAAGTTTAACTCATTCAATTTAAATGTTGAGGATAAAACATAAAACAAAAAAAGTTTTATCATCAAGCCAAATTTTTTCCCTAAATTCTGATTCTGGTGAAATCCATTTTGAGTCAAGTGTGGTAACAACAAACTAGAATATTTATGATTTTCCGCTTCGAGTAGAACATGTAAACGTTAAAAATCATTAGTTATTGTTCTTGTTAATATTCTTTGCACACCACACTCGAAAAGGTATAAAACAACTAAATCGTTAATTCTAAAATTTTGCACATAATTACAAAATTTGATGATAATACAAAGACTAAGGCAGTTATCACTTGTTTACATTTCGAATAAAATATTTTATGCAAAGCCAAAGCATTCTTCATCTTTAACATCTAAGTACGTAGTATTATTAGTATATGGCTTATTAAACATACACATTATGTTTTATAATGCACGTGAACTTTTTACAAGCTTTGGACTTAGATCTGTTGAATATTTAATGTTTACAATTTATCAGTATTATTAGTAAAACAAGAGAGAAATATTACATTGCAAGTGTATTTTTGTAGAAGACGATAAAAAAAACCTCAGCAGAAACTACTCAAATCATAATCATATAAATACTAAACAAACATATTTTCCATTAAATAATTTATATAGGTAGGGAAACAAGTAATACCGTGTGGCCGTTTGAAACCACATTGGTGGTGTAGGTAACATAATAAAAAAAACAATTTCTTCCAAATCAATTAATAGGTTCTTGCAAAAAATAGTATGTTAGCATATTTTATGTGTTTTTCTGACCATAAAAAATGGGTTGACATTGCTATGACAGGAAAAGAGATAGTTTGCCTGATGGTTATCTTGATGAGGTGCTCCCTCACCGGACGCATGCGCGTGTAATGTAACATTTATAGATTCGACTTTGCGCATTACATTACAATAATACCTCCCTCACCGACGCGCATGCACGTGAAATGTAACATTTTTTTGCAACAGGTGCGCGCTGCAATGCGAGTTTTTCCTCCCTCACCGATGTAATGTAACGTTGCAAGGTGCGCGCTGCAATGCGCAGTTTTCCTCCCTCACCGATGTAATGTAACGTTACATTACACGCGCATGCGCCCGGTGAGGGAGCACCTATAGATGCTATTAGTGGTACCTAATGGTGATTATGGTGACATTATGGTAATTTTACAGTTTTTTTGTAGTTTTATAAAACTGTACTTCTTAAATGAATAAATTCTTTTCTAATGCATTGTACTGTTTACACTAGAAACACGTGCCAACCGCTGCCATTAAAATTAATCACAGATGAGTTGCACAAAAGCTGTAGATGCGTAGAACAGGTCATTATCCTTATTGCAAATATAAACAAAACAACGTAGCTTAGGTTATAAGTAATGAGTCAAAGGCATGTGTAAGGAGTCTGACTCGGACTTCATGTTTACATTGTAGTAATTGACAGACGACTGGATGTTGAATCTGTTTTATTTTAGGTCTACCCATAACACACAATTCATTTATTTGTTCATTGTACTTAATATTAAATAATAAAAGTTAACAATTTAGAATATTTGAAATTTGTAGTCATGAACTAATTTTACAATGTTGTCTTTGTTTAAAAAGTAGTCATAATAATTTTTAATTCTAGGATCAAAAGCAATACGTATTTTTGTTTAATTTTTTTTTTGTACAACTTTACTAAATATCGATTGTTTAATTTTTTATACTCATATAAAACTTTTTTATACATATTTATAAAACTTGTAAATATTACAAAATTATCTTTTGAGAATTTCGTACACACACATGTACATTTACATTTCGTACATGTTTGAGCCAAACAGTTCTATTTCCAACAATTCCAACAAAGGGTTCCACATGCGCAGACGTTGATCCGGTTTTGCTTTTGTTGCAATCTTTTTGTGCACAACGAATACGCTGAGATGCACATGGCAACACGGTTGAATCACTGAGTAGGTAGTGAAGCTTAATCATACTGTTGCTATGGTCAGATTGCGACTGGTTTTATCAAATTACGAAAGAACCTTAATGTGTTTATTCTTCATCACACATTATTAAAGTACGTATAAAAGAAGGGAAAGAAAAAATACATTTAAATTATGATATAAAATTCAAAAACATAATGATTAATGTCGAAAGGGTTCATATTGGTATAGTAATACCAATATGAACGCTATCGACATTAATCATTATGTTTTTGAATTAACTAATTTTGACAATTTTAACAATCGATAGTAATCGATTGTCAAAATTAGTCGCTACTTGGTTTATTTCAAATAAGGCTCTTTATACGAATTTAAAATTCACGATACTTATTACAACAAAGGTGATGAAACGAAGATTA
Source organism: Lycia hirtaria (assembly GCA_947563715.1). Taxonomy (NCBI): domain Eukaryota; kingdom Metazoa; phylum Arthropoda; class Insecta; order Lepidoptera; family Geometridae; genus Lycia; species Lycia hirtaria. Next base: position 9,258,006 of record OX387379.1, on the reverse strand, counting down.
ATATTCTAATCATCGAAAATAGCAAACGATAGAAACAATGCAAAATTTCCAATACCTATTTTAGTACTGGAAATTTTGTGTACAAAATGATGTCAGTCATAATTTATATTTCAGCGACAATACTATTATCATTATGTTTAAAATTAACAATGACTATTAATCTGACAAATAAAGCACTATTGATACTAAAAATATCTGAAAAAAAACAACGGGTTGCACTCCAGGAGTGCCGCCAGAATCGAAAACTAAAAAATAAAATAGCAAAAAGACTGACTCGTGAAGGATTTGAACTTCCGCCCTCCGATTGACAAATTGAAATTTATATCGGTGCTTTAACCTATTAAGCTAACGAGTCTTACATGTGTCGAAAATAAACATTCGGCGCAACGAAATGACGTCATGCTAGATGGATAAACTTGTACATAGAATAATGAACTTTAAATGCAGAACGTTAGAATAGGTTTTTGACTAAAATAATGACGTCATGCTAGAAGGACAAACTTGTACATACAATAATAAACTTTAAATGCAGAACGTTAGAATAGGTTTTTGACTGTTCGTCTTACGATCTGACGATCTGGCGCGAGTTTAACATTTTACCCATCCCAAAAATGCACAACGCCGCTAAAGAAGTTTTCACTTCAAAAAGTATTTTATGCTATTATAAAGTAAAAAATAGAAAGGAAACCCTTTTAAAACCCAGCAAGCAAACCGTTTTCCACACCGGTTCCTATAGCTTTCTCTGGAACTGGATCGCGTTTCCGTACGATCATAATAGCATTGGACTTTACTCAGTGAAAGTTAGCTTCAAGAACACATTGCCCAAGCCTCGCCAACTTTTTATTTTATATTTATTTGACGCCAACTGTCAATTTGGTATCATTAGTTACACAACGTATCCGGGCTAACAGAAATCGGAACTGTCTGATAACTCAGAAATCTAGTCAAGCAGAAAACAAGTTTTATCTACACTTGATTATGATGGTGAACAGAAACAATGACGTTGATAATATAAACGGAAATAATAAATCAACATCAACACTGTCGGTGTTTAACTTTGACGTTAACTTTTCAGTTCATGAATTAAGATTACATGTATTCATATGACGTGTGTATGTTTTAATCGAGTCAACATCACCGAGATTTATCTTCTCAACGTCTTCGTTGAGCCAATGTTGGCATTCAGTGATGATGATTAAAAGGCAACCGTAAACGTTGACGCAATGCCTTGTGTACCGATTACCGACAGACGTGCTTAGATGTTTATTTTTTATGAGGCTTGTAATAATTGTAAAAGTCACGTGAAGTTTTAACGGTCACATTTTCTTTCGCCAAACATTGTATAATTTATGTACCAAGAATGGCCACGTGTAATGAAATACGGAAAACAGTCTCCATTGTTCTACTTTTTTCTTCTGGATTGTTTTTCAATATTCTGACGATTGTTGACTGCGCGTGTTTCATTCTATTATAATTAATATTACAACATGTATTATATCTTCTTTTCTATTATATGTCTTTTGTGTATCATGTTCTCGAACGGATATGGGAATATGAAAAAAACAGCTAGTACTTTCTACATTACTATTAAACTACTTTGCAATAACTACAAGTACTTGCTGGTTAGCTATGCAATGTAATAATTCCTCTTTTTTTTTAAAGCTGATGATGGAATACAAACTTCTTAGTCTGTGGATGGTAAAAAAATATATTTATTGATCACAAAACTGTCGCAAATAAGTCAAAGCCACGGTGAAAGCCAGTTCTTAAGTCCAAAATAATACATAGGCTGTTAAGCTACTAAAAAGGTGAAAGCATTGACTTCAAAAGGAGAAATCAATGGAGAAAGAAAGAATCTTTAAAATGTAAATTAAAAAAAACACAAAACAAATTATTATTTCTCAAAAATAATTATAGTTTAAAAAACTGTAAAAAAAAGACTTCAAAATACGCAATTCGTTTACTTGGATGATATTTTATTTCAGTTAGTTGGTTATAAAAACCAAATACTAAAACCATTTTGATAAAACAATTTTTGACTAGCCTTGTGGCTCAGTCTGCTTGCCGAGCTGTAGGTCGTGGGTTCGATCCCCACCCAGGGCAAACATTTGTATGATGAGCATGGATGTTTGTTCTGTGTCTGGGTGTTTCTATGTATCATATGTATAAATTTACAAAAAAAAGTATATACGTATTCTATCAGCCATCTAGGGCCATATGTACAAGCTTTGCTTAGTTTGGGCTAGATGGTGTTGTGTGAAATGTCCACAAATATTTATTATTTATTTAATTCATAATTGGCGGAGTAATCGCTGAGAACCTCCTTCTTTTTGGAAGTCGGTTAAAAACATTGCATAAGCGGCGTTATTAAAATTATAGTTCATGTTTCTTTTTCACCTATAAATTGCATTTTTTTTTACCTGAGGCTTATTTGCCAGTTATTTAGAAACAGCGACAGGTTAAAATAAAAATCAATGAAATTGCTGATGTTATTGAAAACCTCAACATATTTTGCACATGCTTGTGTAAACTAGTTCAAATCGCTTTTCAATACAAGCCGAGTAAGTAAAAAAGAGGATACAGATGAGTAGACAATATTAGATTCAAAGAATTACATCTGCATATAAACTATTAATGAATCTCATAATTGCGTACCTACCTTTAAATAATTACAATACCTTATATTTACCTTGTACTAAGCTCTAAGATCTTATGAAACAAACAAAAATAAAGAATTTGAATTTGTTTTTTAGATATATAATTTTTTCAATATACTTACACACCATAAAATTACAATAAGAGAGCAATATAAAACTAGTGTAACAATTGGTGGCCTAATCGCTAATGGCGATATCTTCCAAGCAACCTTACTTTGGATTTAATTGTTTAATTTATAAAATACGTAATCAATGTATGCATCAAGTAGATAGAAAAAAAAACTTAATGGATGAAAGTTGGAATTTAAAAAAATGTAAAATTTTTGGCAACAGCATGACTAGGAGTGATGTGAAGTAATACATGTTACTTAGTAAATCTAATTTATAAATTACATTGATTTTTATTTGATCATCATTCAGCGTCTTCCTGCCACTTGTATGAAATCGTCTGTTCATCACTCATGATAATTTAGCTGATTCTAATAAGCCCGATCTTGATCACCAACTCGCGTTTCGGTCTACGATGAAGCGTGTTTGTTTAGAAGAAATGAATACCTTTGCTAATTAAATACATACAGATTATATCTATCGAGAAAGACTATGAAAGCGTATTCCACATTTTAGCGATAGGTAGAATAAAAGTGGAATTAAAGCTTAGCTTTTTGAATGTTTAGATTTCACCCATAAAATACAGATGGCAGGAAGAAAGATCTGAAGTCTGATATTTGTAGTTAAAGTATATATAAATTATGTACATGATAATTATAATACTTAGGTACTTCAATAACTGCTGCGTGAGTATTCTGAGCATGTACTTAGTTACAATCGATCCATTTGAGGTGCAAGGCTACACGTGTAAGTGTTGCTGCATGTGCATAATTGTAGGCTAGTTGTTAGTTGACCTTTTAGGAAGTAAACTGATAATAATGAGTATAATATTCTACTTTATTTTAGACCTATACCCAATAAAAACGTTGAATAAATGAGGTTTGAGCAATGATTGTACACATGCAGCATAGTTGAAGGAGGTTACGATTGCGCGCGGCCTTTGGTTGTGTCAGAGACATTTTGTGTGCGTGTGAGTGGCGCCTGTTTACTTCGTCAGGCACACACACTAATGAAAAGTGCATGTTCACTAATAATACATAAATACTTACATGTGAAAGCTTGTGCATACTATTGTATTGCAAATTTTTTACTCATAACAGTAAAACTTAAAGATATAAAGCTTTTGTCTGTTCATAAATGTTGGGCAATGTAAGCAGATTAGAAAAAGTAATGTTTTATAGGGATAAAATCGTCTTATATAATAATAATCTCATATGGTCATAGTCTAATACACAACGGGAGATACATTTGTGGTTGATAAAGTTTTGTTGTTTGATAAATCCGGAGAAACACGACCAGATCAAACAAGATAGATCTGGTTTAGATTTCTATTGAAAATGAACTGTTATCACTATAATGGATTAAGACAACTGTAAACAAAGAAAACATCCATAGTCTGCTAGCTAAATAAACCCGGTTCCGAGTGAAGGACACAACTAGGCTAGCAACTTGTAGGACATCGTTCTAGGTGGAGCGTTGAACTAGGGTGTGTAATAAATGTATGCTATATTTAGCTACATGCTTAGACCAACAGAATTTGACAGAACATAAGAATCGAAAATAGATGCAATTGTTAGTGACGGTCGTTCAAAAAGAAGATAAGAGAATATAAAACTTTGTTGGTATATGATATAAACGATATTTGACAGATAAACATGACATAATTCTGAGAGCAATTCAGTTAATCAAAACCGATCCGTAACTGAACCTTCTAATTCTAATTTGAGTTGGGGGCGATAAGACCTTCACTGACGTCCCGCTTGGGGTGTATTACGTGTTACGTTTCATCAAATGTGTCAATTGTATGACATAAAAGTGACTGAATCAAACAAAATATGACGGCCGACGGGAAACGCTTCACATAATGGTTCGGCTATGGAGCGCTCTTGAATAACTGAATTGGGCCCCAGACTCAGTTAAGCGGTTCAGCTATAGATGCAAATATTAGTGACGGTCGTTCAAAAAGAAGTTAGGAGAATACAAAACTTTGTATATTTTAAGACATAAACGATATTTGACAGATAAACATGACATATTATCCCTATCTGTTTTTGAAGCTGATACAAATATTTTTTAGAAATCATTGACGCTGCTTTGATATTTCCTTGTTTCGTGGCACGAATTTTGTAACCGCGACTAATATCAATTCTCCACTAGCACTATACCGTTACCGACAGCTTTGCAGCAATTATACGGGTATGATCCCGAGGAACATTGCCCCAGAGGCAAAAAGGCGAGTGGAGTACATTCACCCGGTCGAGTGCGATGCACTAACTAAACCTCCTTACTCCATGACCACTGGATCATAAAACCATTGAGAGACACCATAAAAGTTAAAAAATGAACCACATTCAGGAAAATACATTTGAAGAAAGGTCGGTGGAAGCATAAAAGTGACCGAATGGAAAATTGCTTTTTCGTTATCTTAATATATGTTTTATAGCTTTGTAATATGCATTTTAATAACCGTAAAAATCCGAACATTATGGCATCAGTCTTGAAAATGCTTTTAATCTATTTCTGAGTGTTTCACAGAAATCAAATTACACATTTATTGCACAAAAACGTCAGTGTGTTTTATTAAACTTTACCATGAATATGGTAGATAAAGTTGTTTTTTTGTGTATTTTAGCATACATTATACTGAAAGTAGTACATAATATAATAACCACATTGAGGTCACTGGCGGTTCGCGATGTAACTCACTAGCAATTGCTTGCAATCCAGGAAACCTAGACCAACAATAGGAAGTACCAACACAAACTAGTACTGAAGCAATGCTTACTCAAGACATGATGCAAGTTCTTATTGTGTCTAAGTGAGGTAAATACTAAAGAACTATGTCGTGCAGTTAAATTATCCAGATGCAAAGATTATGTAGATACGCTTGCTCAACATGTTTTATTTCTTCGCTTCCGTTCTTAGAAAATTTAGACAAAATAACATGTTTTTCAACGGTAACTGAATAAGCGGTATTGGAAATCGAAATTGATCTTTCTAGTCAATACAGGTTAGTTTAGGTACGTGGAATGTTTTATTACTTGTTTGTATATCATTTCCTGTTATGAAACTTTTTGCAGACAATTTCACAATTAAATTTTCATAAGTATATAATACTTGGTATATAAGGAATATTTTGGTGGCAAAATTAAACATACTCAAAGGAGACACTTAGCGGATAAATAATTTAAATTGTAAAATAAATAATCATGTTTGCTGAAGAAAATAAAATAAAATAATGACACTCGTGTACATACTCGTGATTCGTGATAGGAAGATTAAAGTTAAATAGGAACTTCAAATAAAACCACATGCTCTGAAGACCCAGTACTTATCGTACTAACAAGAACTGTGCGTACTTACAAGAACTGTCATAGTATGTATTAAGTATTCTATGACAGAACTAACATGCGAATCATTTCAAAGAATGATTACTCTTAACACTCAAGGTTGATGATGTCGTCGTCGCGTTAGTTAATAACTTAAAATAATAATGGAAGATTTGATTTTCCTCATTCCAATCCCATGTATTTAACCTAGAAATATTATAAGGACATGCAATGTTATAAACGTTTCAATCACTGGAAAATCCTGCGTCCTGTAAACTACGCAGATGTTTATGGAATGTATATATTCATTAGTAAATACATTGTCCTGTTTTTGATGATAATATATATTTCTTGACGTAAAATTAGAAAAATTACGTAAATGAAATATCTAGACTCAAAGATCACAATTATGGTGACGCTAATTACAAAAGAACTTGTTCATTTTGCATATTTGTGACAAAGTATAAGTATTTAAAAATAGTCTTCAGATTACTCTATTGTATAATTCATGTTTTATTGGAGGAGATATTTCGTAACATAGATAATGAGTCACTAAGCAAGGTAAACACTATTTTTGTCCTACATTATAATGTCCTATTACCACAAAAACCTATAAGTACTATTGCTAATTAATAATTACTCGTCGTGTCGTGACTGTGTTCCACTAGGTCGCGTATCTAGGAATCTCGTTGGTTCACCCCAAATTTCGTACAAAGTAGAACGAGCCGGTTTTTGGATAGCATGACCAAAATATTTGTTAGTTTAGCCCAAATCACCTGATAAGTGCAGTGAACTCTCGTTAGTGTTATTAGTTCTGGGAAAGTTCAATAAGGTGCACTGCGCAGTACACTCTTTTTTATTGTTTAGAGGGAACTTTATCTAAGTTGACAGCCTCATGATGGTTTTAGTATATTTACCTTAAAGTAATCTTTTTTAGTTAGTAAGATATTAAAATTGTATATCTTTGTTTTGTTTTTGTTTTTAATTTTGATGCCTTCACGTTTGCTATGACTGTTTATATTATTACGGCTAGCAAGTGAATTGATATCCAAACTTTAATAGCTTTGACTAATTTACAGGCTTCTTAAAACTACCCTGTCACCGCAGTTACTATATTGAGCTGTTTTTTTTCCACCACATATCGATCAGTGCGGAACGAATTAAGGATGGCGCACCGTTCAATTGGCAAAGTGGTACGCGTACCCGTTAACTGGCGCTCAGCGGTTATACTACAGTTTGGTGGCACAGTATGGAGTTGTGACTAACATGTCATGGTATTCATGGAAAAACATGCATGCGGAAAAATATGTTCTTAGTTTTTCTGTTCGATCGTATATAATAAGTCCACTTTAATATACTGTAGAAATAAAACTTGCTTACATTTTCGATTTATAATTATAGATATATTATATTTTTTGATGAGTCAAGAAATGGCAAGACTTATATCTTATATAATTTTTATTCGATATACGTTGCTATTTATAATTAGGATATAGGATCTATAGAATCTAGGATAGAGGATTATTATTGTCTATTAAGCCTATGTACGAGTATTACATTCCGTCAGGAAAACATTATCTTCCGGATAAATGATTAAGGATGAAGGCTTATTATTGGCACTTGTCTATAAGGAACTTATCTATTACTATTCAAGCTCTTTCTATAATAATTATAATAAATACACTCAGGCGACGTTAAATTTTGCTGAATTGCTTTCCGCCAGGAAAATATAATCTCACATCTTCCGGTTAAAAGATTATACAGAATTGTGCTATACGACTACATTTACTGTGAAAAATAGTTAATATTACTTTTCTGTTTGAATTTAAATAAGACGTTATATTTAGAGAGAATATAAATAATATATTTAATTTTAAAAAAGGGTAATTTTACGAAGAACGAACGGGGATAAAAAAAAAATACAATATTAATTTAATAATATAATGGTTGAAAATTATACACAAATCTCTTTTATAATTGTGATTTGCCGCGTTAGTTTCAAATTATATTTGAATTAAATTTACTATTACCTGAGATCCAGTACCTCTAAGCCACAATGTCGTAAGTGGCATGCTTATAAAACGATCAATTCCTTTGCTGCTTGATAAACTGTAAACGAAATGCCTCGTACGCGACGTATTAAAGGAATGTCAACATTGCATACAAATGCCACAGTTGGAATTCAATATAATCATGGCTAAGAAACAATATCAGAGTGGTATATAACCTTTGAAATAAAAAATACTAAGTAATGTATATGTACTGATCGGTAATCTTATAGACTGATTAAGAAGCAAATCGATGACTAATTTTGGGACTGCCAGTGTACTCTTTACAAATTCCTCTGGAGTCAGTCAATGGAAGTTGCATTGAAATGGAAACAATAACTATTTAAAATATTTTTATTTAGGTTTTATATCAATAAAAGCCCATCACCTAATTTACAACCGAAATTTGCAATTATAAATTACATATTAATCACTGTATGACTAAAATAAGCTAAACACAATTATGGAAAAATTATAGTATAAATTATGTCATTTCTATGTGTTTTAAATTTTATTTTGTTTGTTTCAGATGCCCCGAATGATGCGAATTACATGATATGTGGTGTCGTCATTGCAATGGCCCTCGTTGGGCTCATTATTGTCCTGCTGGCCTTAACTATAAAGTAAGTATTCGTACAATCCACGGATGTCTAACTACCTTTATAATTATAAGGCGCCATTTTATCCACATTTTATTTACATATTTTGTCTAAATCAGATCAGAGAATAAGATAGGTAGTCTGCATTTCACCATACCCAAAAAGTATCAATGATTTTATTATAATTTGTAAAGTATAATCAGTTTTTCGTGATTAATACCAAGTGTTAAAGTCTACTTATTACAGCTGTATTGCGATGGTTAGTCTAGTCTCTATTTTTAGGTGTAGTCATAGTCAGTCATCATCATCTCCCTATCCTTATCCTACTCAGATGGGGTCGGTACAGTATGTACGTTTCTTCCAAATGTCTCTGTCATTTGTCACATCTGAATTTACTCCCTTTCTACTCATATCATCTTTCACGCTATTCATCCATATTTTCTTTATTCTTCCTCTACTGCTGTGCCCTTTTACGTTCACAATTTCATATGCATAGCTTTTGTTTTATGTAATTTATCATAATTATGTCCGAACCAAGATAATAGTAATAGCCAGTATCAGTATATAACCGTTATTCTAATTTGAAGCACGTGAGCACGTCCTTCAAATTTCTTACTCGTACTAATATGGCATACCATATAAATGTATTCACTGGGTCATAACCCAGTGGATACATTTTTCACATCACAGTTTATGACTCATTTCCTTCCTGATCATGTATTAAGTTAGATATAGTATAAGTACGAATATATTTAGTATAATTATGTTACGTAAATGCTCTCAGGTGATTCATAGTTGTACTACTATCCCATCCATCATTAGATATAAGGTATATTGATATATTAGCTTAATGATATTCTAATCTTACGAATCATCGTAACGTGATGTAGAATGTCAGTAAATTAATTCGATTCTGAGACCTTTCGGAATATAATTTTGGATAAGTTTGATTATTGCAATAACGATCACTTATAAATTATACCAAAATTTTAATATTTGCGCTAATCATCACCAGATACTAAAATAATAAGAAGGCTGTCATAATAGGGCAAATGCCTTTATTCAATACAACAAAATGATAAACTAAATATTTCTTAACTATCCGCCATCTCTCCATCGCGAGTTTGTGGTCAAAGGATTACCCAAACCGATGAATTTCTAAAAATACCTAATAATTTCGAAATTTTTTTTTTTTCGTTACTATGGCTAAAAAGATGATCAAATTACTGAAGCATAATGATCACGATTCATCACGACCACGATCGTACTCATCAGCTTTACTACTCATGGTAGCTAAATATGACGCACAGAACTTCATCTCCAATGATTCCAAGTGAAATTTGAATAATAAAATTTCAAACCGAATGTGAATATGGTTACAATTTTTATGAGCAGATCGTACCGTGTTCATGTCTGAATCTGCGTAAACCTGATGATTTTCTTAGTACAAGGCATTGTTTAGAGTTCTCTATAATTTAAAATTATCAATGTACACACGTCGAACGGACGTGCCAGTAACAACTATAGAACGCAATCACGAACTACTCTGAGGTGTACTGTACACGTTGACAATAATTTTAATAGATAATAAACACATTGCTAATAACACGATAAATGAACATTGCCTATCTTCTATACATATAATAAAACTTAACCGAGTCAAAATTTATACATAAAATATTTTTGAAAAATGTTGATCGGATTTTGCATTACTATCGATACAGAAGCCAAACCAGTAATTTTCATTTTTTTTGTCTGTATGTCTGAAACCGCGGGCTGCAGCTAATTTATATATAAAGTTAAATAATAATACTGTGATAAATTCTTTCTTTTTTTAGTTTTTATAACAAACATATATGACCTATGAGTACCTATATGAGAATGAAATAGAAATATTTCACAGAAATAAATATTTTAGAACTATGACAACATAATAGAGAACGTTTAAAAATCTCACCTAATAAAATCTATAATTAGCTTTTATGGCGATGGTTGGGATAGCCAGGGATAAAGGTTGGCATTTTAAACTCAAATAAAATCAACAAGCCGTTTTTCAAAATATAAACTACAAATAATATTTCTCAAAGTACGAATACTTTACCGTTTACGATTAGTATCAATCGTTAAATCATAGTGGTCGTAAAATAAACAGAGAACGGTCGAAAAATCATTATTTTCATAACTGTAAGATAAGATTGACAGATGATTGCCATAAATCAAAACGCTCCGGAGTTAAACTCGATTCTGGTGCCAAAATATACACCGTTATTCTAAAATACTTTCAAATGGTGTTGGTAAGCGTTGGTAATTGTCTCATCTCAGTACGGTTTGCAAATTCATTATGAATTCGAACACCTGTTGCTAAAAATAGTAATAATTATTTATCATCAGCGCAGGAATTATAAGTGAATATCTAAAAATAATAAAAAAACCTATAGGACACGATGTACCGCGTACTCTTTACTTATTTTTAAGAGTCTGACCATCGTCCGTCTCCCTCGCACATACTCACATTTTTTGAAGATATAAAATGACTGCATGCAACTTATAAAAAAATCGTCGTTTGTAAAACTAGAAAACAACGTCACAAATATCAATTTGATCCAAGTTAATTTTCATACATAAAAATTATTTTTAGAAATTATTAACGCCAAAATGATTTTTATGTATGAAAATTGACTTGGATCAAATTGAAATTTTGTCGAATATTTGTTTTCTTGTTTTACAAATGACGATTTTTTTATAAGTTCATTCAGTCATTTTATAGCTTACTTACTTTTTTATCTACTAACATGGATGATGGTCGAACTACGGACTCTTAAGATCTGGGCCTCAAGGCTGCTAAGTGAACATCACTCGTTCGCCGCTCGCTGATATGATTCAAAGACAATTTTGACTAATTGCTAGTTTATAACTATATAAATAGACTAATGAATTGTCAATTTTTTTAACTATATCCTGATTTTTAAATAAACATCTGATTCGTTTGTAAACGAAAATATTGTATTGTTTATTTATTGTATTGTATTGTTTGTATTGTAATAGCAAAAATCTAATCTAGCAATATTATACATATTATAGATAATGTAATAGATATTGTTTAAAAACTACGAATTCGAACTCCATAGAAATATTTATAAAATAGAAAATGATTAAAAAGTAACTCTGTAGAACCTAGTTTGCTGAAATTTATCATTTATAATTATAAAATAGCAAATGTGCATGCATGATGCCAACATCAAGCAAAAAAAAACACACCAACAGTATACATCGTCAAAGAGGGTTTTGAAGTTTAGTCATTGCCACTCTCATCTAATCTTAACATTAACGGCTGGTTCATAAGAACATTAAAATAGACTGACTGATATAGTAAATGATAACGATAAGAGATAACAATGGATGAACCCCACTAATGCATATATTCTATAAATTCGCCATGATTCATACTATCAGGTACTCAACTGTAGAACTAGACAGTTTTTTTTTATAACTTCATAATAACGACGCACCACAAGGGTATAAAAGTGGCTTTCTCGCTAATAGTGAGAAAATATCATGACATAATGACATTACAGGGAATATACCTATTTCCTATTATGACATAATGACATTACAGGGATTTATGACTGTAATCTGCAAATCAACAACAGACGCTTTGCAAAAGAGTATACTTTTATTGAAACCAGCTTTTCAAAATAAATTGCATCTGAATATAACTTTAATAAACCTTACATTAGTTAGATTGGTTGGTCGTTAGGTATATTCCAACTGAATTTAAGAAAACGCTAAAAAAATTGCGATGAGTTAAGCCAGTTCTTATTTAAATGGCATATAGTTTATCCTGAGAGTTTCATAATTCTTATGTATAATAAATCGCCAAGTGCGTATCTATCGTTCCACGCGCAAAATAGGGTTCCGTAGTTGGTAGGAGAGGTACCTCAAAAAAGGTTTTTTTTTAATATACCATTCTTTTTGGCATGATTAATATGTATATTGGTCTTTGAGCAAACCCGTGGACATACAGACAGACAGACGGACATGGCGAAATTCATTGATTCTTTGTTTACTACAGAACCCTAATCAAGTTTTTTTATCAGATGTCATTCGGGCGCCACAATAACTTTGTCGTGTTTAAATTAGAAAGTTACACTTGGATTAATAAAATGAATTGTGCATAGAGAAGGAATTTGGCAAAATGTCAGAGCTCTTCCCGTCACATTCCCAGTCTTTAGCATCATTTCCGTCATAATTTATAACAACAAACTGTAATAATATATTTAACTGGATTGTTCAGTTTTATATAAATTTAAAATAAGTTATCGCTTACTTTAGTTAAAAATAAATAATAAAAAGTAAACTAGCTGATAACACCTCCAGTTATAATACTTTTAAAACCAGTGTTAATAAAATTAATATTGTTTCTAATTTTTTTAATATTTTAACCCAACTGAAGAGAATAGAGGATGATTTGACTTGTATTTTGCTGTGTATTATTTTCTTTGTTATCTTTGTTGCTTTTATCCGGGTTATCTTAATTTCGACATTGTCAAATAAGGCAGTACCTAATAGTTAATGAGAAGACAAAGGTAGATTTTTTTGACACTAAATTCATATCCGCTTAATTTGGTTACCTTGTAGTTTATTGTAATTTAAAACAATTGAAATATTATTATGAAAAAGCTATGGTAGGTTTGGAAATAAGTTAGGATGATAAAAAAAGTAACAGAGTAACAGTAATAGAGTTAATGAGTTTTTGGCGGGACCGTCTTAGTAGCATGTTGTTGCTTTGTTTTATTTGCCTAAACTTGTGTTATTTTGAACATTAATGCTATAAAAATGGTGGTGTTTTATTCATTAAGTGTTCGATAAAGTGCGTGAGTGTGGGCAAGTAAAACGTGTGATTTTTGTTGTCGGCAAAACTCCATAGAAGCTTCTAGTAAAGTCGCCACCACTTTACTGAAGCAGGACTCGACTTATAAATTGACTGTATTCGTGACTTAGATTGTGACCAGAACATTTAAAAATTGTTTTATTCAAGAAACTTGAAAAAATCCTAATACTTGACACTGGCAAATGCTTTAATGCGGGTCCAATACAAAAAAGAAGAAGAATAGAGTTAATGCGCAGCTTTTATTGTGATGTAAAAGTCAAAATGACTGACATTTCGCAATGGAAAATATTTTGGTGTGTTAAATCAGTGCAGAATAAAGGAAGGCCATAGAAAAATAATTAAGAACCTACCTTTTTTAAACAGAATAAACCGTGTTTTTTTTTAACAATTCAGTTCAGCTGGTCTTCTAATAGTCCTAGCATTACGCAATTGACATTACGTGACTGACATATATTTCTGAACCATACTTACAGAAAACAGTACAGCACGAACAGATTTTAAGCCTAATCATTCCCTCAAGGCAAGAGAACGGCTTGAGGTGCCGCCGGGTCAATTCAAGGTTTTGCGAAATGCCTTATTCTATTCAAAGTATTCAGATGCGTCACAAACATGATTATTTAATCCGGTTACCATGAAGTTTGGTTATTCTATAATCGAATGACTAACAGGTTTTGAGCTGTGTTATGATCGGCGCTCATAATTTGTGCAGATCAATCTATAATGGCCAGGTTATCTTTCATCTTTAACACCATATTTTTGTTATTAGATGAAAAGAAAATGCTTGTTAAGAAGAATACAAGTCTTAACATGACGGTTTAACTTGTATAACTTTTTTATATTTTTTTATTCGACGATAGGGTGCGCTTGACCGTCAACTCACCTGGTGGTGGTCGTAACTTTTAAGAAGCCTTACGTTTAACCTACCTTCCAGGGCTATCATCAAACCGGATAGTTATCTTAATAAGATTGATGATCATTAAGTATGATTATTAGTAGTTTTTATAACTAAGCCTTAATTAAATTTTTAGGTGTCTTTACATGTTTTTAATTGTTATTTAATTATCTCCCATATTTAGGTAAAGTTTATTTAAAACTAACATAAAAGGCAAAAGGTTCACCTTTAGTGAGGGATTTACCTCACTTAAAGAACTTGGTCAATGTTGTTATATGTAATTTATTCAATGGGGCAACGTCGCTCGATGTAGCATCATTTCGGGACATTGCCTGTGGATTTGATTTAAGCTCTGAATTTTTGTTTTCCTACCTACCAGACTTAAAATGATTAAAATGGTGGTAATATGGTGGAGGCTTTGGACTGTTATTTGCAAGAGTAATGCTTAAAATTAGATGAGAAATTGCTTGTCTCGCCATTAAGTAGTCGATTAAGTAGACTTTTGCTAATGTTAGTAATAATTTAGAACTAGTCGGTTTGTTAATCATATCTATAATTTTTAGTATTGTATTACTTTCTCATCTTTTGCATGCCCCGTCTAATTTCTTTCTGAATTTCACTCTATTCCTTGGTTGCCTGGAAGAGATTGCTTTTAGGCCATTGCTTTGCTTTGCTTTTAGCGATAAGGCCGCCCGTTGTTACACTAGTGTACAATTATTTCCTTTTTGTACTTGCTTTTGTTAATTTTAATGGTGTGTCAATAAAGAGTTTATCTATCTAACTAGGTTAAGTAAGGACTTGAAATAGTAAGAGCCTGCGATTTTAGCAGGTTTCAGCTCTCATTTTATTTTAGTTCCTAGCAGCAAGGGCATCAGTTTTAAAACATGACAAAATATATGAATTTAACATTTAGCAGGTTTTTGGGCTGCAGTTCAAATTACAGCTGGTCACACAGAAAATTCAAATAATAGTTTCGGGTATCCCTATATCAACAATATTTTTAATATTAATAAAAATATGAGGGTAGTTGAGAAACTTCAAATCTATGCATATTCCGATTTCATAAAACCCTCAGTTGGTGCCAGTATCGCTTTTTTATCAGTCATACATTATTAAAATACTCTTTTGTGTCTTATTATAAATTACATTCTATTAAGTTGTTAGATAATTGTCTAGATTAACACTGACAAGTGTAAGACTGAGTGATATTTCATTTGATTGTGTTTGACGTGTTTCAATATCGGTAATAAATTAAAAAGACGACATTGAGAAAAGGTTGAATATGAAACTACCAGTTTTGTTTGCCATTCAACGGTCTTTTAAGAAAATCTTGAAGAACATGTAAGTAATTATTGTGTAATTTGAATGCTGTACCTACTACTTATATAAAGAATTATCAACGTCCATGACGTTCGTTTTGTGTTTATACTTCCAATTGACATTGGGTTTTAAAGGAATTTTAACAAATCGTGTAGGTTTTATAAATACTTACGTGTATTTTGATAGATTTGTGCTTCACCGTCACATCAACTAAGTGTGCTTTCTTCGAAGAAAATTATATATTCTATAATTTATCAGTCCGGAACGATAAAATCAGAGTTAAAACGTTTCTTTCAAGTTTTTGGGACATCCATCCAAAAAAAAAAACGTAAATTCCGTGCTTTTTGGTATAAAGATAAAACAGAATTGGTCAGCGTTTTTATTGCCGGGCATATTGCAGTTATGAGATATGAGGGGATCTTTATAGGCGATTGGGTGACTAACTCCGTCACTACATGCCACCTATTTACATCTTGAAACCTTCCAAGAATGCGGTAAAACCTGGCCTTTGATAGTTTCCTTAGCTGATATGAAAACATGATACGTCATCGAAAGCCAATTTAACCAAAACCAATTTAACTACATATGTAGGTATTATAAAAATTCCATAAATTTTGATCCGGCACTCCATTCTGCTAACATGGATAAGTTTAATTAACACAAATGCTCTAAATAAACTGCTTGCCTAATATGTAGCCAAAGTCAATGTCGTAAAAAATTCGAACGATGTTGTCTCTGCAAATAGGATATCAATGGAAGCCCTATATGGGAGAGTTTTATTAGGCTGCCCATTACTAGACAAACCGGTGAAAACTGATTCAAACCGGTTCAAATTATTTTTAATATCCCACGTCCTTTAGTAGCCGTTTCCGCAATGGGATCCCCCACAAACAACAGTTGGACTAATTAGCACTGTAAAATTTTTAATTGATTCGCACATGACGACATTTTATCATCACGGGATAGGTAATTGAAATAGAAGGTCAAAAACGTTAAAATGATTAAAATATATTAGATATGATTATGTAGGTATTTTATTAATGATATAGCAACAAGTTTACTGTGACAAAATCTTGCTAAACTACATTCACTTGTGTTTGTGTGTCTTAAGGATGTGTGTGTCTGTGGGTAACCGTGCGTATGCTAGTTCGTTCATGCGTGCGTACGTTTGTTTGTCCGTGTGTGCCTGTATGCGCGCGTGCGTGCGGTGCGCACGTGAATAAATGCGTGCTTGAGAAATTATTCAAAATTTTAGAGGTTTTTGAATATCAGCTTCAAGGCATAAGGCATTATGCAAACTGTTCACATTCCTAATGGTAGTTAATACTTAGCGCGTTATTAGTGTTTTGACGCATCGCACAGAACTCAAGGTCCGTTATCAACTAGCAACTGGACGCTCGCCAATTTCTCTGTCTGGACATTTCGCTTTTACAATAATTTTGTTTATTTTTACTGGACGTTTGCTTTTCTCATAACTGAAAACACACTGACAAGGTTTCAAACACTGCGGTTAAAATTGTCTGTAATTTATTCCTTCGGTAATGTTCAACAATACAACATTCAGGAATGCTTCATTAACACTTTTCGGCGAACGAAAAAATCATTCATTAATGCAGTCATACAATCTCTAATATAAAGGCTGTAAGACATAAATATAGATCAAATATAAAGTTTTCACAAAAATTTCACGAAGCAGACAAGTATTTCTTAAAAAAAAAAAAAATTGTATCATTTGTTTAGAGATGTCCTGGATTCGGATACATTCATTATTTTATTCAACCATTATTTCAATGTTCTACTTTATTTATACAAACCTATTGCGCAGCAATGAAGACGAAAAATGACACCCAAATATTTTGGCAAACTCAATTACTGAGATTTGAGACCACCTACTGAGCTGTTGTACAAAC
This sequence comes from Lycia hirtaria, assembly GCA_947563715.1. Classification (NCBI taxonomy): domain Eukaryota; kingdom Metazoa; phylum Arthropoda; class Insecta; order Lepidoptera; family Geometridae; genus Lycia; species Lycia hirtaria. The sequence goes on along the minus strand of OX387379.1, from coordinate 9,240,252 downwards.
AACACATCGTGATCTTTTTGATCTACTTATATCTAAATAAATCGGCGCAAAAAACTGTTTGTTTTACTTTTTACAATCAGTCATAAAAATCAAGATATGATACAAATAAAATATGAACATAATATATAATTATTATAAATGCGAGTTTGTTTGTTTATATTTTGTTAAAGTAGATTAACGATAAAGATCATATTTAAAAAATATTATGCATTTTATGAAATCTTTCTTTAGCTTTAGGCTTCGATGAACAAAACACTTCAACATTTTTGAAAAAAGGTTAAAACGCTCATTTCGATGCGATACCTTTTGTGAATGTACTCGAAACTCACAAAGCGGAAGCACCTTAACTCACCTAATGAGATTAAAAACTCTTCCCTAAAGCAATTTATTGATTATATTATTACTATTGGTCTTTACACAAAACAAAGTAAGTTTTCTTTGTACTGGTGGGGTCTTTAATGCAGAGTTGAAAGTTGCAGATTTAAAAAAAAAATAGAAGTTACTCGTAAAAGAATCTATAAATCTATCTAATACCTTTAATCGATAAAGTCTTGTATATATGTAGGTATATATATAATCTGAATCTCAGAAATGGGTTCAACAATTTTAATGAAATTTGGTTTGTAGGTAGATCAGAGGACGATAAATCGATCTTGCTAGGTTTCATTTTTAGTGAACCCGGGTTTGCTCGTATTTTAAGTCATAAAAAATCCGAGTGGAGCTCGGTCGCCAAGTACTATGATCTTATGAATACATAAATAATGCTCTGAAATATAAGAGCACGCCAAAATATTTTGATGTTTAGATGTTTTAGTAAAACAAAACCATTGGGAAATGTAATGAACTCATGTTTTTCTTTAATTAAAATAGGTTACAACTGGTACGAAATATGTAAGTACTCGTAAGTATCTAGAAGTATATTTTCTGACGTATAAAGTAGATAAATATACGACAATGCAAAAACATAAAATTAGCTACGCCAATGCTAATAATAATAATGCTGAAAAATATTGACTTATTCCTTCCTTGAGGTAAACTCAATTGAAAAAAAAACCTAACCCCATCCACGTACTCAGTTGAAGCTTCATTCATAATAATCTTCCAAAAAATTATCAATATATTCAGAACTTTTAGAATTTCCACATAAGTTTAATCAAACATGATTAAACTTATGTGTTGTGTGTATATTACATTGATCTATACTTACTTTAATAAAGGTTTCTTTTGTCATTTAAAACGTCGGAAAATTAAATATTTATTTTTGTGGACGTACCTACATATATATATTTGTTGGTGGCCCCAACAAATGTCACGCACGATATATGTAGAATATAAATATATATGTGTGAGAAAACCTAAATGTCTACCAACTTGGTGGACATTTAGGTTTTCTTCATTTTCCAATAAAATTTTATTATAGAACGGTTAACTGACTGGCCTCTAGCACAACATTTTTTCAGTCGCAGGACTGAAAAGTATGTTTAGGGAGGGGGTTTTTATACGAACTTTAATAGAGAAGGTTGGTAAGTGCCGCCTGCAGGGACCCGGTCATCAAATTAATAAAATGTCATCTTCAACACAGATCTGCGATACCGGTTGACACCGTGAGCGAGTTCATGCATAGGGAACGTTTTGCAATAAATGTATATGCGGTAGTAATTAATATTGTTATAAAAAAAACCTTCCTAATAAACCTAATAACCTTCCTTCTAGTCTAGTCTCACATGTGATCACAGGATCTGCGAAGTGTTCGAAACGTCAGTTCACAAAATTATGTAAATTACACAATCCGTTAAAAATTGTTCAATTTCAATGATTAACAATCCCGAACACCTTTGAAAACGTTAGATGTCATTTGTACAAAATGTTTAGTCATAATTACTTTCAGACTAACCATGACTACTATTATTATTACTAGACTAGACTATTACTAGATGTACTATTTACTTTATTATTGTTTTGAAAATAGTATACACCTTAACTGTCTTGTTCATGAACATCAGATAAGCCCATTAAAATATTTTCTGTCAACTTTTGCCACACGGGGACTGTCACGCGCGAAAACGAAACAATGCTTTTTAAACTAAAATGCGCTTTTTAGGGGTTTATAAATAAAACGGTTAGAGCGTAACTTTCCGTTGCAATGGTGACGCCATTCACTTAACCCGTTTCCGTTACGCGAGGTCAATTATTGTGGGTAGCAACATAACAACGTGCCCTAAACTGACAACCTATGGCGTTCCCACGTTCCGTATGGAGAATCGATGCACGGATATTTTATTGGTCGATGTTCATTTGTTATGGACAACCTGCACTATAGGGTTACCTTACGGGAATTTTAGATTCGGGATAAAAAGAACCTACCATGACAAAATATCTTTCACTCTGGGGTAAATAAAGTACATGTCATGTACTTATGTGTGCGTTTCAGCATAAAAGAGTAAATCATTGACATAATTTCACATATACGTTTATTAAGGCGATACATAATCTGGCAGTGTTTTAATATTTTTTTTATTCTTTCTTCGTCATTCATTCTTTGATAATTTTTAGGGTTCCGTACCCAAAGGGTAAAAACGGGACCCTATTACTGAAACTCCACTGTCTGTCCGTCCGTCCGTCTGTCCGTCTGTCTGTCACCAGGCTGTTTCTCATGAACCGCGATAGTTAGACAATTGTAATTTTCACATATAATTTATTTCTGTTGCCGCTATAACAAAAATTACTAAAAAACAGAATAAAATAAATATTTAATGCTCGATATTGATAACGGCAACAGGTAGACGCTTGAAATATTCACTGAATATTGAGTTATATTATTCACGTTAAAAATAAAAAAAATAGTTAAAATAAAATTCATATTTAAGGGGGCTACCATACAACAAACGTGATTTTTTGCCTTTTTTATAGATAATGGTACGGAACCCTTCGTGCGCGAGTCGCACTTGGCCGGTTTTATTTCCTCATAATTGGTTTGAGTTATGCTGCTAAAATCAGGTACTTGTAATACTTAGAACAAAAGTGATTATTACTTTTTTCATTCAGATCATTACCACTTTGTAATTTAATACCTGTAGATATTAGATTACATCTTAGTTTAGCACGGGGACTTCCCCAACTATTAAGCATCTTGTTGTTTACTCTTGGTAACTCAAGAGGAACGGCATTTATCCATTGTCGTCGCTAGTGGGTATATACATAAAAAAACATCAAAAATGTCTCATGACTAGATTTTTTTAAGAAGAAGAAGGAGAATGAGGGTTCTGTTTTTCGAGTGTATGTATGTATGTGTGTACGAGTATATAAGTGGGTATGTATGTAGGTTTCTATATGATCGCCCACAGCCTAAACAGCTTGACCGATTTTGATGTGCGAGGTGTTGTTAGATTCGTCTTCACTTCCAGAGTATCATAGGCTATATTTTGTGTAATAATAATAATCTCTCGCAAAAATAAAAAGTGCGTTTTCTCGTAACCTCCAACGAACCTTTCCGTAATAAAAAAGTGGTTTTACTAGAATGATTCTAAAGAATGCGCATTTACAATCAAATGATTGTTTTCAAACAGTCAAACTGCAATTTTTCGCATACTTTCTCACAAAAAACGTACTCAACAGCATATCAAGCGCGACGAAGTTAGACTGCAAAAACTGCTTTTCTGCAGTCTGGTGTTTATTTTTCGTTTATCTTGAACATTTGTTTATATATCACATTTTACACTGGAGTGATTACTGTAGAATTTTAATTATGTTGATACAATTAGGCAATAGAGTTACCTAATCTCTATTATACAATAAATTATCATATTTTGCATAACGACTTTAAATAAATATACCGTACAATCACGAAATCTTAAGATGACTAAGCGTTTATTTGTCCATACTTTAGTTGATAAATGATTTCTATTTTAAACGTTAGCCGATTTCGATTTTATTATTACTGATTAGTAGTATTATTATTGTGTTCAATTACATTATAAGTTTGAAATTAAAAACATGAAAAACAAAAAAACATTATCCAAGCTATTCACAATAAAATTCTTAATATCTACGGCATCTTTTTGGTCAATAGACTAGCATGGATGATGACAATGTGGTCCAAGATAGTGAACTGGTTCTCCGGAATGGAAATTGGCTCTGAAATGAGGCTGCTAGAACACATCTCGGGTAGAAATGAATATTTTAGTTTTGTTTAGGATTTTACACGTTCTACTGGTACAAAATACACGGCGTACAACCTTTGTACAACCATATTTTTTGTTTAGGAAGTGGGTACGTTATCTTTAGGTCATGTATACATGCTCGACTAAGTTTTGTAGGCATTTGTCATATTTTATTGCGTAGTAATATGCCATGCTAGTATTGTGTTCTCTGTGTAGGTACCAATAATAGAGTATTGATGCGTAGAGATCAATTACAATGCAAACATAGTCTTAAAATATTCAGTCGTGTTCCACATACAATGGATGTTTGATTGTCTGGATCAGACGGCGATATTTGTTATGTATGAATGTGGCTCGCTGGGACCGACATCCGTTGACGTCCAACTGTTTTCAGTTAAGCCATGAACACCGTATAACAATGCCGTCGACCGAGATGATTTGAATTTGAAAGACACCTGAACAGAGACTTATTGAGAATTAGTGGACAGTGCCGTATTTTAAATGTAAATGATCGCGATTTCCTTCTCGCGATTCGTGATCAAATGCAAATTAGAGTGGCGTGTCGTAGGGCCCTTGCAGGGTCAGGTCCCCTTAGCAATGAGGTAACGGGAGAGGTGGTTGCCACCCACCGCTGCGCGAGGCTTGGCGGCGGTCGCGCCGACCGCACCGCCAGTCAAATAGTCACCGTCGGATCGGCCGTATGTATACAGAACTCGTTGCCAATTTGCCAGTCTGCGCCAAAACGCGCGTCGGTGCGGCCCTCGGCGCCGCCGCGGCTTCATTTCCAGACAAGTCCCAAAAAGCGGCTGTGAAGTGTCCGTGCCAGCGTTTCGATGCTCTTCGCTCCTATCGCCGTCGAGGCGATGAAGTGTAAAGAGGAAAACTGCGAGGTTGGGGTGGTCCTGGAGCACAATTCGCTCATCGTGTTGTCAGTCAACAAGACCATCGTCTGCCTCTGCGGAAGGGACCGAAACAACCCTTTTGAACGCGGGTAACTTAACTGTTATGATGCTTACTGATTAGTCTTATCAACGCGCTTGCTTTGCGATTGTATGACTGGCCACAACCTAATTGCGGCTGCTTTTGTCGGTGTACCTACGATTACATTTCACACGTGAAACGTGGAAAAATTATCAACTCTCAATATTATGTTCATTGGATCAAAACCCGTTTGTTATTCCAATATACTATAAAGGTTGTCTTCTAAATGGTCAAGGCGAATTCCTTGTGAATGGCCATATTCCAGTCTCGACATTATTTTGCTTCATAAAGATTCATACCTATTAGTCTCGGTACATAAATGAAAACGTACAAGAATAGACTTTTAATTTTGTACAGTGCTGAAATTTCCGTGTTCAGTGATTGGTTGTTTTAACCATCGTGCCGTTCTATTTAAAACTAACTATTGTATGGCATGAGTCAGAATACTGCGGCGATGGACAAAAAACCGATATTGGCGAATATAGATAGCGTACCTACTTAACCACAGCAGGAACTGTTGAACCGAAAGGATCGGCAAGGTCGTGGCCGGTCGTACAATGCCTTCGAAACGAATAAAATTGATAATTTATCGTTGATGAATATTAATACAGATTAATCGACGTATTTGAAATTAAATCCTTATCTTCGTGCTCATAAGACAAATTCAACCGAAATTCTATTCCGTTGCATCAAACAAATCTAAGTACACCAAACAAACAACTGATTAAATGACAACAAATCTTGTACTAGTATGCGGAAGACACAACATCTAAGTACAGGAAATTTGCTGTAAAAACTAATTACCATACGTTGATACAAAAAGGTTTCTGAGCATCGAGGCTGTAATGATAACCTTCTGTCTATATCAGAACGTGTTAACCTACAAACAGATTAAATTATAGTTACATTATGTAGGCGAATGCAGGTGTAATGACTTACTTCAAAATGTGTATCTCAATCAGCAAACAAACTCGGTGCCAGCATTTAAATGAAATTGCGGGAGGACCAAGGCTCTGAAACGTATAAACAAAGTGAAAAATTTAACTGACCATGAATACATGAGTATTCAAGTTCAATGTACAAAGAACTTTATTTTAAAGTTCAAGAATAAGTACTACAACTGTTTAAAAATATACGAAATATAAAATAATGTAGAAATATGAAGGTAAATTGCGCATAGCTATCAATAAGAAGGCTATTATCTCTTTATAACCTTCATAAAATAGAGGAAATGAAATGATTAATAGCATTATCTGTCCAGTATTTATAGGATATCATTGATTCGATGACGTATGTGAACACTAGTTTATTCATTAAGCAGCCCCATAGATCGTATTAAAACGTACCCTTATTGACTCCCATTTATTCTGACGTCAATGGTCGACCTTCTAATAACCGTTTTATCAATACGTCGACAGTTATTTATTGCTTAGTATTTGACTTTGTAGAAACCTTCTGAAAATTTCCTCGGAAAGATTAATAAATTTAATTATTCAGATGTTATTTAAGTAAGTTTGTCAAAGTCAAAGTCAAAGTCAAAGTAAATTTATTTGCGTTTGTCAAAATTGTGTTCTTCAAAACAAAGTTGCATAAAAGCAATTTGAAAAATCTTACACAGCGTTCTGTGAATAGTTCGACCATCATCCGTCTCACGCCTACCAATATTTTTGGAAATATAAAATGACTGAATGAATTTTTAGAAATTATTAGCTTAAAAAATTTTATGTATGAAAATTACTTCGGATAAAATTGTTTTTTTTTGTTTGCATTTTTACCCGAACAACCAATGAGGGTTATTTTTTTCAAAGTGTATCTATTGAGTAAGTAATGTATGTTTATAAATTTAATTCTTGTAACTTAATCAGCTTTATTGATTAGATATTGAAAAAAAGACAAAATACCCAAAATATTTTATTATTATGTAATTGTTTTATTATTAATTTTGAAACTTATAATATATGGTTAAGGGTCTTTGTAATCCGAGTATGTATATTAAAGAAATATTAAAATCTATACATATTCTACGAAGGCAATGTACATCTAAATACAATCAATATAAAGTCAATAACATAACATTAAATAATTACAACAGATTTCTCAAAAAATTACATTTAACACTAATTGGGGTTTGCTGAAGTCACCTTCTCTGGACCGTAAAACATGTATAAATATTTTAATCATATATTAAACAAGAATACATGATGAAAGCATAAGATTTGGAACAAATACTTGCGTTTTTACTTTCAAAATGAAATAGGCAATTCTACTTACTCACATACCATGTAATGCAGGAGATCTCGTACATTTAGATGTAAATCTTCTATTACTTGCAATACCGTTTGAACAATAATTTAAAAAATAAAATAACAACGTAAGTTAATAATAAGCCAACAATAAAAACGAAATCTCTATCATTACCACAAATATTGGATTGTTAAACAAAACAATACAATTGCTTCATCCCAAGTTCCTAATCTCCGCAAATATTTTTACTGAAGTCACAATCACAACAATTACGTGTGAATGTGGTACGATGGACAATAACTAAGATAGCCTTTAATTGACGCAAATAGAGGTCAAAAATTTTTGTTACTAAGGTGATGACACCACATTAATAACTTATCTTATTAAATTGTATTTTCCATTTCATAACAGCGTGGTAATACCACATCGCTATGTATTTTCATTTCATGTAAAAAAAAAAACTTCATCACATTTCACTCTGATTAATTACTCATCCCAATACGTCGATATATATAAATACAGTATACACTTATACAGTTAGCAACTAAAAATCAGTAATCAATATTCAAGAAGCTATGAAAGTCGAACAGACCAAACAGACTACGTTGTTGATGGTACCTCTAAAGGAGAATATTACTAAGGTTTCAGTATGCAATGGTCGACAATAACTCTCATGATTCTCATCGATTCATCTCAGGTCTCATCAAGATATACGACACAACATGACTCTTTGTAATGGTCAAGATAAGAAGTGACAGGCGTGTCTTAACTGATACTGATAACATTGAAACTGATTGATGGAATACGGAATTTACTAACACTGATATATCAAACTACTATACGTACGTGTCTTACAAAACGATTTTATAACACTTATTTGGAATTTTATACGTACGGGTTTACGTTCGTATGTCCTTAGTTTTGACACAAAATGTGATTTTGCATGTTCAAATGAGTCACATGAGTGGTGTTTTAAAAACAGTTTTAAAATGACTCCAATGAGAATTTAACTTCAAAACAAAACTTTTTTTGTAGGAATCTAGAAAAAAAAGCTGTTTCAAAATGACGTATCCTCTAGACAGATCTCAAGGGTAACGACTTATAATAGCTCACTACCTGTGTTTTTTCATCTCGCGATGTATTATTCGAGTCAAAGGCCCGAGCTTTGCTTATGTTAGGCGCTGCTAAGGGCATTGCACCTTCCCGCTCTCCCTTGCCCTGCAGCCCTACTTTACCTTTCGTAGTCGAAAGCTCACAATATACGCCTCCCTTCCTGTCTTTGGGATATTCAAGTATATCGGAAAGAGATGCAAGAATAACATTTGCTGCGTCCACTTTATCCGCAGGCTCAGCTGTGCGTATTATGTTGCCATGGATAGATATTGTAAGTTGTGGACTTTGAACTCGGTTTATGGTTAAATGCAGAACTCTCTCTATATATCTCTACTACTATCTCTGTGATCGATACGGATATATTTTGTTTTATCTCAAACAGTCACTGTGAGAGCATATTTATAAGCATAATTATGTACTTATATATTATTTTAAATCACTTTCTCTTTGAACGATGGTAATAATGCATGCATTTCAGTATTGTTTACAATAAATTATAATCTTCCGTAGTATATTACACATAAGAATAAAACATTTCTCTAATCTAAATAATAAAATCACTTGAAATGATTATCATGTTAAAACATTATATTATTATGAGAAAGAAACTTTTACTTAACCTCTCTTATAAAATGAAACAGGTTCTCACGCAAGAATAACGTTTAAAATACATATAAAGATTTTTAATGCTTCCTCGACATTTACACTCACAGCCTTCGTCAAAACTTAAAAAGATTTTACCAAAGTTTATAAATGTGGATTAATGTTTTTTAATCGTTATGCGGGCCAAACCAACGGTCGTGCCTTCTGGTGCGTCATAAATTTTACCACTAGGTCCGACAGCGTCGTCGCATCAAGCGCCGCCATTCGTAGTTTTCGCGTAAAACACTCGTATCGTCAACCGTCTCCCCACTTCCCCCCCGCGCGCCCTCACCCGCTCAGGCGCTGCGTCACATGCGCCTCTATAAAAGACGTACGCTCCCCTCCACTTCAACTCAGACGCATGGAGTACTCCGTAGAGGTCGTTTGGCACGAGCGAGCGCTTTGCTAGGCACCTGCCGGCCACACTTCTCGATAATATTCTAGTCACCCACCCGCGCAGCTGGAGCTCGCGTTACGCGGTCTACCGCGCGTTCCTACGAACAGTGATATGTGCAATAAGCTCTAAACAAAATAATTGTGATAATTAATTTAAAATTAGTTTAATAGTTAATTAGACCGCGATACGGCTGTGAGTGTAAAACTGTGAAGTTGAAATATGTTGTGACTGCCCGACTGGAACTATTTACCTGTGATCGAACCCAGTGTGAACAGTTATTGTTGCGTTCACGGACCGTTTGGAACCATGGTTGGAAATAACGGTACTATGATGGCGATTCGCATCGTCCACAGCAAGCTGCGTAAGCGGGAGGAGCATTCCGCTTCGGTGCATCCGGCTGAAGTTCTGCAGGCAGCCCCTGCGGTGCAGCCGGAGCCTCTCGCTTTCCGTCAGCAGCCGCTGTGGCAGTTCCCGCCGCCGCTGCCCCCGCCTTACGTCTATCCTCACGATCAGGTCAGTACCAATATCAAACAACATTTCTAAAGTCTGTACAATAAAACTACCTACTTAAATCTCTATTTCAAGACGCGCAACCAGTTCCAGCCGTTATACTTGACCCATTTCCACGAATAAGTACAATATTCTGCTACATTTGTGCTCTTGCAAATCTTATGACTGACTGGCGCCAACCAAAATAATGAAAGTTGTCAGTTGAGAAAGAAACGTAACATCGAATCAATAACAACGAAAGAAATCGTGACTGGTGCGACCCTCCCCGCCACGCAAGAGAGAGTTGGTCCAATAGTTCCAACACGTAGCATGGCGCCGATATCTAAGTGCAAAATAAATTTAAATGTCGGGACACGCTCACCGAATAGAAAGCTGTACAAGGCGAGCATGTTGTAACAGCGACCTTCTTTCCTGAGGTTGTCTGACTAACAAAAGAGGCTAATGCAAACGTTCGCCTTCATATTTCCATCTCTCAAATACTGTGACCTCAATATCATGCTCTGATAACTGCTTCCCGAGGCTTACCTGTATATAGATACTGCCAATTCATTGACAATCGAATACTACCTATATACAGATTGTGATCGCATATCAAGACGCCACACCAGGAAGCAGATAATGCTAATGTGTCTTTGAATAGAGTATTCAAGGCTTGCCACGCTCTTGTATGGCCTCAACGTTTACTTTGCAACATTATTTTACTAGCTTCCTAATATATACACTGATGTTCCCTCACTCAAAATGCCTGTTTCTCGGTCTGCCTGAATGTTACACAGAGAACAAAAGCTAATAAACCTTAGAATGGCATCCTATTGCAAGAATGAAAGACGACCGCCACAAAAAGTTCTCGTCGACTGTTCGTTCGGGTCGACCTTTCAGACGTTTGGGTGGCAACAGACAAATATAGCGAGGGTATTGAGTTTTGTGTAACAGCTGGAACATTTTGATGTAGGTACGCAGTGAATGCATCGGCAACGGAACCGCAAAACGTGGCTTATATCCGTTGGGTCAACAACTCTGCATGCATCTCTTGGATGTCTGTATTTACCGTTATTTTTTCATTATTTGCAGGACAACCTAATGCAGCCGCACGGTAACGAGCGTGCGAGTTTCCGCAGCCTTCGCAAGAACATCGGCGGTCGCTGGAAGCGACTGGTGAAAAAGAAGCCTGAGCAGGAAGTTTACACGATTCCCCCCGAGCTCAAGCCACAGCTCAAACAAATATACGTGTATTAAGATAATCAGCTGGACGCCGAAGCTGAATCAGGACGACGCGTACTTCGAGCACCGAAGCAGGACACTTCAAGCGCGTTTTGTCACTTTGACTTCAACCGACACTCAAAAGGTTGTAATAAAATTCTACTCGAATATCAAAATTGTGGACATCTGCACGGCTTTACGGCCATATCTTTAAAACATATCTTTTTGACCAATTAATTGTAATGATCATTCTAAAACATTTCATTCATTCAGCACTATTTTGTGATGTAAATGCCTAGAATTGTATTATTAAGTATTAGTAGCTGGTGTTTTGTTTGTGTTGTTCCGTTGCAGACGTTGTGTGCGTGAGTGATAGTCGAATTTAGTTTAATATTTAAAGTTATGAATGAATTAGGAAAATGCGGTCGCGCATAATAGTGACGAAAATCCAATAATTATGTTAAACAAATAATGTTGCCTTGTTGAATATAATTTTGACTAATTAGGGCATTTTGTAGTTCATTAACTTATTGTAGCTAGACGTGATCGTATTCTTAGTGAACATCGATCAAATTTGTAGTTTTGTGACGCTATACAAATGTATGTACGCACTTGTATACTTATTGTTGTTGAATGTAAATCATTTATTTTATTCAGTATTGTATATCATTCATTTGTGTTGTGAGTGAGACTGAATTAAGGTACAATTTTAAATGTTTAATGTAAATCTGAACTTCATTCATATCAAATCAACATATTTTCTGATATTATTGACAGTATGTATCACTTTGAATTAGAAATGACCTAGTAGTTGAATGTTATGTTAAATGCATGCAAAGATAGTGTAATTTACAGATTTTCGCCCGGTCCTTACTGTGATATAAATAAAAGAAAAGAAAGAATAAAGAAAGATGGATAAAATTACGATGAATTTTCAATTTGCCTTAACCTTGTCAATTATAAAGTAGAAAGGGCCGACGAGAAGGAAAATAGCTCATATTGAGCCAAATGTGGAAGAAATTAGTAGCTTAGATACAAACGAGCCATCATTATTATTATTTTGTTGAACTAAACCGCTGTAGACGAAGCATGTAATATCAATACTTATTAATAAATTGTAACCGTCGTTGAAGCAATGAGAAATAAAATTCGTCATGATAATGAAAGTGTTTTGTTTTCATTTTTATGAAATACCCATAGAATAAGGTACAATCCCCAAACAAATTTAACTAGGCAGTAATTATATACATACATACACAAAAATTATCATAAGTATGTGTATATTTCATGTTCTTACGTAAAGTGGAAAATGAATTGCAGAAAATTACGAAATTGGGCGTTATATAACAGTTTGTTATTGTTTTTGTTATGATCTCGGCTATGCTACTACTACATGGTAACAACTAACCAGACAACTTATAGGTACTCTGACCTACTATAAAAATACTAGGTAAGTATAAATACCAAATTAGTATAAATATATACTTAGTAAGAAATAATATAAGTAATGTTGACGAAAGTATGAAATAATTTTATTTTCTGGGAGAATTAAAAAATACATAAAAATAATCATGTTGGATCCCTTAGTAATAGTAGTCCGATAGATCCACATATTAGGTCACTGGTTGGATCATAATTTTTTATTATTAGCGCTGTTGTAGGATAATAACAATTGAGTTAAGCGCCATCTATGATATTATGTACGAACCATGTTCAAAACCACTTCAGTAAGTTTGCAGGTTTACAACAGGTTTGAAGGTTCACGATTCGTGGAAAAGAAAAACGGTAGTGTTAATTCAAACTTTTATCGAAGATGTCGCTCCAACCATTTCGTTTGGCCATGAACTAAAACGAAAATTCAAACAGCTTTACAAAGATGGCGCTATATCTTTAGTTATATATTATAAATAATTTTAATGTTGTATTTTTCAAGTTTTAAAGTTATAAATTAGTAGAGACTTCATCTAAACCTTATTCCATTATTATCTAGATAGTATGCTAAATGTCAAAGAACAGAGAAATCAATATTATATTCACTTGTACATCAATGCCTACAGATGTTCAGCCCCCAGATTCAGAACTCATTCGGAATCTATATATCCATCTCTGTCATTCTATATGGAAATGACAGAGACGGATATATAGAATCCGAATCCAAATGAGTTCTGAATACAGATAGTAGAAGGTTTCTTTTGAATCTGCTTAGGAAAGAATTACTTATCTACATCGTTGTCAATGCTGTTGCTGCTAAGACGTAATCATTACTACGTATAGGTATTACGGATTGATTATTTTAAATTGAATTGATTGTAAAATTATAAGCGAAACTATGACGTGCCGTCATGAGAAATTCCGCTATTTCAAGAAATTTGAATGCCATTTGTCCAAACCCCTAAATAAGTAAACAATCTAAATAAACGAATTCATTTCTCACTTTTTTTTAATATCCCTAAACAATGATTTTATATATTTAAAAAGGTTGTGATGTGTGAATTGGTGATAAGGATCTGATGGATGACGCATCCTGGAGGTGGACATGATAGACATGATAGGTACCTACATTACAACGATACGATAACGGTATAACGAAAGAGGGGTTGATGGATCCTGCTTAAAATTTTGATGCACTTCTCGTACAGCGTATCTTTTTAGTTTTTTGAACTATAACTTTATCACACGCTTCAATTTACTTTTGGAAATCCATCGGGGATGCCTAGGTTCAGCAATGGTTCTCTCGTACCAGAGATGATGATAATCATGATAACTCAATAGTTTTTGACATAAATCTTCAAACCAGAAATCTACTACTATTTGGCGGTAGAAGAAGGGGGCAACAAAAGAAGGTACGTCCTCGGGCAGACGCTGATGAGTCCTTTCATGATTTTAAGGCATACATAATATCATTCAATAAAAAAACACATCATAATCAGAACATGCTATTTTCACGATAGCTAGCAACGTAACATTTTCAATATATGTACCTGCTTTAAAAAAAAAAGATTATTAAAAATTATTAAAGATTTAAAGATTATTATAGATTTATTAGATAAATAAAACTCAACAGAACAAAGGGATACAAGAACCAAGGGATAGATAATGATCTAGCTAAACTAACCGAACTTAATCCACCGTCTACCAGATTGACACGTAGTCCTTACTAAGAAGTAATGAACCGTCGTATAATGAGGGCTCAGATACAATGCCGCTTATTGTACCATGTCAAAATATATTTATTTTCCTGGATACGAAAGTTCCAAGGAAGACTTAGTAATTTCACTGTGATAAGGTAATTATGTTATTTTTGCGGTGGCTCCAATGAAGAATTTGTTGGAACAAAGGACCAAGTCACGCGTCCGCCTGGGGCGTTCGAGTGTCTTCAAATTGAATCCATACTTATATTGTATGTATAGAGTATTTTTGATGGTTATTAAATAATATAAGATCTTGTAATCCACAATTTATAGCCAATAAATAACTTTGAACTTTGCCGCAAAATGTATTTGTCACTATAAACTGCGCTAGGTTTTTGTGTCTCAATTGGCACAATTTCGATTCCTTTCTGGATATTTTGATGTTGGTTGGTACTTGTTACTAATGAAAACTGAGAAACGCTATTACTTGTAAACCAATTTATGCAAAACAAGTATTTAAAATAAATAAGTAGCTTTTTAGCCTATTATCTGTAACTGTACCTATTTAAATAAAATAAAATAAAATAAATAAAATAATGTGAAAAATTCACAATAAGACAGTATAGGTAACTTTGTAACATATCAAAGACTGTATGGTGTATGGTATAATTACCAAGGTTACGTTTCGTCTTAGGTATAAAACTGGCATTACTATCTAACTTAGAGTGCTATATCTAAGGGATGAGTCAAATTTCAGGAAAAAACAACTTTCACAGGAAATTGGCGACGTCTTCGTACTCGTTTGGTTCGTGGTCCATAAAATGAGTAAGTTCCTTACGTTCATTCTTATGTACTGTTGATTTTTAAGTTTTTAAGGTTACGTATCAAACACATTTAGTAATCCATATACATAAGTAGTTTTGCTATGTTCGTCTGTCAAGTGTCTACACCCTCAACCGGGTAAATAGTTAGCGTTGGAAATGTTAAAAAATAAAGAAAGATTTATTAGTTAGCGAGTAATAGCCGATCAACATAAATAAATACTTAAAGTAAGAAATGAAAATTTCAGTTAACGTATGTTTATTGTGTCAAACGAGAGGCCCTGCTTTAAGTTCACATAAGTTGTAATATGCAATTATGAAACACGGAACCCTACTTTGCGTGTGGCGTGACATGCACTTTGCGGGTTATCTAACCTTGGATAGAGGAAAAGAATAATAAAATGTTTCAATTTAAAAATCAACAAAGTTGTATGAAGATGTAACTTTGTTTTGGCCGAATATGACTACCCTACTAGGGCAACCTTTAACCATCAGAGGGGCAGGACCTACAAGTTATACACAGTTTAAGTATTATGTAGAGGATCATAAAAGAACAATTCCAAAACTCAAATTCTCAACGCGCGGACAATTCAGGTGGAATTAAAAGCATAAATCCAGAGGAAATGCGACGCTGTGTATAGTATAATTACAGGAGCTATTTGTAATTCACAGACGACGAGGTCCCGTGCTATTACGTGGCTCCTCTGCACGCCGCAATGAGTACAAGTATGCGGTGAGAGCCACAGATGTAGAGTACTTGCAAGAAGTGACAATTTCGAAGTATAACAAAAAGGTAATAAAAAAAATACAATGTAATAAATAAGGTAAGGTATAGGTAGGTATATTAAAAGGTAATAAAGGTAAAGGTAATTTTTAGTTTAATCTTGAAAATCATAATATGAATGAATATCAAGATTAAACTTGGAGATTTTATAAAGAATTATCATTATACTGTTACCTAATAATATCTTATGTCATTTTGTTAACGTTCTGCTACTACCAATACACCTTTTGAGCACACCGAAAAGTAGATAGATAGATAAACTCTTTATTATACACACCATAAAACCTGTACCTGTTGTTCACATCAGTGTTCTCGCGAGGTGGGTGAGATTTGTGTTACCTGCCTATTATTATTCGTCTGTAACAGGCATACTCAATGAAAATTTATCTATAGAGAGATTATACTTATTGAATATGAAGTAAAAGCATGGCAAATCTCAGTTCTCAGCACTTTTGAGAATAAAACTAGATCCTTAAGGCCTTTCAGTATCTTGCCCTTATATGTTTTGGTGTTGCATTTTCTTAACACACAGGATGGCATTGTCACTGTTCACAAGTCACCACACGCGTGTAACAACGTTGCCCGATGTGCCGCGACTGAAAACGAGTCGGGCGATTACCTCACTTGAGGCTTGCCTTGCAGAACCGGGGAAAACCTACCAACATATTGGGCATACTAGGCAGATCGTTGAGTCCAGGATATCAGTTCTTAAACGTATATTCATAAACGAAAAAAATTAATAACTCAAAATATCTATAATGTCATGTTTGTCTGGAAGATATGGCTTTTAGCGATAAGACCGCCCATTGTTGCACTTGTTACTGTGATGATTCTACCTTACATATTATCTAACCATAATTGATGCCCTTTAGTATCACAAAGCAACATGATACGAATGAAAATAATAATGCAATATATGCAAGTATTGGAGAGAAGTGATTGAACCAGAGAGGTATAACAATGACCGGTACTATGATGTTAGGATAGATAGATAAACTCTTTATTGTACACACCTTAAAAACTTACAATCAAAATAAGATATTTAAAAACTAGTGTAACAGCTGGCGGTCTTATCGCTAATAGCGATGATAAGAGCGTATTGGCCGAATAAAATTACGTGCGGATATATAGAACTTGCATTACTGTTACCTAAACATATTTTTTTTCAGAACAGATTAAAATAATAAATACAAAATAGGACATTGTATATGGTCAGCGTGGCTTCCATTGTAGTAATATCTGCGTAGAAGTCCACGAGGCCAGCAATCGTCGTTTTAAATGAACAAGGGTATTTCGCCAGGCACTTTAGCGCAAATTAAGTAGGTTTAGTGCAGTAAGTTGAGCGAATTGGACGTGACTGCTCTAACTTGAGAATATTCAAGTAATTTCACAATTTAACTTAACCTGCGAAATCAAGCTAAAAGCTTGCAATAATATATAACATAGACATATCGCACGACATTCAGTCTATAGCGAGAATAGATTTTTTTTATCTTCAGACTCTACCTGTTTTTTAACCAACTTCCAAAAAGGAGGAGGTTTTCAATTCAACTATACCTATGTTTTTTATGGTTGTTCAGCGATTACTTCGCCAATTATATATTCATTTTGGTGATTCTTTTTTGTTTGGTTGGTTATACTTCAAAGGTGGTCCCATATAAATTTTATCAAAATTGGTTCAGTACTTTGGTAACAAATAACTGGAAAAAATGTATTACATTACAATGGGAGCCTTTATCATTTCGAACACATCCGTGGGCAAAATGGTAAAGTACGAGATACACAAGTACACAAGTCAAATTTATAACACCCCTAACAACCACCAAATATACATCTTTACGTCAGGAGATAACTCCTAAAAATTCGGCTATCAACTTATTTATTTATTTTATTTTATTTTATATTGCAGCAGTGTACCAAAATTGTAGATATCGACATAATTTTATACAACTTAAGCACATCTCTTACATGAGACAATGTCATATTTATGTAGGTTATTTATATTCAAACGATTTAACTTTTAGAGACGTCTCAATACTTTCAAAGAGTTTTCCAATGAAAGACTAACATTTCACATGTATTCATACTCTCAATATGCGGTTTATAAGATCTTATCGGTTTTCGTACAGTATTTCAAGTTGTAAAAAGTTTAGCCCCTTTCGATGTAACATTTTCGTGCGTAAACAAACCTAATACTTCACTTCAAATTTCTAAATTCGCACATACGATGATCCTTATGACGTTAAATTTAAAGTTGATATTTCAGTGATCGCAATGCTTTGTGAAATGAAGAGTTAAGTTGGTAAATAAAAGTTAGTCTGATATCTTGTCATAACATTTTACTGTCATCAAATATACGTATAGATGCGTAAGTTTCGAATATGGGAATCTTCCGGAAATTGGCTCTCTCGTAATCTCTGCTCAAGCTTAGATTCAATAGGTATTTTAATAAGAGTCTATAGATGTCAATATATTAGGAAAAAGATCTTACAATTTAATTAAGAAACATAATTTGTAGCTCTCACTTTAATGAATGTGTAACAGGATTTGTTATTATATTTTGTTTGTCAATAATGTTAGATTTACATGTTAGTATTAGTTTAATATTCAAGTCTAATGGTTTAAAATTTCCCTTTTAATTAACTTTATTTCCCACAATGTACTAACCCACTTTACCTTATCTAGCTAGGCATACATAATTTTAGGATGCGATACAGCTTATTAATATGTATTTGAATTGTGTACTTTCCCCTATTGCATTCTGTCGTGTATGTTATTGAATAAAGAATAAATAATAATAAAGAATCTGAATTCGATGAAGACTTTTATTAAATGGGAATTTTTTACAATTCATATTTTATTTGTAATATTATTGAGTACTCTTCATAAATAAGACTGACAATTAATCATATTATTTACTTATACTATAATAGTCTCATCAAAGTGTCTTAGCTGACACTTGACTAACAAAAATTATCAATTTAAAGCTAAATATTCCGCAAATAGGTCCCTATATTGATTAATGGTTTTGCCATACTATAGCAGTTTGCGGAACTATATAATTTTTTTTGTACAACATTCGTCGGCGAGATTAATATGGACTGACGAACAGACAGATAGACGGACATGGTGAAACTATAACAGTTATTTATTGAACACGGAGCCCTAGGAATGATGTAGATACATATTAATAAGCTAAACAATGACTTTTTCAAAAAAAAACGAGACGCCTACTATTTTAGTAGCTGCAAATCACGTTATAGAGGATACAGACAGACGAAATACAGGAGTTTTCCTAAGTAATAATATATGACTCGGGGTATAACCGTAGCTTATTTGTTAATGAATTCTTGGAAATTTAAAAGCTAAAGTAAATAATATTATTACATTTTCTAAATGAAATAGCAAAAAAGGAAGGATTTATGCAAATTGCTGTTTTTAACCCTTGACGCTACACGACGGATGTAATGTTTGACGTTTATCTGTGTCTGTCAGTGCCATCGTGGCTCCCAAACGAATGAACTAATTTTGAATTAGTGTTTCATAGTTTTTTCGAGAGTGATCTAGTTATCTGTATTCCAATAGAATATGTTCAGTTTTTAATGGGCAAGACGAGACAAATCCTTGTTTGTTCGTTTATTTTGTTGGTTTCCTTGAACTATATACCTATTACCTACCTACGTCATTTACTATTAAATCTCGTAGAAATCACTTTTTAACTAAACATTTTAGCTACTCTTTTTGGTAATGATTCAATGATAATGCAAGGTTAAGTAAGAACTAAACTAAAACTCTGAAATTATTATAAACTTGCAATGTGTATGCGTAAAAGTTATTTTATTAACTTACCTTTAGTCTCCCGAAAAACTCTCATCATACTTTGCATCGCAGATGGTCTCAATTTTCTTATCAAACGAACCAAGGAAAATATTGTTCTATATGGTATTACCTACAGTCATTTCTGTTTTATTGTGAGTAGGATGACCAAAGAAAAAAGAGGGGACGTAAAGTAAAAAAATATTACTAAACTAACTTTGGTTTTTAGGGTTCCATTGCAGTTAGTAAGGAAGTCTTCATGTCTTACAGTATGCATGTATCTATGCGGCTTAGCTCAGAGACTCTTGGTAATACAAAGCTGTAACTTAGCGTGATTA
Organism: Lycia hirtaria; assembly: GCA_947563715.1. Lineage (NCBI taxonomy): Eukaryota > Metazoa > Arthropoda > Insecta > Lepidoptera > Geometridae > Lycia > Lycia hirtaria. Next base: position 9,220,115 of record OX387379.1, on the reverse strand, counting down.
AACAGTCATAAAAAATTTATCTTGAAAAAACATTTACAACTAAAATAAAATATATACTTAAAAATATTTACATTTACAGTTTTAAGTGCGGTAAGTACCTCTCCTACACAAATAAGATACAATGATTGTTCCGATGTTTATTTTTTCTAAGATATATTTAGAGTATGAAATGTCGTTGGATAATTCTTTAAAAATTATTGCGCATGTTCGCTAACCCAATTTACAAGTTAACAAGTAATAATTAAGTAAGTAAAGAAGAAAAAATCTTACAATTCTTAAGTAGCATTTTAATCACGAATTTAATTCATCTTTATATAGAATTAAACAAAAGCTCACTTCTAAATCCACATAAGTGACAGGCAACTACAGAACCATATATTGAGTGTAATCTGCTGCGCACTTGATCGATTTTTAGGATTGGATCCGAGTCTGAATGTGTAGATTCATCAATCGTTTTTTTTTGATAGATCTATTAGATTAATTTGATTTTAAGTGAAGTGAGTTAAAAAAAAATGATAAACATCGCACCCAAGCCGGTATGACCTTTTTTGCTTTTTTTCCAGTCTTTGAAAAATTTAGCTTGAAACCTTTTAGACCCCTTCAAGTGCTATTATCCCCGTTGGCTACTCGCTATCAAGTGAACTCCCGGATGTTCCAGAATTGTTAAAAATAAAGTAGAAGCTTATTACCTACTGAGAAATGTTTTGTAAAAGGATTATGTATAGGACTCATATAATATAAATACGAGTTATAATCGATGAGAAATTCTACTAATGTTTGACTGCTAAGAAGAAATGTTATGTAATACTTGTACAATGTATATTTTCTTTTGTGTCTGTGCGTTTTTTCTTTTTATATTCTTGTGTACTCTGCAAATAGATATATGTGTGTTGTCTATTGGTAAAAGGTACTATTAACTTATCTGTGGTTATTTGTCAGGTACTTTACGTATCTATGTGAAATTTTATTAAATTAACAAAAGAAAATCATTCGTTGAACAGTCTAATTATATTTTAAAAACCGTGTCTAACAAGTTTTCGTAGATTAAAAGATGGTTCGGAAAGTGTGGTCGAAAAAAGAACAGCCTGGAATGGGAATTGATATAAAATTGTGTCGTAAATAAATATTATATTAAAAGAACAGCCTGGAATGGGAATTGGTATAGAATTGTGTCGTAAATAAATATTATATTCAAAGAACAGCCTGGAAAGGGAATTGGTATAAAATTGTGTCGTAAATAAATATTATATTAAAAGAACAGCCTGGAAAGGGAATTGGTATAGAATTGTGTCGTAAATAAATATTATGTTAAAATAACAGCCTGGAAAGGGAATTGGTATAGAATTGTGTCGTAAATAAATATTATGTTAAAATAACAGCCTGGAAAGGGAATTGGTATAGAATTGTGTCGTAAATAAATATTATATTAAAAGAACAGCCTGGAATGGGAATTGGTATAGAATTGAGTCGTAAATAAATATTATATTAAAAGAACAGCCTGGAATGGGAATTGGTATAGAATTATGTCGTAAATAAATATAATTTTTTAGGCTTTCTATTTCTTTCACGATTTGTCTTGATGCCGCCGGGGCAATAGAATATGGCATTGGTATTCGCTGTAGGCATAGGCTACGTAGGCTATAACTAGTATCCATCACCAGAAAATTGACTTTTGCCACGAATGAGAACAACTTGTTAGAAAATTAGGTAGACGGAAAAGTGGAAAGTTAATTTTGTTCCAATGCGTACTGAAATTATATTACTAACAAAGTAACAACACTGGCATCAAGGCTGTGAATTCCTCATATTCAAATAAGTAATATTAAAAAAAAAGTGATAGCTTAATATTTACGGCCATTTGTTCTTACAAATGGCCATGAAGTGAAGATGAACATGAGATGAGAATGAAGAACAAGCAAGGAAGTGACAATAATAGATGACACTAATTTATTATATACATAAAATTGTCCTTCCCTTCCTCCCCCCCCCCTTGTTCCCCCCTTCCTCCCCCATTGATGCACAAATTATCAAAAAAAAACATCCCATCAATCTTCAAAAATGTATCGTAAACGAAATCAATGTGAACCTATCGAACAAGCCCTCCCTTTGTTCGTCCGTTGAAAATCTCTAAAACACTTTCGTTCAATTACTTAAAATATTCGCGAAGACTTTTCATTCACCATGTTTAACCAAGGGATCGACTTTTCGATTGACTTGAGCAGTTCAAAGGGCGGAGGGCTTGAAATTAACGCAGTGTGGGGTGTGCGATGAAGGAGCGATAGCTTCAAAGAGAGATTCCCTTATTTTCTTTAAAGATCGAATTTTGTTCCAAGCCACAGTAAGATAATTTGGGGAAATTGGAGTTATGATTTTATTGTTTCCGTTGATTCTGAAATGGCGGCAGAGATAAGGGTATAATTTGAGCAAGTATAATATATATTTTGTACCCGACTGCAAAAGAAGGAGGGTAATGTTTTTCTATTGTATGTATGTATGTACGTATGTTTCTCTTAAGCCTCGATGACACTAGGCTAGTTTATGAGCTGCTAGTCGGCGAGTTTAAAAGCTAGCGAGTGAGCGAGTAGCGAGTGTCGGTGACACAATCAAAAGCAGATTGTAAAAAAGCTCAATGACATGGAGCGAGTTTACAAGCTGCTCGCGAACTCGCTGGCTTGTAGCTTGTAAACTAGCCCAGTGTCATCGAGGCTTTATACCTCCTATAGCCTAAACTGATTTGATCGTCATGTTGTAACTTTAAGTGTATTAGCCAAAAAAAATTAACAATAATAATTATTATTGTAATGCAATGAGCATAACGCTCACTTTATGACTTATGACATATTTATGATTTTTTTAAAATAATAATAATAATTTTATAGTTAAACAACTGAATTAACCGACTTCAAAATACGCAATTCGTTTACTTGGATGACACTTTCTCTCTTATTTTACTATAAAAACCAAATTACTCAACCGATTTTCATAAAATTTATATGAGACTACCTCTATAGTATGAACTAATAAATAAAAAAGAATAATCAAAATCGATTTACAATTGGTGAAGTAGTAATCAGTGAACAAACATACAAAAAAAGTCGAATTGAGAACCTCTTTCTTCTTGAAAGTCGGTAAAAAAAGTAATAGTCTTTTCGAATATAGCAATACAATGGTATACATAACCATATGTCTTGACCCTTATTCTATTCTATACTAATTTCCCGCTTAGCAGCATATAAAAATCATCTTAGATTGGAGATAATCTTGCTTTATACTTGAATACCAGTCTGGACACATTAACGTTAATAATTATAGTTTAAAAAACTGAAGCAACCGACTTCTCATGCTATTGTCAAAACTGGACCAAATTGAAATGGGAGCACACGGGAAGCACCAGCTTTCAAATAAAAAAAAAAAATCATCAAAATCGGTTCACCCCGTCGAAAGTTCTGAGATAACAAACATTAAAAAAACAGTCGAAAAAAGAGGTTCTCAACCTAATCTTTTTTTGAAGTCGGTTGAAAATATCAGCTGAAAATATCAGATAGAGTTACTGCAACTCATTGCAGTAACTCTATCTCCCCAGTTCGATGAGCCTCGCCAATTAGGCTTGTAGTTCTTAACAGTTGGCAGACGGTAATTGAGCGCATCACAATGAGTCGACACTTCCACTCCGACGCGCAATATTCGCGATCCAATGAATAAATAAATGGCTTTCAGAGCCAGACGATGTTGCAGTTTTATTGTTGTCTTGATTGTTGATTGTTGAAAATAATTATTAACTTCATGAATATTTACTCTTTTTTTTTGTTACAAATTTATATAAAAACTTTTAATATAATTACCTAATAAGCTATTTTGTTGAAATTTGGTCCAGTTTAGTACAATTATTATTTTTACTATAATATATCGACACCGATTTAAGATAGAGATTATAAATTGATTACGTAACTAAAATATCATGTACGAGTATATAGAAGTATGTACGTGTTAAGTAGCTATACTGCTAGTAAAGATAATTTCTTCAAATTTATGTTTCTTAATTAAATAGAGTTAAAATAATAATAACTATTGAAAATTAGGCCAACCATCAATTTGAATCGTAAAATAGAATTTTTAATATTCTATTTTACTTCAATTGGATTATTTGAATCGTAAAATAGAATTTTTAATATTCTATTTTACTTCGATTGGATTATTTGAATCGTAAAATAGAATTATTAACATTCTATTTTACTTCGATTGGATTATTTGAATCGTAAAATATAATTTTTAACATTCTATTTTACTTCGATTGGATTATTTCAATCGTAAAATATAATTTTTAACATTCTATTTTACTTCGATTGGATGATTTGAATCGTAAAATAGAATTTTTAACATTCTATTTTACTTCGATTGGATTATTTTAATCGTAAAATAGAATTTTTAACATTCTATTTTACTTCGATTGCATTATTTGAATCGTAAAATAGAATTTTTAACATTCTATTTTACTTCGATTGGATTATTTGAATCGTAAAATAGAATTTATAACATTCTATTTTACTTTGATTGGATTATTTGAATCGTAAAATAGAATTTTTAACATTCTATTTTACTTCGATTGGATTATTTTTTTCATGTTTGTTATCGATAGCTCCGTCATTTATAAACATGTTTCAAAAATTCCGGCTTTTTGTATTTTTACCTGACTGCGTAAAAGGGAGGGTTATGTTTTGTGTGTGTGTGTACATATAAATATTTGTGGACATTTCACACAACACCATCTAGCCCAAACTAAGCAAAGCTTGTACTACAGCAATAGATGGCTGATAGAATACATATATACTTTTTTTGTAAATATATACATATGATATATAGAAACACCCAGACACAGAAAAAACATTCATGTTCATCACACAAATGTTTGCCCTGGGTGGGGATCGAACCCACGACCTACGGCACAGCAGGCAGACATACTACATATACATATACACCTACCAACTGAGCCACAAGGCCAGTCATATGTATATGTATGTTTTTGTATAAGCGTCTACAGTCTAAAAGGTTTGACTGATTTTGATGTGGTATATGGTGATTGTGAATAGGTACATCTCTCACAGGTACTAGGAATAGGTACATGAATGCGTTTTTTTCTAACCTCCAACGCACTTTTACGTAATAAACAAATTCTAAAGAATGCGTATTAATATTTTTTTACAGACATTTTACGCATTTCTCACAAAAAACGTAAACTCAACAGCGTATCAAGCATAACAAAATCGTAAGTTAGACTGCAAAAGCTTTGTTCTGCTGTGTGGTATTTTGTTTTTCTTTTATACAGATACTTGTTAAATATAAACAAATTGTAATGCAGACTGAATTTAATTTAGTACTTTGGTTTTTTTAAACAAAATTACTTAGAAAGTTATTTCATCTAAGTAAATGAATCTGTGTATTTTGCTTAGATTTTTCAGTATGTGTACAATTGACTACAATCAGCACATTATAAGTATACAATTTAAATGACGATTGTTTGTTTCATCTTTTTTCTTTTAATTCATATTTCTAATATCCATAGGTTCAAATTCGGCTCGAAGGATCGATTTTGTAATTGGAACAACCATAGCAACAATTTTAAAATGATAAGCTATTGCAGTTTATTGAATTAAAAATTATAATTCAAAATACGTGTTTTATCAATCCTATCGTAGAAACAAGAGAAAACCTGTCGTCAGCCCATACAAATTCAAACTGTATGTGAATAAAATCTTGATCAGGCAAACTTGTTAGGTTTACTTAATCAAGCTGCCTTAAGCATTTCGAGAGTCACGGCCGGTGCAAAAGCTGGGGCAATTCAGTTAATCAAAACCGATCCGTAACTGAACCTTGTGCGAAGCATTTCCTGTCGGCTGCTATCTTTTTTTGATTTAGTAACGAGCGAAGGACGTGTCGCGTTCCATCAAATGTGTCAATTGTATGACATAAAAGTGACGGAATAAAAAAATATATGGCGGCCGACGGCAAACGGTTCACGTATGGTTCAGTTACGGAGCGGTTTTAATTAACTTGAATTGGCCCCCTGTGCTTCAGTTCAGTCGCGCGTAGCTATCTCAGCATGATTATTGCGACGGATGGCGACAATAGCATACATATAGAGGTAATTGTCGTAGGCCCTGCGACTAATAACATTCAAGTTGATGCATCGGCCGCAACCCCGGAAACACCAGCTTAAAACGTAAACATATAATTAGATATTATAAAAATATAGAAACAAAATACTGCACAATTTGCTGTACAACTTATAATTTAATATTCTACCAACAATTTTTATTCATTAAAAAACTTGCAAAATTTTAGTTAGCCAGCTATAAAAGCGCTTTTGCAAAGTAAACAAGACCAAGAGATTAGCTAAACTATACTGTAGATTGGATGCAGCAAAAACATCGCTGAAAAAGCGTTTCGGTGCTTAGCTGCCAAATTGTTACAAAAACCGGATGGCAAATTTGACGGAAAGTAATAAATGTAGGATTTCTTACTGTATTGTTTTTAATAATCTTCAGTGGATAGTTTCTAGCAGTTCGAAGTTTGTAAGATGAGATATAAGCCATGAAAACTATTTTTTTAAATTATACTCAAATAGTCTCAGGCTCTCAGGTCACAACCCAGATCTTAGGTGGGTATCAGTGGAACCGAAGCCAACATTATAACATAAAATAAAAATATAGATGGGTGATGGAACTATTGTACAATAATGGGTTAAGAAACCTAAACTACTGTGATTTTGAAATCTAGGCTATAGATATTTTAATGTTCGGTTTTTAAAAGAGCAATTGCATATAGTCAGTCACCTTCTTTACATTTTTGAGTTTCTTAGCTCACCCTTTAACTTATGTAAGTAGGTAAATAAAATATCAATAACATAGTGACATAATAAGCTATAAAATAAAGATTTACACCAATGCCAGCGTAATAAAAATTTTACGGTTTGTTACTATAAAAACGTTATGACAGATGTTTGTTGTAAAACAGGAGTAAAGGATCAGTAAAATTGACAAGCTTGGTTTTATGGCTTTTATTTTGGGTCGCGCTAAATTTTACTTACAAAAATATCACGTTATTCTAATAATATAAATCTATTGTCTTATTTATATTTTCAAAGACAATGCTACAGTTTATATTGTATTCTATTCGTGAAAATATAATCAGTACCGTCATACAATTTATTTATCATCCATTTCACACAAAGATTTTAAAAATAAACAAATCTATGTAGGTGTAAACATATCAAAAGAACTCATATTATCAAACTAAAACAGCTTTTAGCAGTCTATTTCTTATTGTAAATTTCCATAAATCGTCCAACCGTAGCACTGTCGTAGATCCTGCTACGAGTAAAGCTCTGTAGACGTTGCTACTACGTTGCTAGTAACGGCGCGCCGTTATAAATATTTCAGTAACGGAAATTATGCTTCCCTGATACTGTTCCTGCATAAGATTTTGAATGGAAAAGAGAATTCGAGTGTTAAAGTAGAAATATGTATTTGAATTATTTATTCGCGGATTTTCTGTATTGATAAAGCGTGGAGAAAATTTCTTAAGCGATTTGATGATTTCATTTTCAAATGTTTCATATATAAAAGTTAGTATTTTATGATTTCCCGTCTCATATTTGTTATTTCTATTTTTGAGCAGATTTAATTAATGAGCAGTCATATGTGATCCATTTTAGATTAGAAAGAATAGTTCATTTAAAAATGAAATATATTCCTTCTGCTTGTATAAAAGACCTCGTGATGTTTAGTTTCTTGAGCTCTTTAAATTTTTAGGGTTTATAAAAAATATCCTTCTATAACATTTCAAAAAATGAAAAAACGATCCCAAAATGCCTACTGGAACTTAGCAATTATAAGTTTTAAACTTAAAAGTGTTTGCAACTTTATAGACAGTTAAAAAATTACACACATCAGACGGGAATTGTAACCTGCTAATCCCGATCTGTACTTGGGAGCTTTTACCATTTTCGCCACGGAAGTGTCAGGTGGGATGATCGAAACTTTCGAAAAGTTTTGTTTTTTGCTTAAATCAATCAAGTGTTGGTAGCGCCACCCGTAATCCGCTTCAAAAATACAATTACAATAATTTTAAAGTTAAAAAAACTGAAACAACCGACTTCAAAGTACGCTATTTCGTTTACTTGTACTACATATATGTAAGGATAATAATTAAACAAGGCGCTCAAGCGTTGAAGTAACTTTATTTTCTCCTTATATACATTGGATGAAGAGTAAGTAGGTTATACTTTTCAAGCTCAATAAATCTCTCACGATTGTAAACTTTTTAAAAGACCTCTATTCACCGCTCGTTTTTTTTTCAAGAATGACATTTCTCACTGAATGTTAAATGCTTCGTCGTCGCAGATTAGAAAATGTGCAGATGTTTATACGTAAAACCCCAACATTTGACACTTTTGCATAGAAAAACATGTCAGTGGAACTCTGCGATTCTATAATCTGACGCACTCACTCAGGAATACAATGAAAATATTTTTACTTTTAGAAATTATTCAAAAAGTAATAAAACAATGTTTCTAAAATAATTATGGGACCAACTTGGGAGCTTTCTCTATACATCAATTTAAGAAACATAAAAATTGTATTCTCGAATGACGGAGTAATTCGTGTGCATACACAAAAAAAATATATATACGGTACGAATTAATAACCTCCTCCTTTTTCGAAGTCGGTTAAAAAAGGGTCCGGGATATGCGAGATTCAATTCCCGTCTGATGTGTGTAGTTTTTGATCTGTCTATAAATTTCAGCGTGTCAAACACTCAAAAATATCGAATATTTAGAAGTGCTTAGATTTAAAATAAGTTATTTTTTAAACTTAAAAGAGCTTATGTCTATATATAAGTATATATTTAGGGTGCTTCTTATTTGGCCCAAACAATATTTTTTAGATAATTCACGCGTCACCTTTTTATCTTGTTCTACACACAAAAAAGTATTAAATTATTTTTTTCGCATTTTTTATATTATATTTAGGGGTCGCTACCAGCAAATTAAAAAAAAATGTTTTTTTCAAATATTTTATTTATATAAAAATTAGTGTTAGTTTATGTTTTCAAAGCTTTTAAGCTTTGCAGTGCAGAATTTACTACAAATATCCAACATAAATAATAACAACAAAAACAAAATATTGCGTAATCGCTTTGCGTTCTAGTTTTGTCAATATAAACAACTTCATTATTGCTTTGATCATTCATGAAGTACGATTAAGACCTGCTGGAGCCCTGATTGATGTCCCTTCATCAGGCACGCTTTCAGGAATAATTAAATTTCAACTATTCCCAACATCGGGAAGATTATATCTTCCCGATGTTGATAGTCGTTCAGTTTTTTCTCAGTGAATAAAACTGTGTTACCTAATTGCTATTTTTGTACACATCTTAAAGTGTTAAGATCTAAAACTGTGTTATAGTCGTTCTAACAAACAATCCTAAGATTTTTTTTTAATTTATATGCGTCGGATCACGGCGCATGGGCTAGGTACTAGTTTCAATTAGTTTTCCTAAGCGGGATAAGTGTATACTGTAAATTGGGGGGATGGAGAGGGGTGGGATAAAAGAATCATACGACAACGACATACACATATTATTACATTTGAATAATAATTTATAAATTTTTCCATACATTTAAGTTAAAGATTATCGTTATTATTTTTCGAACTTTGAGACGCGGTAGCGACCCCTAAATCCAACCTAAAAATAAAAATAAATTACAGGTACCTACGTTTTTTAGGTGATAGAAACGAATTATGGGTTGACACGGCGATTTTGAAAAATACCAGAAATAAGAAGCATCTTAATATATATACATAGGTATATATAGCAGAAAAACTTTATAATCATTTTTAAATTGATGTAGCCCAATTGTAAAAACTGTAATTTGCTCATGAATTTGACAGGATCATAGAATAGCATAGCCCCGGACGCACAAATTAAATTTAACGAATTAATTAAATTAAGTCCAAATTTAATCTTTTAGACTATATGTGTGAGTTTCTAGTATTAAAATATTAAATATTAGCAATATTCCTTTAAAGTTTTATTATCAAAACTCTACATGTGGGGTACTAACTAATGCAGGTGTTAATAGTGTTAATGCACGCGTGTGTGAATACAGAATGATACATTAAGTATTTATTATACGTTGAAACGGAAATTGCAGTTTTGGAATATTCAGGAGAGATACTGGATTAGCGGAGCGAACATTGGATGAGAATATGGCGTTTTAGAGCCAGATTTTATGTGGTTTCAAAAAAAAAAAAAAGAAGAGTAGCGCAATTGTCAAAAAATAGGTCTCTTAAAGTCTAGTTGGGTCTCTATGAAAGAACATTTGTTTCGCAACTTATTTATTTATTTAGGCACACAAAACAGAATACAATTGGAATATTAACAAGAGAAATACGATAAAACATACGAACTAGATTGAATTCCTAAACATACAAAATAAATACATACATACACAGCAACAACAAAATAAATGTAGTACTTCTTAAATTACATTAGAGTGTATATGAATAAGTACCTATGTACATGTATAACTATGTCCATTATTATCAAAAAGAAAGTGTTCTTAAATATAACTAATGCAACATAAGATATAAATGTTTCCAAGTGTAAAGTCTTCATAAATCGCACTAATAATCTTAATACCTTTAAACGATCAATTCTTGTATACATGTTTGAGTATATATATCTGAATCTCGGAAACATCTCCAACGATTTTAATGAAATTTGGTTTGTAGGTAGATTAGGGGACGATAAATCGATCTTGCTAGGTTTCATTTTTAGTGAACCCGGGTTTGCTCGTATTTTGAGTCATACAAAATCGAGTGAGAGGTACTAATATTAACGCGTTTACGCTTACGTCTTTATAAAAACGCGAAAGTTTGTGAGCGTGTTTATATGGTTGTAAATTCCTCACGCTCAAACGGCTAAACCTAATTTTAATGAAATTTGTTACAGCGGTAGCTGACACTCTGGATTAACACATAGGCTACCTTTTATCCCGAAAAATAATATTAAATAATACTATTATTTGATATAATTTATGTATAACAGCGGGTGAGACCGCGGGGCGCAGTTAGTTAAAGATAAAAGTGAAACAAAATGTCTTAAAACGATTGTATTTAAATGTTTTTTTAATTTAGTCAAACATATAGAACACAAGTGTTCTATATGTTTGGCTGTAATCTGTAATACATTTAACCTCACTTACCTATAGATAGAGCACTTTAAAGTTTAAGTTCAAAAACTAAAACCTAGAATAAAATGTCTATGTCTATGTTTCAAATAAATACTGTTAGTAAATAAAGAGTAAGTGCAATCCAAAAATATTTTTACTTATTACATGAATGCATTTGTGCCCTTACATTTTTACGACCGTGCTGACAATGTGCTAGTTAAGGTTATTTTTATTTAATGTCCAACACAACACCTTTCAATATAATCATGATTAAAATAATTATTTTTGTTTAAACACTGAAACAACCGACTTAAACTTAAGTTTAATTTGCTTGGATATTTTTTTTCCAACAAATTGGTTTTCAAAAGGAAGCTACTAACAAAATTGATGAAACTTTTATGAGACTAATTTAACCAATTTAAATTTGTCATTGGGCAACCCCAGCTCTACATGATGCTGTTTGAAATATCCAACACTACATAAGTGTAAAATCGTTCCAGCCTATGCCTTGAATAGAAGCAACACTGGTGCATCAAACCATAGGGTGAGTTAGCGAGCTCGTTTGAATGATTCGACGCCTCCCTGAGGACTCAACCCTTCTAACTACCACTGAGGGAGTAGAATTACATTCCAACATCTATAAAATTTTTATAATACTATTTGAATTTAGTAACAAATGTTTTAAGATCATATTTTTACAGCAGATGTCCAGAATCCGGTAGACGCATCACTGTTAGTTCCTTAGATTGGCCTTCTGTTTCGCTAAAGCGCTATATCTATCTCCATAGTACTATAATATTTTATTGTCAATGAACTGACATATTATTATGTATGCTAAATATCAGCCTGGTTAACCGATTGCACCAATGGAAATTGTTTTAACATCGTTCCAAGCAACATTTAGCGTAGTGGTTGTGGTCTTACAAGTTACCACGTGAATTAAATTTGAAAAGTAATCCTGTAAAAAGTAATCACTGGAACTTGTTTTCAAACGTGTACGAGTACATTGCCAAACTCCCAAGAAAGTGTCAAAAAGTCGAGTGGCGAATTCTCTTTAGAGAGTAAAGGGCGTAGGTGCCGCGTCAAAGCTGCCCCACCTCGGGGCTATGGCTCACACTCTCTCGCTTTCCAATCAAAAACCTGCTTTAAATATTAAAAGCTCGTTAAGCTAATGAATCGTATCAGATTTTGCCGTCGTCTGCGGCATGCGCAGCTTCAATGCGTCTTTTGGCCTTCCTTGCACCAGCTTCTTGAGAGGGCCTTTGTCTGACAAGATGTCTTATGGGAAATAAGTTTTGTTGGTGGATGTGAGAAATATCTTATAGTGGTAGAATAATGAAAATGTGATGATAATAACGTGTCAGGGTGGACGGCATTGAAAACTTTCTTAGGACTAATAACGTGATGATTAATCTTACTCTAAGCTATGCCAATTTAAATGATATAATTATGCGGACTGCCAGTTGAGATTTTTTTCTTTTTTTTTGTGGAACTTGAGTAGCAAGCTTAGTGTTTTAGTTTTTAAGCCAACAATTTGGTATAACATACTCGTATTAAATATAGAAACAAGATGCACATAGTGACAGCGATTTAAAAAAAAAGCGGGATTCTAAAACCTAACGCAGTTTTACTCTATTACTGAATTTATGTTATTTCAAATGTCAATGGTGTAAAATACTGGCATTTTATTAAGACATCGATTACTTGCACAAGTACGAGTATAAATAAATAAGTGTGCAGTATTTTTATATAGTCAGTAAACTCAATAGAAGTTTTAAGTTATATCATGACCACTTTATTATGGCGAGACAACTTACAGATAAGTTGTTACTTGGCTCAAAGGACTCAGAATCCAGAGCCGTTAACAGTATAAAAAAAAATAAGTTGTTACTATATTAGTAGAAAATATTTTCCATAAAATATATTTGTTTAAATATACGTCCTATTATAAAATTTTACACCTACACTGTTGGTAATTAAAAACAAAACAAGAAAAATAAATTTCAAATATGATCCAAATCTATTGTTCACTCACAACTACATATGTGCACGTCTGTCTGAAGCTGATCATATCCTGTACCATTGCATCTATTGTTAAGATACGTAGGTAGCGCATATTTTGTAAAAACGTAGAACGACGATGCAAATGCATAAAAAAGGGAAATACGAGTACGTAACGGCATATACAAACAATAAAAACATAAATCAGAAATAAACAGATATATAGACAAAGTTACTGATAAAGCCTAGAGGATTAGCAAGCTGAAGTAGCAGTGGGGAGGGTATAACTTATGACTGATGGGACTGAATTTGTTGAACAGAGATCACGCCGAGGCTAGTGTTGTGTAGGACGACCAGCCAAATATTAAACAGATGACTTCATACAAGTAGCAGGAGATGATCGCTAGCCGCTTCTAAACGATGCTTTTAAAAATATATAGGTAAATATATATATATATTGGTGGGCATTTCACACAACACCACCTAGTCCAAACTAAGCAAAGCTTGTACTATGAAACTGGATGGCTGATAGAATAAATATATACTTATTTTGTAAATACATACTTAAGATGGATAGAAACACCCAGACCTAGAAAAAACACCCAACCTCATCACACACGTGTTTGTTCTGAGTGGGGGTGCAACCCACGACCTACAGCTTAGCAGGCACACAATACTACCAACTATGCTGCGAGGCCAGTCTAAGTATTTAATAATAAGTATCTTCTAGGTCTACGTGCTATATCTTCGGCCACAGCATCACTTTCCATCAGGCGTGCTGGTGGTCATACGCAAAAATATTCTATAAGTATATAAAAAAAACAATAAATCTGCAGTTCAGGTAACTTTCGTTCGTATTAAATAGATCTACGTATGACCACCAACTCGACTCGCCAAAATGGTAAGTGACAGTGTGGCCGAGGATAAAGATAAAGAGATCATTTATTTGCATACAACACGAGAGACGTTTTTATACACGGAGTGCACAAAAGATGGTACAATATTGATACAGTTAGTCATGTTGTGCCGGCCAGGCGCACAAATGTCAGAGGGATAGCAATATGCTAGTCTTGTATATATTACAATTAAATAATTATTATATTTGAACTATTAATGCAAATGTCATACAAGTCAAACATAAAAATTAAAATTAAAATAGTCACAATATAAATGTTATAGTGAAATAATACAATATGGAACACGTAAATCTAGAAGATATTTATTCACTCAAGCCTTCAAAATTCCACGAATTCTGAACAACTCCCACACAACCACCATTGACTTGCTACTTTTACGTCGATTGATTCAAAACAGGCGTGAATCAAATTCACATAGACATAGACCGCAAACTGAGCAACATGCATGCACCCCAGTAAACATCCATTGTCTTGTCCAAGCTTCAAAAGGTGTATCTACACTATTACCACTGCCTTAATCCATACAGTTGTGTAGAAGCTAATAGACAAACCAAATATGCGAGCGTGAGGGGCATACACAGGTACCGAGAGTGTAAACGCTTGCGAATTCTGGATATGCTGCAGCATTAATTGTATTGCATTGCATCTTCAATATTGAGAACAACATTTAATAATAAAAAAAAAACGAGAACGAAAATCGACACGATAGTATTATCTAAATCAAGTTTATGAATTTATTGTGATTATATTTGTTTGAAAAAATATAATCATATATAATCATATAAATTTTATCAAAATGTGTTCAGTACTTTGATTTACAAAATACCAAACTGGGAAAAATATGTAATATAAGTAAACAAAATTGCATATTTTGAAATCAGTCGTTTCAGTTTTTTATCTTCTGAAGAAAAAGAGGGGTGTTATAATAAGTTTGACGTATGAATCTGTGTATCTGTGGGATCGTAATTCTAAAACGGATGGACCGATTTTGATCCATTTTCCTTTTGTTTGAAAGAGAAAATTGTCGAGAGTGTTCTTAGCTATGTTTCATCAAAATTGATTCAGCCGTTTTTTTGCCGGGGTGTTTTTAGTTTCGTTTTCTATACTTATACTTGTTATATAATTCTAATTTAAAAATACGATCGATTAATTTTTTATCAAATAAACTTTACAGTAATTAGAACAGGGGGTCAATTCAGTTATTCAAGACCGATCCGTAACTGAACCTTGTGCGAAGCATTTCCTGTCGGCTGCTATCTTTTTTGATTTAGTAACGAGCGGAAGACGTGTTACGTTTCATCAAATGTGTCAATTGTATGACTGAATCAAAAAAACTATGGCGGCCGACAGGAAACGCTCCACATTATGGTTCGGCTTTGGAGCGGTTTTGAATAACAGAATTGGGCCCCTGGGGCCCAATTCACAGGAAATGCTTCGCACAAGGTTCAGTTCACGAATCACGCATGCACTCACGAATCGGTCTTGAATAACTGAATTGCCCCCCAGGTTCTGGCTACAAAGCTGATACAATAATTATGGTTTTTGTCCAGGCGTGTCAGATTAGTTTTCAT
Source organism: Lycia hirtaria (assembly GCA_947563715.1). Classification (NCBI taxonomy): domain Eukaryota; kingdom Metazoa; phylum Arthropoda; class Insecta; order Lepidoptera; family Geometridae; genus Lycia; species Lycia hirtaria. The sequence goes on along the minus strand of OX387379.1, from coordinate 9,204,393 downwards.
AGAACTAAACATTTTCTTTTTTGCTTCATAAACCAACGGATACATTAAAAAGTATATACTTTTTCATGCGCGCTGGTGTATCCATATTATGAAAACTCAGCAGGGGTATACAAAACTTTTGTCGATAATTTGTTATAATACTATTTATCTAAAGTTAACACCAATCATTCCACATAAAAGCAATAGCTTGCAAAATTATACTTTACTATGTGAATAATATAAAAATAATAAATGTTGAATCCATTTACTTTGTTCACGTTTGCTTTTTGTATTTTTAAATGGCCAAAGGTTTTCTTTGATATTTTTCAACTTTATGGTTTGTGACAACTTCAATTTAGAAATGCTAATTTTCTATAAAATACTTTGAAAATAAAAAATGCCTTCACCATACACGTGTACTAGGCTTTTAACAAAACAAAACACTACAGAAGATTTCTTTAGAAAATTGCGAACTTAGGATGTCTCTCAGTGTAAAGTTGTTTTCATTACATCAACTTATTGGACGCATTCCAATATTTTCGAATCGCTACGTTCGATTGCAATGCTAAGTGCGATTGCCTCTACTCATGGCAACGTTTTTCTGCTGTTTTTGCCAAGTATTCGAAGTGTTCGCAAATAAGGAAGATTTTTATGCTTGTTGGATTGACACATCGTCATATTTACCTACGACTTACAAGCAATCACAAGTATATGAAGAAAACTCCTTGTCTGAACTTTATGACGCTTTATTATTACTTATAACACTGCACTTATTTCACTGCACTGAGCGGTCTGACGCTAAGACCGCCTTTTTACTACCGAGTTACGCCGCGACTACTTTTTCGAAGGGCCGCTCGCGCTCGTCCGCCCGCGATATATCCCCTCCCCGGAATTACAACATCACGCCATCATCCAGGGTAGCGTTCATTCTGTTCGATCACCGTTCTCCAGAGTATATAAATTAAGAAAATAGCAGTGCTGCCACTCCGCAACACTGAAAACACCGCACACCACATACAACAAATATTCAAATCATGACACTCGGCCATCCGCTTTTGTGCAACGTCCCGATGCACAACAACTCTCTAAAAGCAAGTCTGATTAATCATATCGAACCCTTTGGACTCCTTAAAGATTTGCTGCAAAATAAAATAGTTAAACAGTAATTATTATGCTAATTTTATAAAACTACTTATGGCACACTAAACTTTGTAGTATACGTTGTCGTAACTAGTTATTATTGTAGATACAAGTAATCATGACACTCGGATTCGTTTTTAAATATGACAATTATTTTATGTTTATTCTAGCTGGTCTGGGAACCGGAGGCTTCCTATTCGTGTGTAAATGTACACTATGCAGATAAATCATTGTTGTACAAATATGTTATACGGATCGAGTATATATTCTGGTATTTCCAGAGGTTTGGTATATAATTAAAAAAAAGTACATAAAAACTTATTCAATTCGCATTATTAATTTACTGTCGGTTACTCAATTACTTCCTCCTCTGGCTTAGTGATTGCGAACGGCAGCATCATTATATAAATGTCCCAATGTTGTTGTGGCCACTGAAGTATCATTCAAACCTTGTAGACTTGGACTTGTAGACTTTTTTTATGAAAAACTCTATAAATACTCCTTTTTGTTCTTCGTCCAAACATTAAAATGACCAACGACAAAGCTTGAATAAAATGAAAGCAAATTTCGTCCAAAAATAATTACACATAAATTCAAATATTTAGATCCAACTCAAACCAGCTCCAGTAATAATTTGGTGACACGAGTACGTTAATTTTGTAAGTGCTCTCATAGGAATCAACATTTTAAACTGTATTTCTGTCATTGTCCTGCCATTACCAAAGCATTTTAAAATTGTGTAACGTATACTCCCCAAATCCGAGTAATAGAGAGAATAAGAGAACGGAAATAATTTTCCAAACCCCTTTTTTTTTCTTAGCAAGTCACTACAACCGCATTAATTTCTGTCAAGCTTGTGGATGATCGGCAAAGCACATGAGCAAAATTTTGTCAGTTTAGAATGTCAGAAGTATTATTATTTTCTAATCACTAAATTTCATTATCATAGGGACAAATTAGTCACGATAAACTACAGGTAGCTGATCCATTGTCAGTCCTTCACCAACCGTTATTTGACTGGCGTATACCTGTTGCTGTTTACCATTAAATTGATGTACTATCAAGTTGAATCACTTCACATCACAGATGCCCTGAGTTGACATCTGTCGGATTTTAATCTGTTGTTTGCCAAATTCTTCTTCTTAATCGTACACTCTAGTCAGAGTGGTCGTGGTTGCAATGGCGGTGGCTCCTCGCCGTGTCACCGTCACTCTCCAGGCCAGCTGCTCTTCTCGCGATGCTTCTCCATTTCTGCCGGTCGGTTGCATTGCGAGTACACTCTACTTCGGTGGACTGCGTAGCTTTTCTAATGAGGTCGGTCTAACGTGTTGGTGATCGTCCAGGACTTCGCTTGCCTTCTACACGGCCATGCATATGCTGCGATAGGCTCTCCGTCGAGTGCTCTTTTCTTGAGATCTGCGCAAAGAACTTCAGTATTTGCAATTGCCCAGTCGACGATAATCTATCTCGTATATGAATCTCTTTGAGGATAGAGTTGTTGGTTGTTTGTCAAATACGTCATCACTATTTTGATGACACGTTAGCTAGAAAAAATACTGTACACATTACATACTAACAGTACTCAAACCGAGAATGTGGACATATTTATTTTCCCATCCAATATTTATAGTACTGATGTAACAGTAGAGCAGAAATTACTTGACTAGGTTTTAATAAACTTAATTGTAGGTAAAGACTGAGAATGTTTATACACAGAAGCATACTTAATTCCTTTTAGTGCAAACCTGAACTAATACTAAAGCATCAAAAGAGAAGAAGCAGGTAATCACTTCCATAAATAAAATTAGTCTCAATATTTGTCTTACTAATTTCTGTTGTTTTTTTTTTAAAGGTCTATATGATGTCGACTAGTCATATCATAACTGCTCTTGCACTGAGTACAAGCCAGTGGTGATTTTGATAGTTGCCGTTTTATTTCAACTAACAATCATATTTCGGAAACGTTACCAGTCTTATCAAATATTGCTTATTTTTAATGAAGATATTTTTTTATTTATCGATTAATTTTCGTATGCTGGATCCAATACTGTTATATGCTTACCAAAATTATACTAGATTTATCAAAATGTTCATATGCACGAACGATATTTAACGATATTGATCTAGAACCTAGAAATACTTGAACGCTTTGACAGCGAAAATAGAGGGCCAAATGTTATTACTATCATAAGACCACATGTTTGTATACCTATTTTGCAAGAAATAAATTAATTATGAATATTCGGTTTTTATATTTGACTAATTTTTTAACTCATAAACTGTACTTTTACAATAAAACCGCCACCGGTGCAATCTATTTTTGAGGCTACTTTGTTTGAAATATGAAACTGATCAATCAGTTCTCTCTTTGAATTATCTTTAGTTCGTGATAAGAAACTTCGGTCATCGCTTAAATTCAAAGTCAAATTATTTCTTGGGCTTGTAACAAAAGTGTTATATTAGAAAAGCCCTTTTCAAATTAGTATTTTTTGTTATGTTTATACTCCAAGCTTTTTCTGTTATAAAATACTATTTAACGTAGTTTTTATTAATTTAGATATAATATATTCTATTTATTTATGTCATTTTTATATCCAATAACATAATAAATAATAAAAGGATGTCGTCAAACTTATGTCAATATTCATAATAATGTTCAAAAGGCCAAAATAGAATAATAAAAAATATGCTAATCCACTTATGGAAGAAAGTAGAAAATATGATCCGCTGTTCCATTAGAACGAGAATTCAGCAAGATCTATTCTCATCAACTCATTCAAGGCATAAAATGGGTTTCTCTCAAAGAAACGTTTACTACGTACGTTTACTTTCGACTAATAGTTTTGTAATATTATCGAGTGGTTCATTTAACATACAGATTTGTTTATATATATTTTACGATAATTGTCAACGCTCATCACTGCTTACGTCACTGTCCAGCGGACAATTCAACAAAGTGTAGACACTGCTCTGCAGTTGCGAAAAATAACGTGGGTGTTCAAAACATGACATCTAATTACGTTGGCACATACAGATCGCTGACATCTATATATATTTTTATAATAATCCTTAACAGAATAGTATTTTTTCGGAAAATGTCTTAGGCTTACTCATTTATCAATTCATGAATCTTATTGATGGAGTAATTTCCATTCTCTCTATAATCTAATAATAATAACCATAATAATTGAGATTCTAATAATTGCAAACAGATTACTCATAAATTTATTCGCTCTAACGCACTATACGCGTTTTATCAAAAGTAAGTGACTTAGTCGATTCTAATTAGTACGTTTCGGAAATTTCAAGCATAATGGCATTTGTCAAACTCCTCGACACTTCGAGTTGCTATGCTCGTCAAGGTTACTTGCTGCGTGTCCGATCGGTTGATCTCTCATATATGATTTAAATTTTCTCTATGAAACTCGAAACTACATCAAAACTGGAATTATAACGTTATATCATCATTAAAAGTCAGGTGCTCAGGTTCTGGGAAAGTCCGATCAATGATTCTGCTATTCAACGCTTAACATAATCACATTAAAATGATCATTAATCGACTGGATTAATCAAATCCACGACTGGATTAATTAAATACAGTTTGGAGCTTCTACTTTCCTTTGAATAGGCTTGACCTGCTGCAGTTTAAAACGTTCATGGCTGGAAGCTAAGTGTTCCGTGACCGGTTAAAATTATCATCCTGAAACCAAACCTTCATGGTTACAGCTAAAACATCATTGAATAATTGAACTTCTTTGAATAATCTTACAGCTCACTTACATGGTTGCAGCGAGAACATCATCAAATCTTCAAACTTCGACATCGTCAAATCTTCAAACTTCAAACATCATCAAAACTTCAAACTTCAAATATCGTCAAATCTTCACACTTCAAACATCGTCAAATCTTCAAACTTCAACCTTACAACGCGCCTATATGGCTGCGGCGAAATCATCATCAAATCTTCGAACTTTCCTTACGGCACACCTACATGGCCATACTTCTTTAGAATATTAACCTGCAGCTCACCTACACGGTTGCAGCGATAACATCATCAAATCTACGAACTTCAACTTTACGGCACACATACATGGCACTCTTTGGAACATTTTCCCTGCAGTTCACCTACATGACTGCAGCTAACAAACTCGTAAACACTAAAAATCCTTGAATTTCAAACTTGCAGTAACACTAAGTGTAGTTGTTAACACTAAGAAATGCACTTTAATTTTCAGCACTGTCGATACTCTGATATCTTAGCGCGGCTTTAAATTCCGCCTCCATGATTACAAGGCGTCAACGGATAAATATTCGCGACAAGTTACCGGTACACAATGGTACTATTTCTGAGGTTATTACATTACATGCCTTCGAAATTCAATTAAGATTTTAAGTCAATCGAACTATGTTATCTCTGTATAATTCAACTTCATAAACAGACTTCTGCATTAAATATTTACGCAGTGATACTCTGGTAAATCCATCAATATTGTAGCTCTACTCATATAAAATTTCGTTTGACACACTTATGTGGTTCAAGATCTTACAATAGTTACGTCACAAAGTAGTTATAGTGTTGCAGGTGGAGATACAATACCAAAATTTCGCTTCATGGTATAGCATACTTACACGACTAAAGACAGTGCTACTAGTTGTAGTAGACTAGTTGTCGTACTAGAATATTTTACTTGCGGTACTTTATTAACCTTACAGAAAAACGAACACAGTACAACTCGCCCTAAATGGCCGTAACCGTAAATACAGGATTCCACCAGTGTGCGGCTCTGTACCGCACAGAGTGCAGCATAAATGTATTTCTTGGTGAACTCTTACGGGCAGCACCAGCAAACTGTGCGCGCACTCTATTGGACAAACCGTGAACTTTTGTCGCGCACTCCTTGGTCTCGCGGTGTACTCGCGACGACGCACTCGCACACATGTTTACACACTAAACTGAAAGTAAAGCACATTTCCGAGGTATAAATGTTCGTGTACAAATGTACCGTACAGCACGCATACTAAAGTTACGCACAACTGAGGTGGTGGACACAGACAATCTACTATTGTGATCAAGTTCGCGCACTGCAAAAGGTCTGCACCAAATTTTTATCAACAAGTGTTCTGAATCTAAACACAATTTTAGTGGAGCCCAACCTTAACAGCTAGATAATAAGCTGTTAAGTTTACCATAATATTTTATTTGCATTTCTGTTAGCAATATTCTAGAAAAACTACATTTAGAAGCTCGCTTATTGGCTGTATTGATGTAGCCCAGTTACCGAATTAAAATATTTTATTCGCAGCACTTTACTAGTCTTCTAGAAAAATAACACACTGCTGATCGCTGACACGGCCACAGACCGATATGCCATAGCCATTGTACTATTAAAAACACTACTCTCACCATCACACCAAAAAAATATTACCTCGCTATGGTTCCTCTGAATGGCTGCAGCATAATCAAATACAAAAAGTAAAAATGGTTCTCAAACAAGAAAAACATATTTTCGTATACTTGTCTCTCGGGATGTTAACGAAATAATTTACTAATGACTTACTTACAACAGACTTCATTTCGTTTAAATTACGATAAAATAATCGGGGAGTAGCCCCAACCACACTATCAAAATTTCATTAGGTTATAATAAAATCGTCGGATTATAATCTTTAATCGCTGTGCTACAATAAAATAATCTGGGAGTAACCCAGATCACATCTCATTGCAGTATCTTAACAGATTCTGTCTACCCGTATTAAGAATATCCCGTTATAATTATTTTAACAACCTGTTTCAACACTTTTAAGAACCATTTTCTCCAATTCGATATGCGTGACAAATTTTTAACATCAATATTCAATAATCGGAGGGTAAAATATAATCTCGTAGGTGACTCACGATTTTACCGGGCTCGGCTCGCAGGTTGATTGCCACTTCTGATATATGAAGAAAACTCCTTGTCTGAACTTTATGACGCTTTATTATTACTTATAACACTGCACTTATTTCACTGCACTGAGCGGTCTGACGCTAAGACCGCCTTTTTACTACCGAGTTACGCCGCGACTACTTTTTCGAAGGGCCGCTCGCGCTCGTCCGCCCGCGATATATCCCCTCCCCGGAATTACAACATCACGCCATCATCCAGGGTAGCGTTCATTCTGTTCGATCACCGTTCTCCAGAGTATATAAATTAAGAAAATAGCAGTGCTGCCACTCCGCAACACTGAAAACACCGCACACCACATACAACAAATATTCAAATCATGACAAGTACAAGTTTAGAAATAAGCTTGTTGGCAATATTCTATCGGATCAGTTTCGGCTAGTGTGCACAAGCTTCACTACCTTATTCCACTTTCCCCATTTCAATACAGGATAAACAGAAAGTCGGCACATTACCATCCTTTTCTCATTGAAATGTACAACACGCAACGATTTAGGCCCACATTTTTTATGCGTATTGCACACGAGCGCTCTATCTGTTTCCTGAGAACTAATAATCTTGCAATTTTCAGGGCTGGAGTGAATGGATACCTTGTAGATTTACGAGCTCCATCCTCGACCTCGCCGTCGCTTAACAACAGGCGAGTTGGTGGTTAAACGTAGATCTATTTATTATAAAAAAAAGTATCTGTTCCAGTCGTTTTTAGTAAAGTCTCCAATACAAAAACGATGTTTTTCCTGACAGTTTCAGAAACTTCTTACCTATAAGCATTTTTTTCTTTAAAAAAAATCAGACGTAATTATACTCGGTTGTCACATTTAACTCACAATGTACCCGAAACACATGTAATATACTTTTTTAATATAATGAACCATTCACGTGGTACCATGGAATAGGCGATACAAAATGACTGTTACGTATTTGAATGGCAGAATCAAGCGAATCTAAGCAGACGGCAGAACAATAGACCATGTTTACAGAATGGTAGAGGTATATAGGTACTAATAAAGTTCACTCTCTCACCTTACCGTATTACTAGTAGTTTTACGAATAGTAGACCTTGCAAGTACAGACTTATTTGTACATAAAGTCTAGTGCTCGAGAGGTCTACTACTCATATTTGAAATTCTTGTTCAGAATTATGTAGGTATCGATTGTTGCATTGTTGCATATGCATCAATTTATTGAGACTGCAGTCTCGATAAAACTTTACCAATTTTAATCATATTTAAAATTGTTGTTTGTGGTTTCTTTTCTTTTATTGGTGGACATTTTTATACAACACCATGCAGATTTTTTTCTAGGTCCATCCGGAGTAATAATACTTTTGATACACCCAAGGTTTTATGTATTTATAAAATTTGTGCTATGATAATCATCGTCATCATCATCATCTCAGCCATAAGAAGTCCACTGCTGGACATAGGCCTCCCCCATGGATTTCCAAAAAGACCGAGGAAGACCAGCCACGAGATGGATAGATGACCTCATACAAGTGGCGGGAAGAAGCTGGATGCAAGCTATGAGAATAAATAGGCAAGTTGCCTATCTAATCTGTACTTATAAACTATTTGAAATATTAATTTGTGACTTCTCAAAGTTGTATCTTAAAAAGTACAGTGTCGAAATGTATTATTATTATTACATTCTATATTCTAAGGTATTTGTCGAAATGTATCACAGATATTTTTTTAAAGATTTTTCTAAATAAACCAGCAGCGCATGATAAAGCTAAAAAAAATACAATCTTTTAAGATGCTATTAAAAACAGGTTTTATTTTTAATGAAAATAGAGTCTAGGTCAGTTTGCTTCGTTGTCGCGCTCTATTTGTCTTCTTGTGTGTATTTGGAATGACAATGGTTATGAATGAATCAGTATGTAAAATAGCCGAATTGTTAATTTCATTTTGCAGACGTGTTGTTATTTCCTCATGAAAAACACATCCTCATAAAATTAACAACATTTTGTTTTAGTTTAAAACCAACTTAAGAAAACAAGTGACGTGTCATTGAACACAATTGCTGTGTTACAAAATTTTGAAAAAACTGCCATTAGTAAAATAAAAAACATGAAACAAACCGTGACGAAAGTGAAACAAATCAAAGAAAATGGGAAGACTCATGCTCAATGGATTTTCGCTATTTTATGTAATTATATTTTTAATTTATATTGCAAAAGATTTTATTGTATGCAAGAGGGCCCTAAATATGATGGTAAGCGGAAGGGCCGGGAGAGGGCGACCTAAAAAGTGTGGATGAACTGTGTGAAAGAGGATATGTGTGTAAGGGGTGTGAATGAAGAAATGACGGCTGATAAAGTGAAGTGGCGAAAGGAAACATGCTATGGCGACCCCAGCTAGTGGGATAAGGGCAAGGAAATTATGATGATTGTAAAAAAAAAAAATTTTTACTCCACATAAATATATTATTGTGCTCCATTTTTATCTAGGTTAATAAAGGAGGGGAACATTTTTCGAGAGTATGTAAGTTTCATAATATTTTCTGTAGCCTAAACGCAGCTGTTACTGATTTTGGTGTTCGATGATATTAATTTTCTTATCTAGTTATATTTTATGTTTATAAAGTTGATACATAATACAATAAAATTAATTTACTGTTGTATCTAAAAGATATTAACATTTCAGTGGTTTTAATTCTTTAGTTTTTATAACTAGGTATATAATAACTCAATCGAACTATGTAAATAGTTCGTTAAGCGTCTGCTGCTGTTGAAATTGTTTTTGAGATACTATTCGTTATTATTTTGTTATATCTGACTGTGCAAGAAAGAAGGTATTATTTTTCAGGTGTTGTGTCGGGTGATATGTATGTTTAGTGTATGCGTGTTTTTATATTTCTTCCTGTGTCCTTTAGGACTATGTCGAGTTTGATGTACGAGATGTCGCTAGATTTCTATTAACCTTCCGATGTCTATCTATATATATTATGCTAGATTTTTGGAATGATAATAATAATAACAGAACGCTCATGTAAAATATTGCACTTTTTCGTAGTCTGTAGTAATAAATAAGTTATTTTAGACGAATTATACTAAAGAAAACAATTTAAAGCAAATCATACATAACCCAAACATTTATGCTCCCATCGAAGGCTCTTGCGGCGGATTCATGTGGCGAGTCGCCCTCTTCAATAACATATTGTTGAGGAGAGCATATGCAGGCTCATGTGTTAGACACGTGATAAGGTGCTTGCTGGTCGCTGGTTTGGCAGACCATCATTTGTCGTTTATTGTACGCCTGCTTGAAGCTTGCATATAAATAATCATAGTTTACAAAACTGAAAAAACTGACTTCAAAATACGCAATTTATTTACTTGGATGACATTTTTCCAGCTATTTTGTTATAAAAGCCAAAGTACTAAACTGATTTGATAAAATTTATATGGCATCACCTCTGAAGTAATCTAACCTATGGAAAAAAAAATATCAAAATGTTATCGATGAACAAACATACCAACCAACCCAACCATTGAATTGAGAACCTCCTTCTTTTTGGAAGTCGGTTAACAGATGAATTTCTGTCTACGGAAGAAAACCGGTTCACACATATCAGTGAATTCACAGTTCCGGAAAAGTACCGCCACCGTGATTATTATTTTTTCGTACATTCATAATGTGAATATATATACCTAATTATAGTTATATATCTAATAAGCAAATATACTATATTTATATATCTAATATGGAAATATACTGTTTCTAATTTTAAAATGATATTTGTTACTTTTCAGTGAACATTGGTGTATTGAACTACGGGTTACAGATCGGCTGGCCTGCTTACGCAGCTAAAGTGTTACAATCTGCGGACACTTCCACTGGTTCTCCCTTGTCTACAATTGACATCGCTTGGCTGACGAGCTCACCCAATTTATCATCAATGATAAGCATTTTTATTTGGACAATTTTAGTCGACAAATATGGACGAAAACCTTGCATGATGGCGAGCTCTGTTCTTCAAGGGGTAAGTCATTCTCATATTTTCGAGCGGCCGAAGTTAGTACAGAAAGTATATAATCGGTTGACGGATGAAAAATGAAATGGTTTAGCATTCATAATTTTGAAAAATGTATGAGTGTACCTTTAAATTTAAAGATGCAGACCAATCTATAACTAGTTATTTATTGGCCTTTTAAATAAAAATTGGCCTTTTTTGTACTGGATATTCTTTCATTTGCTCGGTCAATTAATAGCAGTGTAGGGTATACTAATTTAAAGCTATCTTATATCAGGTATCCTGGATAATAATAATGGTGGGTACAGATATAACCACCCTCATGACAGGAAGAATAATCGGAGGAATGGGTGGCGGTGGATGTTCTTATATAATGCCGATGTACATCAAGGAACTCAGCCAAGACAGCATCCGAGGCACTCTGGGGTTGCTGCGAAACATAGCCCGGTGCCTGGGGATCTTGGCTATATACCTGATGGGAGGATACCTAAGCTACAAAATGATCTCCTGGTCTGGTATAGCGATATCAGTCGCTAGTGTAATGGGTATTCTGTTAGCACCAGAATCTCCTACCTATTACATGAAAATCGGAAAAGTTGAGGTACGTTAAAAACATTTTGTTTTGTGCAAGATAGATCTACGATTGACCACCAACTCGCCTGATGTTAAGCGACGGTGTGACCGAAGATGGAGCTTGTCGATTTAGAAGATGTCTATTTACTCCAGCCTTGAAAATTCCAAGATTGTAGGTTTCAGGAAACTTGCTTTATTATCGAGCTTTCTATATTGTTATAATAAATCGGCGTGAGTTTGACTGCTAATTCCGGTGTAGTATACGATGGGGTGTACTTGCCTAGAAGAAACAGATTTCCTCACGATTTAAAGACACCCTGATACTGGTATTAGGTATGTACAATAGAACCAAAATAAGTATAACCAAAACGTTTCGCCCAGATCTGTGGAATATTAATTCTAAAGTGCTAGTTCATTATGCTTCTTTCTAACCGTCTGATAGAAAAAAGGACAGGTGTTTCTTTTTTTATAGGTATCAATAGGTATATTTTTACTATTTTTTTTCGTGAAACTACAACTAAAGCCCATTTCTCATTTTGATAGTGCATGATAAACCTTATAACAAGAAATAAATGATAAAAATCACATAGTAATATGAAAACTAAATACTTATAAGATTTAAACACATACAGTTACTTTTGAACTTATAATTAGTAAATAAAAAAAAAAAAACTTATATCATCATCAACATCATCTCAGCCATAAGAAGTCCACTGCTGGACATAGGCCACCCCCATGGATTTCTAAAAATACCGATGATTTACTTATTTATTATACTAATTTTTTTTTTTTTTTTTTTTTTTAACTTTTATATCACTAATATTTTAGCTAGCAACTGCAACCATAGCGACATTAAGAAGTTCAAAACCAGATGCAGAAGATGTTCGACGTGTAGTGGACGCCATCAAAGCGGAAGATGAAAAATTTAGATCTATTCCGAATATAAATTTTATTGGAATCTGTAAGTACGCGTTATCATTATCGTTATAAGTTTTATCAATACTTTAAAAATATTCTCGTCAGAAAAAAATTACAAAAAATCACATTTGAACAAGTTACGCAAGCACATACGTATATACGTAAGTTATTTATCTGTATTTATGTATGCTTTGTCTAGCACTAGACATGCGGCGGGAATAGTAGATTGTTGACTAATTCCACCCTCCCCATTTCACTACAGGACTAGCAGAAAGTCGGCGAATTACCACCTATTTCTCGTTGAAATGCCAAAAATCTGTACTCAGCGATATCGATCCACATTCCTGTTGCGTACTGCACAAGAATTGAATTCGTTGCCGCCATCTCTGTTTCCTGAGACCTACAATCTTCAAGATGGTTCAATAAAAAAGTCATAACGTGATTTTCTAATAATTTAACACCACGGAAAAAAGAAAAGTAGTGTAGTCCCTATCTACCTATATGTACAGACAACTTCAAGCGTACTTTCAGAGTATGAGAAAAGATTTTTTTGACCTTGTAGCTAGTTTGGGTAAATATTGTAAGTGATCATAATGGTTGCCACAATCTAAGTTTATTTTTTATTCTAGTCAATTTAACTACCAATAATGCGTTTCGTTGCTTACAAGCAGAATCCGCAGAATTTGCTTAGGTATTAAAAATGGATTTCTATATTGTTGTGACGTATTTTATTTCTTTGGTAAGCAGAATGGCATGGTAATATATAAAATAATCTTAGATTGTCACAAACATTACGATCAATCATGTGTCTTTTAAAATCATCAATTTTAATAAATACATGATTTGGCTACAAGAACATAAACCGATTGAAATTTGAATTTCCCGCCGTATGCGTTGTGTATCACATTAAAAACGTATCCAAAGATTTAATTATGTTATTTTATCTCATTTTTAGTTAAAGAGAAAGCGTGGTGTAATGGTTTCATATTTATGATGCTCCTTATGACCTGCCATGGACTGAACGGCGGTTTCACTATCATCAATTACGCCCCAACGATACTGGAAATAGCAAATGTGACCGTCAATCCGGAGTTACAGAGCTTGAGCATACCTATTTTCATGCTAGTAGGATGTTTTCTCTCACTGGTGTTTATTGAACGTGGCAGAAAGGTTAGATAATCAATTTGAATGTTAATTGTTCATTTAAAGTACCATCCACCAAAACATTTCATCTAAAGTAAAATGCCCGCTGGCTTATCTTAGCTTCACTTCTATACCCCCAAAAACTCTATATCTCTATAAACTTAACTCTGCAAATCCGTATATATAATTATATTTTTGTAGATCTACGTATTGGTCATCCTGAAATTCCAACCGTAAAAATTGACTTTTTTTACGGGACGACTTCTTTGTTTGTGACACGTTTAAAGTCACATCCATGGTAATGTTTTTGGATGTATTTTCGTATTTGTTTATTTGTTAACTCGCAGCCAAAACAAATTGACCAATTTTGACGAAATATGTCTTTTTGTCTTATAATTTGTCACTATCTACGTTTTGCAACCGCGTATTGTGATTTTCTTCGTCTATTTCATAGATAGCGATAAGACAAAGTAAAAGTGCAGCTAATTTATTAATACTTTTTGTAATTCCAGCCAATTCTTATTGTGAGTTTCTTCGCAACCATGGCGGCATTCTGCGGGCTGGCTGTGATCATGATTCTGCACAGTCACGGAGTGGATACGCCAAGCTGGTTGACAGTATCGATGTTAATAATTCCAGTATGTGCTTATGCAGCAGGGGTCAATCCTATACCGTTCATTATCATGGCTGAAATGTTTAATTTCCAAGTGAGTAACAATAAAATTACGATGAATAATTTTGATGCCTACGTTCTAATCCGCAGTAAAATATCAGTGGGTAGGGTACAGCACCTAGAGAACTGAACTGATGGATAATGAAGCTGATGAGTTCTCAAACAGACCAGAGCAAGCGCAGTGTAGGACGACCAGACACTAGGTTAAAGATAGACGGTGTTATAAAGGTATCAGTTAGATGCCGATTGCAGGATACTTCCAAACAGTCTTTTATAGAAACGTATGGGTTAGGACTTAGTCCAGCTGTGAATTTCTTGAGGCATAAATGATGATGATGATGAACTAAGCAAGCGAGTGCCTATAAGGTACCTTATAAAACCCAAAAGTGTAATAATAGTCATAAGCTTGTCATATCTCTTTTTTACAGATACGCGCCAAGGTGATGGGATGCCTCGGCATGATGGTTTGGGGTGCTATTTTCGTGCAAACACTCATATTTGGCCCCATGTCAGACGCATTCGGACCTCATGCATCTTTCTTACTTTATGCTGCTGTAAACCTTTGCGGTGCTCTGATAGCGCTGGTACTTCTTCCTGAAACCAAGATGAAATCCATCGAAGAAATAGAGTTAAAACTGGAAAAGAAATTAGACTGGAAAAAATAATACTATTTTTTAAGCACATAAATAAGCACAATAAGCTTAAAAACATATAAAAAAATATCCGGATATTATTTTGTAGTTCAGTATGAGCTTAAATAGTTATTTAAGATGTAAATGTAAGTTTTAAGGCCACGCTTATCCGCAAAAGCAGCAAAAACAACTATTTGAAAATTTACGAAAATTCTTGTACTATTAGTTCAAGCTCAAATTTCTAGTAATATGTAAAATGTTGGTCTATTGGCTAGAGTTATCCTAGTACAAAAACACGATTGCTGAAAAAAGTCTCCATAGCTTTATTTTTTGAAAAATATGCCATTTTATTTATTTTTTTAATTGATCTCCAAGTTGTTTAAAGCCACCAACACCAAAGTTAGTTAAAGTTAATTTAGTTAGTATGTTATGTAGCTATTAAATTTTTTTGCGTTCTACTAGTATACATTTTTGATACGTTTTATTTTATTGTAATTTATTTCACAATTATTTTGCTTGCGATCAGCCGTCCCGCGGCGCGTGGCGTGGTGGCGTCGTACGTACTTCTGTGCTACGTACATGAAAACACCGCGCTCAATAAGTACGGGTTGAGATAGCGTAAATACGTAAAGTTCTGGGGAAGCCTTGCTTTAATTGATAGTCTTAAATTCTTAGTGTTTTTTCGCATGGGACAGTTCGTACCAGCGAAAAGTTGTCAGAATTTTTATAGCACTGATAAAATTTGATTGATTTTTTTTAACAAGTATGCTTATTACTATTTAATACTCTTTTAAAGTGTTTATTTATACATTATTTAAATATATTTGAACATAGTATGTACTATTAGTGAGGATTGTTCTGTGGCTATGTGCAGCGTTGCGACAAAGGAATTTATAAGCTTTTTATTTTTTATGTTCTATTCTCAGTTGCCAGTTCAGTTTCAGTAGAACTAAGTACAATTTTTTGCTGCGGGCCTGTATGGTAGAAGTATTCATTTGAGTTAGTCGAGACATAGACCATTTAGGCTTCAAATACAAATCACATTATGTATGTCGCAGTGTGATAGATAATAAAATCTCATACAATATTAAAGATTACATACTTTAGATCCTCTTTTCGTGAACATAAAAAGGAACATTATAAAGCAAGTAGTGTAAAAGCCTATTTAATTATATTCAATAATTCAGTTCATTTTAACACATTCCAAGGTTGTCCGGAAGATATCGCTTTTAGTGCTAAGACTGCCGTTTGTACTATTTTATTATGACCTTAAGAAAATAAAGTCAAGTGTATAAATAAAGTGTTTTTGATTGATTCCTTTCTGGTCCGAAAATTAATGAAAGCAACGTAATTTTTTTGGTAAAGTTCAATGGAACTCCTAAATTGAGGCTCTATGACGTTTTATACATTATAGTACAGATCTTCTTGAAGCGCATCCAACATATTTAGCCAAGTATAGTACCACTCTGATTAAATAATAAAATCATTCCTGGATATACACACATCTCTGGAATATAATTTGGATGAAAAATAGTTACACAGTTTTCGCTACACCGTCGCTTACCATCAGGTGAGCAGTGGTCAATCGATCTACCAAACATAAAAAAAAGTTTATTTTCTCTCCTAAAAAGTAAGCAAATTCGACTACAGCGGTATTCTTATATATGCGCGGAAATGGCATATGGGGATATCATTGAGTTCGGGCTCATATTTTTAACCAAGTCAGTTAACACAGAATCAAGACAACGATGAAATATTGGTTAGGCACCTACCTATACTTTTTGTACGCCTTTAGCGGCTAATGTAAAATTGGCCGTCGGTACAAGTTAAGTAGTAAGTATGTGTACCTTTATAGACTATACTTATATAAGTAGCAGTAGCAGTAGCAATTCAAAATATTTCTTCGAGTAGGACAATTTTTTTTGAATTGCATTCTATAAAAAACTATTTACGGGACCATAATCTCAAAATTTTACATAACAAAATAAACAAGGACAAGAACAACAAACAGAGCTCGAGCTATAAATCAAAACTGGATCACAGAAGCCACAGATATGCTGTAACAATATTACTGTATGTAAACAACACCATTCGGCGGTCATTTCGTTAGTTTTAGCACTCAACATAAACATTAAGGATAGTGACACACTGGGACCATAGGCATAGTGATACACAGCGATTAACTCGTTCCACGGTTACTTACAGTTTTCTCTCAATTTCCGGGGAGAGTATCATTAGATACGTCCTTTCTCGTAACGTACACTACTCTATTTGCCAAATTTCATCACATTTTCGACTAGATAGTTTCTACCCGATTGCTTGACAAAGAGAGTAATGTTTTTTCAGTAAGTATGTAACTCGACTTGCCCGGGGCCACTGCCATGCCCTCAGATATTATACAAGTTTGCTTGTACACTACTCTATTGCCAAATTTCATCACATTTTCGACTAGATAGTTTCTACCCGATTGCTTGACAAAGAGAGTAACGTTTTTTTCAGTAAGTATGTATATTATGTAAGTTTGTTTGTATATATTATATTCCTTTTCAATATAACTTAGCAATTTTGATGTACGATGTTAGACTAGCATGTATTAGAAATGGCTTCATCATCAACATCATCATCTCAATCTCAAGTTGATCACAGCAAAATATAACCTATAGATATACCTATACCTCACCTATAGATTTCCAAGAAAATCGGTGGGACCTGCAACATAGATAGATACTCCTACAACCAGCGTTTTCCTCGTACGTCTAAGTTGGTAAGATCTTTTTAGCTTTACCTATGGATTTACCAAAAAAATCGCTATAATCTGCAACCAGCACTTAAACTTACTGTCACTTTCAAGAAAGAGGTCGTATGTTCAACTTGTTGCTTGTTGCTTGTTGTTGTTGTTGTCATTTTTCACTCGGTTAGGATCGACAATGGATTCGCTAAATATAGAAGTATAATATCGCAGTTGATATAAAAAAATTAAAGATATGTGTGACATATAGCACTTTGTACTTAAATAAATATTAGTGGACATTGTTCATTGTTGTACACATTTCACACAACACCATCTAGCCCCAAACTAAGCAAAGCTTGTGCTATGGGAAGTAGATGGCTCGTAGAATACTTATAGTTTTTTTACCTAATACCTATGATACCTACATATAAACATCCAGACACAAAACAAACATCGTGTTCACCATACAAATGTTTGTTCTAGGTAGGGATCGAACCCATGACCTTTGGCTTAGCGGCAGGCATATAACCAGATGAGCTGCGTAGTCAGTCAATATACTTATAACAAATATTATTTTATTTACAAATATGAATAAACACGTACGTCAGGCACACATTTCTTAAAGTTGATTGTAATTAAATAAATACAAATACAAAATACTTTATTTGGTCTTAGAAAGTAGATATACAAAATGTATTGACTCCAATGGCTCCGAACTGGTTAAAAAACTGTGTTTCGGATGCCATTGGCTTCTCTAACGTTCATAATAAAAAATATCTATTATATAGGTATTATAATTATAGAAATTCATTAATTATCATTACAATTGAAATTAGTTGGAGGTCAGTGATTGATACATAAACTAGCTATGAGTAGAAAACAAAACGTATACTGTTAAGAGTATTGCATTTTCCAGACCAAATTAGTTTTTCAATTATTTATAGGATGCAATAAATAATTACACGCAAACAGCACGTAATATCTATTTATTTTGTATGTTGATTTTAACTACAAAAACAATAATTTTACCTTCACATAAAAGATGCAATATTGTATCGCTGAACTTATCCTACAAATATATAAATATATATATGTATATATATATTTAAAAATTGTTTTTTTTTAATAGTCTTAATGTGTAGATAGTTTGTAGTTGGTAATATGTAAATAGCTTTAAAATTAATTGTATCCTACAAATAATAATAATTAAATAATTATAATTTTATTTCGTGAATTCAATCCGTTAACTGGCCTAAGCCTATAAAGCCACCAGATGCCTCCGACTTGAGTTATAAAAACCGCAATATTTCATTAGTAAGTATTTTATTAACTAAAATTTAATAAAAATAAAATATACCTACGAGTCTACCTGGACAGCGTCGTCTATCTGGGGGAGACCTTTGCCCAGCAGTGGGACAGCATAGGTTAATAAAAAAAAAAACCCTACGAGTATCTCATAATAGTCAAGCATCATATCTAATATACAAAATAAAAATATACAAAATTTAAGTGTAGTGCGTATTTTAATTATTGGACCGGATAGGAAACGACTACAAAGCAATTATTGTATATAAGTATATATATATATATCTGAATCTCGGAAACGGCTGCAACGATTTTAATGAAATTTGGTTTGTAGGTAGATTAGGGGATGATACATCGATCTTGCTAGGTTTCATTTTTAGTGAACTCGGGTTTGCTCGTATTTTCATTCATAAAAAATCCGAGTGGAGCTCGGTCGCCCAGGTACCTACTAGCTTCTTTATTAGAGAAAAACATTTCAGGGTCGGATAAGCAGTTTCAGATATTACCCTCTACATACAACCGCACAAATTAAATGTTGCAATTATAACTTATTTTTCTAGTTCCAGCTCTATTTCTTCAACTGTCTTCCTCTTGGTTTCAGGCAGCAGTATGATCACCAGCAGCGCACCGCAGAGATTGACGCCAGCGTATAATATGAAGGTCGCATGTGGCCCGAATGCGCTAGACATTGGACCGAATATCTGTACGAAAGCACAAGCCCGACTTACCACGCAAACAAATCCCATCATCTTAGCGCGAATCTGAAATGAAAACAACTATTTTTTTCATTTCATAATTTCTTTATGCATTAATAAACGAATCAAATAATTTTGGTTCTTGTATCGTTACAATATCATATTTTTCCACTTCTTTTTTAACGGGAAAGTCCCTTTATTAACTACAACAAAACAATATACAGACTCAACTAACTAAACTACTACACAAAAAGCATATCGATTACCCCAGACCGATAAAGGTCTAAAGACAATCCAAATGCTCAAACCCACTACCAGTTGGCAGCGTACCCAGCATGCTGTCCGCATTGCCACGTTGAATGGCAATGCGTTGGGCCAGATACGCGCCAGAATTTTGGTCACAAGAGTTAAGTTTCGTAGGATATGCGCCAAAACCCATCAATGGATTCGTTTAATCAAAAAAAACGAGCAAACGGAGCGAGTGCGGGTCGTATTTTTCAACTAATTTTGACGAAATTAGATTTAGAGGTTTTACAATACCATTGACTTTTTGTTGTCGGAGACATTGGATTGGCGGTTTATTACCATCAAATAGTTAAAAAAACTGAAAAATCGACTTCAAAATACGCAATTTGTTTACTTAGATGATATATTATGAGTTATTTGGTTATAAAAACTAAAGTACTGAACTGATTTTGATAAAATTTATATGGGACCACCTCCGAAGTATGGCCAAACAAAACAGAACAATTAAAAGCCATGCACAAATGACGGAGTAATGTGTTATTTAAATAAATAAATAAATATTTGTGGACATTACACACAACACCATTTAGCCCAAACTAAGCAAAGCTTGTACTATGGTACTAGATGGCTGATAGAATACACATATACTTTTTTTTTTCGTTGTAAATATATACATATGATACATAGAAACACCCAGACACAGAACAAACATTCATGCTCATCATTTAAAAGTCAATTTTGATATAATTTTACACAAACGTTCAGTAAGTAGTGATAAGTACTAAATTCTATACAAAAATTTCGCTTACAATCAAAATTAGTCAAGTTATGAAGTCTCAATTAAGGACAAACTACTGGACATTTATTTATAGGTACGTATGTATGTATAAATTTTATTTTTTGTTTGCGAGGTTCTACCTTCTATTTCTCAGCACTTTTCGAGGATGAAACATATCCTTAAGTCCTTTTAGTATCTTGCCTTTATATATATTAGTACCTGAGCGACCGAGCTCTACTCAGATACGAGCAAACCAGTGTAATGAAACCTAGCAAGATCGATTTATCGTCTCCTAATCTATCTACAAACCAAATTTCATTAAAATCGTTAGAGCCGTTTCCGAGATTCAGATTATATATATATGGATACACAGGAATACGGTATGTGATACAGAAGTCAACATTCACATGAACTTTAGTGATAATGCCAGTGGAAATGGTGGACGCCATAAGTCGGTGTCTCAGCATGGACGCAATTACTGTACCGTGATGTATATATATATATATATATATTTATACATATACAAGAATTCTTTTCAAAATTAAAAGAATTCAATCGGTCTTTTTGGAAATCCATGGGGGAGGCCTATGTCCAGCAGTGGACTTCTTATGGCTGAGATGATGATGATGATGATACAAGAATTGCTCGTTTAAAGGTATTAGATATTAGTGTTGCACTTTATATACACATATGGTATAGTGATATATGGTAGATGTGGTAGATGGTATAGTCACTGTTCACAAGTCACGACACGTGTCTAATAACGTTGCCCGACCTGTCGCGACTGAAGACGAGTCAGGCGATTGCTTGAGGCTTGCCACGCAGAGCCGGGGAAAACCCACCTACATGTAACACATCATTGAGCATAGTACGTTAACATAATTGATGAATAGTTTTCATCCTATTGAATCCTTAACCTTTGTGTCTATTAAGCAGATAACTCACTTGAAAATTAAACATTTCAGCCATGATAACAAACGGCATTGGATAAATGCCTGCCGCGTAAGCAAACATCGGCAGTACCAGCATCGACACTGCCAACCAGTCCGGCGTCTCCACTCCTTGGTTGTGCAGCATCAAGATTCCAGCCAACACGCTGAATGACACCAGAGAGACGAGAAATGACGCCAATAGTATTGGCTAGAATCATACAAATAAGACAAGAAACTGTCTCTAAAAATGGTTTTCGGCTATTTTTACCCAACTGCGTAAGAAGGAGGGTTTTGTTTTTCGAGTGTATGTATGTATGTATGTATATTTTTTTGGCACGCCCTAGAGCCTAAACGGCTTGACCGATTTTGATGTGAGTGATGTCAATAGATTCGTCTTAGTCGTGAGAGTGACACTGGGTACATCAAAATTAAAAAAAAACAAAATTAAGGTTTTTGGCGGCAAAAAGTAATCTAAGAAAAAAAAATGTTTTCAAAATACATCGAGTGTGGCATCAAAATAAATAATTTTTAACGGTGATTACGAATATATATAATTATAGCTTATATGTTTTACACATACTTTCTCATAAGAAACTTATATTCAACAGCGCATCAAGCGTAACGAATACGTAAGTTAGACTGCAGAAACTGCTTTTCTGCAGTCGGGTGTTTTGTTTTTCTTTTAATATAGATACTTGTTTAATAAGTAGATCTGATATTATTTTAAAAGTGTAATAGAATTGAACGTCGCTTTAGCTTAGTAAGTTGCTGACAAATAAATACTTACATACAGACATACAGATACAATGAACTATAATGTAAGTGAGGATGAGTGTGCTTATAAATAATGTAGGGTGTATTATTTGTGTGACTTTACTATCAAACACACATAACATTCATCTTTGATTAGTCTATAACTAGGTCAGTATAAAGATTTATGTATGAATGCTTAAAGTAGATATTTACAATACTACTAAATAATAATAATACTTTGTTTTAGACTGTTTGACAATGAGGCATCAAAAAAATTTCAGACGATATTTTTTTTATAAAACTGAGGAATCTACATACCAAGTTTCGTCAAGATTGGTAACAAATTACACAAACTATAAAAATAAAGTTAGCACCTATGTTGGTCCGAAAGTCAGCTATTTGTATAGTGTTTTCAGTCTTCATAAGTTCACAATAGCGCGCCCACAATGAGGTGTCTGTCACAATGCACAATAGCTCTCGAACCGGAAACTTGAAGCTACAAGGCTACTAATTAATCTGCAATTCTACCTCACACCCGGAAAAATGAATGGGAAATAAGGAATGAAGCTATTTTATGGCATTGTTTTATAATTAATTTTGTCAAAGAGTTGAAAAATGGAATTTGGCGCGAAAATAAGAGGAGGGTTTCAGGTTTTTTTCTTTTTCCACGTCGGAGGATTATGGATGTGGTACATGTTATTTATTTAACAGTATCAATTATTTATTTATCTTTCTCTTCTCATTTGTTATCATTATAAGTATAGATTATTGAAAAGAATTATTTTAGAATACTTATATTTTAATTTAATCTTAAAATATAATTAATTTATTTAAATTCATTATTCATATACCATAGGTTCTAATGTTATTTATTTATAGTTAATTAATCAAGCTATAAACGTACCTTCCTTTTATTAGAGTAAAAGTAAAGGGAGAAAAACTTGTATCTTGTATCGTAGATACTGTATAGTGTATTCAACACAGTACTATAGTGTACAACAGTACACTTGAGTTTTGGCGGAAACGTCATAGAAAATTGTTGTTGCTCTTTTTTATTTTCCTAAACTTATGTTATTTTTAAAATTAATGCGATAAAAAAGGTGGTGTTTTATTCATTAAGTATTCGATCAAGTGCGTGTCATTTTACGTTGTCGGCAAAACTCGATAGAAGCTTCTAGTAAAGTCGTCTCCACTTTATTGAGGCAAGACTCAAAGTTGAAAATGACTGTTTACGTGACATAGACTGTGACTAGAACATTATATAACTTGTATTATTTAAGAAACTTGAAGATATCTCAATACATGACACTGGAAAATCGCTAATCGCGGGGTCCAATAAAAAAAAACAGTACACTGAAGGGTTTGCTCTATGTATTACTATGTCTATGATGCAGTACCTACGATACAAGTTTTACTTAGTAATAGGTACGTCATATTCCACAAGCTACGCTACATTAAAATGTTTGTATTTCCTCACTGTTTAAGATGTACCTACTTGTGATTATAAAATAAATATTGATTGATTTATTGGTTTTTTCCCACATTTTCGTAAACTAATCCATAGTTTCAAGTCAATAAAGTAACTGCCTAATAAAGTAAAAGTGCAGTCAAGTCCTAGGACTTGACTGTCTTGATGTACTTTAAGGGGGTGACCCTAAAAATCACGTGGGCAATTGCACGGTGAGACGCAGCAATTTTTCCTTAAAAGCAATGTACCTAAATTATACTCTTCGGGTCGTTTGAAATTTGTGATCAAAATAATTTATACGTAGGTTTAATCATATCTATTCACCATTACAATATAGGTAAAGCATCCATACCATGGTACTGAGGCCGTTTGACGTCAACTATGACGGACATTGTGGGTTTACAAGATGAACAAAATATATATGTTCCTTATACAATATTTTCTTCTTTTCCTCCTTGTCCAGTTTTCCGCCTTAAAGGAAGTAGTGATAAGATATTTCCAGTGATAAAGTACTTAATTACTCATTTAAATTTGAAAATAAATGAACATTTTCAAAATTGTCATCCGAAGTTTCCCTATGTTATTACAATGTCCCTAACTGAATAAAGAAAATGTATTTTTAAGTTGCCGCCGTCTCGTCCCACGCTGAGTTCACTTATTTAGCAAGAAAGCTAACTATGACGTCACTAATTATATCGCTCCGGGAACAATGGGGAAGGAACTCTTAAGGGAGCATAGTATATGTACCTACCCGTACATAATATATTCTATTCCCATTATAATGTTTTCTTGAAAACTTAGAATCTTGTTAAACGACAACGGTTTAGGTTTTCAACCGACATCAAAAAAGGAGGAGGTCCTCAATTCGACTGTATTTTTTAAGTTATTTTTTTTATGTTTGTTACCTCATAACTTTCGACTGGGTGAACCGATTTTGATGATTCTTTTTTTATTTGAAAGCTGGTGCTTTCTGTGTGGTCCCATTTGGTTCTGACAATGGCATCCATAAGAAGTCGATTACTTCAGTTTTTTTAACTATAATTATTTGTATGTACGTATGCATTATGTATCTATTGTTTTTTAGCGGCTTTTTACGGCTTGATTAGTATTTCATTTCACGTCTCAGTTGAGGAAGTGACTTATTTCATAGTAAGTTATTTTATACCAAAATAGCGTCTACGATTAAAATATCTTTTGAGAAGTGTCACGTGGTAAAAGTTGAATATGGCTATATTTTTTATTTTTCTTTGGTCTAGAACTCTCTTGGTGCCTATAATCTATAATCTTTGAATTTTCAAGGCTGAGTGAATAGATATTTTATAGATCTACTAGATCCATCCTCGGCTACAGCGTTGATTACTATCAGGTGGTTCTCAAACGTATCTATTTATTATAATAAAACATATTTTTTTTAAATCTATATAAAATTTATTTCGTTTAGAGCATTTAAATAAAAACTTGTTTAAAAAAAGTTTTGTCAAGACTATTCAAACGAGTCCAAACTCGACGGTTTTTTCTTGTTTTGTTTAGGAGTTCCTATGGCCACATTCCGACGACATCTTGAGACCCTGGCTGTCATGTAGCACAAGAGTGCTTGTCAAGACTATTCAAACGAGTCCAAACTCGACGGTTTTTTCTTGTTTTGTTTAGGAGTTCCTATGGCCACATTCCGACGACATCTTGAGACCCTGGCTGTCATGTAGCACAAGAGTGCTTGTCAAGACTATTCAAACGAGTTCAAACTCGACGGTTTTATCTCGTTTAGTTTAGGAGTTCCGATAGCCACCTTCCGAGGCCATCTTGAGACCAGCTTCGTGGTACCATATTATTGCATTATCACCTAAGTTACGTAAGTAAACCAAATTTCAACCTAATCTAATGACAGGAAGTGGTTCTAATTTAACTCGCAAGATTTGTCCCATACTAACATACTAACAAGGCAAGTAGAAAAATACAGATGATTTTTTTTCTTTTATCTTTTAATATTATGTACTTCTTGTCTTTGATTTTTTAAGCGGATGAAAATATTCTATCTCAATATATTATCATGATTGAGATAAATACAGTGTTTTGGTTACTTTGCAGAGCTTCAATATCATAATTTCTGTGCTCATTTTGAAAGTTTTTAGCTATGAAAGTCTTCAACAAGATCTTAACTTAGAATTTTAACTAAAAAATATATTATGCAAGTTAATTCAGCTCGATTTATGAGACAATTTATAAAAATAAGAAAAAACAATTCATGCAACTAAATTAGATTCTATTTTTTAAATAAACAATGGTTGGTATTGGTTTGATCATATGTTGCTATACTGTTATATTACTATAGTCGTCATGTTGAGATTTAATCATATAGCGATCTAGTCATACCTTATCTTATATCTAGTCAAAATAGTTATTTTTGTATATTTAAACTAACTAAATACAATATCATCATCATCATCATCATCACAGCCATAAGAAGTCCACTGCTGGACATAGGCCTCCCCTATGGATTTCCAAAAAGACCGATTGGAAGCGGCCTGCATCCAGCGTCTTCCTGCCACTTGTATGCGTTTATGCAGGGAGTGGTAGTGGTAATACAATATCATTAAATACTAAACATAATTCAAGTCATCAACAACGTCATTTCATTAATAATACCAATAAATAAAAAAAAACACGACCGCCCCGAACTGTACCAGGTGCAAAATTACCCATGACGCTAGCTGCGTTACCGCGTTGAATAGCGATGGACAACCTTTGCAACAGATTTAAATTATAATAAATAAATAAATGAATGAATAAATTAACAAATAAATACATGAATAAATAAATTTTACGATAAAGTATCATAGTGTTGCTGTACAATTTTAATAGCAGTACCTGGGCGATCGAGTTCCACTTGGATTTTTTAAGACTGAAAATACGAGCAAACCCTGGTTCAGTAAAATGAAACCTAGTAAGATCGATTTATTTATTTAAAATCGTTGGAGTCGTTTCCGAGATTCAGATTATATATATATATATATATATATATATATATATATATATATATACCTATATATATATATATAGGTATTAGATATACCACACACACAAACACCCCCCCCCCTCCCCCTTAACATACACACACAAAAAGTATTAAAAACTTAACATCATTTATTGTCATATTTCAAATTTAAAGCTCCGCCAACGCATTGGAAATGATAAACGCGCTACTTCCAGCCTCTTGCAAATATCACCGGTACACAACAAGTAAATCAGCATTACACATCCACACGCCTCAGAATTTTAATTAACTCGGAAGCAAATAGAGTCAGTCAAACGGCAAACAGATTTAATTAATAGGGCTCAACTATGTCTTGGAATTAACTCTTCCCGATGGCAAACAGTGAAATGCGTTTCGACGTCAGGAGCGCCACGCATGTGAATAGTCCGGGATGCGACAGACTGATCATAGAAGACTTATAGTACTATAATAGTAATATTATAGTGTTATCAACATAGAGGTAGCTACTAATATATTACTAGTAGTTCTACGAACACAAGACCTCGCGAGAGAGCTTATTTGTAGCTCACCTTGGGTCATCTGTACGAGTATATAATACCTACATTTTACCTAATTTCATAAATGCAGAAAACGTAAAATCAAGAAAATTCAGCACTAAAATGCATCAAGCACATCTACGCGCCCTTACTGTTACACGCAATCTCAAGTTGGTTATCATATCTCGACAACCACTTGACCACGCGGTCACGCCGTCGTTGATAACAATACGTCTCTGTGTTTAGAAATTTAAAAAAAATATAAATTGAAACTTTTTTACTTATTAAATCAATTACAAGTGTAAATATAGATATAATAATATAGTAATAGTGTTATCTAAGGTGAAATATTAGCGAAAATACTTTAAATTCTTCATAAAATATTGTGACAGTATTATTGGTGTATTTTACTTTGTGCATTGGAAAAAACTGACTAGAAGACTAAAAACTGTGTAGTGTAATGAAATAAATAATATTTTGAGGGAACAGTGTTAAAAACTGAAAACAAAATAAAATAATTAAAACATACGAACTAAATAATTTCTCTAACCACCCTCATTTTTAGTGATAAACGAATCAGTGGAGTGTATCGTACTAGTGCTAAGCAAAGTGTATGAGTCACCACGAAACGGCCTTTTACTTGGTTAGAAAATATCGTCGCACAGCTACGGTATAAGTTTTTCGCTCGCTGCTACAACAAGCGCAGTGACGTAGCGGTCGGAGCGACCGAAGTCTACACCGAGCTAGCGACAGGTACCGAGTACGAACCTCAATAAGGTCGGTGAACTTTTACATTTTTTTTCATTTTTTTATCCATTATTTTTCATCCTTTTAAACTTTTTTAATACGAAATGGAAAATATCACTTCAAAAAAAATCTGTATCAAATGCAAAAAGACTATAAAAACTAGACAAATACTTTGTTGCTCGTCCTGTAAGAATTATTATGATATAGCTTGTGCTCAAGTTTCTAGTACAAGATTTTATATAATGGAAAAATCAAAGAGGAAAAGTTGGAAGTGTCACGCTTGCTATAGCATCCAGAGAAAGGTAGATGACACAAGTGTCAACTCAAGTGTCGCCGCAAGCTCTGATATCAGCATCGACACAAATACACCCAAATCGCCCGTGACACATAGACGAGAAATGGTTCAACAAATCCCAGTGACTCCATTACATAAATCTGAAGAAGACGAACTAACTAGCTCCGACGATGACTTGCATAGTCTACCCGATTTGACTACATATCAAGATAATGGTCAAGAAGAATTAGTAAAAGAAATTACACATTTGAAGTTAGAATTAGAGAAAGCAAATAATGAGATAGATAACTTAAATTTAGAAAATACTGAATTAAAAAAACTAATTATAGAAAAAGAGTCCTTAACTAATAAATGGAAAAAATTATTCACGGAAGCAATGTGCACCCCAAAAAGACGTGGTTCCTTACCAAAAAGAGACGGTTCCGAGAAGAAACGTGTTAAAGTTTTTGAGCCAAGCCGATCATTACAGCTGGATGCTTCACAAGATTTTAAGGCGGGAAATAAAGACAAAAGCACTCAAACACAGCAAGTTTCGGCAATGATGGCTAATAATAATAATTTTCATAAAGTGATTCGGAAATCTGCAATTAGCGAAATTCGGAAAACAGTAAAAATAGCAGATAAACAGGTGTTAGAAATAAAGAAACAAGCGAGCAAGGAAGTTGTTATTAAGGAAAAGAAGGTGTTACTCTTCTCAGACAGCATAGGCCAAGGATTAGCTTCAAAGATAATTGATGAAACAGAGTGTCAAGTACTAAACAATTGTAAACCAGAAGCAGGGTTTCAGAAAATTTTAGAAAATTGTGACGCAATGTCGCAAAGCCTAGCTGAAAAAGATATGATGGCAATACTAATTACTAAATATGAAAAATCTATCTACAATAATAAACAAAGCTATATAAAGATGTTAAACAATTTAATAAAAGAACCACAAAGAAAATTTAATATTATAATTACTGGCCTAAGATATAATGGTAAACATGACAACGATATTTACTACATAAATGAACAAATTGCCAACATGGCTAACGTAAACGAAAATGTCAAATATTTGGACCCAAATACAGGATATAAAAATTTTAAGGTTTTTAACTATAAATACTTGAAAACACTCATCGCGGATAATGTATTAACAAATATAAAGAATGGGTTTCAAGGATCTTCTTTACTGCATTTTATCAGATCTAAGCAACTACATAATTTAAATTTTTTGCCGGCACAAGAGCAGATACAGGAACGATAATTCTCCATGCGAATGTTAGAAGTATACATAACAAATATTTACAAATTGAGAATTTGCTAACTGAGCAAAATTGTGATGTACTGTGCTTGACTGAAACGTGGGGTAAAAATCATCAGATACAGGCTATGAATATTGAAAATTACAAACTTGCAACTTGTTTTAATAGGATATTTTTCGAACATGGCGGAACGGCAATATATGTTAAAAATAATGTAGACTATAAAGTAAGAAGTGATTTAAATAAACTCGCCTTTGAAATGAATTGTGAATTGTCAGCAATTGAATTGAAATCGTGTAACATAGTAATTATTTCATTATACAGACCCGATTATGATATTACACTGTTTTTCAGTATTTTAAAAAAACTTTTAGAAAAAATTTGCAAGGAGAATAAGAAAATTGTAATTGCTGGCGATTTCAATTTAAATGTTTTAAAAGTTGATAAAAATATTCAGAAATTCGGACAAACACTTGGCAATTTCAATTGTAAATGGGTATTAAAAGAGCCAACTCGAACCCAAACAACAAAAAAGAAAATAA
This sequence comes from Lycia hirtaria, assembly GCA_947563715.1. Classification (NCBI taxonomy): domain Eukaryota; kingdom Metazoa; phylum Arthropoda; class Insecta; order Lepidoptera; family Geometridae; genus Lycia; species Lycia hirtaria. Next base: position 9,174,157 of record OX387379.1, on the reverse strand, counting down.
CCAGTTCAACTTGTATAGACAATTTTATTGTAAATTTTGATGATCATAAAAGCTCCGTCTTAGGGTGTAAACTGTCCGATCACAATGTAATTAAAATAGAACTCCACAATCTTAAGAAAACTAAATTTGTAAAAGAACGTAAAAAATATGTGGCAAGAACCTTTTCAATGAATAATCTTAATTACTTCAATTATCTATTTGACAAAAATTATAATCAGTTAAAATTAGAAATAATGTCAACTACTGACGCGAATGAAAAAATGAGGATTTTCCAAGATGCTTTAAACCACTATTACAATATTGCTTTTCCAAAAGTATTAAAACAAGAATCAATAAAACGCAATAAGTGGACTACATTAGGTATAGAAACGTCAAAGAAAAATTTAACCAAATTAGAGATACTACAAGGTCATGATCCTAGTGAACAAAGATTGCTTCTCATAAAGAAATATAAGAAAATTTTGAAAAAGGCTATGATTTCAGCAAAAAAGTTACAATATCGGCATAGAATAAATAAGTCTACAAATAAAATAAGAGAAACATGGAATATTATAAATGAACAAGTAGGTCGTAATAAAAAACAGAATTCAAGTTCTAGAATCCACTCAGTAAAAAATTGTAAAGGGGAGACTGTTACGGAAGCCAAAGATATTGCAAATCTATTCAATGATTTTTTCCGTAAAATTGCTCATAAATTGACAAGTAACTTAGATATTAGTGCTAAAAATTGCTTGAAATATCTAGATGAGTCAAATAAACCACAAACATCAATTATATTCTATCCATTGGATTATAAAGAATTAAGAACTATTGTCACAAATTTAAAACAAAAATCAACTTTAGATATCTATGATATGAGCACTAGGACCTTGAGAAATATTATTTTAAATAATAACAACATCTTTGAATTAATACACAGTATTATAAACTCTTGCTTAGCTGATGGTGTATTTCCCGATGTATTAAAACCAGGGAGAGTGATACCTCTTTACAAGAAAGGAGATTCATCAGATCTTAATAATTATAGACCAATATGTATACTACCTGCTTTATCTAAAATACTAGAAACTGCCCTCAAGTCCAGAACAGTACAATTTTTTGAAGAAAATAATCTATTCACTGTTGCTCAATTCGGTTTTAGAAAAGGTCGTTCGACTGAGATGGCTATTAGAGACGTAATTTACTTTATTCTTGAATCTTTAGACGGCTCAAACAGATGTTCAAGCATATTTTGTGACTTATCAAAGGCGTTTGATTGTTTGAGACATGATATACTAATATTAAAATTAAAATTCTATGGCTTTCGTGGCACTGAATTAAACATGATGAAATCTTACCTAAATAAACGTAGCCAAACAGTATGTGTTAACGAATCCTCTTCTTTAGACGGAGATGTGTCAATGGGGATACCACAAGGTTCAATTTTAGGTCCTTTGTTATTTTTAATCTATATAAATGACCTCGCAAATGCTATGCCAGAATGGATGCATGTATGTCTTTTCGCAGATGATACTCATGTTGGAATTAAAGATAAAAATATTGAAAATCTAGAATTGAAAACAAATAAGGCATTAGACTTGCTTAAAGAATGGTTTGATTGTAATGGTATAATTCTAAATTCTAATAAAAGCGTCGTAATGCAATATCAAACGAGATTAGGTGTTTTTGAAAATTTTATCAGTAAAGAGAATGTTTTTCTGGGGTATACAATAGATAACACAATTAATCATACAGCTCACATTGACAAATTATGTAAGAAAATTGCTAGTGGAAATTATGCTTTGTTTAAACTTAAGCCGTTAGTAGATAAAACAACTCTTATATCGGTATATTACGCATATATACATTCTGTGATTAGATATGCTGTTACAATTTGGGGAAATGCTATAAATGTTATTAAAGTTTTAAGATGTCAAAAAAGAGCAATTAGGATAATTGAATGTCTGAAAAAGCGTAGTTCTGCACGAAAATATTTCAAAAAAAACAAAATAATGACGGTGATATCACTTTACATATATAATAGCCTACTAGAAATACATGAAGCTGATTTACAGCAGAATAAAGATAAGCATACGTACAATTTAAGAAATAAAGAGAAGTTGTATATCCCAAAGACTAGGTTAGTAAAAGCAGAAAAACAAGGGCGTCATATCAAAATATTACTGTATAATAAGCTGCCAAATTGTATTAGCAAACTTGATTATAGTATGTTTAAACATAAATTAAAATCTTTCTTTGAAAATAACCCTTTTTATAAATTAAGTGAATATATGGAAATGGATCTTTCAAAATCCTCATTTTTTACAAATACAGAGCAAGCACAGTCACGCGTAGCAAAAATATAATAATATTTTGGTATTTGTAGTTGTACTAGTATATATACTTAATTAACTAGATAATATATTTTTGATGATAGGTATTGATATTTTTGATTATTCTTGTTTTAACGGTTGGAGTCTTAAAGCAAGTGTAATTAAAATTTATTGGATACCATAATTTAAATTAAATCGATTATATGATTTTATTTATGCTATTATCATAAAATTTATTTAATTTATCATAATATGTGTAAATGTGGCCGTGGGGTACCGGGGCCGTGGGGTACCGGCTTAGAATAGTACCTCCCCCTCTCTTCCCGTGGGTGCCGTAAGAACCGGCTAAGGGAAATACTACCAGAGATGGGCAGCAGCATCTTCTGCGGAAAACGCTACCCACTGCGCTCGCCAACCCGCATGCCAAGCGTGGCGAGTAATGGCAAAACCCCCCCCTATGACAGACGACAAAAATACCAGGCCCCCAGTCCCCGGCAGCTCCGCTATTCCGGACTACGGTAGCGGTCCCGGTCACGGCGGAGCAAGGGGTGCTAAGAATCTCCGGAAGAGATCCGGCTACCACCCCCTGCATAAACGACGACTGGCCCTGGTAACACACAATATTCGCACGATGAGGACAGACGAGAAGCTAGCTGAGCTGGAAGAAGAAATGAGTAGGTTACATTGGGATATCTTGGGGTTATCGGAAGTCCGACGAGAGGGTGAGGACACGATAACCCTGAAATCCGGTAACCTACTATACTACCGGGAGGGCGACCAACAGTCCCAAGGTGGTGTCGGGTTTCTCGTCCACAAGTCCCTTGTTAGCAACATTCTTGCCATCGACAGTGTATCGAGCAGGGTTGCGTACCTGATACTCAGAGTATCCAAGAGATATTCGTTGAAGGTCATCCAGGTATACGCACCGACCTCGGCACACTCGGATGATGAGGTGGAGGTGATGTATGAGGACATTAGTAGGGCCATACACACTTCTGAGACCTATTTTAATGTTGTTATGGGGGACTTCAATGCGAAGCTGGGCAGGAAATGCGAAAGTGAGTTGAGAGTGGGGCAATTTGGATATGGACAACGGAACCCCAGGGGACAGAGGTTGGCCGACTTTCTGGAGAAAGAGGGACTCTTCATGATGAACTCTTTCTTCCAGAAGCCACCTCATAGGAAATGGACCTGGTTGAGTCCCGATGGTTCTACGAGAAATGAGATAGACTTCATCCTGACCACCAAGAAACAAATATTCAATGATGTCTCTGTGATCAACATGGTTAAAACCGGAAGTGATCACCGAATGGTACGAGGCACTTTGAATATTAATGTTAAACTGGAGAGGTCCCGTATGATGAAGTCTACACTCCGACCCACTCGCGCCCATATCCAAAACCCCGAGAGCTTTCAGCTCGAACTATCAAATCGCTTCGAGTGCCTGGAGAGCTGCGCATCGGTGGATGAGATCAATAACAGGTTTGTGGAAACTGTCCGTACGGTGGGCGCGAAGTTTTATAAACCCCACCGTACAAATAGACCGCAAAAGCTCTCGAGCCATACCCTCGACCTCATGGCTGAACGACGCTCATTGCAACTGCAGTCTTCCGGTGACGCCGAGTCATATAGGCGGCTCAATAGACTCATATCAAAGTCTATGCGACACGACATCCGTACCTTTAATACTAATCGTATTAAAGAGACGATAGAGCGGAATAAAGGCTCCAAAGTGTTCGCAAAAGACATGTCTATTGGGCAGAGCCAGTTGACGAAGCTGAAGATGGAAGATGGCAGTATAGCGTCGACCAAAGCAGAAGTCTTGAGGGAAATCGAGAGGTTCTATGGACAGTTATACACATCGGTCGCAAAACCTGTTAGCAGTTTGGGCAAAGATCCAAGAGCCAAACTGACTCGACATTATACCGAAGATATCCCGGACATCAGCCTGTACGAGATTAGGATGGCCTTGAAACAGCTCAAGAACAACAAGGCACCGGGCGACGACGGAATTACATCAGAGCTACTGAAAGCGGGTGGAACACCGGTACTGAAAGTCCTTCAGAGGCTCTTCAATTCCGTCGTGCTTGAAGGTACAACGCCAGAAGCATGGAACAGAAGCGTGGTGGCGCTGTTCTTCAAAAAAGGAGACAACACTTTGCTGAAGAACTACAGACCCATCTCGCTTCTGAGCCATGTCTATAAGCTGTTTTCAAGGGTCATCACGAATCGTCTTGAACGCAGGTTTGATGACTTCCAGCCTCCCGAACAAGCCGGTTTCCGAAAAGGCTATAGTACCATAGACCACATCCATACGCTGCGGCAAGTGATACAGAAGACCGAAGAGTATAACTTGCCCCTTTGCTTAGCGTTTGTGGACTATGAGAAAGCCTTTGATTCGATCGAGACCTGGGCGGTGCTTGAGGCTCTCCAGCGATGCCGTATTGACTATCGGTATGTCGAAGTGCTGAAGTGCTTGTACAACAACGCCACCATGTCAGTCCGAGTACAAGACCAGAACTCAGAGGCAATTTCATTGAAAAGAGGCGTGAGGCAGGGAGACGTTGTCTCTCCGAAACTGTTTACCGCCGGTTTGGAAGATGCCTATAAGCTTCTGGAATGGAAAGGGCTCGGCATTAATATTAACGGCGAGTACATCACTCACCTTCGGTTTGCCGACGATATAGTAGTCATGGCAAAGTCGATGGAAGAGCTCAGTACGATGCTCGAAGACCTCAATAGAGTTTCCCAACGGGTGGGCCTCAAAATGAACATGGACAAAACGAAGGTTATGTCGAACGCCCATGTAGTGCCCACCCCAATATCTGTGGGGAACTTCACTCTTGAAGTTGTTGACGAATACGTCTACTTAGGACAGACGGTCCGATTAGGCAGGTCCAACTTTACGAGGGAGGTCAATCGTCGTATCCAACTCGGCTGGGCAGCGTTCGGGAAACTTAAAAGCGTCTTCTCGTCCAATATTCCCCAGTCCCTCAAGTCGAAAGTTTACAACCAGTGTGTGTTACCAGTGATGACATACGGCACTGAAACGTGGTCCCTAACTATGGGCCTTATAAGGAAGCTCAAGGTCACGCAACGAGCTATGGAGAGGGCTATGCTCGGAGTCTCTCTACGAGATCGAATCAGAAATGAAGAGATACGTAGACGTACAAAAGTCACCGATATAGCACAGCGGATTAGCAAGTTGAAGTGGCAGTGGGCAGGGCACATAGCACGCAGAACTGATGGCCGATGGGGCCGAAAGGTTCTCGAGTGGAGACCACGTACTGGCAAGCGCAGCGTAGGAAGACCGGCCACGAGATGGACAGACGACCTCATACAAGTGGCGGGAAGACGCTGGATGCAAGCCGCTTCCAATCGGTCTTTTTGGAAATCCATGGGGGAGGCCTATGTCCAACAGTGGACTTCTTATGGCTGAGATGATGATGAATATGTGTAAATCTGACTTACCTGTAACATGTATGTTATTCAAGGTTAATAAATATTCTTATTCTTATTCTTATTCCAATTCTGTTAATTTTTACCACAAGTTGTAATAATTGTGTATCTACCTACCAAATATCATTAAAATCGGTTAGTAATTAGCGCCGCAATAAACTTCCCCCCTTTTTATGGGAACCACGCTTATTATCAAAAATCGCCGACGACAAAAAAAAAATAATCCATAGAACCTATACGCCAAGTTTCATCAAAATTGGTGTAAAAATAAGCCAGTACGCACATACAGCATACAAATCGCGAGTACGAACATACAAATTGAAAAAAAAAAAAAAAAAAAAATGCCAGTTGATGCAGAGAAGCTTCGCTCGCTTCCCTCGCTCGGTCAACTACCCTTCTACGGTTAGTTATTTGTTATTTAGTTAGCGCTCTAGAATAACATAGGAAAGGATTGTCTTGAACACAGGTTTTATGACTTGTAGCCCTTCAAACAAGTTGGTTTCTAAAAGTAATATATCATCTATTCTTATAGATATTATATCAGTACATTCACACTGTGACAAATGATCCAGAGAATATAAGAGTGAAACTTGCTAGTTTGCGTAGCGTTTGTGGGCTATAAGAAGAGAGTGGCTTTCGATTCGCTTTTGTTTGATTCGTAGAAGTACGAAAGTCACCAACATAGCACAACAGATCAGCAAGATACAATAACAGTGAACAGGGCGCATAGCATATAGACCTGACAGCCGATAGCGAAAAGTTCACGAGATGAGCGTAAGAAGACAAACCACAAGGTGAACCAAGACAGCCTCTTAGAAGTGGCAGGAATACGCTGCATGCAAGCTGCTTCCGTTTGTTTTAAAAATCCGGAGAGACCTATGTCTAGGAATGGACTTCTTGTGGCTGAGATGATGATGATGATAGTTAATAAATTTAAAAAAAAACGTGTGCGTCTCGGGACGCCCTACAGAAGTGATAACTTAAACTATGTGCGTGAGAGAAAGGGAAGTCAGACAGACTGGCGCCGTAACGCGTTACGTAACAAAGCGGTTTACCATCCCATAAGAAGTTATCACTTCAAAAGTAATAATATGTCCATTAAAAATTTAGTACCAAACTTTTAAACAAAATGAAAGCTCGCAGTAGCCTGTAGATTTCTTAAGTTACTGATATGTTTCTTTACGACATCCGTAGCTCTGACTCGATATTGTCTTTGTTTAAACGTTCAGCTCCTATTTACAATTGTTCCGCCAAACTGTTTTCAAAAGATTAAACTTAAGTCGGGTAATATTTTCAGGCGCTTGAACTGCGAAACTTTTCCTTATGCTTCGTAGAAAAGTATGGGGTTGAGTTTTCCTTTATGTCATTCATATAATGATAGCACAATAAAGAATGCCCAGTAAAGTAAACACACATAAATTATTTTTCACTTCAGTAGCTCAAACATGTAGGTTTTGCTGCCTGAAATCAGTGAGCAAAATCGCATTTTGCTCACTGATTTCAGCACTCGCAGCAAAAAAACTACTTTGCTCTCTTGTTGCACAAATAACTATTTATAATTCGTAGACTTGTCTTTACAAACTGTCCAAGAGAATAATGTTTTTAGGGTGTAAGTAAGATTGTAATTTATTTTCACTTCTGTAGCTTAAGTCGCTTCGATTCGTGTTGATAACGTCAATTTTGGAGTATAGGTGTCTCAGGTTTAATTAGTCTTTCTATCCTGTCTGATATGCTACTTTTTAAAGTCGATTATATTTTTATTAATAATAATAAAATATCTCGTTATGTTCGTATTTAAATAGACTTCCTTATGTAAAATACTTATTTAACTAAATATTAGCTGAAATAAAGGTATTATTTCATTTTAACACCTAAAACCTACATCAAAACGAACCTAACGCAAGTATACTTCCAGTATTTCCGAATTATTTTTCCAACCCCAATCTCGAGCGGTCAAACCTTGCCATTAATCAGGAGTATACCGGCGTACCGTGGCGTATCGAACTACGCCGCAATACCAAACAGTCGAGAGATTTATTGGCGTAGTGCCGGATAGGTGCCGTCTGCCACCTGTCTGGACGTTACTTGGCAACTGAATCTTTTCCTGCCCAATAAAGGTGAGAAAATATTGCTCGGACGGCTCGCTAAAGTGAAGAGCTACGTAAAAGCAAGGTGAGTTGCTGTTGAAAATTGCAGACTAAAGTTGTATGTTGGCTTTAGTACTCGTGGAGTGCGAGCTGCGAATAAATTCTGAATTCACACAATCGTCTATTGGCTTGGCAAAAGTGTCTAGAAATGAAACTTATTTTTAGCAATGTGTTTTTGTTTATCTATTCATAAATATGTAAATGCATATCTAATCTAATAGTACCTTTAAACAAGCAATTCTTGTATATATATGTTTATATATACTTGTAATCTGAATCTCGGAAACGGCTCCAACGATTTTAATGAAATTGGGTTTGTAGGTAGAAGGGGACGATTTTCAGTCATAAAAAATCTGAATGCAGCTCGGTCGCCCAGGTACTTGTTTTGTAAAATAGGAAAATAATATAGGTAAACATAGTGATCGTAGATTGCTTACTATTTCCAATAATCTTTAACTCTACTATTTCCTTAAACATTTTAATTTTAAAGCAGGTATAGGTACAGGTAGTCTAACTTCACACATTTTTCATCGCTCGGACCTTTAGTGTGAGTTCGACTCGTACTTCACTAGTTTTTATTACTTTATTGATTTATTTTACTCATAGGAAATGTTATGTTATTCTAGTTGAGTATTGTAGGTATTATTGTTATAATTATATATTTATTTTCTTTTAATTTACAATATAATAAATGTGAAAACAATAAAGCACAGCAATAAATATTCATAAGACATCTCACAAGTCGAAATTCGACTCGTCTATTTTATGTCTATAAACTAGGGCGGATGGATAGGATGGCCCCTTCATTAGCATACTGTTTGTTAGTGCGTTCGTATAGACCGAGTGGCTAGCCCCAGTGTCAGAGTTATTAAGCCGCCGAAAAGCTTCTGAACTGGCTTGACGATACATACTAGCATACTGTTAATTGTAATACATTGGTAGTCATAAATATTGTAGTCATATGTCATATTATTGGGCTAGCATATTCAGTTGTTGTCATAGGTGAATAGCGGACTGTAGTGCGCCCTAGAAATAACAAAATTTTAGTTTCAATAAGTTTAACATATCAATATTTTATTAATTGCGTTAATATTTCAACCAAAACTCAACTAAAAGAATTTGGTCTTTTTTAAATATTTTATTTAAAGAAGCGACGCCTCACCCACTAGTTCACTAAGTGTGGCCGAGCTTTTCATTCGTAAATCAATAATAGATTGCATTTGTTGCTTAAAAAAACGTAACAAAGAAATTTGGCGACCCTGTCTTATACTTTGTTGTAAAAATACACCTGTATTATAAATATATAAGACAGAGAATGAAGGCTTCACAAATGCTTGTAATAATAATAACACCCTTAATAACACCCTTTGGACGCGGAAGCCGACAAAGAAAAACAATTATGACTCACATTTTAGACTACCACAGTTATCAACTAAAGTAACCCAAGCCACCCGTCCGTGTGACAATTACATCGCATCATTCACACTCAAACACAATATCTGTGTTGTCAACCACACCAATTAAGAGTCATTAAACATCGGACAGACTGTTTGCCGGTTGTTAGAGCGTATTAGAACACATAAAGCCTATTAAAGACTTTCTCGGCTTCAAATTAATTGAGGAACGCTCGATCGCTGGTTTGTGGAAGCGGCGCGGCAGTGGTTATGAACACAAGTTTGATATCTCATTTTCTTAAATAATGTTTACAGTTAGATTAAATTGGAGTTTTTTTTTTTTTAAACAAGCTTTTATTTAAATGCTCTAAAACGAAGAAAATAAATGTTATATTGATATAATTCTTCGTTTTAGAGCATTTAAATAAAAGCTTGTTTTTAAAATAATAAAAAAAATATAATTTTATTTACTATACTAAAAAAAGAGTGCTTGTCAAGACTATAATATTCAAACGAATCCAAACTCGACAGTTTTATCTTGTTTAGTTTAGGAGTTTCTATGGCCACCTTCCGACGCCATCTTGAGACCCTGGCTGTCATGTAGCACAAGAGTGCTTGTCAAGACTATTCAAACGAGTCCAAACTCGATGGTCTTATCTTGTTTAGTTTAGGAGTTCCGATAGCCACCTTTCGACGCCATCTTGAGACCAGCTTCATGGTACCATATTATTGCATTGCCACCGAAGTTACGTAAGTAAACCAAATTTCAACCTAATCTAACGACAGGAAGTGGTTCTAATTTAACTCGCAAGATTTGTCCCACACATACTAACAGGGCAAGTTAAATAAAAGCTTTTAAAAAGTGCATGTTAGCAGGATGGATATAAAGTATGTAATAATTTAACTGGCATTAGGGGGACGATGAGACACTTACTCTAGCAAAAACGATCACTATAAACTTTTACTATTTATATACGATTTCTAAACTAAAAAGTGGTTTCACACCCACAATATTTTTGGATTACCTATCGAACAATACTTCGATGGGGAAGATGTCAAAAAAAAAATCATGCCAGCTTTACGTGTAAAGGAGGCACATAAAAAATCAACATTTTTTCTACCTCTTTCTCGGCTTAATTAATATGCCAAGTTACATCATTCTAAAATTAAAAGTCGTTGAACTAATCCGTGGACAGTCGGACGGACAGACATCCCAAAATTACAGGGACCCTAAACACTAAAACTACAGAACCCTAAAAATACATATTATTTTAGGATTACCACGGACGATTGTGTGAAAAAGTGTGCGAAAATCTTGCCCGATCCAGTGTTTGGAGATCGTCGACACGTATCGTTTCATCTTACTTATTGAGACTTATCTTCCCGAGTAGGGTTCCCGGCTTTCGATTAGTGGATTATTATTTCATTAACGTATTCGATACCGTGTTGAGAACAGCTTGGAACAAACTATAACGCATATTAAATTCGCTAATTTCGGTTTATTGTTTTTTTTTATCAGACAGTTTGTACAAACTGTCCCACTGCTGGGCGCGAGCCATCTTCTCATTGTGAGAAGGGTAAGGCTATAGTCTACTACACTGGCCAACTGCGGGTTGGCAGACTTCATACATCGTTCCAGAATTAATTGGAAACACCTGTCGGTTAATACAGGTAGATATTTAAAAGAGATAGATATACGTTTGTCTACCAACTTGTCTGATGGAAAGCGACAATATGGCCGAGGATCGAGTACGTCGATTTATAAGATATTTAATCACTTACATGAATATTCCACGATTAGAACTATAACAAATATTCGGAACATGTTCATAACAAAACCATTTTATAGTAACGTGTTTAAACTACGAAAGTTTATAATAAGTTTTCTATCCATTATTGACGTGATAACGTCTCAAATAAATCGATGAACGCCGGCTGCACGCACGAAAATGCACGACTCATTGTAACGTTCCGCCTGAGCCGAGCGTGCAAGCGAGAGCGTGGAACAAGCGATAGAGAGGCACGATCGGCCTAAGCGTTCGGCTTGTGACGCATCGTTATCACGTAAAATTATCATCCGTAAACCGACTTTAAAGACAATTTTTTTTTTTTTACCGACTTAAGGTATCGATCATTAACCAATCATTAATTATAGGAGTTTTTTTTTTATACAGAGGTCCATATTGGAAAACTGCAATACTTGAAGTAGTATCACCGATGCTTTTTGAGTCTAGATAAGTGCTCGTAGACACCATTTTTACTAGCTTTTATTTAGTTTAGTTTCAACTGTCCCGGTGTCTGTAATCAAATTTTACCAACATATCGGTTTCTAATTGAGCTGAAATTTTGCACATATACTTATACATATATCTATTATGTAAATTGGATGATAATGCAATATTATTATAACATGGAGCTGATGTGATAATTAATATTTATAGAATCGAGGTGTAGGGACTGGAACATCAGGATGGAAAGTGCTACGATAGTTGAGTTTGGGCTCATTAGCTTTGTTGTCTTGGGTACCTTCCACTACGCCACAGAACGATGGTCTAGAGATGGTGCTGGAATCCTTGGAACTCTATGTGGATTTTTTTTGCCTATTTTTTATATTGAGTACCTTCCATTACAAATGATATCGACGGTCTAAAAATAAAGCCGACATATTGCCGCTGGAACTCCCTGACAGAAAGTTCTAATATATAATAAAATTCAAAATTAATCATTTTTTAGTAACCGTTAACACCTTTTATTGTATTAATAAAAGTTTGTAACCAACAATTATTTTTTAGATTATCTTGTTAAGGCTTCTGAACCCAAAGGTGCGAGAACCTATTTCTAAGCCCACACTGTCGGTTTGACAGACAACGTAATCATATCATTGTCAGAAGAAAGGCCATAGTCCTGCGCGCTGATCAAGTGCGGGTTGACACTTGTAATTACACTACATACTTATAAATAGATAATGTTTCTTTATACTTCTCCTTTATTGCGTCTATAAAAGATTAAATTTAACTGCTCGCGTGCATGCTCGCTTGCATATACACGCATGCATGCGTAAATAAGCAAACAATGTGTTTTCTTTTTGTATGTCTTGCTCTTGTGAAATTGTTTATTTTTTTTTAAAAACTTTACAAAAAGGTTGAAATCAGAAGTCTATGAAGTTTATATTTTTTTTTTTATTAAATTAAACAGGTTTGTTATATACAACACGTTTTTAAGTTAACAAACGCCGTACACGAGTAATCAAGCAAAAGCACATCTCGAGACGTCTCCAGGACTTCAGGACTGAAGATTAAAGTTTACACAAACAGAAATATTTCTGAGACGTCGACTGGTAAAGTTCTTCTTTGTCATGTAAGCGAGAAGCACAGGATCGTTTGTCTTAGCACAATGTAAGCTTATGTTAGTGCTTGATGTCCATGGAATCCTTGATAAACATTAGTTTATCAAGGTTTCGAAAAAAAAACAACAACAAACAAATAAATTATTATTTGTTGATAACTTGAAAATACCTGATCTAATTATCAAAAATTTTGCCAAATTTGTCTTGTCTATAAGTGTCTAAGTCTTGAAAACCGATCACATATAAACTGGTATGTAGATAGTTAAAAATTAATGAATGTTATAGGTCGTTCTTGTGTTGCAGGGTCTTTTTACTAAATTGCGAGATTCTTAATATTCATATAGATTCTAATGTATTTACCACAATAAATAGCCGATTTTTTAGACAGTTAAAAACTTGAATGGAGTGTTAATTTAGCTTAATATTTTTGAAATTTTTGTATACCCTTAATTAACACTAAGAAAAAGGAGTAAAACGGTATGGACAGATAAACAATAATATCATTAAAATGAAAACAAAATACCCGACTCCAAATGGTAACTATGGTTCAAGTGACATTTAAACATATGAGTTGTAAATTCTTGTCATCACCTTATGAAACCATTAATTTTGATGTCTCTTTATACCGTGGGATACTTGATAGGCTAGGAGAATATTTTTTTCAGAAAATAAAACCTTTTTAACAATTCATAAAATAAGTTTAATATTGTTTTTAAGTCACGGCAAATCGAATGGCTCAAAACTTGATTAAAGTTGTCAGTCATCAATAATATAAACAAGTATCTATATTAAAAGGAATATAAAATACCCAACTGCAGAACAGTATACACTCGAAAAACATAACCCTCCTTCTTGCGCAGTCAGGTAAAAATTTAAGGAATGAATGAAGAAAGGATGATAGTAAATTTAATAAACACAATTTTTTAATACTTTTAACAAGTCGATTCACTGCCAAGTGCTTACTTTGCGTCTAAGGAGCGGTAGCAAGGCCCCAAGTTTTGCATCTGGCAATAAATATTCGTAACGCAAAAACGGCTTTGCAAACGTGAATTAAAACGGCAATGAATCTTTGTTTTATGAGACTCGAAAACATTGAAACGAGCGGTAGGGATTTTTATAATAAATGTTTGTAGACCATAAAACCAACAAAGTGCGGCAAGAGCTAAGGCGGTAAGTAGGTACAAGTTTTTCGAAATAAGTTTGCGGTGTGAGTTTGTCTAGGCTCAAGATGTAAGCATTATTTATTTTTATAGTAAAAAAGGTGTTTTCTTCTCAACAACCCAGAAAAAGTGTTCTTTTAGAAATCTGCATGATAGCCCCGTATCACTGGGTGGAGAATAATTTCAAAATCCGAACATGGCGGATTTATGCATTTCCGTTACTAAAACTTTTCAAAGTCTACAGTAGCAACACAAAAATAAATTGAAATTAAATGAAATTTATTTGATAACAAACTTCACATTAGAAATCAGAAAACATAAGAGGATGGAATCAAATTGCACAATCCTAGTAAAAGTGCATTGGTAGGTACCTAAACAAGAAGAACCTGTGTGATGGCATACAATACCTTCCGCCCAAAGTAATTAAGTAATAATTTTTCTCTCATACTTCCTATGTTAGTTCAGAAGAAATCTAGAAGTTATCTGGACAGAGAACTATCGCGGCAAAAAATAGGAACATAGGCACGTCTCGATTGTGTTGTTAGTGGATAAGGACAGCAGCTTCTTCATATTAATTCTCTTTCCGAACAGACTCTTTATTTATATTGGCTTGACTTGTAAATTTATATTATGTTAATTTATTAACCGTCTTCCTCTTGTATGCTAGTTAAAGAAAAATGTAATCTTAGTAATAAAAATATGTATTATTAGCTTATAAAAGGCACGGACCCTGGAGTCTGTGGAGTTCGAATTCTTAAATAAATAAAAATAAAAAATATCAATAAATTACTTTGACTTTGACGTAATTTATTAGGTTTGCTTTTTAACCAACTTCCAAAAAGAAGGAGGTTCTCAATTCGACTGTATGTTTGTCAGCGATTACTTAAAATGTTATCTATCTACAAGATAATAAATTTCACATAATAAAAATATATTGGAAGTTACTGTTAAAAATATACTGGAACTTTCATAAAAGTAATTTTTGGGCTTGAATAATAAATTGATCATCGTTAACCACATCATTCTCAGGAGCCACAACACAACCTAACAACGTATAAATGCAATGTACCTGGGCGACCGAGTTCCACTCGGATTTTTTATGACTGAAAATACGAGCAAACCCGGGTTCACTAAAAATGAAACCTAGCATGATCGATTTATCGTCCCCTAATCTATCTACAAACCAAGTTTTATTATAATCGATGGAGCCGTTTCCGAGATCCAGATTATATATATAACGTCTATTTTATGCGCTGCGCATAAGACTAGATGAACTTTCTATCATCTAATACCTTTAAACGAGCACTTATATATATATATATATGTATATATATCTTATGTCTTATGCGCAGCGCATAAAATAGACGTTGTAAAAAAACTATTCCAATTCTATGATACATAGACAATTTACATTCATCCAGCAGTCAACACGTGGTCATGGTTAAAGTAATTCTGCTGTGTGCAAGAAAATAATATGATAATATACGTATATATGTGGTTCGCTATTACATATCTAAATCAATTGATGTGAAATCTAATAAAGCAGTAGTTTCTAATGCACATATATGAACATTACATACTTTCTTTCTTCAGTAAAATGTCAAAAAAGTAGAAAATTACTAACAAAACTGATGGCGGAGCTAGTTCAAAAAAATGTATTTGTTTAGACTATCTGTTGCGTTGCGCTTTATACTCAGATAGCTATTTTTCAATTATATATTCACAAATGGATTCCAAACATATTTTTAATTGTTATAATTTACCCCCGAAAATGGGCACGTCTGGAATGCTTTGACGTAAATTCCCCTTGTTAAAATAAACGTAATTTATTTGCACTGGCAACTCTGTGATGTGAGTGCTATATTAAGAGTGCTGTATGAGTGAATAATTTTCTCTATGAATGTAGGTTTGTATAACTAGAAATATTTCTCCACAAAAATATCTGTTAAATAGTCTGGGTGATGGATGATGATAGTGTTGATCATAATAATCAGAATTTATCTGTATAGTAATATACCAAAATTATCATCGAATCGAAGAGAAAAAAAAAGAAAGAATGTTGCAAAAAAAAAAAAAAAAGAAGAAGGTTGAAGGTGGAAGGTTGATGGTTGAAGGGGCAAGGTTGTCTGGAAGAGATCGCTTTTAGCGATAAGACCGCCTTTTGTGCCATTTTCTTATGTGTTTACTGTCTTATTACTTTATGTGGTGTCAATAAAGTGTTATTGATTGATTGATTGATTGATTGAAAAAAAAACATATTTCCAGGAATTCTCATAAAATATATAAACTACAATTTACAAGAAGAGTGACTTCGTACAAATGCGGCATATCGGATATATGATAAACACATGATAAGGTGGGAAATACTTGAGATAAACATACTCGATTCAAAGAACTATGTGGTTGTAATAAGAGCAAGGGTCATCTGATCTATGAAGTATGTAGGTATATTTATACAGGCTGATTAAAATGATATATACAGTAAATCCGAATTTATCGACTTCGTTTATAACGGCTAACTGTTTTTAGCGACGATAATGCAACCTCAAGTTTGGTTTCATATAGACATACTATGAAAACATATCCATATATTATGACTCCGTTTTAAGCGATCAACTGCTTATAGCGACCTATTTTGACAATAAATCGTTCCGTTATAACGACGTCGCGCAGTGTTTTGTTTACAAATTTACAATACTCCACCGCCTCGCCCCGCCCCGCGTAGGTTCGTCGTCCCGCATCCAGGCATTCCTTAGCTCACGTAAATTAACAGTCTGTTTTTTTATTTGTTGTGACAAATTTAAAAAAAAGTGTTTTTCAATTGAGGAAAAAAGTGTTATATAATACACCGTTTAGAAGTTGGTGAATCAAATGGTACCCTTGCGAAGGAATCTGGCGTGTTTCATTCTACAACATCCACAATAAAAGAAAATAAATAAAAAACCGGACAAGTGCGAGTCAGACTAGCCCACCGAGGGTACCGTACAAACTAAATAAAAGGGGGAAATCATATATTTTTATATTTTCCTTCATAAACCGAAAAATATACATCGTAAAAATATTTAACACATTCCTTGCTCACCACTCGGATCCGAGTGGGGTGGGGCTTTAGTAGCGACGCCTCCCACTCGGATCCGAGCGAGGTCCCGATCATTATGTAGTAGTCAGTAAACTGCCGGCGTTTGAGGCAGTCAACATTGCGCGGCCACTCTGTACCTACTTAATCAAAATTCGCCTAAAAAGTTTTGGTTCCCAGCTGAAGTGAAGGGTCTGCAGGGGGCGAAGAATGTGTTAAAAACCTGTTTTAGCATAGGCTAATGAGGCTCTTTCATATGATACCCCACATGATACGGTTAATTTACTTTAAAATTTGGGCCCTCATTCTTTGCATAGAGACACTATTTTTTTGTGATTAAATTAAAAATGACCAGTTTTCGGGTGTACTCTAACACAATGCTTCTTGCCAAATTTAAGAGTTCTAGGTCAACGGGAAGTACCCCATAGGTTTTGATTCCTCTGTGAGTGTCGAAATGTGCGTTTTTTATGACATATTCGGCTGTAACTTTTTTTTACGAAAACTGAGAAATTTTATTTTTCTTTCTGCAGCAAGATAATATGGATCTGCGTATATGGTTTTAATTTCAACTCGATACCTTCACGCGCAAGGGCGTCGCCAAGGGGGGGGAGGGGCAAGGGGGGCGGCTGCCCCCCCTAGAGATTTTAAAAATGTAGCTAACTGCAAAGCAACCAAAGTCCTAGGCCGTGCAATTGTACCGTACATACAATTAATATTTTTCTCATCCTCCATAATATTAACTTGCCCCCCCCTAGGCCATGGGCTGGCGACGCCCTTGTTCACGCGTTCCCGAGATAAAGGTCTTGACACTCGGACGGACGGACAGACGGACAACAAAGTGATCCTATAAGGGTTCCGTTTTTCCTATTGAGGTACGGAACCCTAAAAACCACATCATAGCAAGATTTTAGACGGTATGGAACGGTTGCTTACATTTATATTGAAGTGTAACAGTGTTAAGGCTGAATCACGTGATGATTTATACTTTAATCATAAAAATAAATATTAACTTCCTATTCATTATTATAAAGAACTTAGTGGTTGGAACATAGGAAGAACACCTGTTAAAAAAACCGGACAAGTGCGAGTTAGACTCGCCCACCGAGGGTTCCGTACAAACTAAATAAAAGGGGAAATCATATATTTTTTTATATTTTCCTTCATATACCGAAAATTATACTTCGTAAAAATATTTAACATATTCCTTGCTCACCACTCGGATCAGAGTGGAGCGGGGCTATAGTAGCGACGCCTCCCACTCGGATCCGAGCAAGCGTCCCGTTTATTTTGTAGTAGTCAGTAAACCGCCGGCGTTTGAGGCAGTCAATGTTGCTTTGCGCGGCCACTCTGTACTTAATCAAAATTCGCCTAAAAAGTTTTGGTTCCCAGCTGAAGTGAAGGGTCTGCAGGGGGCGAAGAATGTGCTAAAAACCTGTTTTAGATTATGCTAATGAGGCTCATTCATATGGTACCCCACATGATACGGTTACTTTACTTTAAAATTTGGACCCTCATTCCTTGCATAAAGACCCTATTTTTTGTGATTAAATTAAAAATTTCCAGTTTTCGGACTTTTTCCTTTAGGTATACTCACATAGCTTCTTGCCAAATTTCAGAGTTCTAGGTCAACGGGAAGTACCCCATAGGTTTTGATTCCTCTGTGAGTGTCGAAAGTGCGTTTTTTACGACATATTCGGCTGAAACTTTTTTTTACGAAAACTGAGAAATTTTATTTTTCTTTCTGCAACAAGGTACTATGGATTTGCATATATGGTTTTAATTTCAACTCGATACCTTCATGCGTTCCCGAGATAAAGGTCTTGACACCCGGACGGACGGACAGACGGACAGACGGACAACAAAGTGATCCTATAAGAGTTCCGTTTTTTCCTATTGAGGTACGGAACCCTAAAAATCAATGTTAGGTTAATGCACTTCATAACATCTGTTTCCACAAGTGCATTATTGCTGGAGCTGTTTTTGGAATGTGGAACAAAGTAGTAGGCACTTTGTAGTAAATACATCGGAAGTCATTTTTATCTTATGACTATTTGCAATAACATCGCTTACCGGCAGCTGTTTTTACCCGGCTACGGCGAAGCAAAGGAAGGGTTATATTTTTAGACTATTGCAGTCTGCCTAAGAAGTACCACGCCTTTATTCGTTATTCCATTGCCATCCAAATTAAATGCCACACACAATGATGTATACAATCTCATTAGCCACGCATGATTCTGGTAGCATTAAAACATGTTGCAAGCCGCTTTCATCAGGTCTTTATGGAAATCCGTAGGGAGGTCTATTCTTGAGGCTGAGATGATGATGATGACACTGACTTTATATTAAACATACCGAAGATTCACCCCGCAAACATATTCAATTAAATAGCAACTTTGTTATGATTCATTAATTTAAATGGGAAGTTAGTTAGCACTTGTTTAAGTCTCTGCTACACAGTCACAATCCGAGGTCTCGACAGGGGTGACCCATGGTCGTGTAAGTGTTGCACACCGTGTCCACATTTCTTTCTCTACGGTTATAGAAACATTTTCAAATATGTAAATAGAGATGTCGACACGATGTGCAAAGCAACCACAACAAAGGTCGCTCGCGTCGGGACCGCGGTTTGTAACTATGTAGCAGACTGTTTACTCTTGTATGTAGTAGCAGCGCATCTTTTTCTATCGTGTAGCTCTTATCCATAGAGGAATATTATATAAAAACTCTTATCTCTTTTGGCACGCTGAAAAGTAATGAAGTGTCCGGTCGAGCCGGCAAGTTGTACTTAGAGAATTAGAATATCTGAACTACAGAGTGCGTTGGCGTGTTATTGTGTGTATTGAAGATCTATGTTTCCAGCGATAACTTCAAACGCAGTGTAGTTCCATACTGGGATACGAACTTTTGCCGTCTTACCGAATTAGTGTGACATTTAACACTAGCGATTTGCTCGTCTTCTCAGTTAATTGGAAAAAAACGGAAAATTGCGAGTCAGACTCGCCCGCCGAGGGTTCCATACAAACTAGTAGATAAATGGGGAAAATCGCATATTTTTTATGTTTTCCATCATAAAGCGAATATAAACATCGCAAAAATATTTAAAAATCTGTTTTAGCTTATGCTAATAAAGCGCTTTCATAATACCTCACACTTTAAAATTTGGACCCTCATTCCTTGCATAAAGACACTACTTTTTTGTGATTAAATTTAAAATGTCCAGTTTTCGGATTTTTCTATATGTGTACTATAAACACAATGCTTCTTGCCAAATTTCATAGTTCTAGGTTTACGGGAAGTATCCCATAGGTTTTAATTCCCTTGTGAGTGTCGAAATGTGCATTTTTGCGACATATTCAGTTGTAACTTTTTTTAATGAAAACTGAAAAGTTTGATTTTTCTCTTTGCAGCAAAAGACTATGGATATGCGTGTATGGTTTTAATTTGAACTCGATGCCTTCACGCGTTCCCGAGATAAAGGTCTTGACCCGGACGGACGGACAGACGGACAGACAGGCAGGCTGACAGACAGACGGACAGACGGACCACAAAGTGATCCTATAAGGGTTCAGTTTTTTTCTTTTGAGATGCGGAACCCTAAAAATCGTATCACATATCTATAAAATTATTACTCGTATTGATATCACTATTTTTTGACTCAGTAGCTATTTTGACCAGTATGAGTTTTAAGAGTATGACCACGTCTTTGAAATGTTAATGAAAATCCTTGTCCGTATGGACAAGGTTTGGTAAATAATTTCTTTGTCGAATATACAATCATGACTAATTGAACACCGACCTAAATCAGAAAATATCAATTGACAATTGTTTCTGAACAAGAATATTGTATCGCTGTACTTTGTTACATGACTCACAAAAAACATTTCTTTTAAAAGGATTGTCACATACGTCCTTAAACATTCTATTGCGTGAACTCTTCAGTTTCGGACACTCTATGTAACTTGTTGATAATTTTGTTTGTCTTTATTTTCCGTAACATTTACAATAAGAAAGATAATACTGAAGTAAACAGAACAGTTAAATTCAGCGAGTTTAAGCATCAACATGAATCTTAATTGTTGTATTTTAATATTTTCATTTTGTGCTTTTGGCGCATTTTATGTGAATTCAATGACAATAAAAGGACCTGTTTTGACTAGGTATAACCCATGTGGTTTAGGAGTGATACATTTTGATAGAATTAAAGACAGTTATTGGAAAGGTGTCCTGTATTTTGGTTTATATTCTCATCTGCTTGAAGTGGACACCAGCATCGATTTTGAAACTCCTGTTGACATTTATATGGTGAGTTTACGTTTAATGTGTTTAGCTCAAATTTTAATTCCTGAAGGCTAATTATCTATATAACTTCTATTATACTTTTATACATTGTTCTATTATATTTATATTTATACGTTTTTTTTTTAAATTAATGTATTCTACGAACCTTTACAAAATGTTGTAGTAAAATTATGTTTTTTTTTTTGGTGATAGGTATAGTTCCAGTAACGTAAAAAGAACGCTTTCTTTTTACGTGATGGGAATTATACCTCATAAATGTAAAAGAGAGGGAACAAAGACTATGTCTACGTCTTATATTTATAGTCAATGAAAATAAAGTTGTGTACCTCCTCCTGTATTTCTTTTAGAAATTAGAAATCAAGAAATTTACGAATAAATAGAACCATATTCATAGACTGCACAAAAAAAAGGTTAAGGTGATAAGCCATGGCCATGTATGCGGCGGAAAATACAAATTTCACACAGTTTTCTTGTCCCTGTAACTAAGATACACACTGTAATTGATCAAAATGCGACAATCTAAGTTTTTTTTTTATTATAATGGTTATTATGTTTACCAATACATCACAAAAAAAAACTGTTTCAAATTTTAATTTCCCGCTACATGTCTGGTGTTGTCTCTTAATAGTTTTGAATCTATTAACATTATTAATTGTATTACAACTTCTTGGCATACAACGGTAATGTGTAAAACATCCATGATATTATAGCTCAAAGGTTTGACTTTTTCATAAAATAGTATTAGCAAAAGCGCTCTTCACATAACCTTATTTTCAAATATGGACCGTCTTGTTCATGTATTCGCCAAGCAACACATTAAGCAAGTCTAGATACGCTCTTGAACAATTATTTCTTCACAGTATGTAAAAATGATTATTATTCTATTTACAGATGCCAAATAAGACGTCGTTTGATGCTAAAAGAACCACAACTAGAAACTTACTAGTGAGACATCTATCGCCGATTCCAGATCACTACGTCTTTCATTTACAAGTTAAAGGAGTTGATTTTGATGTTCCAGTGCTTAACAAATTTGTGCTGAATGGAGTCACTCTTTGCAGTGATGAGATTAAAGTAATCATTAGTTTCTATTACATAGATTTATTTTTATAATAATATTTTATTAGTAGCATCCCGCTTCTTTTACGGCAAGAAATTATTTTAATTCACCTTCACTGTAAAACGCAAAATATTTGGGTTTTTTTTGTTCTTTAGAATGCCATTGTATTATTTTATGGGTAATTTGTTAGATGTATATTTTAATAGCTTTAACTAATTTGCTTATTTTCAGGCGGAACATGCAGTTCAAACTTTAGACGTCAGCGCCAGTTACCCGGAGAAGCCGTATGCCCACGTGTGCGGAAGACGGTCCATGGAGCACACGGAGCTGATCTCCACGAGGA
Organism: Lycia hirtaria; assembly: GCA_947563715.1. NCBI lineage: Eukaryota > Metazoa > Arthropoda > Insecta > Lepidoptera > Geometridae > Lycia > Lycia hirtaria. The sequence continues at coordinate 9,151,561 of OX387379.1, read as the reverse complement.
CCGAGGCAGAGGCTGGAGACTGGCCGTGGCATGTGGCTGTTCTTGTTAAACACCCCGAAAAACCGCTGGGAGTGTACGATTGTGGTGGTACTATTATATCTAGGACGGCTGTGCTTACAGGTACCTACTAGAAGAATTAGTTGAAATTCACTCATTTTTATCCGACTTCGAAAAGGAGGTGGTTCTCAATTCGACTGTTTGGGCTATTTTTTGTGTTTGTTACGCGATTGCTTCGCCTATTATGAATTAATTTTGATAAGTCGTATTTCACAAATAAATAAATAAATAAATATTTGTGGACATTTCACACAACACCATCTAGCCCAAACTAAGCAAAGCTTGTACTATGTAACTAGATGGACATATATACTTTTTTTATTTTTGTAAATATATACATATGATACATAGATACACCCAGACACAGAACAAACATCCATGCTCATCACACAAATGTTTGCCCTGGGTGGGGATTGAACCCACAACCTTTCAGTTCAGCAGGTAGACGTGTACACACTACCAACTGAGCCACAAGGCCAGTCTAATATAAAAAAATAAATAGTCTAAATAGTCATTATGTATAAATTTAACGATAAGTACACATTTTTACAAATCAGTTTAGTACTTTGAGCTTTAAAACAAAATACTTAATTGAAAAAAATGGTCATTCAAGTAAACGAAATTGCGTATTTTGAAGTAGGTTCTTTCATTTTTTAAACTATAAATGTATAGCCAAATATAAAGAAATAAATATAGTGGAAATATTAAACAATATTAATATGGACCAGTTAAAAATGTAGTTTCTAAACCAAATAGCTCTGCCAATAACATTATTACCACCCTGTTAGTAGCACCCACACCTATGACATGTTTAAGACGAACAAGTAAGCTAGTACATTATCAGTTTGCTATATATGCTATTGCTTATATAATATCATTAAATATAAGTTTTGATATCTCGGAGGTAAAATAAATCTAGGGACACCTCACATATAAAAGTGGGACAAACTGTTTAAGTCACTGAATTATCATGAAAACACAAATAAAATAAAAACAGCCAAGTGCTAGTCGGACTCGCGCACGAAGGGTTCCGTACCATTATCTATAATAAAACCGGACAAGTGCGAGTCAGACTCGCCCACCGAGGGTTCCGTACAAACTAGTAGATGACATCGTATTTTTTTCATATTTTCCTTCTTTTTTTTTTTTTCAAGCGTTGAAGACTTATACCGAAAAATATACATTGTAAAAATATTTAAAAACCTGTTTTAACTTACGCTAATAAAGTTCTTTCATATGATACCCACGACTTGATACGCTTAAAGAATAAAAAAATTTGGACCCTCATTCCTTGCGTAAAGACACAATTTTTTTGTGATTAAATTAAAAATGTCCAGATTTCGGATATTTTTCTATATGTGTACTCTAACACAATGCTTCTTGCCAAATTTCATAGTTCTAGGTTAACGGAAAGTACCCCGTAGGTTTTGATTCCCGTGTGAGTGTCGAAAAGTGCATTTTTTACGACATATTCGGCTACTACTTTGCACGTGGCTGGACACGAATTTATCTGGTTATTTTTAAATATTGCTAGCTATTATTTTTATACTTTCACAAATACTATATTAAAGCCGGTTTTTGCGTTTGGGACCTACACCGCCTCTGAAAATTACATAGACTGACAGAGAAGCATAGATAAGCAAGAAGTTAAACTCAAAACTCTATTAGGTCAAAATTCCACTATTTCGTAAACCAATTAATTAATTATATTTATTTTTAGCTGGACACTGCATTCACAAAGATGGAGAACTATTAGAACCTAGAAGAATAGCAGTTATAGCGGGCACCAACGATTATAAAGATAACGATCAAACTGGAAGACAAGTTTTCATAGTAAGGAACATAAAATTATTTACAATTTAAATATTTCATTCAATTTTATTTTTAACCGACTTCCAAAAAAGAGGTTCTCAATTCAACTGTCTAGGAGTCTGTTTTAGAAGTCAAAAGATACAGCCGTATAAAGCTAAGACAGATAGACAAACAAACAACGTTGCCTAACGAATAGACTCCTACACCCTTAGTACAGAAGGTAGATGATTAAACAATTCAGTCTGAAAATTTAAAATAATTATTATTTATTTTGTTGCGTGTAGGCTCAGAAGCTCATCCTTCATCCGGCCTACGTCGAAGAGTTGGCCACTTCTGACCTTGGTATTATCAAAGTGGCTGGATTTAGATTTACTGAGTACGTCCAACCTATTTGTATATGGGGACCTCACTACGACAAAACGGAGTTATTTGGAAAAGAAGCAACGGTATGTATTATTTAACTAGTAGAAATTTTCAAAATCCAAATTACAAATTCTTAAGAATAATTTGCAGCCTTACACGCTTATAACTACAAACTTCTAACTTTTCACTTTGTGACCTAGTGAACAACATTTTTACAATACCTAAGAATATCTAAGCGATTTGACAATTACTCGTAGTTTTCAGTCTACTTGTGACAATAGCCATTGCAACATCTATGACCTCTTATTCAGAAGCAATAGTCTGCTTACAGACATGTTATTTTTAACTTTACATAAATTATAGTCACCAAAACTATCTATTATTTAGTATTTCTCAAGATAGTTACTTAGTTAATAGTTTTGTCAAGATATTATTTAATTAGCCGGGAAAAAATCACAACAAGTATTAATCAGTCAAAAAACGATGTCCTCCAACCGGTTTCGGAGCTGTTCCCATCCTCAGGGAACACACGCACCTTAATAATATAAATGAATACTCACGGAAGTTTTAGTACCTACAGTTTTGTCAAGATTTCTAGAATACTGCAAAATGTGCAATTTGTAAAAAGGAGGCATACCTATAATTTTTTGCTTTTTTTTTCATGTTAAACACAAATAAAAAGAAATCATAAAGAGAGTAATAGGCACTGATTTTAGGTCGAAATCTACCTACCTACTATCTTTCTACTTCTTCTATCTATCGACTTGTTTGGTCCTGATCAAAAACAATGTTACCTGTTACTAACAACCTTAGATGCATTGTAAGCGTTTTAAATTCAATACGAATATTATTTAAAAATATCGTGCTAAATTAGTTCTAGATTCACGTGTTTATTTTCAACCAACTTTAAAAAAGGAGGAGGTTATCAATTCGTATTTTTTATGTTTGTTACCTCAGAACTTTCGACTGGGTGTACCGATTTTGATGATTCTTTTTTATTTGAAAGCTGGTGCTTCCCGTGTGGCCCCATTTCAATTTGGTCCAGTTCTGACAATGGCATCCATGAGAAGTCGGTTGCTACAGTTTTTTAAATTATAATAATAGTTTGTATATAGAATAGTTTGTGTTGTTAGACTGTTAAAAACCGTTAGTAAGAATGTAAATATACATATTTGTGTTTTTGTTCAACTTCCGGGTACTTACTCAAGGTCTCATTGCAATGTTATAGTGGCATCGCACAACATAACGGAAAATGAAATGATAAATGTGAAAAGGCGTGTTTGAAAGAATATCGGTCGTTATGCATCGGGAGCAAATATAATGTTTACAACTAAATTATATACTAATTAATGAATGAACTAACTATTGAATGTTCTATATATACTTATCTGAAATATAAAACTATGAAATTGTTAATAATTTAAAATTATTATTATTATCAAATGTAACAATGCCCCTATACAGCAATTACTATTATTATCATAATTTGACATAATTCATTTCGAATATATGAATCTGTTCATAATTGACAAGACACAGCGTGTACCGCATGACTGTATTTTTTTTTAACTAATTATGTTGATCGTGTGTATACGTCGTGTTAATAAAGTCTATCTATCTATCTATCTATATGTAAACGAGCTACATTATTTACCTTCAGTGCCGAGTTTTAGCTTAATTGCGACGTCAATGTCAATTCGTCAATTCGGACACAGTGAGTGAAGACACTCACTGTGTCCGAATAAACTTGTAATAAGAATAAAAGGTTTTGAGGTTATAAATTGTAAATCTTTAATTTATATTTCTATCTTTTTTTTTCTTTATTATTTTCAGATAGCTGGCTTTGGTTCTACAGAAAATAACACAAATGCAGATATTTTAAGAGTTATGAACACGGTGGTACGCAATGATTCTACTTGCATTGCATTTGATCCTAATGTTTATACGAAACTGTTGAATGAATTCACTTATTGCGCTGGATATGGACCCAACTTTGGTAATTATTTTCAATATTACGTATAATTACAAAATACATTTTTATTTTGAAAACAAAATATTCTTTTGGAAGTGTGACACTTGAGTAATTTGATTTTTTTCTCGTTCGTAATAACACAAATCAAGTTTTAGGTAAAAATTTAATTAGCCCTGTTAATTTGAAAATAGAGAAAAATCTAAGGAAAGATCGTTTTGCTCAGATTATAATCTAAAGATACAATAATTACTATTATCTCAAGAAATAAAGAATCTGAATTATACTGTTGGCAGTACATCAACGTCAAAAGATCTATATAATGTCAGAAAAGTAAAAAAAACACACCTAAGGAATACTCAAATGTATTTTGATTAACCTATAACATTAAAAGTTAACCTATAACTTTTCTGACTATTTCAGCTCTGAACCCTCGCAACGGTGACAGCGGAGGCGGTCTCGTAGTCAGCGCATTGCAGCCCGACCACATGGTCAGCTGGATGCTGAGAGGGGTCCTGTCGAAGTGTGGGGTATCCCCTGGGGGTGCGCTCTGCGACCCGAGGTATTACGTCGTGTATACAGACGTGGGGCCACACTATGGCTGGATCAACCATCATGCTGAACTGGAGTTCCGGATAAACGTTCCGTGAAGATGTTGAAGTGATAATTTAATATGTTATTGTAGCTTAGTGTGTCGGATTGTGTGTGTGTTCATTTTAGATAGTTAATTAAGTTATAATTTTAAGGCTCTGTAGTTCGTGGAAGATATGATAGGCTACAATAAAAAAGTAATCGCGTAAACCAAAAACTTAGACGTATATTTATATATATTTACAGAAAAATTTTTGCAAATAAAAAAAAAATTACTTTTGTTTAACTTACGTCTCTTATTTAGTTCTGTTCCAACTTTTAGGTACAAAATAAATTATTTCGCTTCAGAATATTAACTCTAACTTTGAAAGTTCGAGTTGCTAAAAAGAAGCTACGTCACTCGTCCCGTTTACATAATTCATCTTATTAAAAAGTGTCAGCGAACGAAAGAAGAAAATTAGAAAACTCTGTATTATGTTCGTGGACTTCGAAATTTGTAGCGTCAAGTTTTTTAATAACGCCTGTTTTGTCTTATATTTCTCTTATGCCTTTTATGCTAATCTCAATTTTGTCTGTCGATTTCAGAAGAAATTGAATTCGCGGCAAAGTTCAACCTAAAACAAATTGAAGTATATCAAAGTTGTACTTAAGAAAATTGAGTGTATGAAACAACATGCCTTTGCTTGATCTCAAACAAATGTGAATAAGTGCTAAATATTACGTAATTAACTCTCTTTAGCCGAGAAAAGAAAAAACTACATTGAAAAGCCAACGATACACATGCGGCGAAAATTCTTTCAAACAGTTTTTCATTCTTGTGCCTAGCTTGGATAACAACTATTGTAAGTGATTACAATATTTGCGACAATCCAAGATTATTATTTATGCTATCACGTCAATTTAACAATCAATAATGCACCTCGTTTCTTACATATCCCGAGAAGTTGGTTGAATTAGAAAAAACCGGACAAGTGCGAGTCAGACTCGCCCACCGAGGGTTCCGTACAAACTAGTAGATAAAAGGGGGAAATCATATATTTTTTTTATATTTTCCTTCATAAACCGAAAAATATACAAAAAAATATTTAAAAACCTGTTTTAGCTCATGCTACTGAAGTTCTTTCGTATGATACCCCACATGATACGGTTAATTCACTTTAAAATTTGGACCTTCATGCCTTGCATAAAGACACTATTTTTTTGTGATTAAATTATAAATGTCCAGTTTTCGGATTTTTTCATATATGTGTACTCTAACAAAATGCTTCTTGCCAAATTTCATTGTTCTAGGTCAACGAAAAGTATCCAATAGGTTTTGATTCCCTTGTGAGTGTCGAAATGTGCGTTTTTTTACGATATATTCGGCTTTAACTATGGAAATTAACGTGGTTTTCACACATTTCCACATTTTTCATTTCCATTTTTTGCTCAAAACAGACGTGAGTGACCCGTAGTTTTTATTTATAAATATATTCGCCTGTAACTTTTTTTTACTACTTCTACTAACTTTCTGCAGCAAGATACTATGGATCTGCGTATATGGTTTTAATTTCAACTCGATACCTTCACGCGTTCCTGAAATAAAGGTCTTAACACCCGACGGACGGACAGACGGACAGACGGACAACAAAGTGATCCTATATGGGTTCTATTTTTTCTTATTGAGGTACGGAACCCTAAAAATGGGTTTATAGGTTAATATACGCCGCACGATGTCTTATTGGTAAATAAAATAACATGAATGCAAAGAATAATCTTCGATTGTCGCAAATGTTATGATTCATTACAATAGATACCTGAATGAGATACGAGGACAAAAACACTGTTTGAAATTTAAACTTCCAACCGACCGTCTGACGTACTACCTTAAGCATTATTAATTTAAATACGGTATTTAGTTTTATATTTGATTGGAATTACATATTATCAACTTATACTTTTTTCTCACAAATTTTGTTATAGATTCGATGTAAACAAAAATAAAAAAAAAGAAAACAAAAAAAAAAGACTAAGTCTGCCTATTCATAATTCAAATAATTTTATTTTGAAGTAAAAAACATTGTGCCTTTTATTGCGTGTCATCTAGGAATATCGCGCGCTGTTGTGCAACGTTGACAAACATGTCGAGTCTCAGATAACTTAAGTTATGAAAGTCAAGGTCATCTAGTTATATATATATAAATCAATTGCTGTTCGTTTGTCTCGCTAAAACTCGAGAACGACTGGGCCAATTTAGCTGATTTTTGATTTGAAACGTTTGTCGTGTTCCAGGGAAGGCTTAAATGGTGAGAAAAGTTTGAAAAGTGTTCATTTTAGCGAAAGGGGAGTTTTAATGTCGTTAGGATAGGTGTTACGAAGTGCACCAGGTCATCTAGTATAAGTACAATAAAATGTTTGTTAAAAAAAACATGACAAGAAAAAGAAAACTAAATTTCACTGTTTGCTCAGATATAATACAAATACCTCGTCTACCTTGTACATTAGGTATGGTAAAAAAGAAACAAAAATAAATACTCATATTTGCATGTAAAATATTATTCTCCTTGAGGTTTATAGAAGACATTGCCCACTTCATTTGCGTTTATGTCTTGGCGTCCTAAGATGCAATGCAAGTTCAGCCAAGCGGTAAATAATTTTCCTTTGGGACCCTTTCATAAATTTGAATGTAGTTTAAGATATTCGTCGAGGTGGACGGATTTTGCATTTTCAAAGGAAATTGTATTTGAATAAGAGGATTTTATTTTCATAACAAGATTTTCTCGCACGCATAAATTTTAAAGCGGTTTTAGGCTGGTGATTATTGCCGATTCCATAACAAGGAGGTCATTTTACGTAAAAGTAGAAAATAGAAAATTATGATTTTTTTTACCGGTCTTTGTAAATTTTACGATCATTTACACGATAATTATAGTTAATTTATAAAACTGAAAAACCCGACTTCCAAATGTGCAATACAATACATACGCGACTTGCTGTTCACTTTTCTACAGTCACTTGGATGATATTTTACCAGTTATTTTGTTATAAAAACCACCACAAAAAGTACTGCATCAATTTTGACAAAATTCATATGGGACTACCTCTGAACTATGATCTACCAAATACAAAAATAATTATTAAAATCAATGCCCAATTTGCTGAGTTATCGGTGAACAAACATACAAAAAAAACATACACACCGAAATGATAACCTCCTTCTTTTTGGAAGTCGGTTAAAAAAGGTTTGCGGATGTATGAAAAGTACCTATTACGTGAAGTTTTGAAGTTATTGTGGATAAGATGTATAAAATGTTTCCTTGAAGTGACACTCAGTCCATTGCCTATTTAAACTGAGGCAGCTGGCGTATATTCTATGTTATTCTTTTCTTTCAGTCCAACACGAAAGTGGTGTCAAGTTAATTAGAAATAAAATCGCAAGTAATTCATACGCAAAATAAAATCGTATTATTTACATTAACTTTGTTCCAAAAGATTTTTGAAACAATAATAATGAAAATCCGAAAATCAAGCGATGATAGCATAATTTTAGGAAAAGCAGTTGATAGGCACATGCTGAACCGATCTCTCTGCCAGAGAAAATAAGTGAACTATAAACAATTTTCCGTGTGATGTCAAGTTTATTTTTAAGTCTGCAACAATCGTTTAACATCAGGCGTGTTAGCGGTCAAGCACAAGCCTATTTTCGAACATAAATAAAAAACATAAACCTAGTACTTGATAATATGCTTGTGCTTGACCGCTAACTAGATCGATTTTATATAACTGTTGCGGTATACGATGAAGTTCACTTGCTTAAAAGAAGTCTCTTCACTCACGAGTAGAATACACCTAGATAACATCCATTTGGAAAGACCTGAAAGGGTATAATCTGATGATAACTATAATCGCCTCTTAAATCCTTTGCTATAAGGCGAGGGTTCTACGCGAAAGCAATTTGTGTCGCTGTAGTTCAAATTTAGAATCCTTCAGTTACTTTGGATTCAACTGTTAGGCACTCAACCGTAAAATACAAATTTCGAACATAGTACAACAAATTATTAGTAAAGAGTATATATCAATTTCAGTGAAACTGAGCTCGACATTTGGAAAATGCTAACATGACCTTTCACGCTCCGCTAACCTACAGGTGGTGTCTCGTAAATCTTAACAATAGCATAACAAGATTTAGATAAAATAAAACTATAAGTTTAGAAAACGTAAAAACCCCCTACAAAAAAAAACGGCTGAACCGATTTTGATTAAACATAGCTAAAAATAGACTCGATGAAATCCTGCTTCAAACAAAAAACTAGATCAAAATCGGTCCATTCATTTGAGAGCTACGATAGTAGAAGTAGAAAATTTAAATTTCAGCCAAATTACAAAATTTACTAGAAAATTTCTTCTATCCACTTACAAATTCCATCTTCAGATCAGTTCAAGGGAACCAAATTATCGTATGATCATCGGTACTATACGTATTTGTAAAGCTTCAAATCAATACGACATAAATTAGAATTAAATATAATTTCTGAGATGTATTTACTTTAGATAGTTATCTAAATAGTCAGTCACAGCGAAAATCAATAAAAACGTTTATAGATGAAGGGCCTTACCGAAAACGTTACTTAACTTTAACCAACGTCTTAAGATCTCTGTCTTCTTTCCGCAAGTGTCATTGCACGTCATCGAGAAATTGACAAAATATGTTAGGCATCCCTTAAAGATAAGTAACGTTTTTTTCGGGCCGGAGGTCAACGCACGCAGCTACCTCCTCGCGCATCACAACCTTTTTAAACATATAAAATCATTGGTTAGGAATATAAAAAAGTCTTGAAAATTTTCTCAGGAAACTACAATCTTGAAATTATCATTTGTTAATTTAGATAGGAGAAATAATTTTTTTTAAAGTTGAATATTTTTTACAACGCATAGGTACGCATGTTTTTTTTTTTTTTTGGTGTTTGAATTAATTGTAATTATTAACTAAGCTATACAATCCTGAAAATCAAAAGTTGTTTGCTAATTTCAAAACAATTTTGCTTACTATATTAAATACTCTATGATGTCTATTTATAAGTGGAACATAGAAAGCTAATCATAAAAAGCACAAACACGGTGGCTAGCTAATTTCGTTTCCTTTAAAACACTAAAACGAGCGTCAAGTAATCCCCTGTTTTCCACGTAAAAGCATTCCACACCTGGGATCTTTACGTGACATTATGCAATAAAAACCTTGGAACAACTTTCATTTCTGCGGTTCGAAAATATACCATACTACTTCAGATATTGAGTTGAATACTACAGCGTTATGAGCGAAAATGTTCTCAGTAAAAACAAATAAGGTTAATAGTACGAGAGGCTGAATACGGACACTAGTTTAAAAATTGTAACACGCAAATGCGTGTAGTACTTAACAATAGTTGTGGATAAAGGGAAATTGTCGTCTGAGAAGTCTGCCAACCCGCACTTGGCCAGCGTGGCAGACTATGGCCTAACCCTTCTCAAAATGAGAAAATGGCCCGTTCCCAGCAGTGGGACAGTTTGTACAAAACAGGACTGATAAAAAAAAAGGGAAATTGTCAGAATTGCTTGTATATTTTAAGCTAAAAGCGTCTCAATAAGATTCTTAGGTATTTTTCGGTAAAGTATTTAAATTATTTTTTTAACTGCTTTCAAAAAAGGAGGAGGTTATCAATTCGTTGCTTATTTTTTTATAATGTACATTGAACACCGATTACTACGTTATTTGTGAACCAATCTTTGTGTTTCTTTAATCGCTGTATAGAGAAAGTTCCCGAGGTGGTTCCGTATTAACTTTCATATTACTCTCTTAAACATTACACGAGTTATCATCCGGGAGGAAATGACTGACGAAATTTGTGCCTAGCTCGGAAACCATTACCATCTGGGGTCATACAGTCACTCAAACTGAGATGTGATCAAATGACTAGTTTATAGAGTAAAATATAAATTTGTGTGTGCTTCTAGGTATATAACTTTATGTTGCCTATATGGCTTAATAAATTCATTAATGCTATGGACTTTATGTACAGATCAGTATTTTTATTACCCCACCCGATTATGTATACATGATTCAATAAGATAGCCTACAGCCTAAATGGCCAAAATAGCCTACAGCATTACTCGCGTTTCGCGTTTCAGTATCGCGTTTTGGTCAAAACTCCATACTTTTTTCAATTCAATTCAATTTTTTATTTTCTCCATAGACATCATTAGCAATTTTCTTGGATATAGTCAGTTAATACATTGTATGTTCTATTTCCAATAATAATAATTAAATTAATCATATAATAACAATTCACTAAAATAATAATCATAAAATGTCACTAATACTATTTTAATTTTAATTGATTACTTTTTTACATGCTTTTAAAATTGTTTGTTACATTAATCTTAATATGATTATTTACGAAATGAAAAATATATATTTTAGTTACTAATAAATTAATATTGATATATAGCAGCTAAGTATATAGTGGCATTATCATGGCTTATATCCACTTTAATTTCTTATCAAAAATTGTCTATCACTTGCATCGACAAAGTTTGTTAGATACTTACCCGTTATTTTATGCTACGATAACAGAACAGTAGGTAATTAATTACTTTAAAATGAATACCATAATAAAGAAGCTGTACAATATGTGGGTTGAAATTTAGCAGAAAAGATGGTAAATAAATTGCTAAGTACGTGTCGTGCCACGCGCAAAGTAGGGTTCTGTAGTTGCATCATAATTTATGTGAATTTTAAACAGGTTCTTCTGTTTGATACTATATACATACGATTTAACTTATGTTTATAAATTTTCATTTTTTTCTCTAAGTACTATAATATGGACACCACTATGAATATGTAAATATGAAATACAATAAATGATTTATTGCATTTTCTTGTTTCATACTTTTTAGAGCGTGATTTTTCAGTAGGTAATCGGATTTTAGTTTTTGAACTTTATTTTTATTTTTTCTGATGTATTGTGTCTTACATTTAAAAAACACGAATATGTATCGGCAATACGAAAACTTGTCCCTATGTTATATTTGGGCCATACATAAAATATTACAATTGCCTGTTTTCGTTGATCAAATACTTGTCCAATGTCACAGCCATACATTACCATAAAAATATTGTCCAGTAGCACCTTCTTAATATACAACATAATTAATCAACCAAGCAATACACAATATTGCAATGCTTTTGTTTGAACTTTTAAAGGAAGTGGCGAAACGCACGTATAAAGAGGAAATTTATTCTGCACCGATAACAAGAACACTTTTTTTTTATCAAAATCAAAGCGTTGTTCGAGTTTCTTTGATGTGCCACAGTTCCTTTCGACTTAGAATTGAATTCGAAGCACGTACACTTATAATCATGTTCAAGTCTCCTCCAATGTTTGATAAAGTCTCCTATGTTGCACGAAAAATGGCGCTCAATTTGCCAGCGTAGAAAATAAAAGTTATAGTATGTGTGAATTTTTGATTATCTCCGCCCCTCTTGTTTGCTAATATGGCATTGTTTTTGTGGCCGGAATTTAGGATACGTGCTCTAGAATATAAAAAGGATCCTTTGGTAATGCTTGAGCTTCTATAGCGTTGTTTTCGTCGTTATCTTTTTCATATTTTTGGAATAACAGCGAGCGTTAACGTGTCATGAGTAGGTATTTGAACTACGGCTATGATAAGACTTGATTACGAGGTGGAATTACTTCATTCATTGTTACGAAAAATTCGGATTTGGTTCTGTACAATTATACATCGACATCAAAAAAAAAAAACATGTACGTTTGATGGTATATCCGCCTAATTATCTATGTCGGTTATTATATTTTTTTTTTTAATAATAATTAACTGAGTATAGATTAAACAAGTATAAATGTAGAAAACTCAAACACCCTAGACAAAATAACAGCTAAACCGATTTTTATGAAACATAGCTCAGAACAATAAATTAAATTGTGTCTCATATAAAAAAAAATAACTAGTTCAAAAAGTTGTCCATCCGTTTAAGAGCTACGATGCCACAAACAGACACACACGTCAACTTCTCTCTTTTTGGGTCGGGGCTTAAAAATATTATTAAAAAGAAGAAATACCGTGACCTTTAAGTAACAGAAAAACAAACAATCAAAGATCATTTCACGAGTTTTTTTTATTAATATTGATTTTAGTAGATTTACCAGCACCACTAATAATGAATATTTAGTTTAATGGTTCAAACCAATTTGATTGAAAATGAAATTTCAGTTTTTTAAGATATAATGTACAACAGTCAACTTGGGTAATTTTGATTTTTTGGGTGCTCTAAATGCTTTTTTTTTTCTTCAAAAGTTTCCTTCATAATTTGTCATAATATTATACTAATCATCATTAAAATTCATCTATAACGCCATAATAACACAAAAATGTTTGCGAAAAACGATACACGAAAAATTAAAGTTACATATGCAGTAAGTAAATTAAAATGTTTCACATTTTATTTTGTTACACGAAAAGTTTGATTTATTTCAATCGACTTTGCTTTAAATATAAAAAAAAAGAATAATAACAGTGGAAGTTTATAGGTCAATTTCGACATTGTTAAATTTTGTCAAAATTTTCGGTATTTTTTCGGCATCAATCTATTGTTTTCTTACCTCTCTTCTCTTCTTCTCTCTCTTCTCTTACCCCTTTTATTACGTATAATATATTATTTCAATAAGCACAGAATGTAATAACCATCCGCTGAAATGATAAGAACATCCACTGAAATGATAAAATCGTCCACACAAATCGTACTTTCTCAACGAAAATAATATTATCAATTCCGTTGATTCAGTTGTTCAAAAAAAAAATCAAGGCCAAGGTCAATCAATTGACCCAGAGGATAATTTTCAACTCTAACTTTTTGCTAAAAAAAATCTCAGTGCATTCCTAGTTTATTCGAAGCGAGTATTTATTCTGGCAAATAGCTAGCAGTTAGGTCGGCAGGCTGAGCATCCGATTGGCCGGGCTTTACTCGAAAATTGCCCAAATGAAAGCTCAATGAACGTGTCACGGCGACTCGCCGGCCACATTTGTCCACGTCCCCGAATTGTCCGCATTGCCGACGTGAAGGGTTGTGTATTATCGATAACTAATGTCGATAATATGAAATAACTGTACGCATATACGCATATTAGTATATGGGAAAACGTGAATTGCATAATTACTGTCAATACACCGACATCGGGTATTTATAATAAAAACACAAAACTGTGGATATATGATACACGCCTTTAAATTTTTAACTTTTTTCAAAATTTGAAAAACGGTCCAATTACCTATATGTAGTAAAACATATGCGGAGACATGTAAATAGAGCTAAGATACCCTAATCTTTTTAAGTACAAGTTAAATTACTTTGCTTGTCTCCCAAATAAAATAAAATAGTTACACAACATGCTTACAATATCCAATGCACGTTTATGTGTTGCTGATCGGTTACAACATACAATACTTTTGGGATAGCTGAACTAAAATTGTCAATATTACATCCATAAATTGTCGTAAAAATATAACCCGATTACACATATTCTGTTTTATATTAATCTAACCATAGCAAGGTAATCAAAGAAATTGTATGGCACAGACACGTGGTTTTTGTACATTATATAAATATAGGTAAACATCGATTAAGTTTACAAGTGGGCCCATCCCTATTAGAGCTCTAGGCCGCCCAAGGGGTCGGATGTCGGGTCATCAGAGGGAACGTAGCGAGCTATCCGTGGCTACGAGTATGACACGACGCGCTGTCGTTTGCCGGCTTGCATAAAAATGTCACGATTGCCTTAGACATTCTATTCCATTTTGATATAGTGGAAGAAAGAAATGAGTAATCGAGAGCTTATTTAGCTTATTTTAACTAGCAACACCCGCGACTTCTATCGCATTTTGCGTAAGTAAACTTATTTTTTTCTAGTAAAAATAAATCCGTTCGTATGGAGTAGATCACATTAAATGTACTCGTACCATGCGGGAAACTTTGAAATTATGATAGGAAAATACCTAAAAAACAAAGGTTCACAATATAAACTATAACCTATATATAATATAAACTACGACTATAAACTAGCTGCGCCATGCGGTTTCACCTGCTTAGTTATGAAAAACGGTTACGAACAATTATCATTAATATCGATAAGTAGCCAACGTCTGACTTCAGGTCAATTGCCTCTATTGCCTATACTAATTTTTTTAATGATCGGTTCAGCCGTTTGATAGTGTAAATGTAACAAACATCGCTTTAATATTATTATTCTGAAATTGTAAAAAAATATCAGTACTTACTTTCATTTATATAAGTATAGTCGTTTTCATTTCTTAGGTGTTTAAGTTCAGTCTTTTTTTTATTGTCAGGGGTTTTTAAGTTTTCTAAACGAACATTTTGAATGAGAACCTATTTTTTTTTTATTAGCCCTGTTTGTACAAACTGTCCCACTGCTGGAAACGGGCCCATCTTCTCATTGTGAGAAGGGTTAGGCCATAGTCTGCCACGCTGGCCAAATGCGAGTTGGCAGACTTCACACATCTTCAAGATCATTGAGAACTCTCAGACATGTAGGTTTCCTCACGACGAATGAGAACCTATTCCCACTGTATTATAGGCTAAGCGTATGATCACACTGTTAATATTCTGAGGTAAGTTGAGATATCCTGTATGTTTATGCCCGGATGGATATAAAATGAAATCTACAAAAAGTTGTCACACGTAGTATATTGTTTTTTTTTACAATTATTTTAGGATGACGCAAAGTGATGTTGTTCGCAAAAAGATTGAGTGCGCACTGAAGGTGCCTTATATAAAAAAAAAATATATAACTGCTCAATGTCATCTCGCTCATCAATCTAGCTTGCTAAATTATCGGAATGTTGCCTTATAAAAAACGTAAAAAAAACGTGTCACTGGTAAAAATTTGATAGTATGAAGAAAAGCGTAGGAGTTAACACTGTGCTCATAATTATATACTGATGTCCAAGTCACTTAATGTTTTGAGTTAATCAATAAAAATAAATAACCGACTTTGACAAAACGTTTAATTTTTTTAAATAATTATTCAGAAATAAGAATTAACGCGTCAGTTATATTAAAAATTTGCCTAAAGATTAATGAAAGGGAAGATTTACCTCAAGCGTGCTACGAATATTTCAGGTAAGAACCACAAAATTTTTAAAAGTCATGAACTCGTGACATAATTTTCATTCCAGTTTTCCCTCTTTCACCTTTTATCCGGGTTTCACATAAGTGTCTATTAAATTAAATGTGGTGCTTTAAGAAAATGACTCCTTCGTGACGTCACAAGGATTCCTTTTTGATCTTACCGTTTCCGAGTTGGAGATACTAAAATGTAGGGTTTCGTGAAGATACTTCAGTTCATAAAGTTCGAGTCTTAAAATTTTATAACAGACTTAGTCAAATGTACATTTACTTTGCTTAAAAGGAAAAAGCCTACTGGTATCGATACTGGGTAGAAAACTAAAACAGTATTTAATTTTTTTAAAACAGCCTTTATAAACAAAACGGAAAACTTTGATCAGCGACAAAAATAAGTCCTAACAAAAGCTAATAACCCGCCAAGAGCGGTGACTACGAACGGCGTCCTAGATGAGAGCAAAAAAGCTTTCAGCCGTGTGTTAGTACGAAATATGCACAAAGCGGTTGAAGGTCCAATTGACCCAAATGGACACACGAAATAGTTGAAAGGAGCCGGGACGAGACGAGGTCATTATTCGCCTGTGCCCGACTAAAGTGTCAGGACGCTGGGAGAAGCGCATTTATCTACATCCTTAGAGCACCACTGATTTTGGAACTGCAAAGGACGTATAAGGGCCGAATAGGGGTTTTTCAAGAAATCAACGCGGTAATAAATTATTTTACGTTACGTTAGTGACGTAATGAAGTTCCGGAGGAAGACGTGGGGTGGGATTAGATCGAGTTTGTTGAGTGTTTCCTCTGAGTGCGAATTAGAGGTAATGTCTGCTTTAAGAGCACGGTCGTGGGTTTTATGGAATATCGATAGGAAGAGTATCTTTTGCTTCTTCCTAGCGCTTTTATTTTTGGGGCACTTTCGAAGTTTTACTTTTCTTAATCGAAATCTGTCTTAGTTTGTACTACCTTCTCTTATTATATTTTATTATATCAGCCTGTATTGTCCCATTGTGGAGCAAAGACCTCTTTTCCGTCCTTCCAAAATTGTCAATTGGCTGTTATTCAACGCCGATCCTTGTTATAGGTTCTCTTAGTCGAGTAAATTACATTAGAATTGGACCCTAAATTTGTAAAGTAACAAACGGTTAGGTCCAGGCCGGAGCCAGGGTTTTCTTATTGTGAAAAGAGTTAGGACATATTCCACCACGCTGGCCAAGTGCGGTTTTGGCAAACTTATTAAACCTTTGTAAAATTATAAAACTAGGTTTCTTATTGATCCTTTTACCTTTTGAAGCTGATTTATATTAACAATTCGTACATAACAACGAAAAGACAGAAAGAAGAAAATCAGAATCAGAATCTTTTATTGAACAACCAGTGAATTATTATGATAGGTGGTATTGCAATATTTAGCTTACAGCTTAGCCTCATCGGGCATTCAATATTCAGTAATATATGATAAATACACATAATTAGGTATTATTGAAACGATTTCCAGACTATTAAATAAAATAAAATATAATATTTACTGAAGAGTAAGTGCTCTGTAATATTGACACATCTACGCTTGTTCTAATTTTTTAGTTTGAGTAGTTGATAATATTATGTCAATGTCAATCCAATATTGGCCTACGGAACGTGGTGCAGTTAGTTTTTTTTTATCAACTCGCTCGAGGCTAGTACATTGGTGCACCGCTAATTTGACGATATTTTTATTAGGGATCCATAGTAACTACAAGGAACCCTTTTAATTTCGCCATGTCCGTCTGTCTGTCTATCTGTTTGTCCGTATGTCACAGTCATTTTACTCAGAGACAATAAGCCTTACATAAACGAAATTCGGCATGTAGATGTGATCTGTAAGCCGCTACAAATGATGACGTCATTGACCTTTTCGTAAAGTAGTCTAAACAAAAAATACTCGCCAAGTATCTACAATCTTAATATATATCAATAGTTTTCTTTTAAATTACAGCATAAGCGTGTCTCGACACGGTCTTGGCAACTTATTGTACAGCATTTTGAATTTATAGAAAGGCTTTGTCATCAGTTTGTATGTGCATTTGAGTTTTTTATTTTGAAATACTAGTGTGTGTGTGTAAATGTCATATTCACAGCGCACCGAATTGCCTGCTCAACTGTCACGCCGCCATGCGCCGTCACGCCCGCTATCGTTATGATCTGACTGACTGGAAACTGCTAAATACAGAATGCCAACGAAGCAGGATTAGCATGTAAGTACTTCTCTCATCATTAAAACAAAACCCCGACAATAGGTAGCCATTGAAAATACTGCCAAATATATTATTTGGTCTGCTACACTGCAGTCACTTCTAATAATAACATTATGCATATACTCGTACCTATAGGTAAACTATTAATTTTGCGCACCGGCAAGCGCAACGTAGGAAGACCAGTCACGAGATGGACAGATGAGTTTATACAACTGGCAGGAAGACGCTGGATGCAGTCCGCTTCTAACCGGTCTTTTTGGAAGACCATAGGGAGAATTATCCAGCAGTGGATTTCTTGTAACTGAGATTATGATGATGATGTTAATTTGAAAATAACAGAATAAGATTGCCTATTCTATCTACATGTCCGAAAAACGTCTCCCAATAAATCTAGCAACTACAAAGAGCCTAAAAAAGACATCTACATAGACACAAGGGCTTAAAAACCTTTTCTGGGGCCGAGTGAAGCAATCTTTTGGTCCATTAAATCGTTCACGCCCAACGAGTATGGAAATAGAACGTAAAACGAAATAATGTACGGCGCAAGGAAATAGTTCGCCGAAATATGTTGTGTAGAAATAACTATGTAAGGGGACAGAATTTTGTAAGGTCGCTATTTGATTTTCATGTTGCTCGTAAATACAGATTGAGATGATAGACGTATTCCGTGACTCGCGGTTTGGGTTACTGGTTTGTCGTTTTCTAGGATTTTATTTTAGAGACCGGGGAGGAAGAAGAGGAAATCAATCGGTTGTGATATAAACTCGGTATGTAAATATTACTGGTGTAGTTTTCGATGAACTTTCTTACAATTTTAGAAATTTTTATTACTTCCTTCGGTTACTTCAAACAATTCAGGTTCCACTCACGCAATTTCCAAAATGGCGCCACAAAGGAAAAACAAATGACAGCTACATGAAACAAATTGTATTCTTCAGCCAAAGAGTTCCATTTTTAAATGTAATAATTACTTTTTTGGTATTGTTCTGTAACTGGCCAGTTACGGATACATAAATAGCAGCCTTCGTATTCAAAATGTTAACCGACTGTTAATACCCATCATTGTATATAATTTTAATTTTTGATATAATTAATAATTTAATCAATCACGATAAATGTAAGTAGATGTATATACGAGAGCATCTTCAATTAAACATAGTATTGTGATGTAACGCAGCTAGTCCAATGACGCTCCAATTGATCTTTTTGGAAATTCATGGAGACATGTGTCCAGCAGTGGAATCTTGACCACCAACTCGCCTGATGAATTCACAATTATTTGGAATCGGATCGAAAACTATATTTCCATCGCTGTCATTCTGTATGAAAATGACAGAGATGAAAATATCGTTTCCAACCCATATTCCGAATCAGAGTGATTGTGAGTGGAGTAGAGTAGTAGGTACTTGGTAACTTCAAGTGCAGTGAATAAGTAATTTCTACGTCTACGTTACATGTTAGGCCGCAACGCTATGCGTCGTTTATCAAACATACCAGACAAAAGCTTTACTTAGTAAAACAGTAAATTTTAAATTAATGCCCATTATAAGGTATCAATAACAGCAATTTGTTAATTATAATAATAAATTTAAAATTAATAACTTTTACTGTAATTGTCTAATACCGTCGCGTGTGCATTTCCGAACAGAAAGGCCATTTGGCAGGAAGCTATCGAAATGTATTTTCAGTGACAATTAAATATGATACTCTGCAAAAGCAGTTAAAACACAGTATCGGAGTGCAAATTCTAATATAATTTCATGGACCAGCTCACTTGTGATAAATCATAGCAGATATAAAAATACTGGATGAGCTTTGATATTGCGTAAGTATGGATAAACTAGCCACGTGCGTGTCGGGACACATGTAGAATTGAGTTTCATATTTCTACATCACAATAATGGAGCTTTTTAGAGATCCGTAGTAAAAAGGAGCCATTATAGTTTCGCTATGTCCGTATGTATGTCTGTCTGTCGGTTCGCTCAAAAACTTAGTAATTAGTACTAGAAAGCTGTAATTTGCTATGGACATACATATTAATCATGCTAAAAAAGTTGTAGAATAAAGTAATGAAAAAAAATGTGTTGTGGTACCGTATCAGCAGTTCCTACACGAAAAGTGAGGATGAATTATTTTTCTCATCTACCCCATTGTGTGAGGTATCGCTGAATAGGACACGCAAACAATATTGGCGTGTCCGAAAAAAAAAAAAATTGGGAATCTGTTTGCGAAATATTATGTATGAAAAAAATTAAGCTAATAGGATATAATATGATGAAGTTGAAGGGAAAACTATCTAGGCTAAGTAGGCTTTAAAAATTAACAAGTAAAAGTCAATCATCTTAAAAATGTACATACATAAAATAAAAAAGTCAAATATGAATGTCGTTTAAACATAACTTAACTCGTGCCTTCACCATACAAACAAGATACCCTGTTTTAAGTTCATATTAATTATGATGTGTAACCACGGAACCCTACATTGCTCATGGCATGACATGCACTTGGTAATTTATTGTTTCTTGTGAACATAGAAGTAAAGATTTTTTGTGTTTTCACGAAATTTTAATTTTTACTTTTCTCTGACTTGATCGACAATTTCTCATCGTGACGCCTATTTAGCTGTGATAGTTTTCCTTGGCAACAAATTGGCAACTATATGTAGTTCTGATGACAATACAATAATATGGTACTGTCGAACCGATCTAATGATGGAGCCGGAAGATATGAACTAGAACTTCATGATGGAACATCGTATCATAGCTGTGCTTGGATTTGTTAGAAAAGTCTTGTAATGAACTTTGAGCACAATTAGGTTTATGACAATACAAAAATTTGGAGCGTGTTTTTTTAAGTTTTTTAAACTGTAATTTATTTTTGTATCTAAATATCGTTTCCAAAATATTTATATCTTTGTAGCGAAAATGTGGAAAACTAGGTAGGAATAATCGAATCTATCTGCAGCTTTTCCGAGTAGATTCATACACTTGTAACATCGACAATTTCATATTTTAATTTATATTTTATGTTAAGCCTCGATGACACTGGGCTATTTTACAAGCTACAAGCCAGCAAGTTCGCGAGCAGCTTGTAAACTCGCTCCGTGTCATTGAGCTTTTTACAATCTGCTTTTGTTTGTGTCATCGACATTCGCTACTCGCTCACTCGCTAGCTTTTAAACTCGCCGACTAGCAGCTCGTAAACTAGCCCAGTGTCATCGAGGCTTTAATAAGCTGCTGGTCAGTTTGTAACAATAGATTCAAAATTTTACGAACTACGGTTATGATCATGTACATAATTATTGTAATTTATCATTGTGATAAAAGCCGTATAGTTTTTAAGCTTAATTTGAATTATACCAAAATCCATCGCTATTCTAAATTTTACTAAAATTATATCATGGTCAAATACAATAAATAATTTAAAGTTAATGTAAATTTTTTCAAAATCACAAAAACTAGCTCTGTCAAGGAACCCGCCCTCAACTGTTCCTAGTGCAAAGGTGTACCCACTACACATTCGCCGAATAGCGATTTTTTTGCACCTTAGAACTATTTGCAACCCCACAATAGAAAAGACTTTTATGTTAATAGATAAAGATAATTATTATAATAGTTTAAAAAAAAACTGAAATGATCGACTTCAAAATACGCTATTTTAATTATTTGGATGAACCGATTTTGATGAAATTTCAATGTTGTCAATTTGAATGTAATATCTTTTCAAATAAAAAAAGAACTGTCTAAATCGATTAAAATTACAACAACAAGAAACAAACAACAACAAGAAACAAGAAACTATTATCCACATTAAAAGTAAAACAAAATACCCGATTGCAGAAGGGCGAGTTTTGCTGTCTAGCTTACGATTTCGTTACTCTCGATAGGCTGTTGATTGTATGTTTTTATGAGAAAATATGAGTAAAATCGCCGTAAAAGGTTATAAATGCGTATTCCTTAGAATAGTTCTAGTGAAACCCCTTTGTTTATTACGAACAAAATCGTTGGTTAAGCGAGGCATTATTAGGCCAATGCTGTACTGTCAGTGTCAACTTTTTAAAATTATTTTTGGTACAGATAAAATAAATGGCAAAGTGCATGTCGTGCCACGAGTAGGGTTCCGTAATTACACATCATAATTTATGTGACCTTAAAACAGGGTTTCTTGATTGATACTACGAAAATATGACTCATATTTATTTTGAGGTTGACTGAAGGTCAAATATTTTTGACATTTTTGCAAAAATAAGCTTCATCTTATCATTTTAAGAGCTCAAAGTAAAGAAATTTAGTTTAGATACATATAATCTCGAAATGGTTTTGGAATCAGAATATGTTACATTTTTCTTACATACCTCATTCAAAAAAGTTTACGCTATCATATAATCGACAAATCTCGCCACAAAGTTGATTGCTAAACATTGACGGCCGTACCAAAAAACGTAACTTAATTTTAAGTAATGTTAACATATTTTGCCAACTTCTGGCTAACACGTAATGACACTTGCGGAAAGAAGATTTTTTTTAGAAGAGAATTTAACACGTTGGTTAAAGTTCAGTAATGTTTTTCAGTAAGGCCTATGTAACTAAATCAATTATGTATTATACAGATAAAATCTCATTGAACCAAATGTGAATAGTGATGGAAAAAAAAACCTCCACGATGTACGTTTCCAAGATTACATATTCAAAGAGATTTAACGTATTATTTAATTAATAAATCTGGGAGTTCCCCAAGGCATCGCGGCGTCAATGTTATGCAAACTTGAATAAACAGACTTCCTCTAGCTACAGCCAAAACGAGATAAAACAGGTTCAAGAAGTTAAATGAGTAACAGCTTTAAGCTCAACTGAACTTTGACCTATTTTCTTCTTCGTGGGTAATTAGCTGCAAGACCAAACAAGTACCGCACTTACTAAACTTATGTAAGAAAGTACATAAGTTAAAGTTAGATTACCTATATTATATACCTATTTAGGTATTAAATGTTGATAATTAAATATAATTTAAGTTGAGTAAAAAATTAAAACGTGTACATTTCGGAACTGTATTTACTCGTAAAATATCAAAAAGTAGATACTCTTATAATTTCATAGAACTTTCAATATTGTCCTTTATTTATTTAATACCTTAAATATACTTCTTGAATAGGTACATATTGAGATTATTGAGGCTTGAAAATGATTAAAACATACAACAAAAAAATTTATTCACCATAATACGAAGGCAACTTCCATATTAGCTTGCAATCCAAACATAAATCATTCATCAACACACCACCCGCTGTTCAGTATAATATTGACTCCACGACCGCTTCTTTCATTAATCCTCCGTTCAGAACAAAAACAAACATAAAAATGATCGAGATTACAACAAATAAAAATTATTTGAATCTATTACTGCCGGTATTAATGTCAAAAATGCCTGTTATTTGTACGAGGTGGAATGTAAACAATTATTCAAAGTATCACGTGGTGCGGCGCGCACCTCTATGAAATGAAACGATTAAGCTACAAAATGTCAAAAAGCAAAAGCTCGGAGGAGAAGGGGCGGCGACCGCGGCTTATAGAGGGGAAAGTGGGGTAAAGGGGAGCGTGCAGCCGACAGTTTCTCGCTGAACGCCGCGCCGCGAGCACGCTGTGATGCGAGCATTCTGACGCGACATGGCCTCGTCCACGACCGGCAACATCGTCGTCGAGTGGTTGCGATCACTCCACTTGGGCCAATACGCGGAAAGTTTTATAGACAACGGCTACGATGATTTAGAAATATGTAAACAAGTTGGGGAACCAGATTTGGATGCCATTGGTGTTCTCAACCCAGCACATCGACAGCGTTTGCTGCATTCTGTCAGAACTTTGAGAGAGGAAGGCGCTGCTGCCGTTTACTTTACTTTAGAGGAAGCGGCAGCAGCGAGAGAATCATGTCGATGCGAAGAAGAAGTACGAAAAGAGCAGGCAACAGCTCAAGTGGAACCGGCCAAGTACGCGGATGAGTACGAGGAAGGAAAAGCAGAGTTAGTGAAGATACCTCGGATGCAACTAAAGCGGTTGCTACGGGAACGACTCGCTCAGGATGGGATCCGCCTGAGCTTGCAGCCGTATTCCACAACGGTCAGTGTTTTGTTAGCCCTAATCCCCGGGCAGTGTTCTCGCGGTGGCCACACGTGTTTGTGCAAGTGTCATACTGGAGTATTGATGAATGAATTTGTACGGAGTGTCTGGAGCAGGACGTGCTTGGGATATGACACGAGCCGTCTGCGAGGCACTGCCCGCGTCTTATTTCTTTTGAATTTGTCCATGTGCAGGCTTGGACCGCCCCGAGCGGATCGCTCCTCGGGACGTGTTGCCATAAAGTTTGTTGCGTGCGTGATTTCCCTGGAGATGAGGAGTTTGCGCGCCTTCCTGTCGTGAGAAGATTGTAATCGCGTGCCTCCCGGCTCTAAATTGGGTTTTACGATAAATCGCGAAACCTGTTTCTGCTCCCTAAGGCTTTAATTAGTAATACGGCTTGTCCAACATGGAACAAAGATCGCGTTTCCATACAAACTGCACAGTTAACAGTGTAAAATGTATAGCCAATAATAATCTTAAGAGTTGGAATCTTGTCAGTTGCATTTAAAGATATTTGATGCAATGGCACCAAGTCATATTACAAAACAGTATTAACACAAAACAATATATTTAAATCTTAGAACGTTCAAATCCATGAGAGATGTATTACAAAAACCTTAGTTTTCCAAGCTTCGAAAGATTCCGTTATTAAAATTAGCATTTTTTTAAACATCGAGTAGCTATAACCATTAGTATAATCACCAAATATATAAACGAGTATAAAATTTACGACAAAAATGTTAAAGTAGTCAGCGAACCCTATCTTCATCACATGGGCGGAAGCGCTTAGTTGATATTTTAATTGAGGTGTTATTAATTATTCCAGCGGGTAGCGATTAAGAGGGCGGAATATTACCGTGAGGGCACGCCTTTTGGTGTGGTGTAAAATTATAACATTCGTCAGAGATTTCACGAGTTACTCTTCACACCTTATCGGGCGTTGATTTTTCTTTTATCAGTTATTTAACATTGTGCCACGATATCTTTTTTATCTAAGTACATTCAGTATTACTAATGCATTTGTAAATACATACTTCTCCAATACTAGGAATTACCGAAGGCACTGAACGTTTTCCCATTATTACTTCCTGGGTAAAACACCACGGCAAAATACCTTTCTCAGTAATCCTTACTTTTTACTACTTGCGGGATTTCTTTGTTTCCAACGTTGCACAATGCACTGTTTCTAATAATTTTGCTAACAAGTGGTCGCGAAATGGCATGCCACAATGAACAGAATACTTTTAAACAAACAGGTATCCCGGAATATTAATTTTCTGGTGGTTGTAATTGCCTTTAGTTAGTTACAAAATTGAATCTGATATTTTCATACCTATTCTAGAGTTTTAAATTCTATTTATAATTTCGTCTCCTATTAGTAATTAAATTAAATTGTACCTATATAAAATGATGAGCCTACCGTAATTACTTACCTGATAATTTTTTACCGGTTTTTGGTCTCCATGTTGAAACCTGTTCGGTCTTGAGAGAGCCAAGAATTCACATTGAGCAGGCGAGCATTGGGTTGTCAGCAAAAAAAAAGGATCTAAGAAAGTCTCTGGCATCACAAACTTCCAGACAGGTTGAGCGCCCTTGAATACGACAACATAAACTTTAATCTTGTTTGCTATTAATAATTGTATACTGTTTTTAATTACCGATCCAAAAAGAAGGATGTTCTAAGTTTGATATGTGTATCTGCGAATGTATTTGTAATCCGGTCTGTGACATTTTAGCTATTACAGATGGACCAATTTTGATTACCTTTGTTTTTATCTGAAAGTGAATTTGATTGAGAGTATTGTTAGCCATGTTTCATAAAATAATTTTAAAATAATATGTTGGAGAGTTTTAAGTTTTTAAACATAACTGTATTAACTGCATTACCATTAGTTTCAATCAAATTAAGTATGAAATTTTCCCCAACCCAATCGAATATTTCAACAGTGGTGACACTGATTCTATTAATGTCCCCATTTGTATCAATTTCGCCATTATTAACGGAACTCGCTGTCACAGTTGAATTATTTCAATGCTTACTATTAGCATTATACATATTGTTATAGATACACCCCCATGTCTACCTGGGAGCATTCTTTTGTTCGTTTGCAGGCCATACATTATCCCAATTTTTTTCATCGAAAACTATTTGTGAACCGATTAGCGCCGGAACTGCACAAAAGGTTTGACAAAGTCGTGGTATCGATATCGTAGTTCCGACTTTAAGGCCAATCGTTTTTGTGATCTTCCGTTGTAATTATCGTATCCGTATTGAACCTTGATAAATTCTACACACTAGCGTTAAATCTTGGGTAAGTATTATATTTACATGATCCAATGGTAACTCTGTGCCCAGTACCTAATGTTATATAAAAATTACATTTTTGAATTACATTTTTGAATAAACATTACTGAATCAGGCGTTACTTTTCTGAAATTCATATTAAAACACTTAAATCTAAATAAAATAAATAAATAAATATTTGTGGACATTTCACACAACACCAACTAGCCCAAACTAAGCAAAGCTTGTACTATGGAACTAGATGGCTGATACATAATATACTTTTTTGTTGTAAATACTCGTTTAAACATATGATACATAGAAACACCCAGACACAGAAAAAACATCCATGCTCATCACACAAATGTTTGCCCTGGGTGGAGATCGAACTCACGACTTTTCAGTTCAGCACGTAGACGTAAACACACTACCAACTGAGCCACAAGGCCAGAACTTATAGCTAATAATATAAGCAAATATAGCTTCGATGTATTCTAGCTGGTATTCATTTGCTTCGGTGTCGTCTAGCTTGAAAAATGTTTGAAACCGAAACAGAAGAGTACCAACTTGAAGACCTTGAAGCGGAAACAAACTAGATATGTTAGATTTATATTTGTATACGTTTTCTAATATTATTAAAAACTTTACGAAGTATTTACTTTAGTTAATATTATGTAATTTTAAGTACCCACATAAAATATAACAAGTGA
Source organism: Lycia hirtaria (assembly GCA_947563715.1). Lineage (NCBI taxonomy): Eukaryota > Metazoa > Arthropoda > Insecta > Lepidoptera > Geometridae > Lycia > Lycia hirtaria. The sequence goes on along the minus strand of OX387379.1, from coordinate 9,124,261 downwards.
AAAAAGGAGCACTATTTATAATTTATAACGTGGTAGTTGTAAGTTCCCATATCCCAAATTAAAGTAGCAAATATGAAGTAAATGTTAACAATGATATAGATATGTAGTGCCATAAATATAGTTGCATCATTAGAGTCGGCCTCTTTTATAACGTGTCCACTAGAGATAACAAGAGTAAATGCCACACGTATTTAAATGCCAGTAACAGATATTAATGTCTCTCGATTAGATTCCACTAAAAAAACTACTATGTATTCAATACGCTAAAACGGTTCAGTAAACAGGCTTCGTCGATAGAAAAACTAAATTAATGATCACACGGCTCCCATAAGAATGGGTTTAAGTATGTTAATGGAAAGAAGACCATAAAGGTCAACAGACATTTCTAAATGAATTCAATTGGATATGAAGTTAGTCACAATTTGATATTTTCTCATCGCGTGGGCAATCAACACTCGAATGTTCAAACAACACGGCAAATGAAAGCGTCCGTTTCTTCGAATTTTTATTTGACTCCAAATAGCTTTTGTTAATCATACAAGATTTTGTCTGTAAGCGCTTTTGTTTATGTCTTTAATTAGACGTTTTTCGTTTCAACATCTTCAATTTCCGTCGGTTATTTATCGTCACCGTTACGGAATGTTGTCTAATTTTTGTTCGGCTGGGCGTGCGTGCTTGTAGTTATATTTGCTTTAATTAAAATTGTGCTTTCGTACAAAGACTTGTTTGCTTTGAAACAGGGTTTAATATTAGCCTGGGCGGGTTCTTCTACCTGTGCCGTAGCTTTGTTAGGAATGAATGTGTGCGAAGTCACGCAGTGTCCCGAGTTCCTTGGTATTCCTTAGCCGCTTGGCGTTTTATGTACGCCTGGTAATTTTACTCATACATACCTGTTATAAAATATTCTCAGAGTACTGAGGCAGTAAACGCAACTTTTTATTGTTCATAAAACCTTGGAGATAAATGAGTTAGTAGGTATATATGTAGTATTTAGTACATAAACTGGAGTAGTAAAATATTAAAAACTTGAATTACTTACCTCGAATTTCCTTCATGTTTCCTTTTGTTTCTTTTATTTATTAATTTCTTAATCATCATCCATGAAAACAAAAATATTTTTATCTCAATGAAGAGAATTCAAATTTATTTTATCACTGCTCAGTTTTGCATCTTAATCCAATAAGAATAAGTAATAACGTGAAGAAAATCATAATCGTATTTTTGCTTTGTTTCCTAGTATACGTGATCATTTTATTAACTATACGAGTACGTCGAAGATACTAAGAAACTATTGTCTTGTCATAAACTCAGTCTGTGCAATCTAGTCGGAAGACTTGACTTTAGTTCTGAGAACCAGGGAGGCAATTCAGTTATTCAAAACCGATCCGTAACTGAACCTTTTACGAAGCATTTCCTGTCGGCTGCTACTATTTTTTGATTTAGTAACGAGCGAAGGACGTGTTACGTTTCATCAAATGTGTCAATTGTATGACATAAAAGTGACTGAATCAAAAAAACTATGGCGGCCGACGGGAAACGCTCCACATATGGTTCGGCTATGGAGCGGTCTTGAATAACTGAATTGGGCCCCTGGGTTCAATTCTTTCAACTCACAGATCACATAAACAATCTGTGTACTGCATCAACCATCTAGATCATAATAGACGTGTATATATTTTGACATCGGAACGATCTTTATGATCTAGTTCCAATACTTTATAAGCACCATTTGGCAACAAATATTTGGCTTGGATTTAGTAAAAATTGCATCTGAACTGTTGAAAATTCAAGATAAACTTCAAATAAATGGTAAGCCCTAGGATTAAAAGCAACGCCAATAGATCGGGTCGAACTTCGTCAGGTGAAACGGGCTTCAATGTTTGTTAGATCCACAGTGTTGGGAACTAGAGTAAATTTGTACTCAGGCTTGCTGAGATTACCAGGCTCGAGTGAAAGGTCAAGGAAATTCTTAAGTGTGAAATTTACTTTGTGACTTTAGCGGTGATTTCTACTTTGGTACTTTCCCAAATGTTTTATAATAAACAGTAAAATTAATAACAGAGGATAATTATTATAAAGTTGTTGAGTATTATACTCAACAACTTTCTCAGACATAAGTTAGTTATACTCCAAAAATTTCTTAGTATTGTATAGAGATTATACCCGACTTCTTTTTCTGGTGTATGTATGTATATATTATATGTATGTATGTATGTGTGTGTGTGTGTGTGTGGGCACGTATGATGATTGTTTCTATATTACCTGCTACAGCCTAAACGGCTTGACCAATTTTGATGTGCGAGTTTCCGTTATATTTGGCTTTATTTCCCGAGTATTAAAGGCTACATTTACTTTAATAACAATAATAGGTACTATGTAAATCCGAAAAAAATACATTAAATTATAAAAAAAAATATGAACTGACTGCATTGTATAATATAAGGTCACAAAATAAAAATAAAACAAGCTTTCTATACTTTAAAATAAACATACATTTTTAAATATGGAGAGGGCAGGCGGGGGCAAACTAAATAGATATAATTGTCTAAAATAAATAATTCCCCGTGTGTCCATTTTTTTTAAATGTATGTCTATATTAAGTACGTTTTTTCATTTATTTATTTTTTACTACAGCATTTTGTAGCGGTTCTGAAACACACACCTACATATTACATTTCGTTTATGTAGATCGGCTGATAGTCTCGGAATAAAATGACTGTGACATACAGACAGACGGATATGAAGAAATTACAAGGGTTTCTAGTAGATACTACAGAACCATAAAAAACACGAAAATTGATTCAAAAAGCGCTAGGTAATTGGTAAACATGATTTAAAAAAACTATTTGACATTTGATTAAATACTATGGGAGTTATATTAGCTCTTTTCGCACAAAATTCTGGCCGGAAATGACGTAATATTGGTACTACTCGTAGAGATTGGAATTACCTAATTGCTGTCTGAAAATATCACATTGAGTTTTATTTGTTTGTGATAACGTTGAAATTGCAAGTATTTTTTGGAACCACATTACTTTTACTAATTATTTTTGACGATTGTTCACGATTTTCTCTTTCTACGTTTCCGATGCTTGCCGAAGCCCAATCTTTACCTGGAAGTAGGTACAATTGTAATTTTTTTTATTCAGCCCTGTTTATACAAACTGTCCCACTGCTGAGCGCGGGCCATCTTCTCATTGTGAGAAGAGTAAGGCCATAGTCTACCACGCTGGCCAAGTGCGGGTTGGCAGACTTCACACATCTTTCAAGATCATTGAGAACTCTCAGACATGTAGGTTTCCCAGGTAAAACCCAGGACCTGCGGATTGCAAGTCGGACGGTCTCCCGACTAGGCTGCCGGAAACTTTATTTAGCAAAGTATAAACATAAATTTTCTCTCTTTTTCGTGTTCATTCTTTTGAGTTCTAGTTCTGTGTCACTGCCACTATTATAACGATTCATGCGACACCTTACATGTCGAAATCCATCCGCCCGCTTAGGCTTAGGGGGCGTCCATAAATTACGTGAGGTGTTTAAGGGGGGGAGGGGGTCGAGTCAAATCTCATCTAATCTTACGTTGGAGAGAGGGGGGGTCTCGGCAAATATCACCCAATTTTTTTTTCTGATTGAAACAAAACAAAAATATTCTATTTTGGTCTATTTAATCCAGATTGTACATGCTTAAGATTTAATCTTAAGCGTAATCGTAGTACGATTAAGATCATTTACTAATTCGTTCGAAAGAAAATAATTTTATTCATACTTCGACAATACTTCATACTTCACATTTTGAAAAACCTCACGTGAGATTCGGGGATGGGGGAGGGGGTTGAATAAAATCTCACGACATCTCACCAGGGGGGGAGGGAGGGGCAGAAAATTTAAAAAAACACCTCACGTAATTTATGGACGCCCCCTTAGGTCGTGCCAAAAAATACATACTCATATACATACATACTCTCAAAAAATATAACACAAGAAACATAACTCAAGAAACCCTCCATCGGTAGTCGGGTAAAAAGATTAGGTAATTCAGCATAACACATTATATTTTCGCAATATCAGTGACAAAGCAGTAAATAAACAACATAAAAGAAATAAGAGTATATATTAATACCTCGCAATCTCATAAAAATCACAAGAAACCTCAAGAAGCGATACCGGATATTATTATTGTCCTCAATCAAAACACAAAGATGTAAGCTTTCTCTTGTGGAAATAAGTAAGCTCGATAAGTACTACTTAAAGTTTATTATTATTGAGAAGATGATAGCGTAGGCAGTAGCCGGTGACAAGTTGTCATCAAACTTTAAGTGCTATTTACTGACTTGAGTACTTAGATAGTGGAGATGCGTTGACCTATTAAGACCACTTGAAGCATGTTAATAACGGCTCAGTAGATAAATGTGTCAAGTCAACAGACCGCTGACAGATGATTATTTTTCAACCGTTTTGGCGTTTTGGGCATGAAGCCACATGATGTCACTAATAGCCGCGCAACCTAAAACGGCCAACTTTTCATTTAAATTTTTAACTGACTTCCCTAAAGGAGGAGGTTCTCAATTCGACTGTATTTTTTTAATGTTTGTTACCTCATAACTTTCGACTGGGTGAACCGATTTTGATGATTCTTTTTTTTATTTGAAAGCTGGTGCTTCCCATATGGTTCCATTTCAATTTGGTCCAGTTCTGAAAATGGAATTTATGAGTAGTCGGTTGCTTTAGTTTTTTAAACTATAATTATCTTATTGTATTTTTTATCCTTGTTTGATTGCATTTGGAAAACAGTATTTACATAATTTCATTACCCTGTCCAGTAATTTAGAACTTTGAACTAACATTTAAAAAAAATTATAAACACATTTTTATTTTAAATACTATTTTGATTTCAAAGAGGTTCAAGTGTGCTTTATACTAGATATTTATACATTTGTCAACTTTGACATGATCAAAGACGAGTATACTTTTGTTTCGTTAGGAACCTACCAATAACGTAATAAAAATCAAAAGTATTTTGCGAAAGTAAATATTCGGTACTATGAATTAGTCAAAAAGTAAACGATGTATAATAATTGTACTTTAAAAAACTGAAGCAACCGGCTCCAAAATACGCAATTTCATTTATGGATGACATTTTTGCAGTTATTTTGATATAAAAACCAAAGTACCTACTGAGCCGATTTTGATAAAATTTATATGGGAACACTTCTGAACTATTCTACTTTATTACTTAGCGAACAAAAAATCATCAAAATCAAGTCATTATTGGCGGTGTAATCGATCAGACATACAAAAAAAAAAAAACATACAGTCGAATTGAGAACCTCCTCTTTTTGGAAGTCAGTTAAAAATTCAAATGAAAAGTTGGCCGTTTTAGGTTGCGCGGTTATTAGTGACATCGTGTGGCATCGTGCCCAAAACGCGGATCTTAATTTGACTTATAATATATTGTGGCTTAAGTAGATCTAAATCAAAGGAATAATTTCATCAATATTACTTATATACTTTCTCAAGATATTTTTTTTTATTTAGATATTCAAAAAAAAGTATTTATTTACAGATAATAAATAAGTTTGTATAACACTATAAAATCTTATGCATACCTATTACCTACGCCTTAAACTGCTCAAATTTTTTTTTGAACAAACGGGTTACTCACGTATATTTTTAGCCGAATTCTCCGACTATAGTTTCAACCGCATACGGTGGTATTTTTCAAAAGGAGCAGCGCAGACGTCACTCACGAAGGACGTCTCAAAAATCGTTCGGACGTCTCGTTTGTTCAAAATAAAGATGTGTAACAACCACGATAGTTTTCATAATAAAATTGCTCTAATTCTGTTCAAAGAAAATAACTTTCATAGCACAACACCATAAATTCCATCCAAATCCATAGAGTCGGACATCAACACACAAGCAATAACCTAGTCGATTATTTATAAGAGTTGTTAATCAAATACACAGAGGGCCTTCCGAGAACCAAGCTCCAAAATAAACTGTTCATACTTTTGTTTTGGCGTCTTAGGTGGCGGCTACTTTCTAGTTACTTGAAATTTTTCTTTGTAGTCAGTGAAGAAAAGGTATTTTTGTTGGTTTTAACTGTTTTTTACAACTCAATAGCTTTATTGAACTTAAATTTGCGACAAAGCTAAAGTCTACATAAACTTATGTATAATTCAAGTTTCTGATTACAAGACTGCTACTTTCAATAAAATATGGCGATATCAAGAAGTGCATCTCTTATAAAATATTTTCTGAATTTTAAGCATGGGCATTTAAATTCGAAAATATTTAGTTTTTTTTTAATGTAGAAATAGGTTTGCGCTTGACCGCCAACTCGCCTGATGTTAAACGAAGATATTTTTGAATGCGGATTTTTTTAAAGATGTTCTAGTCATAATTATAAAAAAAAACATACACACAGGTACAGGAACACGTTTGTATAACAAACATTTTATTCATAATTTAAAAACAGCCGTAAAATGTATGAAACAAACATGAACCCTACCATCCTACTAATACCAAGTCAGGAATTTTTGTTAGAATAAATAGAATGTTCTCGATTAACACAAAATAGAGTAAAAGTCGAAACTGCTCTACGGTAGCGTTACAAATTGGCAACAATGAAAATAAGCGCAGCGGAAATTTTTCATTTGTCTACAGTTTCACACTCTTTGTTAGCTTTAAATTTTAAAGTTGTAGCCAAAGAGATTGTTTTAGTGCTGTATTTGGTTTCTTTACGTACTGTACAGAAACCAAAAACAACACAAAATTTTATATCATCTTAATAAATTATCACCTTTCTTTATTACAGTGCTTTATCCAATAATTAATGAAATACGCTGTTTTATTTGTTTAATGTACTATAGATATACTTATATATGGTGGACATTTTTACATAACGCTATTTAGCCACAACCTAAGCAAAGCTAATACTTTTTTTTTTTTTTACAGAAGATAGATCTATGATTGACCACCAACTCGCCTGATGTTAAGCGACGGTGTGGCCGAAGATGGAGCTCGTCGATCTAGAAGATATCTATTCACTCTAGCCTTGAAAATTCCAAGATTGTAGGTCTCAGGAAACAGAGAAGGCGGCAACGAATTCCATTCTTGTGCAGTACGCAACAGGAATGTGGATCGATATCGCTGAGTACGGATTTTGGCATTTCAACGAGAAATGGGTGGTAATTCGCCGACTTTCTGCTAGTCCTGTAGTGAAATGGGGAGGGTGGAATTAGGTCGTGAAGCTCTTGCGCACATTCCCCGAAATGAATCCTGTAGAAAATAGACAGACATGCTACTTTACGACAGTGCTCGAGACTAAGTAGCTTCTTGGCAGCTAGTTTATCGTCACCGATTAACCTCACAGCTCGCCGGACCACTGATTCTAAAGCTTCCAGCTGATACTTGGCTGATCCATCAAAAAGGTGGCAGCAGTACTCCATACACGATCGGACCTGTGCTTGATAATTATAGATGAAGCAGTTGTCCCGGTGAGAAGTATCGCCTAACC